>JAWWEU010000081.1:146299030-146323175 GCA_035583155.1 Acropternis orthonyx | reverse complement strand
TTTCCCCCCCCCCCCCCCCCCCCCCCCCCCCCCCCCCCGCCCCCACTTCATGCCCCAGCCCCCACTCCCCTCCTCCAAAAAAAAAAAAAAAAAAGCAGATGATGTTTCAAGCTGTCAGACTGGCAAGTTTTGGGAAAAGTGAAGAAATCCTGGTGGAAAGTCTGCACTTTGCTATCTCTGCCAGGGTAAACCAGCACAGGGAATGAGGGTCACCAGAAAAGGTGTGTTGTGTGCCTCAGGGAACCCCCTGCTGAAGGACTTTCAGCCAATTGAGAAAGTCAAACATCCATATTCCTGCTAAAACAGAGGCTGCACTACCTTCATCAGGCATTTCAGCTACAAAGGGAATTGTTCATAAAGGCAGAAAGAATTAAAGGAGGGAATTAAAAGATGCAGTATTTAATGGGGCAGATTGATGTGCACACTGATGAGATATAACTCGAATTGACTAAATGTCTGTTTCAGCTGAAACAGCTTTTTTCTTTTTTTCCCTTGGCCAATGCTATCTGTGATTTCTGCTGATTGTGAGCCATGTCCTTTGCTGTAACCGAGACAGAACTGAATCTGGCCAAATACAAGGTGTGTTTAAAAAAAAAAAAAAAAAAAAAAAAAAAAAAAAAAAAAAAAAGCTAAAATCACTGCACGTCCTAATTTCTACCATTCTGAGGCCTACGGAAGGAAATGATTTTTGTGCTAATGTGAGTCTCAATCCACCTAAAATAAATCCCAGCTGGATTGCAGCCTGCCTGAATGCAGTATAAAGATTTGCTGGGGCACAATGCAAATTATACCAGCTACTCACCAACGCAGCCACCTTCACACTAACCAAAGAAGGGACATGGGGCTGAATGCCATCATTTCTTTCCTTTCCTAAATTGATGAGGCAGTCTCATTTTTGTGTGTGTGTAATGATATGGAAGCATAGTAGCTTGGAGCTAGTAGGCAGAACAAAGAGCAAAGCTACCCTGGATTTATATTCATCCAACTTTTCCAGTTGGTAGAGTTACCCAACTGCAAGCCCCCATACTGGGACTTCCACCAGTCAGTCTTGCACAGATTTACCTTCTGAGGGAAGACTATCCAGCCAAGCTGAATCATTTCAGGTTGAGCAGTTGTAAGAGCTTGTTTACATGAAGCTGCTCAGAAAAGTTGATCTGAATTTTAAGTGGATTAGTTAAATTACATTAATTAAAGCTCTTTGTGGGAACTGTCAGAATAAAAGTGCCTTTAATTTGATTTGGTTTACTTCTCTTCCAAGGCTAAGTCATATATTAAGGCCATTTTAATTGTGAAACAGAAGATTTAATACAATTTACCTAATTCACTTTAAACTCCTGCCTTTAGTTAATTTAAATCAACTTTCCTGATTTTCTCTGTATACACATAGCCAAGGAAAAGAGAAGACTACTTAAATAGAAACACCTAAGAGAAACTTAGGAAAAAATCCAAATATTGCACTAGCACCTCCAGGACATTGCTACTTTTGTCACCAACAAGCTTTGGGAATTGCAGGTAACACTGTCCAAGGAGACACACTGAGAAACAGATCCCTGGTGCTGAGCTACAGCTGCTCATCAGAGACAGGTTGGCCAGTCCTGCACAAGACCTTGACTCCAGGCTGAAATAAAAGAAGAAAAATTAAGAAAATGCCTCTTAGACCTCAGGAAAAATCAGGTCTTGGGCCATGGGCTGTGGAGGGGGAAAAAGAGAGGTGCCTGAATATGTGAAAGAAGAAGGAAATTTTATTTAAATCTCTGGTGATAATTTCTGCATCCTTTCTCCCTCCTGAGCCAGAAGGCAGAAACAACATTGATAAAATGTTGTTGGAGGAGACCATGCAGCCCTGTTTCAGGCACCAGTACAAGGCAATAGCCATCCAGCAGCCTGAAGCTCAGAGATTTGGGACACGGAGGCATACAGGTGACTGCATGGCATCAGGCCTGGCTCTGCAGGACCAGCTCTGAGACAAGAGCCAATCTGCCAGACCACCCCAAAGTATCACGCATGAACTTCAGAATTCAAGGTGAATCTTTGAAAACCATCTATTTCTGCAGGTGCAAGTTGCTCTCACGAGACACTTTCAATGCCCACAAAAATCTGCACCCTTTGTGCATCGCGTTTTCGAAGCTCACAGCCCGGCCCTGTGCAGCGGAGCCGCGGACAGACAGTGTCACGGTGAGCAGCACGTGCAGTGACAGGGCTATTCTGCACCAGATGAGTGATCAGAGCAGGGAACTGCCACACTAAATGAGAGGGAGTACGAGACAGGCTCCTTGTGCTGCCGAGATCCATTTTAGTATTGAGTCATACTCCACATGGCAGCCTCAGTGAGAGCAGAGGTGGTGATTAGTGGGACTGTGTCTATTTGGAAAAGGCTGTATGCATGACTGAGCATAAATGGCCTGATTATGAGTGGGTGGAACTCCACTGGAAGGGACTGAGTGGGCAGAGCTGAGGTAGCAATGATTAGCTGCCATGCAAGATAAGTTATTGTCCCCTGGGATGCTGAAGATATACTGTACTTAATAGTTCACTGGCCAAATGCACTCAAACGGTTGATATTGTCACAGCTGGAAACATTCATTCACGTAATTAGTTTACTTTTCCATTTTAAGCCAAATGGAAAATCCCCCTGTAAAAGCACTCTTAAGCCAGCTGTTGAGCCGGTGTTGATCAGCACAGTCCTTTTGACTTTGCAAAGTTGCCTGGTTTTCCCTGGAAGGGCATGAGGTCCTTTAATCCCCTACTTTATCACAATAGTTTATCACAGCCATTATAGGGATGCTCTGGGATCTTCTCTGAATAATCTGACCCGAAGATTTATAACAGCAGCCTCTGCAATCAATGGAAAATGAGCCACTGTGTGACAGGATTGTTACCTGTCCGTGATCTTAATTCCAGGTGTGTGACAGGGAGGATGGGAGATGACTCATCCCTTGTCAGAAATCTTCTGTGGCACAGATTTGCAGTTATACCTTTCTCCAGAGGAACCTCAGCTACTTGCCTGTAATAAATGATCTTCAGGTGACTTCCTCTCCCTTCTCTGGGAGTCATGAATATTTGACTTAACAAATTAATCTTTTCATTCCCTTTGTAGGAAGACAGATACCTTTTTATATAGAGTACATGAAACAGAGAATAAAAAATAGACCACAAAGAAAAGAATCTGATTTTCAAGTAACTCTGTTCATTGTAGTGGTTAGGCCAGACCCTCAAACACAACAGAGCAACACTATTTAAATCAGCAATCATACATCTTCATCTCTTTTTAGTTCACTGGTCCTACCTTGCTACCAGAGCCTAGACCTGGGTTCAAAATCAGCACTGACCCAAGCAGTTTCAGTATAATGGATCCTGTCATCATCCTCCAGAAGTGTTTGGGAGAGAACCTGGACTTTTTATCACAGGAAGCTGAAGAACAATAACCAAATTTCTTTCTCTTCACAAAGGACCTGAAGTGTCAGGGCTGGAAAGGATCCATCATGGTACTCAACAACAGCATAACCACATCACCAAACTGCATAATTTATCATTTTTCAAAAGGAGTGCCCAGAAAAGCCTGCAGCCTTCTCATGACTCTGCTTCATAGGGGCATTTAGACTTGGGTTTAGATGCTCAAGCACAAGGCTTTGGGGGGAGAGGAACCTGACGTTAATATCATGCTCCATCACCTACATGGCAAGGGAGGATAACAGCAGTGCCAGCACTTTGAGCTGTGTTATTCTGTCTGGTCTTTGTTTTGAGTCCTTTTGTTTGGCCTTCAGCAGCAGGGCTGTATTCTGGAAAGGGTTGCTTGGGCACTCACAGTCCTCCTTGTGCACTGTTACATCCTGTAAAGAGCTCAGTAAGTACAGGCAGTACTTAAATTTCCAAACACCACTTACAGGCATCTCTAGAAGGCTAATTCTGCTGCGATCCACAGCAGGATATCTCTGTCTTTGAGTCTTGTCCGTCTGTTTGCTTTATATTTGCTTCCGCATTCTTTGCTTTTGACCTATTTGATGCGTTATTGAGCCCTGCAATTATTTTTCCATTCATCTTCTCCTTTCCTGACTCATTTAGCAAACAAACACTTCTTGACCTCCTGTGCATTGAGACACGCTGTCTAGCTCAGTGGGGTGGAAAGTGGGAATTTGCTGCCTTTGGAAACCCTGTGAGCTGGTAGCAGGGAACACTTGTCCTGTGGACATTTTGTTCCAGTTCCACTCCAGCACTTGCCTGTGCAAGAAAGCCAGCTTTAGGTCTGGATTTGTGCAAGAAGAACAAAATAGTCTGCTCATTTCCTGTCTTCAGGCAGACTTCCCAAACATTATAGGAGGAGGATGGTCCTTGGCTTTCTGGCCAAGTATGGAGCAGATAACAGGACAGATAAGCATGTTGGCACAGTCAGGTGGATGCTGTGCCCCTAGACTGACCAAAACTGTTGAGTGCCACAGACTACCTGCTCACCAATGTCTCTCCTGCACTGAACTGTGCCATACCTGGGTCTGACCCCTGCAGTGTAAATCCAAGGGGCTCCCAAAGGGTGTTGTTGTTTCTCTGCATTTTCTATGAGTTTTTGAGGAAACTAAAGTTATGAGAGATTTCTGCAAACAGGAATGCACTGCATGCCCCAAATATATGGGATGAAATGGCACACTCATGCTGAGCTGCCAGGGTGTCCTCAAAAGCATGTCTCATACCCACTGGCTATTTGGGATTTCAAGGTGGCTGTTTCAATCATAGGGAAAACCTGCTTGTTTTCCAGCATTTTTAGTGCAGAACAACGTGTTCTGTTGTCCTTCTGCAGCTGAAAGGGAATGTGTTGGGGGAGATGATGTGATGGGGCTTATATGACTATCTTTTGCCATTCCCATTTCTGTCATTCTTTCTGTTTAGTGGGAAAGGCAGGGGAGGGACTCTGGCCTTATTTGTGGAAAAGCTATTTTGCTCTCAGGTAACAAAAGGAGAATTGGAATGAGGCTGAAAGATTGAAGTGTGTTTCTAAAAATTGAAAGGGGACATGTGCCAGGAGCTATTGCTAGGCGAGTCCTTGCTGTCAGAAAGTTGGTCTGTCTGGAAAAGCCAATCAATAGGGCTCTTTTCCTAAGATATTGAGGTTCACTTATACAAAATAAAAGGTCCAAAAAGGTTCCCTATAATGACAGTACAAACCAGAAGAATGAGCCAATGGATTCATCAATCCCAAAATTTATTTTGAGGCAAGTTTCACACAGAGATAGTAGGTGGTGCAGAGTTTCCTTTCTACATGACTACAGACTAGGGATAAGTGTGTTTCCTTATCTTTAGATCAATGTTCTTGTAGAAAGTTCTTTGTAGAAAGTTTCATACTCTCTAGTTGAGTGGTAGAGGAAGAAGAGGGCAGGTGCTTACCATGCACTGGCCATGCCCCTGTCCTGGGATTCAGCTGTCAAAGACAGGAACATGAAAGAATGGAGCAGCCCCAAACACAGCAGCCTCTGCCTCCATGACTGGGACTCCCAGCCTCAGGTCAAGGCTGTCCAACCCATGTCTCCCTGATGCCTAGGAGGTGTCCTGGTCCAACCATGTCACCAACCCCACTGCAATGTAGGCCACCACCAGAGTTTTCCCTGCTGTGACTTGGACATTAGGACTGGTGCCAGGAACTCATGTGTGGCCCAGCCCATGTCTACCTGTGGGAAAAGGATGCCTGGGTTTGCCATGGCTGAAGGGGGCTTCTAGCTTCCTTTAAGACCAAAATGGGGTATAGATCAGGGTTGTCTGTCTTGCAGTGCTGACAGACCTCTGGCTGGGTGTTGGAGAAGGGAGAGAACAGGAGCCTGCCATGACCTGATCACATCCTTATCCAGCTGTCTGGCTGTAACAGACAGGAGAAGCAACAAAGGAGAAGCAGGCCCCCTCCACCACCAAGGACAACCCCTGCCCACCCCTCTCCTGCCCTCCACTCTCATCCCATGGTCACCTGGCTTCTACGCTGCCAGTCCAGTCTGGAGCAGCCCTTTTCATACCCACCCTGGGCCACACACATCACCAACGCACCCTGTGAGATGGCCAATGTTCTGTGTGCTGTGACACATCACCAGGGCTGGTGTCTGGAATTAGTACTGTATCACTGTGACATGGCTATTATCTTCCACCATTCAGCTGAGAAGAAACAATTAAATAATAAAAATACATAAATAAGTTAATGAAAATAGATAAATAACACCTGGCAATATTGGGGTGGAAAAATAGGTAGTTGTAGCAGCTATTTAAAAAACAGGACCTCAGCAAAGGTTAAAAAAGAATTAAAAGTAGCAAGTCCTACTCACTGGCCAAATGTAAAGATCTGTGTGGTACTTGCTGCTGTGATTTGTGGGTTTGAAAACTAAATTCTGGAAGAATGTTTGCCAAGTTCACTGAAGGCAACATTTCACACATTTGGAATTAAATACATGTCCAGTGTCAGACACTGCATCCACAAACGGCTGATGGTGCTGAGCATGGATCAGCGTGAACTGCAAGACTAATGCCTTTCTTTGCCTGAAACAAACCAAAGAACTTTGCCAGGGATTGTCCTGTGCTACACAATTCAGTTGAACACCACAATGAAACACAGGAATTAGCTCCCATCTGCTTGGTTCACTGCAGGCTGCTACATACAGCCTCTTTAATTGACAGAGGCATTGAGCACAAACTAAAACACAGGATGTTCCCTCTAAACATCAAGAAACACTTTCTTTTTCCTGTAAGCGTGATTTGTAACTGGCAGAGGCTGCCCAGGGAAGTTTTGAAGTCTGTAACTTTGGAGATATTCAAAAGCCATCTGGACATGGTCCTGGGCAATGGGCTCTGAGTGGTCCTGCTTGAGCTTGACGGTTGGACCAGATGACCTCCAGAGGTCCCGTCCAAGCTCAGTCATTCAGTGAGTCTGTGATTCAGGCACCAGCCATGACAGTAAGTGACTGATACAGTCAGTCTGTGTGATGCCACAGCTCGTGGTCCCACAATGAGCAGTCCACATCCTCTGCGTGCAAACTCTGACTTTCCATTGGAGAACACCAAAAGGGCAGGTAATTGCCAGTTATCACATCATCAGATTACAATTTTTCTGGCAGTGGACCTGTTAGTTGGGTAGTCTTCAATGGGGAGAAATTAAGATACCAAAAGCCTCACTAATCCTGTGTATTTTGGACTTAACCCAAGAAAGTTGTCTAAGGCAGCTCATCTGCTCCCTTCAGTAGCCATATTGCCCTCCAGGAAAGCAGGTGTTTTCTAGACATCCATAAAGCTGCTGGGATGAGAACCAGGCTGAGCAGCTCTCAACAGTTCATTATCCATTTCTGTGCCTGTGTGTGAAAGAAGGTGCTGAAACGCTGTAATCCTCCAGCATTTTGCACCTTCTTTGCATTCAGTCTTTGCAGAGATAAGTGGTTACACAGGGTGCAAAGCAGAGACAACTGAAGCTGCAGGGTTTCCAGATGGGATGAGCCACACCAGCACCAAGGAGCCCTCTCTGAGAGTTCCTTCCTGTTTTGCAGACACTGGGAGCTCATGAACATCAGCTGAGCACCAGATAAGTATGTGGACTTTGCGATGCTATTCTGAATCCAGGACAATTCCAGAGCTACTTAAGGCTTTTGTTCACTTGTTATTCCTAATTTCCTCCTTTTACCCAGAATTCTTAATTCCTTTGTGAATATACAGTTCAAACTCTCAGCAACTAAACATATAATGTGTATGAAAAGGAGTAAGCGCACCTTGGCCAGGTTTACATGCTGCAGATGCTGCGGTTTAGAGATGACACGTCAATAGTGTCAATCCCGGCTGCATGCTTTTTTCACTTTTTTCCTCTATAATGAATCCTTTGGAAATCCAGCACAGTTGGGACTTGAGTAAGGGGCTCTTTGTCTCCCTATTTAGCTGTTCCATCATGAAATGTAGTGATACTCAGACAAGAAATTGCATAAAAAGGGCACCTAAATTCTGTAAGTACATGTTTTCTGTGGGACTCCTGGGGCATGTGTGCCAAGTTTAAGGACAGTTTGGTTCTTTGCTCCCCCTCTCATTCCTGTAGCCAGGGAAGTGCTAAGCATGACATGCTCAGATGTCCTGCCCGTCCCACAGCATTGCCAGTTAATGTCTGACTCCAGAAGCTTTGCACTTGGCAATGTTTTAATAAGCAGAAAGCGCACAGCTTGATTCTCAGGTAACAGCCTGAGCTAGCTGTGCTGGCAGTCAGAGCAAAAAACATGGTATTGACTTGAAGACTGAGTGAATTTGGAATAGAAATTGTGGAGGAGGAATAAATGTGGCATACCAGGATGTCACTTTTACACTTTCCAGATGATAAGTGCACTTTAAAGTGGAGAATCTCTGACAGTGACGTTCTCTTTTAAGCATCCAACATCTATGCCCGCACTTGGTCCTCCTGCAAACCCCCTACTTTCCCAGCTCTGTCTGACTCACGTTGTGTATTCTTCACAAAATACACTGGCACAGGCTCTGTTTATGAGTTACGCATGCTTGTTTCCAAGTTAGAATTAGTGTTTTATGAGGTGGTGGGTTAAGAGCAGGAAAGTTCGCACTTGGACAAGGGCATTGAAAAGCACTCACAGGGGATAAAAGTTGCAAGCTAAGTAGCACACATCTGACTGTGTTGCATAAAAAAGTGCCTGGGAAATCTTTTCTTGCCTCTCACTGCAACATCTTTCAGGGCATCCATGAAATCAGCATCCAAGAGAAATTTATTTCATCACCTTCTGCTACACCATTGACCAGAGTATTTACTCCTAGGAAACTCAGTAGATCAGATGGAATCTGTCAATTGCCTGAGATATTTGGGATGTCACCACTGGGTATCATCCTAGAGGGAAGACATGCCTTCTGCAGGGCAAGGTCACATCTGGGTATGTGCCCTGATACAGAGAGGAAGGGAAACAAAGGCTGGAAGTAGCTACTGTCCTTCCAGGTAACAGAATCAGTCCTTGCTGGAAGACCCTGTGGCACTGAAATATATAATTTATTTTCAGGAAAGGGTGCAAAAAGGATTAAAAGCAAGAAATCAGGCTTTTTACTTTTCTGGAAAAGGGAGGCAGTTTGATAATAAGCTGCTTTCCCATCAGCAGCTCAGGGTGATGTACTTTCAAGAGCCACATCCCTTGGGACAACACCCTTGGCAAGTGTGGTCAACCCTCTAGAAATCTTGTTAGAGTGTGAAAGCCAATGTCTGTGAGGGAAAGATGCTAAAGTCTCTTTCAGAGGGCAGGGAGCTGACCCTGCAGGGAGGGATGTTTCACAAACTGGACTGCACTGGGATGCTTCCACCCTCAGGAGAAAGACACGCTCCACTCTCTCCACCTCATCTGCTCCCAGAGGCACTCTCTCTCTTCCAGGGCTCCAAAGATGTGTCAAAACAAGTGCCTCTAAAAGACATCAAATCACTATTTTATCAGGCCACATTAGGCTCCAAAGATCAAAATCAAGCCTATGTAAAAATCTTTAGCAGTACATGAATCAGGGAAAAGTCAAAAGCATGATGAAAACAGTAATATTTTTGCCTCTCAAAAGTATGTTTGTAGCCTGATTATAGAAGTCCTGGAGAATCAGAATATGAAAACAACTACAGAGAAAGCTCCAAGTATCACATTCCACTTTCCAGACCTTGTGTAATACAAACTGTGAATAAAAGTTCCTAATGGAAAAAAGGTAAATGAGTTATTTTTAAAATTTATTTTAATGGTGATTGTGTTATTAATAATATATTTAGAGAGTTATTTTCAGCTACATCCCTAGATGCAGTGAAATAATTACATACTCCAGGACAGCAGTAAAAGGATGAGGAACTACATATATCTTAGTGACCAGTTCTATAAATATGCTGTTAAAAATTAGTAATCATTGTCACAGCTGGCTCAAGAGAGACTTGTTAACTAATTATAGATCAAGCTATGCATTAAAATTAGAGCCATTTGCAGGATATTACAGCAAATGTAATGTTCCCAAGAGATATTAGATTGACAGTCATGGAATCTCAAGTGGCTGTGTAACCTCTGTGGCTTAGTCAGCGCAGAAGCAACTTTTCAAATATTATTTGAATGTTCTGTAGGGACTAGGCAGAAATACTACCTAGGATGGGTCATTCCTTGAATTTCTTGACCTGAAGACTCTATAGAAGATGTACTCACCACAACACAAATCGCCCCAGTAAGCTGCTTAGATGTTGCCACGTTTTGGTCATCACTGTCTGGTTTTGTGTTCCACAGGACTGTGCATCATGGGATCTCAGTCCATGATTAGTAGCTTTGCCATGATCTATGAAACATACAGAATAATACCACAAGCATTCTGCTCCTCAAAGCTGTATTTCAGGAATGTGAAGTTTATTTCCTTGTTTAATGCTGCCACAGACAAGCAGATTTCCTGCATTACACGGGTCTAATAAGAATACTTCATGAGTATTTCAGAATTGTGCATAATTGAGAAAGAGAAGAATGTGTATTGGCAAATACAGCATACTTTCTTGTAAATCAGGCAGAATTTCCAGGAATTTATCCTGGAACAGAACCTGGGGCTGAGTGGATGACAAAGGTTACAGCCCAGTGAGCACACATAGGGAATCTATCACCTTGAGCTGCAGCTCAATCACTGAAAATAAAAAATAGGGGGGAAAAAGGAAAAAAAAGAAAAAGCAATACACAGTGTAACCTTGAACATCAAAAAGGACCAAGCAGGTTGACAGAGAGGAGTGGGATACTTCCACCTGCTTGATATCTTTGCTCTGGCTAAGATATTATTAATATTTTAGTATATTGACTGCTGGAATATTTTCTGGAACAACACCTTTAAAAACCAAGCCCGTGTGATACAGAGATGAACCTGGATGCTGACTGACTGGGAGCAACTACAAGAGACAGCACTGTAAAAAAAATGGACAAAAATATGGACTGAAGGTAAGGAGTTTTTTTGTTTTTATTTTTGGGTTTTTTTAATTTGAATTAAATTTTCCATTTTCCAATAGGAGCATCTGGTTGCAAAGAAGTTGGTAGCTGGACTGTAGCATTCAATTACAAATAATCTGCATCACTGGATACTTTTAATGTGCCTGAAAACTATTTTGATCCAACAGTAATTGGTTTATTGTACGCATTTACAGGTACACAAAGAAAACAAAAATTGTGACTGAGCTAAAATTCAGTTCATTATTTGCTATTGTGGCATTAATTATTGACCAGATTCTTCAGTTACTGAACAGTTTAAATCTGCCATGTGCAGTAGTCATTCTTCTGAACACCATGTTGAAAGTTGGTCTATGAGAGATGAAACCTTAAAATGTAGAGTAATAGCACAGCCCAGTGGCTTATCAAAGAATAAACCGTCACTTAGAGATCTACTGATCTGGGCAATTTAATGTATTTCATTAAAAAGTCTGGCAAATGTGAAAACAGGAAATTATTCCAGAGTCAGGTAGAAGTAAATTCTTTATTCAAATTGATTTTCATTATCCAAAATCATTCTGGAAAACTGCTTTCAGCTACACTGGCTATAAAGCACATCTCTTACACTCAAGCCATATTATATAGAATTATTATTCAAAACTATATTTAGAATAATAATTTTATTTAGAATAATTTATGCTCTAAATTATGTTTTATTATAATTCTATTGTTGCAAAGAACTACTATTTATTTCATTATTGCCAGACATACTTGATTGGATCTGCTTTTATTTTCATGTGCAATTTGCATTTATTCAAGCAGTCATCTGAAATCTATCAACACTGGCTTATGCCCACCTATTTATTCTAGGAAATAGTTACTGTCTGACAAAAACATACATCCCCACCACTACAACCCCCAAGTTAGTTCTGGACTTCTCATACCATTGGGAAGCCAGGGTGCATTTAAGGATGTCCTGGGACACATTTAAGGATGCCATGATCAATGCCTGGCTGGGCCAGTCCATGGGAGAAGGGTCCAAATGCAGCTCTCAGACACCTGAAAATGGAGCTTATACACGTTAGTACACAGAGAAGACAAATATCTGTCCAAGTCACCAGGAAATACAATGGAAAGAGCTGTGCCTTAGTCTGTCTCCCCTAAGTAAACAGAAATATCTCAGTTTAGGAAAGCATTGCTCTTTCTCCTGGGATGAAGTGATTGACTCTGTCCCTTCACAGATGACTCAGCTTGTCACAAAACCTGCACAGAGTCCAGATCTGGAGTACGGATATGCCAGCTGGGAGGAGGGAAATGGGAACTCCCAAGGTCAGTAAAAACTTTTGAAAGGATATTTATCATGTAGTGATCAAAGAACATAGAAAACCCTGACAGAGAAGTGGCAAATGAAAAACAAAGCTTTAGAGGGATGCCACTTGGACCAGTCGGGTCAAAGAGCCTGTGTTGATAGTGTAGCAAACATGTGACCCCAGTAGCATAGATTTCTCTCTATTGACTAGAGAAAACAATCCACCTGTCCTAGATAATGCCCTAAATTAATTCTACCAGAAGATGCTAGAGATAAGAGGTGACCTTGCACACTGAGTCCATTTGTTAGACAGGGTATTGCTGACATAGCCAAGTCCTGCACACCCCAAGTCTCTGAATCTGAATTTTAGCATTGTGTGTGGTTTAGATACTTCAAGTTTCCATCATAGCTAGTGCCATTGGCAGAAAAGAATGGAATTAAAATAATAATTACTAATACAGCTAAAAAGAAAAGGAGACTCAGACTCTGAGCAATATTAATGCTTTTAAACTTCTGTACAGCCACAGAGATAAGTAAATGCATTCTACTGACATTTTGACCAGTAAAAAAACAAAGGTATGCTTCATTTCTAACAAAATTCCTAGGTATTTAAGGATGCATGGAGAGAAAGATACAGGCAAAGGAAAAGCTCAGCACCACTCCAGGTTCCAGGTTCTGATGATTGCAAGCAGTGTTGATTTCAAGAGATGCAACCTGAAGTCCTTGTGGCCCTGTAAATCTGGAAGAGTGAGATCACCCCTAAGTTGTGGTGTGGCACTAGCAAAGAGAGTCCTGGCTGGCCATTATGCATGAGAAAGTCTCAGGCAGTGACCCAGCAGCTGGAGAAACAAATATGTCAGAATTTATGACATATCTGATGGTAATGGTGGTGACATGACTCAAAGAGGACTTCAGGAGGGAAAGGATCAGCTGGACACTGAACCCTGGATGGTTTCCAGTTTGTAAACTGGATGTGGTCCCGTGTTTTGAGGGTCAGTTGGGAATGTTTATCTATTTTAGTGCTGCCATGACATTTTCCTTCAGAATGAAAGTGGGGTCCCTGGAAGGTTTTAGTTGTTAGGGCAGAGGTAGCAGACAGCCATGAAGCAGTAACTGGTGCACTGCCTTTGCATGGAGGTGAAGCAATGCAGAATGAGTCCTTGCAGAGTTGCTTAGAAATCCAATTGGTCAGGAAGGCAATCAAGGATGAAAGTGACTTCTGTATGGAAAAAAATAAAGGGAAGGAGTTCTTATCACACACATGTCCTTGGCAGCACCAGTTCCAGACCACAAAGCAGCCATGCCGTGCACATCCTTTCACTTGTCTAGAGCCTATATATGGGCACCTTCAAAATCCAAACTGTGGCTCCCAGTAGTCCTGCCCAGTTCAAGTGTCAAAGATGCCTAAATCTGGTGAGTGGGCCTTGCTGCTTGAATTTACAGTATTCCAGGAGGCTGCAGTGACACTACCGTGCTGCCAAAAACTTCCCCAGACGGCTTAGCAGAGCATCCTTCTGGAAGGATGCATATTTTTTTTCACCTGTTTTCTCTCAGACCCAATCCAGTACATATTGACAGAGGATCTCTTGCCTGCATATTCCCTGGGTGACAGAGAAGGGACTTCAAAAGCAGGACGAAGTTCACTACTTGGTGCCCAGTTCCATCAAGATGCTTTCCAGTAAGCCTTGTCCTGTCCTAAGCATTCTCCTGTTAACCATCTGTGAGCAAAGGCATACTGAATAGGATAATATTTTGTGGCTCCCTGATCAGCAGCTCTCATTTTCTTCTTCTTTTCATCTTTCATTTTTACTCTAGGTCTCAGTGTCCGATTAGAGTTGACATTGTCTCTTCTCTTTTGTCAAGGCACAGTGTGCTTTCTTGCCATTCAATCTTCCTTCTTCAACTTGTCAGGCACCAGGCCTGTTTGTCTACCCATGTTTTCCTGCTTGGCTTTGTCTGTTTGAATGAACTTTTAGCTTGTGTAGTTGGTCCTTTGGAGCAGTTCTGCCCTCCTGACTCTCCTGTTCAGCAGGAATCTGCAAACTCTGAGTTGTCTGTACAGCCTTGAAACCATTTCTGAACCAAGTGTTTTCTCCACTTACATCCCTGTCATATTTCCTATGAGTTCTCTCAATTCTGCCTCTGGGTAAAAAATATATCCACCAGGAACTTCCTCAAGAACCATGTTCACAGCTGAAGCATGCAGACACAGATCACAACCAAATGACAAGATAACAAACATTTTCCCTCCCCTAGCTACAGATATCCTTTCATCAACACCAGGATAGTTTTTTTTTTCTGTTTAGTGGCTGTGGAATGTCAGTGGTGCACACAGCTCTACCATATTTGAACACTGCTTCCACTGGTATTATCTTACCAGTTGAATCTGGCATTTTTTCAGAGGGTCTTGTGCATGACACTCTCCTAGAAAAGGAAATGTGAAAATTTTTTAATCCAAAATCCCAAGGGATTCACCTAAGCATTCACATTCCAGTTTATAATATAGGTTAAAACATCAATATTGTTGAGCAATACTGTGGAACTACTATAATATCATCCCTTCTTGGAGTCTTTGTTGAAGAAATAGGAAGAATATCTTTGCTTACTGCTCGTGCATTGTTCTGGTACTGTAGGCTGCTTTCATTCTCTTATTTAGGACATATTCATTCCCAGTTGCCACTAAAGTATTGCCATATATTGCCCTTTGTCTTGCAAGGAATGTTACACAAAGGTCTTATTTTGCAAAGTATTTTCAGATCTGTGCTTCTCCTGCTTAATTTTAGCATTTGCCACAGTTTCTTGAAGAATGCAGTGATTTCCAATGGCAAGCATGTGGTATTGGAAGTTGCAGATCCCAGAAGCCTTTTCTACTCTGGAAAAAAAAAGCAGGATGTCCTTCAAAATACAGTTCAGCTTCTCAGAGACCTAATTCCGATCCTTCTTTTTTTGTTCCTATTCTCTTTGCCCATCACTTATCACCAGGAGGAAGATGGTTTCATTCTTATCTTTGTCTAATTTCTCATGAACTTTGTCTTTCTCATGCGTATGTTACCTTTGATTTTTGCCTTCCTCTCTCAGCATCTGAATTTTTACAATTAAGGGCTTGTAATGGTTTCAGGCAGATAAAATAAGTCATTCACAAATGGCTTGGACCGTGCTTGATGTGTTTCCCTTCCTTACTCAGAAGGTGAAAAGTTTCAATAAAATGATGTCTTTTTTGTCTAATTTCCTGCTTTGACTGGGTCTTTTCACTCTCCTTGAAAGCAGAGTGAGTAAGTACTTGGCGACTATGTAATTCACTTATAATTGAAACAATAGACCATAAAGGCTCCTTGAGAGCAATTACATCTATTGAGCCAATGAGTCAGTTGTGCATTTGCACTAAGTTCAAGCAGTAAAATATATTTATGATTTTTTTTTAATGAAAGCTACCGCTCACTTAGTCTTTGGAGGCAGCACAATGCATCATGAGACAGGGAGGCTTAAATGTGAATCTACATGAGCAGTGTGCATGACTTGCCATGCAAATATAGTGCAATATGCTTTGTCTGGACATGCTACATCCAACCAGAGTTAATGTGTGTGATTAAATGCAGTCTGAAACATAATGGTTAATCTAAGAAAACTCAAGTAAAACCTAAAGCAAATTTGAGAGTATGGTGCTCAAGACAAGATAGTGAGAAGGGGATAAACTGTATATTACTAAAATTAGAAGTGCCTCAGTTCCTTTGTTTGCTTTTATCTTCAACCACATCATAGGCTGACTCTGCTGACAAGCCCAGTTGAGGGCAGAAAAAAGCAATTAGATTGAATTAATCCACCCATCCAAGAGGGATTCTGGGCAAACGAAATCCTGTGCAAGACACTGGACTACAAATGAAGGAGCCTGGGAGCCGCTACTGTGTCACAGACATGCTTGTGTGTGTGATGCTGGGATCCAGCTGTGTCTGTGCCCTGAAACCCTCCATGATCCTGGGCAAGTCATTTAGTGGGGTACCAATACCCAAGCGGTGGTCTCCATAAAATGGAGAGCAAAGAGCTCTTTACTTTTCCCTTCTGCCTTTTTAGGGTCATCAATAGGGCACCTGCTCCTTCATTAGGCAGTTCAGAGATGTCAAGGTCCATGAGGGCTTGCCCAGGTGTAGCAGTCCAACCCAGGCAGGATATGTAAGAATTCATAGAATCATAAAGGTTGGAAAATACCTCTAAGATAATTGAGTTCCTCTGTTAACCCAGCACCACCACGTTCAACGCGAAACCGTATCCCCAAGTGCCACATCCACACACCTTTTGAACACTTCCAGGCATGGTAATTCTACCACTTCCCTCTGTAGCATGTTCCAGGTGTCTGACCACCCTTCCAGCAAAGAAATTTTTCCAATAACTAATCCAAACCACACTGCTCATTTCCTATAGTCCTGTCATTTGCTGGCTGGGAGAAGAGATCGACCTCTCACCTCGCTACAACCTCCTCTCAGGTAGTTGTAGACAGAGCACATCTTCCCTGTGCAAGACAGAGACAAAGGGAAAACATGTTCTGGGCCTCCCTGAATTGAAGCCTGGCAGCTCTGTGGTCTCACCAGCTTGGGTGTCCAGCCAAGCAAGGTAACTCCACAGAGTGCCTCCAGATTAGTGCAGAAGGAGCTTTGCACCAACACAGCCATGTTACTTCCAGCACCTGAGCCAGCAGCCCATGACTCCAGCACCACGTAAACAAAGAAGCACATTCAGAGGATGCTCAGACATCTCTGCTGCACCTCTGTGGTGTGGCTTTGCAAGAAATATGTGCTTTATATGCTTTATGTGATGAGGTTTGCTCTCTGCTCCACAGATATGCTCTTTTCCACAGAGAGTGTTTCAGGTCCCTTTTAAAAGTGAGCATGCATTAAAGTGCTTCTCACAACAGAGATAATTGAGTACGTGTACAGCATCTATCACAATAAAGCCAAATCTCAGACAGATACTAGGGCACTGTCAAAGACAAAAAAACCCACCCAATAAATAAGAATTCATAAGGCTTTCAGTCCAACCCTTTCTAACAGCACTAAATCCATTAAAAAAAAAAAAAAAAACCAACAAAAGTGTTTTTACAGCACCTAATTCTAGGGAGTATATGGGCACCACTGCAACACAAATAAAACTTACAGCTATTACTATTAAAAATAATTAATAATTATTTGTTGATTTGTCTCTCTTTTTTAAGACTGCATTTCTCTTTTGTTTTTTGGAACCTTTCATATTTTTCTACTTGAAAAATTATCAAGTCATTAAAAAGAAAATTGAATTCTTTTATAACAGATACCACGTAACAGCAAATGTGCACATCCAAGTTATAAAAATTAGGTTTGTAATGGCAATGCTGATAGATTATTCCTGTTACCACATCAGCAGGGCATCACCAGAACATAGTGCACAACAAAAATGACATACGAAGCAACACTGAAAATAACAAGAAATTTCTTGGTATGTCTGATTTTTTTTTACTGTTACATCAATGAGCCACCAACCCTGACTTTCATAGTTTGCTTTTTTCATTTGGTTAGTTTGTTTGGGGATTTTTCAGAGGTGGGGAGGAGGTTACAAGAAAATGGGGGTTCTTTTATCTGTACCATTATAATTTTGATATTTCCCCTGAATTGTGAAGGAGAAAATACTATCTAAATAGCAGTTTTACAACACTGGTTGAAAGAGAAGAAAGACTTCAACTTTTGTTTCATGAGGTCAGATATTCTGTAGGGAAAACATGGGCTTTTTTGCAACCTTTTACAATTTCTTTCTACTTCTTCACAGAATAACAGGAAATTCTTGAAAGGATGGACCACCTGCAATGCCAGCTTCATGGAAAAAGGGATGGAGGTACTTAGTACTTTGTCGGAATCAATCCAGGTTCTGTATTTACAGTGACATTCATTTAAAACTGATTAATGGGTTTGTGCTGACAGAGCTAATGCTCAGGGAGAAAACCACCTGTCACCAAGCTGGGCACCTCATCCAATCTCACGCTGCAGGTGGTGGTCAACCTCACTGACCATCAGCTTCTGAACCCTCCAAGCCATTACTTCCATGAGCATTGGCTGGCATGACATTCCTGGCTCCTCCAAGCTTCAGTACCCCTTTCTGTACTGCCTGTTCCTTCCCAAAAGCTTATGAACTTTTTGCTAAGACATAGATCCACTGAATTTTAAATTTTAAAAATCATCTAAAAAATAATGAGAACGGAATATTTTCTGATTTGGAATATGCATAGGGCTCCCTCTTAGCTCCTGAATTACACAATGTTTAAGATATCTTGTACAGGTTTTGGATAATTGCCCTAAAGTCGTGCAAATTCCTCCCCCTCTGCTTCTGACAAGCTCCAGTCATTAGTAAGATAAAGTGTACAAAGAAACACAGCTACCAAAAAAGAGTGCAGTGCAATACAATATAGCTAGCCCACATCCACATGGGGAGGAAAACAGGAAAAATAATTTTCATAAGCTTTTTAGATGAAAAAAATCTGTGTTGCATTGCAATGAGCAAGAGTCTCATACAGTTTGAGTTGACGTTGACTGCCTTTTCAGTCCTTCTCACAATGAAAATATATATCTGAAATCTGCCAGTGTGATGCATCTGTGTCTGCTTGTATCTATCTCGAGCACTCCTGCAGCAGCACTGGCACACACAACACTCACACACATGCCCAGAGTACACAACATGCTACAACTGAATAAATTGGGATTGGGACAACTGATGCAAAGCTTAAAGCCAACTGCAAGATGCCACAAATTACTTGAAAAGGTCACATTCCCTTCTCTTCAGGATTAAACAAAGCTCATGTTGGGAAGGTTGTGTTCCTGCTGATCACAGTCCAATGTCTACTCTCCTGAGGGGCAAGGAGGAAACAAACATAAGAAGGTACAAATTGAGGCAGTTCAGAAAACAGCAGCATTTGTTTTGACAATGCCTGATTTCTTGGGCATCAGTTGGTAGGATTTTCCTTGGCTTTGAAACCATAGTTTCAACACTCCCCATGCTCAAAATCTGCCAGCAAATTAATGCAGTTTCAGATGTGGGGGAGAACAGCTAGTCAAAGTATGAGGGTGGAGGAGCTGAGAGATCTTAAGAAAATATATTCTGAAGGAAGAAATTGCTGGCCTTCCTTCTGGATATTGTTGTGAATGCTTTCTTGTTGTTCTTATGCGACTTTTTACATGGCCAGATAGTGACAGGACAAGTTGGGGGGCAGGGGTTGGTGGTTTTAAACTAAAAGAGATTTAGATTAGATATATTATGAAGAAATTCTGTATTGTGAGGGTGACAAGGCCCGAGCACAGGTTGCTCAGAGAAGCTGTGGATGCCCCATCCCTGGAAGTGTTCAAGGCAAGTTTGGGTGGGACTTTGAGCAAGCTGGTGTAGTGGAAGGTGTCCCTGCCCATGGCAGGGGGGTTGGAACTAGATGATCTTCAAGGTCACTCCCAAACCAAGATTTTCTATAATTCTATGATTCTCGTATGTTCTTCACACTCACTGATGAAAGGTGTTAAAAAACACAACACAGAAATAGGCAAACTCTGAAAATATAATGTATCTACCAGAGCACGTCTAGAATTAGTGAGACACAGGCCGTGAATTCCGTTTGTACTGACTTTTCTTTGGGATGGGGAAATGGTGAGAACTGCATTTGTCCTTCAGGCCTTCTGCTTCTTCAGCACTTGTGTCTCTGCTTCACCAAGTTGCTTTGTGTTTGTGAGCCCTTCCCAGAGAAACTGCTGCTGACCTGGCAGCTCCTACCTGGGAGTGTAGGACTGCAGAGAAACACTGTTTCCTTGTTTCCTCACCCTGTCTGATCCCCTTGGCCAGTGGACATGGACCTGACCAGCTTCCAGAGAGTAAATGTGGTGATAAGGAAAATCAGAAAGTATCTGGAAGACAGAGACAGTGTTACACCAGGCACCAGCAAGGAACACAATGTCATTCTTGTGAGGTTGGCATGTGATACTAAAGGGCAACACAGTGCAACCTCAACCACACAGTTGCAATTTGTCACAACTCTTAGTAACGACTGAAATAAATATTCACTAAGGAAAAAAAATAAAAAAGGAAAAAAATTGTAATTTTTAATAGTACCAAAAAAAAAAAAAAAAAGTAATTCCTCCTTTAAAAACATTGTACAGGTGAATTCAGTGGAAAATTTAAGAACATCCTAACAAATAGGAAGAGAGAACAGACATCAGAAAAAAGCAGAGCCACCTCCTGTTTGTTGCCACTGGAAATGTCTCCTGTCCTGCTATGGAGGTGGCAGAAAGTAGGGAAGTGGGCAGGCTTCTTTCTGAGGAACCACAGTGCAAGAGGGGAATTCAAACCCCACAACTCCTCAGCCAAAGGTGAATGAAAGGTACCTACACCCTCCACAGATGCCTGCTGGCCCCTTCCTGGGCTTTTATAGCCTTCCCAGTAACATGTCCCACACGTGATTATGCTCCTAATTTTGCTATTTTTTTTCCTAACATCCAAGCAAGGCTGCTTTCAGTGTGTATCAAACATCTCTTCAGTCCTGCCCTCAGCCTGGGGAACAGACGGCGAGTATCCCCTTTGTAGCACCGTTCCCTGCTAGAAGGCTGTTTCCACACCCACATTTGATGTTCTGTTTATTAAACTAAACCACCCACCTTAGTCACCCTTTCTTGGTAGGTCACGCTGTCTAAAACCCTTAGCACTCCCATGGCTCTCCCTGAGCTCTCCCCCCTACACAGAGATGTATACATACACATGCACATACACGCACCCCACTTTCTAAAGTATGTGTGCCAAAACAGGACACATATCCCAGGAAAGGCCTTGCCCTGCTAAGTAGAGTGGAATAGTGGCCTTTTGTCTCTCACATGTGACATACACAAGAATGGCTCAACAGCACCTTATCTGCTGGCTTATATTCAGACTGTGGTCTAATATAGCCCTGTACTCTTTCTTTACTATACTGAGTCATAGACTAATACTCATAATTTTTGATTTTTTTTAATTTAATTTTTATTTCAAAGGTGAAACACTTTGCACTCACTTTTATTGAATTTCACTTTATCAGTTATAGGCTATTTCTCAAAGTTATCACAATTCCTTGAATTCTAACACTCTTTCACATGCTCGCATCTTTTCCCAGAACATTATCTTCTGGAGATTGGATCTGAGTATGCACTGTGTCTTCAGGAAACCAGGCAACAAGAACATACAACCATTCCAGGATTGGGGTAGACCTGTCAGTCCCAAATGACCTTATTGATGAAAAGTGAGTAATTTGCAAGTTCCCTTTGAGCACGACATTCCAGGTAGTTTAGCTCTCCACCTCATAGCAATTTCCTCTGAACGAGGATATTCTTCTATCTCAGACATTTTAGCTTGTTCCTTCCTTCAGTGAGGGGATGCTTCCTCACGTCTTATTGCAGAAAGTGGCCTTGGGGACTTGATGTCTGCTGATGTGGGGTATCATCTGGGTTAAGCCATGCCTCACTTACCCCTGTTTCATTTGCCTGTCAGTGAAGACATTTCCACTGGGCTATGCAAAGAGTTTTACTACAGCCAAGCTAAAACTGCTTTGCCTTTACCCACTGGGTTAAAGAACTAAACTGGATTCATGGAATATGCTTTATTTTTAAAAAATCCATGTTGGCTGTTTCTCATGGGCTTGTAATCCTCTAGGGATAGAGCAAAAAATTCATGTCAGTATCTTTACAAGTATCAGAGCTGCAATGTTTGATTTACAGTTGTGGATCCTCCCTTCCTCTGTTTTTAAATACATAATTTATTTTTATTTAAATACATAATTTATTTTAATATAAATTTGCAGAGCTGTTGTGCAGGTTACACCCACAAAAATGGATGGCACAATGCAGGGAAAGTTCCTGGGCACTGGGACTGAATTGCTCCTATCTTACACCACGAGAAGAGTGATGTTTTTATTTCAGCCAGTTAGCATATTCCCAAACAATTCCTGCACACCATGCAAGAGCTGGTGCAGCCTGCATGAGGCCATCCTGTTTTGAATGGCAGAAATTTAATCATAGCTAACCATGCCAGTGAGCCTAAGCAAGATAATGGCGCCACTGCTGCTTATTTTGTAGGTTTTGTCTCTCTGATCACTGTAGGAAAAAACCCAACAGAAATTTGCAGATACCTGAAATAATTAACCATGTAGATAAATGAAGGAATATGATCAAGTTCTTACAAAAGATACTTTGGCAAAATGGCTGATGCCAAATTTTTTTTTCTATTTGATATATCCCCATCATCAGGCATCTGATGCAGTAAAACAGGGTACGACAGATTCCCCTTCAGGATCACAGCTCAGTTCCTGGGGCTGGATCACTCCCTCTGTTTCTCCATCCAGTTTGTCCTTAGCACATGAGGCTTTTCAGAAGAAATTTTGGATGGGTCAGAGCTAGACATAGTCATTAATTCCCAGCCAGTCTCTGGAGCTACATTAAGCAATGTTTCCAATAATGTTTCCAAATAATTTTTAGGTAATAGCAGTGCATGGTGTTCTGGAAGGAATGCTGAAGGTAGGTGGAGGTCCATTTATCAAAAACTGATGGGAACCATGGCCTCTGTGGTATACACAGATGTTGTTCTGATCTAGGGAAACATTAGAGAGAATAGTTAACACAGCAAGACAAAAGATATATCACAGTAAAAGATTTCTAGCCTTATAATTAAAAAGAGAAGAGGGTAAAAGCATATCTATTCAGCAGAGACAGTGGAGTAATCACTAAAGATAATCTAATTACACTCTGAAACAAGAAAGAATTTTTTTTCCCCCTGATTTTCAGTGAGACAGATTACTCTGTATTGTGGAGGGGACTCAGAAGTGAGCAGAGTACAATTATCTCCAGCAAAACCTCTCTGGCAGGACAGCTGAGGTGTTACAAGGGCGAGATGTGATGGCAGGTTTGACACCCTGTGATGGCACCAGAGCAGGGTCAAAGCTGTATCACCGATCCACTTCTGAATGGTTCTCAGAGTGAGCACACCAGACCACGAAAAGAGAGTTGACAATGAAGAGTTTGTTTTTATTAGAAGACAAATTATAACAATCAGTTTGTAAAATAAAGAAAATTGGATGTTCTGGGTGAGAGACTTCAGTATTAAAGTTTTTCTAAGCAAGTTTCCCTCCATATGCTTTTCACTTGTGAGAGTTCGTGAACACTTCTCAAGGGCAGATCTTGCCCCAGCAGCCTCAACAATGAGCAAAGGGGCAGCTCTGATGAGAGTTGGATTGCCCAGCCTGGTGCTTTGGCAGGGTTTGGCCACATCCAGGGGCAGACCATGGGGCTGCAGGGTGGAGAGGCTGGGGCTGTTCTGTGCCAGACGCAGCTGGTCCCAGCTGGCTCCAGCACCCCCACGACAGGGCACAACTGAGCCTCTCAGCCAAGCTGGGGTGTCCAGATGATGCTCTCAGTCATATGGCTCAGCACTAGGCAGCCCTGTGAGGAGCAGGGAGGGGCACTCAATCATCCTTAGGGGTCCCTTCCAACATGAGATGATCTACGATTCTATGACCGTAACCCACCTTCCCACCCAGCTTGGGCCCCTTGGAAGGGAGGTTTTAAAGGAGTGAAGCCAGGCCTCAGAAAGGTGATGGTGGGAAACTGTCTTTCAAATTTTTTCCCATTGTTTCTCATTACTTGAATCTCTTTTAATTGACAACAAATGAAACTAATTTTCCCCAAGTCATATCTGTTTTGCCTGTGACAGTACTTGTTAATGATCTCCCTGACTTTATCTCACACTTATTAATCCTCTTTTCTCCAGGTTAACCCACCACACCCCATAACCAACTTTAGAATGGGCTTTGAGACCTCCGCATTCTCATCTGGGAGCTGAGGAACCTCAAGCTCAATGAACAGAAGGGAAGCTGACCTGGAAAACTGCCTGGATCTCTGGCTCATGTGGCTGCAACCAAGGGCTG
>JAWWEU010000081.1:146276645-146297393 GCA_035583155.1 Acropternis orthonyx | reverse complement strand
TTGCAACCGGACTTGCCTATCTCGCATTGGCCTTTTTAGCCATCAGTGTGCTTGCAGCAAGTGTGGGTAGAGCCCTTTGCAAATCTTCGTTCACGAAGCCTAGCCATGAACTGGAGGGAAGGAATCCAAACTATTTTTGTCACAAAATTTGACATGTTTGAACCAGTTCATGCAGCTGCTTGTAATAGCAGACAGTAGGACTGTTACTCAGGAGTTGCTCTGCCTCTGGCCTGGCAGGGCTGGTGCATTGGAGTGCAGAGATGCTGCATCCCCCTTGCTGTACTGTCATCAGGGCAGAATTGCACTGCTCTTTAAATTGCTTTAGTAAACACAGCCGAAATGTTTTTCTTTGCTTTCACAGATTTCTTGTTAATCTCAACACTTTGTTCTGCTGGTGTCCTGGGGAGATACTGTAGTACAGCCAAAGGACCAATGCCTTCTTCTGTGCTTTATCTTCTATTTTTTCCAGCCTCTGAAGTAGCATACCTGTTATGCCCTCTTCTGTCTTCATGATCTCCAATTAATCTGATTTTTCCTCCTTATTTTTTTTCTTCTGCCTTGTGCTACACCTGCTTGGTCTTCTCTATCATCCTGGATCTCTGATTTCAATTCCCAGCTCTTCTTCCACCACTGTCACTGCTTGTCTCCCACGTCTTCCTGAAGAGGGGTTGATATTACTGACAAAATGACAGTACATGGGAATCTACACCTAAGAGATTCCATGTGGAGTGTGTGGCTCACAGGAGTACCATATGATGTAAAACATAAATTATACAAGGGCAGATGTACATTGACATAAAGTGTGGCTTGAGGAACTACAACTGCTCATTTCTGTGAATGGACAATCCACAACTCCAGGAGATTACAGAGCTTGTGATGGGGGACAGAGAAGCACCACAGTTGGGTTAAGGAGGATTCTTTGCTTGAGAATTTGCCTACCTTTTTGAGGTATCAGCCTTCTAGCTTGAAAGAAAGTCCTGGATTCCCGGCCCCTTGCTACGTAGCTCCTTCTACATGTGGCTGCTCTCTGGTATGCAAGAGTGAATTGCCAGAGTGCACACTAAAGAGCAAAACACATCTTGCTTGGAAAAATATGTCAATTGAATGTGAAACAGAGAAGCATGATGATCACATATCCTAAAGTGGACACTTAAGATCTGGTCCACTGCATGTTTTCTAGGCTCTGCTGACTGGATGGATCTCTGTTGACTCTGGTGGGAATGTAGACACCCAGCTCAGAGGGAGATGCCTGCACATGTACACTTACATTTAACCAATTTATATGCAAGTGCCAAGTGTCACTGGAGATACCTCAGGGTATCTCAGATGTATTTACAGGACTGGCAGAAATTACACAGGATCTACAGACTTGTGACATTCTGAAGCAGGAGCTGGAGTTTAGGCAGAGTCCTCTAGGACATCTTAAATGGCACTGAAGTTTAATGTGTGGGCAACTGAATCAAGCTCTGTGTGTCTTAATTTGGAGCTGGATCGCTGCTGAGAAGCTAAAGTAAAAGTTTTCATGTGCGGCTAAGGAAACCAAAATGCTGGTTTTGCAAGCTCCAGAGCTTCAGTGCAACAGTTACAACTCCATATCGATTATCCACTAAAACCAACACAGACCCAGATCAAAATAAATCCCTCATGTCTCCAAAGAGCAGCAAAAGCAAAGTCTGAGGGAAAGGCAGGTGATTGTAACTGAGTTATATCACAGGACACAGTGGCTAGAGACTTTGATACTGTAAATAAGAAACCAGTGTTAGAAATGTCCTAAACTGAAATAAAACCAACTTTGAACAAAACAAAATATTTGCTGGCTCAGAGATGTGAGATTAACTTGGATGCTGATTCAATGGATCAAAAATTGCATTGCCTCTGACTTTCTACATTATGTTCAAAAATGTAACCTAAGCATGGCTCAACTGGAAGAGTGCTGCCTGAACAATGTTTTTTTTTTTTTTTTTTTTTAAATTTTAATGGAAAATTTCAGCTCCATTTTTCCAGCAGTCCAAAACATTCTCTGCTTCCCACATTGTGAGATGACAACAATGCTCAGCTGTCTTTGGCCTGAGTTGTGGCGCCAGGCCAGAAAGTATCTCAAGATGTGAAAAGTCTTAAATCAACACATCTTACCACTGAAGACTGAGGAAAAACAGTTTCTAAACCATATGAAATATTCATGTCTAGCATCTTGTGAGATACCATCTGGTTAGATCAAACCAGAGCAGAGCTGATAGTGACACAGAAACACGCTGGGCAGAAAGTGGGGTGCTGTGACTTGAAGATTCATTGTCTCATGCTCTATAAAAGAGCACAACAAAAGCAGAATCACTTCAGGAACAATTAAATTTTCCAACAAAAAAAAAATGTGAAAGATCCTTGATCCTTGGGGTCTGTTATTAGGAAAATCATAATGTACTTCAGATAAAATCATGCCTTTCATAAAAGCATTGGCAATTTAATTGCAATTTAGTATTTACCTAAATATTAAATTGTATAATTAAAAAAAAAAAGCCAAACCCCAAAATGGTCAAACAAGCACTTCTACAGCCAGAAGACTAACAAAGAGCAAATACTGCTGGCAACATTGGGATCTCCCAGCATTATATATTTATATTCTTGGAAGCAAATATGTCCTTTTTTCTCCCTATAGCCATTGTTCACAGGACACAGGATTTGGGAGACCTGACTTTTTCCCCTGTCAGAGCTACTTTTCTGATATATGACCTTGAGACAAACATTTTGCTTCTGTTACTGCTTCTCCTCCCACTTCCAGTCTCTTCCAGACAGGTTTACTGTGCCTCATACAATGGGGCCTTTAGGTGCTATTGCAATGTAAATAGTGGCAGCACAGGTGCAATTCTGAGTGGAATATGGCTTTTATTATCCAGTTACAAGGTCACTCTTGGGTGAAAGGATTGCTGCATAAAACATTGCTGAGCCATCAGTCTATGACTACCTTCTAGTAATATAATAATGTTATTTCAAAAGCAGGGAAAGAATTTAAGTTTTTCCCAAACTTGCCGAGTTGCAGAACATCAGTGGCAAAACAGTCCCACACTGGTGAGTATGAACATGGAGATGCTTAAAGTGCTGGGGCCTTCCCCACTCTCTCCCTGTTTGCAATTTACCCATTCCTTTTCTCAAGGTTAATTAAGCTTTGTGCCACCTTGGAGAATAAGGAACTATTGTACCCAGCTCTTGGGAGGGGAAGAATGAAGGAGGCAGAAATTAAATGGCTGCCTTGAAGTGCAAAGCTGAAATCTGGACCAGGGTAATCTCCATTGCCTTGCTGCATACCTTGTGATAAAACCAAAATGCTACCCCTTTAGCAGCAGTGTCAGTCACACAGTATGGGCTCTGCACAGGCTTTAAAAAGCAGGGAAGAGAGCATCAAATGTTCCAGCCCACTTAATTTGAAAGCTGCCTATAATAAACCCTTGGGAACATGTAAAACAGACAGGTCAAATTACATAGTTACACAAATATCACTGGATTTCTGGCATTTGGGAATAAAAAGCTTTGATCTGTTCGATTTAAAAGTGCCTAAAACATCCATACACTATGTTAAAATCTAACATTAAGTGCTTTTCTTTTTGTACTTTCCAAAAGCTTAGCTAGAGACAATTTGGACATAGCATGACAAAACTTTGCCTTAATAACATAAATATCTATGCACAAGTAATTTGACACAGTGTGCCACTGCAAAATATTTTATATTCAGTAAAATGACAGTTCTTATCTAGTTCTTATCCACAGAAACCCTTAAAGAAACAATCCATTGCCCTTCAAAAGCCCCTCTCAATTCCTCGCTTTCCCATCTGTCTTATTTATAGCTCTCTCTTTGTAAAGCGCTCCAAGATCTACAAACAAGAAGTGCTCATAAAACCTCCGTGTGAGTGGGGATTTGAAATCAGCAGCACTTATGGATGTTATGCATATGAAGGGAAGACCTGAGTGCAATGCTCCAGCATTCAAAATCAACCCCACATCAGTGTCCTCGTCAACAATTTTGCTTTAAACCAATGCTCACTTGACATCTGTATAAATGCATCAAAATGCCTCTTAGCCCTTCTCCCACTTATTTTCGACAGGCATCTCACTGTGTCTGTGGTCAGGGATCCTCCCTCCCTGTTTTCCCTCATTGCACAATTGGCTTTCCATGGGCCTCTTCGGCAGATCCAGCCCTTTCGGAAAGCAGAGTTTATTCCTCCCCTCCTCTTTCAGCCTCACATTGAGGAGGAGGTCTGTGGCAGGGACTCCATGCAGCAGAATGTCAATGCCAGAAGTGGCCTTTCTCATGGAAATCAGGCGCAGGAGTCTGGCATTGTCTGTGCAAGAAGGAGAGACATTGCTTTTTTTTCCCCCCTCCCTTTCTGGAAGATTACATTTGAACCGATGAGCTCTCTCATGCCTTGTGAGTGCCAGATCTTTCCTCTGGATGGATTTCTTTATCTCCTCCCTCACCTACATTGTTTTGCCATCTCCTTGTCATCACATCCAATTAGTCCTCATTAGCTTATCTTGGGTTTTTTTAAGATTTCATGGATAAAAATGCCAAATAAGTGTATTTGACTTGAATTTATTCATACTGAGGACTGCATTTATTTCCTCTACAAGCACAGATTACATTGCTTGACCCACGAGAGAAAAGCAAGGGCTCCCCTTGCTGAACTAAGGAGCAACAGGAGGCATGCAGGTAGGAAACTATCTCCCAAATTCATGTTGATACATCTCTGCTCGCACACTTATTTAAGCTCTTCCCAAGCATATGCTGTTCAAAGTCTTCCTCCTAATTTGACTCTAGGAGGGTTTTGTGAGGGTTGGTAACATGGACACTGCACTTTTTCAGCATTACAAATATGAAGGTCCAAGTCGTGGTGAATTGATAGGCAGCTCATTGTGGTTCACAGTCATGTGTCTCCCAGATGGTTGTCTGGTACATTAGAATAAAGTTGCTCCTGGTTGCTGCTGTCTGACCAAACTCATTCCCTTCACAGCCTTGCGAGCTGGCCACAGTCAGGCTCATGGCTTGGAGGCTGGAATCAAAGATACTCATCAAAGAGCAAATTACAGCAGAGTTGGGACCTATCAGAACCTCTGTGCAAAGCCAGCAGATCCACACATGGCCTCCATGGGATGGGATAGCATTACCCTAGCATTACCTAGCATTACCAGGCAAGTCAGCACCTAACCCTGCTCCCACCACACAAGAGCCACCTTCCACCTAGATGCTCCCGCTCTGAATATCAACAAATTGCAGCATTTTGCTGCCAGGCAGTAGCACAACATTAAATCTTCTTGGGCCAATAGGAAATAAACCATGTCACAAATTCAGTGATAATTTAAAAGATATCCTTAAAATAATTTCTTTATTAAATCTCTGCCTTCAAACGAGTGAGACCCAGACTATACCTGAATTCACACTGCAGATCCTGGTCTTGCTGTGATAGGATTTAAACTGGTTTGTTAATGCTCTGGGAGAAAGGAATCATATATTTCAAAGGCAGGGAAACTGTATCTGCACCCCTTTATTCACCTTCAGGAAGGGTTTGTTGAACACATCTCAGTCTGTATTTCTGATTGGATTGTATTTCTGAATGATTATTCTCATTAAAAATCGTTTGAAATCTGTCATAGCTCCAAAAATGACAGTAAGTGGCACATATAAAGTACACAGCACGCTCTGCATGTCGGGAAGATGAAAGACGGTATAATTGCTAATTGATAGTGTATTTAAATATCATGCCTGCGCACTTATCTCAATTTAAAGCCTGCATTACATAACACGCTGATAATGCACACACCTTTCATGAAACAAATGCAGTCTAATATACCGACCTTATACAAGTTGCCTGCTGCGTGTGCTCACATCTGACAAATGTTTGAAGCAAAGCATTTACACATAAAACATTTATGCACACATTGTGCACTGAAGCATTGAAATATGCAGCCTTCCATATGCTACACATATTACATATATGATATCTATGCCAAGTATTTTGGGGAAAGAAAAAGCAATTACCCATATGCTTCTAAACAATGGGAACGTGCTGTAAGTTGGGGGACTGGAGAAGCAGCCTGATCCTCGGGGAATACTTGAGTGCCATGGGAAGCGCACTAGACATGGAGAGGAGCAGGCAAACTATGACGGCACTAGCTGGGCTTGTGTAAGTGTGTGCAGAGAAAAGTCAGCCTTTAGATTCATAGAACATAATAGAATAGACTAAAATATCCTGAGTTGGAAGGGATACACAAGGATCATCCCATCCAACTCCTGGCCCTGTACAGGACAGCTCCCACGATCACACCATGTGTCTGAGAGTGTTGTCAAATGCTCCTTGAACCACAGTCTTGGTGCTGTGACCACTGCCCTGGGGAGGCTGTTCCACTGCCCGATCACCCTCTGGGTGAGGAACCTTTATGAAATATCCAACCTAAACCTCCCCCTGACACAACTTCAGGCCATTCCCTCGGGTCCTGTCACTGGTCCCCACAGAGCAGAGCTCAGGGCCTGCCCCTCATGAGGAAGCTGTAACTGCAATGAGGTCTCCCCTCAGTCTCCTCCAGCTGAACACACCAAGTGCCCTCAGCCGCCCCTCATGTGGCTTCCCCTCAAGGTTCTTCACCATCTTCTTTGCCTCGCTCGGGGGGTTCCTAAACAAAACAATCGCACTCAAGGTCCTTGTGCCGTGCCCACACAGAATCCTGCCTCGGCCCCGGGCTGCTGCGGGAGGATAAAACGGAATATACACACCCACAGATATATATACATACATAAATAAACGCACATTTATGCGTTGCCGAGACCCCTGCCCTCTCTGTGACTCGCAGGGGGCGGGGCCTGAGCGTCCCCCGCGCGCGCCCATTGGCCGCGAGCGCCGGACCGGCCCCGCCCACCTCCGGCGCGTGCGCGCGCGCGCGCGGGCCTGGCGGGGAGGGGCCGGGAGAGGGCGGGGATTGGTTGCCATGGCGGTGACGTCAGAGGGTGCCGGGGACGGGCAGCGGAGACACGGGAAAGGTCAAACTAAAGGCGAGGGCAGCGAGAGCGGCGGGGCCGGGAATGGCTCGGAACGGACCTGTCAGGAGGCTCCGCCGGACCCGCCGGCCTAGCGAGAGCTGGGAGAGGCTGCCCCTCGGTCCCCGCACAGGTACTGGGGGAGCGGCGCCCCCGGGGCGGGGGACAGGGAAGGGGCCGGGGTGTGGGAATGGGGAGCGCTCCTGGAGCCCCCCGGGGCTGTGGGGGGTTCGCGGCCGGCCATCCCCGGCCCTGGGGGGGCTGTGCGGGGACTCCCCGCGCTCTGAGGGGCGGGACGGGCCACCCGTACCCACCCCCACCCTCCCCCGTGCCCCCCGCACAGCCCCCGGGGCACAGCTCCCTCCCCCGCACTGTGACCCCGCTGACCCGCGAACAGAAGTTGGGCTTTTCTTTTTCTGGTGGGCCTTAGGGAGCTCTGCCCCCCACCACGGCCCTCAGCTTTGCATAACTTGTCTCCCCGCTGACCGCCCCTTTCTCCTCCTGCACTTTGCCCTTGCCCGGTGGGCTGTGGCAGGAGGGGGTAAAACTATTCAAGGACTGGGTTTTGTTTCTCTAGGGGGAGAGCTGGGTCACAAACAAGGCAGGCTACCTAATAATATATATGTGTATATTGCTTTTTCCCCCCACAGCAGCCCAGTGCTGAAGCAGGATTCTGTGACAGTTACAGAACAGGGCCCTTGGGTGTGATTTTTTTTTTTTTTTTTCAGAAAACCCTGGAGCAGAGCTGCTATTAGCATGTAGAGTTGGAATGCCACAGGCAGTCTGCTGTCTCTTCCTGCTCAAAGAATAATTTAGAGGAGCGGTGATGACTCATTAATAGAGAGTATTAGTTGCATGAAGGCAAAACCAGGTGAAGTTTCTTACTTTACCACAGACTTAGTCTGTGACCTTGGATCAGTCTTCCTGCACCAGCCCCCTGTTTCCTTATGAATCAGGAATAGTGGTGCTTTCTAAAGATACACAGTTAATAAACACACTAATGACTGTGAAATGCTTATCTGCTGTAGTAATAATGGGTAGATAGCATTGTTATTTCTACTATACAAGCAGGGAGGCTCTAGCCAGGATGCAAGCATTTTGCTTGTAGAATTTTCCTGTGGTAGCCACACTTTGATGGAAGAGGCTTGCATAAAAAGACATTTAATACCCTGTGATACTACATGATTTACACTGTGATAATCTTGCACTTCACATTTTCATGTAGGGTGTGCATTAATATGCTTTTAAAGAGCTGCTATTCCACACTGCAAGTAGCTTATGGGTGGGTTTTTTCCCCTCCTCCCTTTGCCTAGAACAAAACTGATTCTAGGTGTCCTCTTCCACTGCTAAGGAAACCTTGTGAATTTCTAATGTGGCAGATCTTCTCTGATAGTTGGTATCTCTGAGCTACATGGTGTTAGAAATCGTATTTTGGTAAGGAACAGAAAGAGGTATTCTGATGCACTTGATACATTGAAGAAATTACTTCTGGCATTGGTTTGTAAGTTAATGTGGCACCTGATTCTTGCCAGAGTTGGGGAGTTTGGTTAACCTGATGCTCTCTCAGGGTGCCTCTGTATTTGCAAGAAAATACTAAAAGGAAGCGACAGTAAGTTCCTTACACCTGCAATGAAAGACAAACTTTAGTCATTCAGGATCAGTATGTTCATTAGGAACAGTACTTTCATTCTTACCTTGTAGGATGCTCTCTATGGAAAATCAAATACCTTAAGTATTCCATAGGCAAAAATCTAAACATAGGAATCCTGAAACAGAAGGGGTTGCCTGTCATGGTTCACACACTGCTCTGAAGTGGTGTGCTGCCACTGCAATAACAGATGGAAGCAGCCAAGCACTGAGCTGAGAGTTGCTGCTGCAAATACTGACCTGAGTGAGCTAAGTTTTCCCTCCTTCAGTTTTGCTTTAAACTGACTTGTGCAGCTAGATTACTCATCTTTTTTTTTTTTTTTTCCCTAATGTTTAATTATTTTTAATCTATTGTAGAAGGATACACCAGGAAGAAGCACTGTTTGACTGATATCTTGGGGATTTTTTCGAAGTAATTTGATCTATAGTGTCTCTTTTATCTACTCAATTTAATACGAAACTTCCGTAATGAGTTTTAACATTAAATAGGTACACTTTTATGTGTTGAGGAGGAGGTAAGCACCACACAATTTGGTTTGTTTTTTTCTTAACAAACTTGAAAGCTTCTCTGGTAAAATGGCAATTCATTGTTAATTCATGTTATGTAGGTGCCCTGGAAAAATCAAATACCCAGTTTCATAGCTACCCTTAGGCATCTTTAATTTATGCAGGCAGGGCTCACTGAGTAACTACTGTAAGTCTCATTGACCTTAGTAGGTTTGCAGAGGTCATATTTTAAAATGGGTAAGTTGTGCTTGAACTATTTTCTCAGTATTAGGTGCAAGTGTTTGTGTACACAATTACATGCTTTTCCCATTTCTCCATTACATTTTCTGTTTTTCTTTAGGTTCTTGCTAGTCTTAAAGAAAATTCTCATTAGGAAACAAAACAGGTTTTTGAAAACAAGTTCCTTCTCAGGATCTGGGTAGAGCAGAGCAGACTGAGGTTTTACAAACAGCTAGAAAGTCCAGTTTTGGGTTCAGAGAAACTTGGCCAGCACAACTCAAATGTACACGAGTGACATCAGCATTTTCCTGAGCCATTTATGCTGTTCACTTGTGCTGGTTCCCAGCAGTGCCTTGTGTCTTATGTAAGCTTGCACTGTACATCCTGTCCTGCTGTTCTCATGCATGATAATTCACTGGCGTTATCTTACTGGAGGTTTTTGAGAGCTGCTTGTTGTCTCAAATGTCTACATGCAAATTTCCTATGAGCATGGGGAAGAAATGTGTGCCAGGAGCATAGCACTGTCCTAGGAGACCTCCAAGGAATAACTTGGAGTGAGACACAGCTTGTCCCCCAGCTCCTTTTGGTAATGGAGCTGTAACCATATGAAGTCATGTGGCTGTGAGAGAGGTCTTAGTGGACTGAAGCCTTGATCTGTGTCGTGTGGATGGACCACTAATGAAGTTTTGATGGCTGGTGATAAAACAGCCATAAAAACCAAAGGACTAAAGTTCCAACAGAAGCTTCAATAATATTAAGACTTGAAAATAAAGGCTTTTATTGTACTGTCACTGCACACTTCTTGGTTACAAAGTCTTTGGGAGGAACTGTGTCTTCAGATACTAATCCTGTAAACTTGTCCTTGCAGTTAGCATTTAGTCATGCATAATGAAACTACTGCCACTTGATGAGTGAAATTGAAACAAGCCCTCCGTTATAAGCTCTCAAAACCAAACATTCCTTTTGTTTTTCCTGCTTGCTAAATCTGTCTGAAACTTGCTGGCATAAAATTCTGCGGTAACGCAACATGCATGGTCTAATTCTGAGTAAATCGAGCGCCTTCTTTGAACAGTATCTAATGTTTCATACTTTGGTCTCCTTTGTTAGTGCTGTAGCAGTGTGAGGGAGCCAAATTCCTGATTACCTTGTGTTGGTGAACGTGTTTGTCCTTGTCTGACTCCATGGCTTCTGTGGAACAGCTGGAAAGTTTCCTTATGAGCACTGATGTGGTGCAGTCATGTGCAGGACTGTGAGATGTACAGGTCTCCAGGAGCCATGTACAGAAGAAAGAAGGGTTGACCTGGAGGAGAAGCAGACCTGGAAAGGAGTGCTGATGTGCTCTGTGGAAGGAACAAAATCTTTCCTGTGACTTTCCCCAGGTGTTCTGTTTCATACTGCACAAAACAATTTCTCATTGTAGAGGAGAAATAAGAGGAATGCAAGACTTGTCAAGGAGACTGGTTATCTGAAAAGGAACAGGTGCAGTGCTTAGACACTGAAAAGCTAAACAGATTCCTTTAAGTGAGCAGTTCTTGCAAAGTATAAGGACTTTCATTGGCAAAATATCTAAGAGAAACTTGAATTTTTATTTTGAGGAGGAAACTGAATTTATCACCGTTACTTTTATAGCCCAAATCTAGGAATGCATGGATTTTTTCTAGTGCTTTTGTTACTTATGGAGGATATGCAAATCTGTTCTAAAACATAGACAGGAGAATGGGCAGCAATGCAGTTGTGTGCATTTTAGAGACTTGTAGAAGCTGTAAGAATAAACCTCTTAAAAAATCCCAAACTTCAACAGCACCTGCATGCAGCATGATAGTGTTATATTTTATTGTATTACAGATACTTACGCGAATTTAAAAGTCCACATATATGTTGTTGTGATTCAGTAAGTTTTTCAGTAGATGTAGGCAAATAAAATGTGGTCTGGATGCTTAAATCTGCTAAAATATTTATAAAAAAAGTTGGCTCTTAAGTTTCCCACAGGATGCAGTGGGTGTCAGGTCTAAAGGTCAGCAGCAGACAAAGTAAAGTGAAGGCTCTTTTGGGTTTATTTTTCTCTATTTTTTTTAAACAAATCTTGTGTAAAGAAGCATAGAATCTTTCCTTGTTACTTCCTAAATTTCCAAATGGTAACAGGCATTTGCAGGTTTGTTCATGTTTAAGCTGTTTGTTGCAAACTATATTTTTCTTTAGGAGAGGATAAAAAAAACCTCAGTGCAGTTAATACATTCATGAACTCTTAGCACGGAAGTTCCTGGTGTAAATCAAAAAAGCCAGATGGAGTTTTAAGTGACTGTCATGTACAACTTGGGGAACATTCCTGATACTAATAAAAGGGCCAGATTGGAACTACATAATTAATCCCAGTGTCCTTTTCAACACATGATAAGCTTTGGCTACAACAGCCACAGAGTTAATGGAGACAACTGTCAAGTCCTATGAAGCAACTGAATTCTTTGCCTAAAATAAAAATACCTGTCCGCTTATTGTGTTATGTATCTCCTAGTGATTAGTGCTCAAATTGTAGTTTAAATGGGGAAAAAAAGAGGCTGACTTGGTCTTCAATCTATTTCTTGTCTTAAACATGTATGTAAATATATACATGTTTAAATATGTATAATTTATCTGCATACGTATTTTATTTATAAAAATATTTTTAAAGACAGAAAATAAGTATATAGTGTTTTTATGACTGTTACATGGCAAAAAATTTTCTCCACTAGAGTTCATTTGAAATTTAATGCCTGGGGAGCCCCAGCAAGCAATCTTGATTAAGTTTATTCCCTCCATGGATCATTGACCTGAAGAAGTGTGCAGAAGGGTGCTAAGAAAAAAAGGCTTATGAGATGGCACAAAGTCTGTGTCAGAGACACGCAGGAGGAGGAGTGGGCAGATGGCAGTCAGTACAAAATACGTGAATAATCAGATTGAGAACAAGATGAAAAGACTGTGAGTGAGTATGCCGGTTGCATGCTGCTACATTTTTGGTTTAGTTAATTTGATGAGGATTTTTTCCTGTTGTGATCCATGGAGTATGGAGCAGAGATGTAAAAATCTTGTAGCTGGAAGAATATATATAATGGTGAAAGCATACCTGTTATTGTCAGAGGGACCTTCTGGGGTGAGGAAAAAGGTCAGTGCTCTCAGAACTATGTGGACTGGAAAAACTTAGGAAAAACCTGTTCATTTTATCATAGACTTCATCTGCGAGTTTGTTCAGATCTACCTTTGATATGCATGATATGGGATAATATTAAAATGAGCTATCATCTTACTACCTGAATCTGTGTAATGATAGATTTATTTCTTTTTCTGGTCTAGAAGGTAGCAAGATGTATTTGTGATAGCTTGTTTACATTACATACTTAACCTAGTTTATTGAAAAACATTTTTGGTGACTGTCTGGCCTTGGTGTTCATTGTCTGGCTCAGTGGTCTTTTCCAGACTCTTACTTGGAGGCACTGTCAGACTGCTGAAGGTAAAGGAGAGCTAAGGGCTGTTTGTACTGATGAATGATTGATCCTGTAACACATAGTACAGTGTGAAAGATTATGCCAAAAAATAAATCCAGAAATGGAAAAAAAACCACATCCTGCCCCACTGATTCTTACTTGAAAAAGGTTATAATATCAATTTGTAATAATAGTAAGGTATACACATGGGAAAAACTGTATTGAGATCCAGTTTATTAGTGGTAACTTAGTCCTGTTTATATTTGTTTCCAAATGTTCCTGCTTTTTTTCTTTCAGTGAGTTCCATAAGTTAAGAGAGCAATGAACTGGTCTAACTGGAGAATGCTCTACTTCCTATGAAGAGGCATTTCTTTGTCTGAACTGATACTTAATGGAAAGGAGCACAACCCACCTTGCAGTTTAAAATTTATTTAGTGTAGATAACTTATCAGACGTTACCCTTTAGTATCAGTTTGCTCCCTGTATACTGTCTTCTTGGAATGCCTAGGTCTGAACAACAGCAATAAAGAGTTCTAACTGCACAAGAAGGCTGAGGGAATTGGGTCTGTATTTCTGCAGAAATGAAGGTTAGAAAGAGAAAGGAAAAAGATTAAAATATTCACAAGAAGTGCCCTAGATAAGATTGTTTCGTGTCTGAGGGCATGCTGAACCCTGTGGGAATGAGGAAACTAAAAAGCTGCTTAATTCTCGTGTTTCACACTGAATCAGCATGATGTTAGATATCAAAGTGGTATTAGTGTAATTTGTAAGAATGTGGACATTTTATATGAAGAATATAGAAATAAAATACGTTAGTCCAAACCAAATCTTCTGCTGTGTCAGAGCTATGTGGAGAATGAATGTTGGAGGCTTAACACGAGTATAATAAATCAAACTGCCAGCTGAGCCTCAGAGGGTTTTATTCATGCACTTCATTGTTCTCTCTGCAGATACAGCATGGTTCAGCCAAATGCAGGGTTGTCATTCTGCAGATGTTCAAAGTGTTTCCCAGTGTTCTGAAGACTGAGCTCACGTCTCTGCGTTGTCTTAAACTGCTCCGTTCATTGTTTGGAGTGGCCATGCACTGGCTTTTAGATGTACTTTTATATGCAGGAATCGCAGCATGAGTTCACAGTTTTGGGTGAGTGGGGAGCTATGTTACGTACTGTTGATAACTCCCAGAAAGGCTCAAATTTGTACCTTCTGGAAAGTACTATTTCCCAAGGCTGATGCTTGGCAACAGAAGATGCCCTGCTGACCCTCTGCAGCTTGGCAGAAAATGCTCCTCCATTGCGTGAGCTTCCAAAGCGTCTCTCCCAGGGTACGGACTGCTTTCGGCTGCTGGCACAGAGCAGGTTTTTTAACCTTCACCAAACTGCCTCCTTTCCCCATATCCTCAGTACCAGGCAAACAGAACAGTAAAGCAGAAGGCAGAGTTATTTAGTGAGATAGAAATGGGAAACAAAAGGGTAAAAGCAGAACAGATGGAAAGTTGTGTTCTGGTTTAAGCAAATGGTGACGCGTCCGGCTGTTTCACTGCTGTCATTTAGAGTTTCTAAAGCACATCCCTGCTGTTGGGCCCAGAGAGTCTGTACTCAAAGCAATAGTCTCTCATTAGTGTTAGTTTTAAGTATTTAAAGTTAAAATTGTGGTGAGTTTTCCATCACATCTTCCTTTCTTTTACATCCTTACTAGCACTCTGGCTGGGGTCACGAAAGCAACATGACTTTTCCCAGAGATGGGCTCCTTTGTGCTTAGAGAATGTTGCTTTTTCATTCAATCCATATTCATTCTGCTGGCTGACTGGTCCGTATTTGATATGCATCAGTATTTTAATAAACATTCTTGCAACATGCTCACATGCTTAGTGTAGTGTGCGTTAAGTCAATGTTTTCTGAGAGTATCTCTAGCGTTTTAAATGTGATACATTTATATGTGATAAACTTTAACAAAATGATCTGATTATATATAGATCATGATTATAAATAAATATTCTTTCTCATCTTCCCCCCAATCTGCTTCTTTTGGAGTTTTGCTTATCTTAAATTATTGTTCTGTAAACTTTACTAGTAAAACTTTAACTTAAGAGAAATCAATATTGCACTCAGTTCTAGAAGGATAAGTAAACACATTTTTTCCATTAAGTTAGGTTAAGATAAGAAATACTACAGCTAACTAATTTTTAATATTAGTTTGTCAGGTGTATACTTTATCCCAGTAAGACAAAGGCAGCATTTTCAGGAATGTTTTCCTTAATGGGGTTCTGTGAGCATAACCCTTGGGTCTTGCTGTAGGTCAAGGACATACTCGTTTTCACACAGCCCTTCCCTTTGCCATGGAATAACTGAGCTGTCTGCTGACAGGATCAGGTGCTTTCAGGTCACTGAAACATTGGGAATGTTCTGGTATCAGGGAGGCTAGTTTTTCTTCAGCCTGCCCCTCATCTGTTCTGAATATATCAAGGGAGTATTTCAAGGAAATGGCAAGGAAAGTTAAGGTTACTTCTATGGCTTTATGAAGACTGGTGTGCATATCTGTAGCCTAACACTGAGCAGAGCTTGCCATGTTCAAACGTGACTCAGCTGTGATATAAGACAGATTCTTTAACAAGGAAATCTGATATTTTCTTTAATTACGCATCTGTCTACTTGGACTCTTCATCTCTTCTGTTTTTTTTCTCAATTACTCTTAACTTGAAAAACAGTTGCCACATCTGATCCATTGCTTTTAATATTATTAATTACAAAATAAATGTAGTAGTTGATATCCTCAGATATTATGTGATTATGCATGATTGTTTGGTCTTGTATTTTTCATTTGATTTCAGCTTGTATGACTGCTTTGAGTTCAAAAGCTTAATTAAAATTTTATGATGAGCTTTTCACTTTGAATGTGGCAACTAAATGACTTGTCTTGATAAACACACTAGTTAGATCAGGATCTGCTAAGCTGATGGTTCAGTTGAAAGTCAGGTTATGCCAAATATTAACTAGAAGCAGTAAAATCTCATCAAAGTAAAATGAATCTGTGTACTTAAACATTCCTTGGTTCTAACAGACTGATTGAACCTGTGATTCTGTATGTTAATGTGAAGTTGCATACTGCAGGATCAGGGAGTAGTTTGATGTACTTGTTGCTCTTTCTTACACAATATGAATTTCAGTGTGAAGTTCCTTGTTGTAGTAGTTAATGATATCTGACTTCTTGCTTATATGTAAATTAAGAAACAAGACCTTTATTTACATAATTTAAATTGCTGTTCTGTGTAATACTACTTTTTAATTTCTCCTGAAAGTGCCAGGCATCCCAATAACACCAAACCTCTGTTGCAATTCTTGAAGATGTTAATAATTATTTTTTTATTTTTATGGAAAGGGCAACATTTTCCTAAGTTGCCTGCTTTAAATGAGAAGGTGAATACTGGTTTTCTGTCATTTTACTGATACACTAGAAATGTATTTCTTAGCAGTTTAGACTGTTTATAATCTGCTGTTAACTTGAACTATGTGGCTGTTTGCTTCAGTCATTTCTTCCCACTCTGCAGCATCAAGTTATTTTAGCTGTCTGGTTAATCTTTGCACAGACTGGAGTTGCACATCATTGGAGACAAGCATTGTGGTGTCCAGACTATTGATAACTCTGTGACACTTCCTGTGTTTTAAGCTACTGCTTTAAATTGTAAAATATAATTAGTTTGAGCAGTTTTACTATTAAATAGTATAGTAGTTAAGTTGAAATTTGCAAGATTAAATATTAGATGGCATTTGCATACAGAGCTTGATGAGTATTGCCAACTCTGATACTCTGTTTACTGCATTTAAGTGGAGCCTTAGGCAGGTGACTGTGGCTTTGTGCTAGAGTGAGTTTTGGTGCTTGTGTTTATTGTATACAAATAACTGGAAGCCTGTATTTGCAGCATTTCCTTAAGCGTGGCTTTGTTGGACCCATTGTAGAGGTTAACTTCTAGCAATTTTCACAGAACATAGTTGTTCTAGAAATGCTATTGCTGATGGTTTTTACTGTAGCACCAGGTAAATTTTAATTCTTCACAAGGAAAGAATATTACAAACTGCACACGAAATTGATTTTTGTTTTTTGATTTAATTAATTCCTTAGAGGAATTCCTTGGTGTTTTTACACCATTTCTGTTGAGCTAATATGGCCTCCACTGACCTCTCCTTGAGATGCTACAGTTACAGAGTCATAGAACGATTTGGGTTGGAAGGGACCTTAAAGATCATCCATTTCTAACCTTCCTGCCATGGGCAGGGAACCTTACACTAGACTAGGTTGCTCAGAGCTCCATCCAACCGGGCCTTGAACCAACTGAGTGAGAATTTGCAGTTGGTCACTCAGATGAAGAACAGAAGCAGTGGGTGTTTGTAAAAACTGCGTTCAGTAACTTGTCCCACACTTGCAAGTGTAAACACTGTAGAAGGTGGAAAATAAATTATTTACAAGTTTGGTGAATGTCCAAACACCTTGTGAGTTTTCTTTAGTTACCTGTCCTAGTTTGTTTGGCTTTTAAAAAAAGCAATTGAAACAAGAAGTGGTAGTGGTTGTGTAAAGCTGAGTGGGTGATCTTTTCAGCTCCTTCGGCAGGGAAGTAAGTCTTAAGGACTGTAGCATCCTTGTTCTTCAAACCTATTTCAAGGAGCGTCATCTGGTTCATGAGCTGAGTACAGCAGGATTCCTATGAAGGGCCACATGTTTACATATTTTTTATTTTTGTAAAGGAACTATTTTTCATATGTAAATGTGGTGAAATTAGGTGGGTAACTTTTTGTTTTTAATTAATGTTTTAATTGGGGTTTTTGATCATTTTTGTTTGATGCCTGGCTTTAATGAGCTTTTATTTTGGGCTCTAATGAAGGTCACTTTAAAATCCTGATAAAATAATATATTTGCTGTAGAAACTCCAGACTTAATGACAGTTTTGTGTGGGAGCTCCACTCTTGGGCTTGGTTTGCGTTGCTTATGCAAATTCTGCAGAGCTATACCCTTGTCTTGATGAAGTAACTAATGCTCATGTGTCAGTAGCTCATGTGTCAGTTCCAGCCAACAAAGGAGGATGGAAACACATCCTTCAGTAGAGGTTTTCACAAATACTCTTCAGGAATATTGGTATTCAGAAATGTGTTATACGGCCAAGTTCTTCAAGGGACATTTTGCCTGAGGTGCTTTAGGTGTTTCTGACTACTCAGAAACCTTTTTGTTTATTCTTGTGTTCTTTTCGTTTGCCGTGGCCTCCCCAAGACCCAGGTGCTTTCAGGACTAACATGTACTGTACCACATACTGGCAAGTATATATTGGTAACACAAAGGAGACTTAGAACTCTTTCCAACATTTGGGAAAAGTGATTACTGTGGAAGTCCTTCTCAGCTGATTTCTGTGGAGGTGGAGTCTGCTGACTGTGTTTGGCATAGAATTCTGTGCGAAGAGCTCCATGTTAATGTGCAGTGTGAACAAAAGAAGGTGAAGGACAGTTTTCAGACTTCTTGTGGGGGTGAATTTTGATGTAGGGAGTTAAAGACAACTTGATGTTCCTCTGCTGATTTTTTTTCAAATGTCTTTTGCAAGGCAGGGAAGTATTGAAGCTGCATCTAAATGGTTGCAAAGTTAATATTACCTTTAAGGAAGCATAGTTTTGCCAAATTCATTTTGTTGTTGTTTACTGTGTCTTTGAGTTCTACATCTTGCTCACATTACTTACTGTTCCCCACTCAAAATGCTTATACCGGAGGTCTTAAGTATTTCTGTCTTTTTTGGGGTAGGGGGGAACATTCCTGTTGTGTTTAAACAATTCACCTATATTGGTTTAACACCATATTGCCACCAAAACAGGCAGTCCTGCCCTATACAGTACCTTCCTGTTGCTGCCAAGGATCATACTGTTCTCCAGTGATTGAGATCAGCTGCCTGCTATAGCAGAAAACTCTATCTTTTTTCTTTTTTTCCTCTATCTTTTTTTTCCCAGGATTAGTTTGCAGCTAATGTAGTGGTTATCCAAGTAACTTGCATCATGAAGTCCAAAAACTCCTGCAGCAATAGAGGAAGCAGGAATCCGTCAGCTGGAAGACAGAACAGGACAACTCTTCTACCACAGTGCTCTTAGCGTGTTCAATTTAAACCATCCTGAAAGTGCACCCATCATCAGACTCTGTGGTGTAAGTATTCTTTTCATATTTCTGGAATAGTCATTGTGCAACAACCTCTTGCATTAAGATAATTAATAAGGCAATACCAAATTGCACTAAATGATGTTCTTTTTGTGCAGTTGTTTTCTGTTTGAGGTATGACACAGAAGTCAAATGCAACAAAACACAACAAAAAAAAGTTGTTGTGTTCATGCATTGCTGTGTATTTTGCAGAGCTAAAAAAAATTGCTTCAGGATTAACTTCAGAACAACTGTGTATTGTTATCCCCAGAATGCCTGTCACTGTAGGCTGGGTGCTGGTGTTCTTGGCTTCTGATGCTGCTGAACATGCAGGTCGTATTTTGGAAGAAACAGAATTAAAATGTGTGCTTCTGGACTTTACTGGTGGGTTTGGCTTAAGGACATTTAGGCCTCTAGGTAGGACTGGAGCCTATTCTGAAGTGAGATCCCATGGATTATATGTAGTTTGAATATTATTTTCAGCCCAAACTGTTTGGTTTTGCAGATCTCCTCCTCTTGCAGTACACTACCCACTAATGTGGGCAGAGGTTTGGGGCTTTTTTTAGATGAATACTTCAGTTCTCCAAAAGGTGTGAAAATCATCAGTTAATGCAAGGCAGAGTTTGCTTTAGCTATTAATCTTACTGATTGAGTACCTCTTGTTGTTAGTTTGACAACATAAGATAATTCCATGTTTGCTGGACCAGAAGTACTCAAAACTCAGGATTTTAATGTCAGATAACGATCTAGGTTTCCCCTTCACCAAGCTATTATGTCTGTTGCATTGAATTGTTGCTTAATCTGCACTGTCTTAGGAGTGAGTGGTAGGAACCAGTCCTTCTACTTTTAAGTTACTCCTAAAATATTTGTTTACTGTAAATGATTTCATTTTGTTTATCATTGAAGCTCTGCATTTGTAGGGTGACAGAAGAACTATCCATCTTCTGTATTCAGTTTATCATTACTTGAAAATCTGTACTTGGTACTGGGAGAAAACAAAAATGAGTTTTGCTGGGGAAAAATAGACTGAAAATCTGTAGTCTGTCCTTAAATGTAAGACATGCTTGTGTATTGCTTCAGATTGACATTTTAAAGTTTTCATGTTCAAAATTATGGGAACATTCTGCTGCCTTTTTCAAATTTCAGGGAGTTTCTACAAGCACTCTAAGTGAAAATATCTTTCATGTTGGCTGTTCTTTAATATACTGGCATAAAATTACAATCTTGAAGGGTTTTTTTGGGGGAAGAAAATTGTCATCTACAAAGGTGACCATGAGATAAAGTTTGGCAGCATATTTTAATTCAATAGGCTTAGGTATGCGACTTCTCTATTATCTCTGAAGTCTATTTTTTAAGTATTTGGCATCAGCTGATCAAAATAGTTTTAACATTAACTATTTATGATTTTAGAACTGATGGAGCTAATGGCACTGTAGTCTATTGATAACACCTGGATATTTTTAGGAAAGTCTGTTCTGATGTAATCTGTAGATAATTCTTTTTCCAAAGACTTATTGACTCTATCATGTCTGAGGACAATTATATAAATAAGGCTAGAGTTGCTGGAAGCATATAACAGGAGTTAATGAGATCATGGAGTTGCAAGTATAAGGGTCAAAAGAGACTTCTAGGTCTCAGGTCCAACCACTCATTCAAAGCAGGGATTGAAGTAGCACTTGGTGGGATAAGCCAAGGCTTTGACCTATGAAGCCATGGAAATCCTCCAAAACAGTGAATCCA
>JAWWEU010000081.1:146256345-146275840 GCA_035583155.1 Acropternis orthonyx | reverse complement strand
CAGCCCTTGGTTGCAGCCACATGAGCCAGAGATCCAGGCAGTTTTCCAGGTCAGCTTCCCTTCTGTTCATTGAGCTTCAGATTCCTCAGCTCCCAGGTGAGGTTGTGGTGGGAGACTGTCTCAAAAGTTGTCTTAAAGTCAGAGTCTGTTTCGTGGGCCATTTGGTTTTCATCAGGGCCCCTCAACTCTTCATGTGAGTTGGGTACATTCTGCCTCTGATAAACCTTTGTTAACTCTTTATGGTTATTGAAATTAATTTCATCTGTATTTGTTCCATGTTCCTTCCAGAAGTTGATGGGACTCTGTACTTTTGAGTTTCTCAGATATGAGTATATTGGGAACCTTCTATGATTGCCATGACATTTCTAGTAGGTGACAACTCTCTCAGGCACGTGATGTGATTCATGGAATGTCCTGCACAGTCAGGAGTTGGACTCTATGATTCAAACTCAGCATATATAGTATACAACAAAAAAATGACTAATGTAGTAGTTGTTAAGTAAAATTTTTATCAGTCAGTATGAAATTCAAATATTATTTTCATGATTTATGAAAAACTGTCACTTGTGCCTTCTCCAAAAAATTGAATGTCTCTTCACTGTAATCCCATAGCTGAATTTTAGCTCTTATATTGCTCTAAGTAGGGAAACATGACTCAAATTTATCAGTTACACTGCTGGTATATTTTCACACTAGGAAAGTCTTTTTCAATTCTTGCTGTGTTATAAATTATTGAAGGAGGTGGCTTGATTCTAGAGGAGATGGTATTTGAGAGGCTCTGAAAGTAGTAATTTTCCACGTCTTATTTGTCAGATCTGATTTAAGATTGATTCTATAATATGGAGTAATGTTTTCAAAATGAGCTGCTTGGCCGGTGCAGCGTGTCTGGTTCCAATCACTGTCAGTAAATCCTGAAAATTATTTTTTGAAAAGGACTTCATGAAATCTACATTTTAAATAGAGATAATCAGTCTGAGAGTAGTTGAAAGGAGTTTTGAACTATTTCATGCTGTATGATTTTGGTTTTATTTTTGAGATTGTTGATCCTGAAGTGGATGCCATGACTGCGTGCTGTTCTTGCAGGGACCGTTTCCTCTATGGAAGCAGCCTGGATGTGTGTGCTTAAAAGAATGGGTCTCTTGGGGACTGTTGCAAAACAAGTAATTGACTTTTTTTTTTTCCAAACTTGTGCATAAGGACAAAGATGCTTTGTAAAGCCAAGTGCTGTGCACTTATCTGATGTTTGAGACTTGGATGCTTGCTGGGTTGAGTTTCTTTTCTTTGAAGTAATTTTAAAAAAGTGCATATGCTCTGGGAGCAAGGTTACGATTGATACTGGTGTACAGAATGCTTCTCAGTCTGATATCCTTTGGGATTTAATTGTAGTGGAGCAGTTGAGCTCACTTGGTACAGCAGGGAAAATAGGTGGTTGTGGCACTGTACTTTCACTGAAGTTTACAGGCTGCAGTAGCACCCTCCAGACTCTGCTTTCAAAATTCAGTGTGATGATGCCAAGACTTGTCATATTTGCAAGGACTGGAATACGTTCACACAGGATTATCCTTAAAATGGTAACATTGCCCGTGGATCCCTTGGTGCCCTAGCCCTTAGTACTTTCTGCAGCAATTTAGCAATTGGTGTAGACTTAAAGTTGTTTGACTGTGCTGTCAGCAGACTATCCAAATGTGCCCTTGTTCAGCAAGGTAAGCAAAGGGACTTTGCAGGGAATGTCTGCTTCAATTCTCAACTTGTTCTCTCACAGTGTTACAGAGAACTATTGTTGGCAGCTGATATCACCAGAGAATTATAATTGCAAATGTGAGTGAAAAGTCATTAAGTGAAGGAGTGTGCTAAACGTGTCATTGATTGGAGTCTGCTACACCAGACTCAATTGATATCCACTCAAAAAAACCCCAAACAAACAAAACAACCAACAACATAGCTTCACAAGTGACATATTTATATAGATATTTTGGTGTCAGTCTTTTAGAAAGGTTTTTCCATCCATGCTTGGCCATATTTGAGCATGGAAGACTTCAGTGTTTTAGTAAACTTGTTAGAAATAATTCAGTCCCAATATTCCCAATATTCAGATTATTTTTTATGGGTAGAGAGCTCTTCTGATGTTACTGCAGTGAACGTCTATTAAATGTATTTTGTTTCTGTTTCTTGTCAAGTGTTAAGGTTGGCTTTTGGTCTTGTCTCTTCTGTCTTTCACTCTCTTGAAGTGGTCAGAGCAGTGATTGTATATTCAGTCATATGAACTTTCTTTGTATTTTTCAGATTGGAGGATCTTCTGAACCTTATATCTTAAAGACGCCTTTAAAATGAAAGAGCTCATTTTCTACAGGAAGCTTTGTCATCTTGGATCAGAGAGGTTGGTTACCTTGGAAGAAGAAAAGGCAGAATGTGGGTCCAGATTAGGAGTTGGAAAACTCTTCAGCATAACATGAAGATATGTCATGTAGAGGTAGCTGGAAAGATTTAGTGTTTGTTTTAGTAGTTTGTAATTAAGTATTTACAAGAATCTATCCCATATTAAGCAATCTAGTTTCCCTGTAACTCTTTACCAGGAATGAGGCAAAAATTCCTTTCCTGTAAGAGAGACCAAAAAAGAAGGGTAAAATACTGAAACTATGAAATTAGAAATTAGAATTGTCATGGACAGTAATAATGAGTTATAATGTTAAACCTTTTGAGGTTGTACAATCAAAATGGCTTGATAAAACTGAGGAAGGAATACTTTTATAGGAACATAAGGAGAAGAATCTTTATGTAAAATCTGGCCAAATACATTTATAGTATTCACATTTCTCCTCATTTAGTAGTTCTAGTTGTTCAGGTTTCTCTTGTGGTCAGTGCACTGGGATGTAGCTCTCCTGATGGAAAAGTTTAAAATCCAAAAAGTGAAAATGACACTGCATGTTGCTGTACATTATATAGCAACATAAACTGCTGAATGTCTGTGTGCTGAGGAAGAAAAATACAAGTAAGGGTGATATTATTCTTTCCTCCTTCTGTTCTTGATTGCAGGTTAACCTACTGGTTGGGATTTTATGAGGGTAATTCATTATGATAAGTTTTTAGTGTGGTAGATGGATTTTTAAAGTTAATTTAAGTTATTTTTAAAGCAAAATCATCTTGGATTAGCCATTTCGTACCTCCTGTGGTGACTATGGAGATTACCAGTTACTGCAGAACTTCCCTGAAATAAAGGCTTAATTTGCCTAAATAACATCTTGGGGATGGCACTCCACCCAATGGAGAGCCAAGATGGTATTCCATAAATAAACATATGGTTTCTTTAGGCTGAGCTGTGTTGTTCAGCCTGAGGAATATGAGACCGGTGGGGGAGGGAGTGAGGGGTGTGCAATTGCTGCCACCATTCTTAGCCAGAGCAGACTAAATTTATGACTTTCTTATAACTTTGTTCAGACTCAGATGTGGCGTAATTTTGAATCAGGATCTGAACTTTGTTTTGGCTCACACCATCATACTTTTTGAGTAGTTTGTCCTCCTTAGAACTCCTTTTGTCAGATAAAAATACTGTTTTACCATACAGAGTTGTAGTAATCTGCTTAACTGAAATAATTACATAGATGTTATATGTACCCAGCCCTCCCTTAAATTCAGTCGGAGCTATGTAAGTAACATTCTACTTTCATGCTTTCCCATACATTTTTTAAATATCAAGATGGGGTTTTTTGTCTGCCATTGGTAATGTTAGATTCAATCTCTAATTATTTATGTGCTTCAAGCTACCATTTTTACAATGTGCTGATTCAAGCACACTTTGACCCAGGGTAAACAGCTGAATTTATTCTGTGTGATCCCTGAAAAAGTGGAATAAAAATGCTTGTACATAAGGCTAGTTAAAAGTGGTGAAAATCTAATCGCTTAATACTTCATAGTTGGATAAATTTCTGTGAGCATTTAGTTTAGAAATAAACTGTATAGTGAAAAGTTGTTCTTCCTTCCCTGATTACCCCCCTTCCGCCAAAGAAAGAAAAATACATAAATAAGGGCTTCAATATAAAATCTGTTCCAGCTACTTAGGTGTAGTATCAGAGGAATGGATGAGTATTTAAATAGTTTGGTATAATTACATTACTATAAGGTAAAACGGAAAAGTACTGGGTTTTTTAACCTGGATTTATACTTCAGAGGAGTTTGTGTGGGAGGGACTAAAGAGCATGTTGAGAGCTTATCAGTTCATGTAGCACTAGTCCTTAAACAGACTATGCTCTGGGATACTATCAATTTTAAACTCCAGATTTAATCACTAGAAGATTGGTGGATGGTGGCTGTTGAATTCCATTGTGAAGTTCTTCCTACTGTATTTAAATTTGTGTGCAGTTCAAGAATCCATTTAATATTTATGATATAATGTTTAATTCTCAATTCTCTTGTGGCCAATATACGTGACTTTAAAACAAACTCATAGCAACAGTGAGCATCTGTCTGCTTCTGTCACTTCCAGTCACCCTCTGCTTGCATCAGGCATCTGAGGCTAAATTGCTTTGACTGACAGATGGATTGATTGACAAGACCTTGGCTCCAAAACACACACACATGAACATGCAGGCATAGGCAGATGCCTTGGACTCCCTTTACATTTAACTATTTTCATGTGACAACTGAGTCCTCAAATACAATGAGTTTCAGTGGTGATGCTGGTTGTAGAGTGAGGATGTCTTAAGATGGAGGGGAAGAGAAGCAAGCTGCTCTCTTTGGCTCTTTGATTCCTCACCCGCTTCCTTTCTTCTTCCTTTGTCCTCCCTGCTTTCTTGTTGAACTGTGTGTTCAAGGTTCTCCTGAAAGGTGCAGCAAAAGTTCAGTATGACTGGTAAAATAATGCTGGAGGCTTGAGAAAATTGCAGTAAATCTCAGTGGCGTGCATGGCTTTGATTTGGAAATGGTGAATGGACACAGACTTAAGGTATTGCGATGGTCTCTCTTTTTCGGTATTAAACCTTTTTTGTTATTCTGGGGTATTGACAGCTGAAGAACAGTTCCCAGGAAAGTGATCTTAACGCTGGTATTGGAAAATGACAAAGAGGTAAATTCCAGGTGTTAGAAGGACTTGATGTAGTCTTAAAGATTTGCATTGTTCCATGTATTCTCCATGTGGAGTTAGGAGGGATTTCACACTTCAAACTGATGATGGCTGTTCTTAAGAAAAACAGTTAAAGGCATTAACGGAAGCCAGCACTCAAAAGTTCTTCAGCTTGTGATGACATTAGAATAAATCCTCTTTGTTTTCAGAGCTTTTTAGATATACAAGAGCAAGAGGGCAGTGCCTTTAAGGAAAGCTGGAGCATGCTCTCTACTTTTTTGTTGGAAAAAAGAAAGTGGTTGGAAAAGCAGCCAAAGGTGGTTCTTCATGAATGTATGGTTTCAGTTTTGACTGAACTTATCTAGAAGCTGGTGTCTTTCAATTATGCAGTTGTACCGTGACCTGTAATGCCTCTGCCTTTTTAACACCTCATTTGGAAATGAAAATTTCAACTCCTTTTATACAAATAAAATCATTTTGTAAGATGTTGTGTAAGTGTTTATAGTTGACAGTGAGTTCAATAAAGCAGCAAGAGATTTCATTATCATGACAATTTTGTGATGTTTTACATGGTTAAAAAAAAGGAGGTTGTGGAGAGTTTGTTCTCTTTGGGCAGGTGACATTGTAGTTACCTTCATTATTCCTTAAGAAGTAAGTGTTAAGGGAAAGCAGTATAAGAAATGGTTCATTGCAACTTAATGCTCAGCAGCCTAATTAGTCAAATACCATGTGCCTACCTCTGCATGAAATAGCCTATTTCTTTCCAATGTAAAATAGGAATTTTCAGTTTTGGAACAGCCTGAAGAGGCCTTTGTTGCAAGTGACCACTGGCTTTTTCATTATTTATTCTCAAAAATAATGAAGGTCAGCATGGTATCCATAGTGACTGCATGCAGCTTCCATCAATCTTGGCATGCTGCTGTAATAATGAAATTCACTTACTACTAACAAGTTTTCATGTTGCAGGAGGAAACCTTTATTTGTAAACTGGATGTGGTTGGGTTTCTGTAACTTGAGAAATCTTGAATACTGTAATTTTTCTTCACTTTAAAACCTGTTGTCTTAACTTCTGTATTTATGAGTTGGTGTGGAGGCCTAAACAGACACACCCCCCTGAACAAGCAACCTTAAATTGCTGAAGTCTACATATAATCTGTCATTGGAAAACTTTTTACTTGAAAAATTCTTTCAGAAGTGATAGAGACTGCTAAATGGGGAATAATATATCAGTCTGCTTTCAGCTCTGTTAGTAAAAGGAAAGCATTCCACTATAAACTACAAAATTAAGGCATCTAAATAGTACATGAGTATGATCAAGCCAGAATTACATGGTTAAACCAAAGTCTGTTGATAGCAGGTTCAGTCCTTCCATGTCCATTGCAAAGGCAAGGGAAACTTTTGCAACAGCAGGAGCACCACAGGAGTCTTTAGAATTTTGACTTTGGGATTATGTGGATGCACAAATAGTGTGGATTTGGAGCATTAGGAGCATATACAACTAACTCAGTGAATGCACTTAATACATTACTTCAGTGTAAAGTACACTCTTTCAGTGTTGTGCACTGTAAACACTAAATTTTAGTATTACAAAGTTTCTTTTAGCTTAGAGGAAATTGCTGCAGAACTTAATGCAGTCTTGTGGGAGTTTTGATAGTAAGTTGCTGAAAATGGGGAGTAAAATGATCCTATTTAAGGTGGTAGTTGTTTTCCATCCCACTCCATCCCTCTCTTTTAATGCTTACCCAGAGATAATTGAGCCTGTGTTGCTGGGGTTTTTTAATTAGTTGTTTGTAATAGAGCTTTAAAATGATCAGGCAGGATTCTGACACCGGGTAAATATTTTCAGAATTCTGTCAAGTTTCTGTTTCTGAAATTTTTTTTATTGTGAATGTGGCTTGGTTTTGCTTCTGTCTTTGATTTTGCAAATAGCTGTACTTAAAAACATAAATATTTATGAAAGGATAGCCAAAGGATAGCAAAATTCATAGGATGTTCAAAATGGAAGTCCATTTATTTGTGAGCACTCTAGGAATGAGGGTATAGGGAAGTAAAGTCAATGGACCGTTAAGAGTAATTATTTATGTCCATTCTAAGTGTGTAAATTAAATATATATTTATAAATATAAAATTATATATGAATAAAAATGAATATATTTGAACCAAAAAAGGTCTTAATATTTATATTAAAAATGGAGAATTTGTATTCTAGATGTTGCATGTAGAAACTTTGTTAATTTAATGTAAATTGTGAATCTAAAGCTGTATTTTTGTTACTGAATGTGAAAATAATGTTTTCTTCAGTATTAGCTGCACAGTAGTTGGTTGAGCTGCGGTAGAAGCATGTCTTACGTATTTATTTATTTTTTTATTTCCCCTCCCCTGAAGGTGACCAGCTGCTCTGCACTGAGGCCCTAGCAGTGATGTATCGTAGTCTGTTGCTGTAAACATCCCCGACTGGAAGCTGTACCAGTTCCAGCTTTCAGTCAGATGTTTGCTGCACCTGGCTATGCTTGGACAACAGCAGAAGGAAAAGCTGTCATAAATACATATGTGCATGTATATTCATCAAACACTTTCTGTAGACACAGCTGAATTGCCTTCAACTGAATGAACCCAACTGGTAGGTGTGATTTCTGGAAATCTAGTCTGAAATGGACACATAAAGCTGTTGCTTATGTCACTCAAAATCGAGTTCTTCACTGCTTTCTAGTATGAAGTACAGGAATAGGCTTCACTGGAATGACAACTGGTGTTAAACTTCTTGTACTGGTTACCTACAATGAGTTATCATCAGTGCTGTCAAATAATTCACAGGCATATTATCTGCTGTGTTGTTTTTTTCTGGAATTCTACATTCCCAGTCTCCTTGTAAGTGGGTGGTGCTCTTAAATGTTTGTAAACTGGATGCAAGCCAAGGCCAGAATAAAGATTTAAAAATTATGACATGGTGTATTTTTGCTGTTCTCCCAATGCACAGTATGTGCCCTTGTCTGTGCTGTGGTCAGCTTGGCTCATGCTGCCCTCACCGTGACACTGCAAGGGTCTGCTTTCCATGGAAATAACAGCTTTTGAAAGTATTTCTTCAGACTTATGTCTTCACTGATTCAGTTCCTGTTACAACAGTCATGTCGTCAGGAGCAGCTTTCTGCAGAAAGGCTTCAGCACTTGCCACTTTGCTCCAGTGGGATCTGCACATGCTGTTGGCTTGGATCTTGTCTGGGATTTCTTTCCCCCTTTGTTTCTCTCTAGTCTTCTGTATTTAAAGGGATGACTCATGTGAGTAACTTCTGCTAAGACGGAAGATATTCATGCAATAATTTAGCTCTCCAGTCTTTCCCCTCCCAAAATGTAATTTTTTTATTCTCTAATACTTAAATAAAAGACTTTGTTCAATTTAAATTATAGTATACCAAACCTATGTATTATTTGTTCAGCTTCACTGTAGTGCTTCTGTAAAAGATGTCCAAAGATTCCAATACTTTTAAAAAGTGAAACATTTTCTGTCAGAATTAAAAACTACTACGATTTCTTAGTCCTGGGAAGGCTGGACTGCTAAGCATTGGAAAGGTGATGATTTTCAAGCTGTCAGTGAATGACCAAAGGTGAACTAAGGACAGCCATCATTCCGCGGTGGTCCTATGGCTGTTACCATTTTGTTTCTCTTACCTGGGGTGTTCTCTTTAGTACCAGAGGAATACATGCAGTGATAGAAGGTCATGAACTTATTTATTGATCTAATTCATTGCTAGGACCTCTACAAAGATTTATTTTTAAAGCAACTTGCGCACTTAATATAACCTCAGTTAAAATTGCATTTTTAAATATATTATCTATTTGGTCTGATAAATCCTGTCCGTATATTTATGAAAGGGACTTTGAAGCAGAATCTACAAAGCTTGCTTTCTTAAAAACAACGAACCAACCAATAAAAAAGGTGCTGGTAGTTGCTTTCCAAGCTTTCTTGCCTGTAAATATTTAGCATTTCCTAGTTCTGTATAGTATTTGGACTTAGAAGAAGGGAAGTGTTTTCTGTTAACAACCTTCTCTGATCAAAGTAGCTTTAAATTAATCTAGTGGACATTTTGGTTAGTGCTGTCTTAGCCATTCCACGTGGCATACAAGTGCTGCTTTTTTTTTTTTTAATAAGCTCAGTTCATGTGCAGTTTGTCAGTCCAGTCTTTTGAAATTGTATTTGTGCGTACAGTACTCAAACACAGCTGTGACATGTCAGCACATGAAAATAATTTGAAGTGGCTTGTAACTGCAGGAAATAAATAAATTTAAAAATCCACACTGCATTTCTGTTTGAGGTTTTGTTTGCCAAGTGGTTTAAATGCAAGGATCTGCTTTTTCTATTCACACAATGCAAAGTACTGAACATATTAACGTGTCTCAAACATGGCTGTTGTTTGAAGCTGAAGAACGTGGGTGTGTTAGTGTTGTCCAAATGATTTATGCCACGATTCCAGGTGAGCTCATTGTACTGGGATTACTGGGAAGGGATGATGGGAATTTGGCATGGTAGCTGTGCAGTGCTGTTGGTGGGGATGAGGAGTTGAAGCAACTTCTCCAGAATGAGGCATCACAGGGCCACAAACACAGCAATGAGTTTTGGGTACAGAAGAGGCAGATTTGACACATCAGCCTGGTGATCAATGAACAAGTGACCTTGTCTTGTTCATGTGAAGCCTGTGACCGTTGCTTGTGTTAGAGTTTCATGGATCAGTTCCTGAAGTTTTGCAGTGCACTGTTTTTGAAGCAGAATTACATACCTGAATGAAAACCAGATTGTTGCCATTGTGGATGCAGCTACTAATTTTGGGTGGCTGTCATAGGCTGTATGTGCAGGTGCAAGATGCTGGTACCTTTGGAGGTGGAAGCCTGTGAGGAACACACAGGTCATCTCTTGCTGAGCAAGTATCTCAAGTTCAGTGCTTGGGGTCTGGATTAGTTGCCTGTAGTGTGCCTCTGACTGCTTTTTATGACTGCTGAAGAGCAACACATCAACATCCTCCGTGACTTTAGACGGCCTGGCAAAGCCCTGTCTTCCCTTGCTCAGAACTCACAGCTGTGTTGAGCAGAAATGCTTGAGCTCATGTTTTCCTTCATACAAAGAACAACTGTTAGAACACTTGCAGGGCTTCCCTGCCTCCTCTATGCATGAAATAATCTGCATCTGTGATGCCTTTTCCTTAGTAAAGCTGCAAAACACCTGTTCAGAGAAGAGCTTGGAGAAGGCTGAGGCTTGGCCTCTTGACATACAAAGTTCACTGAAGTTTTCTTTTCCTGGACTTCTGGGGTCTTGTTGAGACTGTTCACATTAAATTAAACACACCTGTAAAATGTAAGATCAGATGTTGAAGCTGAAGTTACAGTGTTCTGTTCTCTTGCTATTATAATGACTTGTATTTCTGAGTAGTGGAGGAAAATATGAATGAAAACAGTGGAAATATGAGAAGTGCCTTGAAAAAGTTCTGGAGGAGGATTCGTAGTTTAAGAATATGCAAGTAGGAAGATACACAAATGTAATAACAAAAGGTGTAAAATTCAGCATACTAAGAAAACTGTTGAAATATTCAGCACCAAAAAAGTGCATAAGATTTGCACAAATATTTTGCGTAAAATTTGAGATGGGCATCTTTGACTACTCCCAGTTTGTACCACCCCATTAATCTCCCATATGTATTTTGTGTTTCAATTTTGAAAAGGCTTTGAGATTTCTAAAAGGTGTCTGCTCTGAGCATCCAGGGCCTTGGCAGGTAAGTGCAGCAGAATACTGATCTACACAGGCTGTAAGAAACTTCCTGTTTTCCCTCTTGTGTCTCTACAACATCAGGGATGGTACATCTGTATTATTGTGTTCTGATATGTAGAAGATTAAATGTTAAAATATATGTTTTAACTTCATAATGTTAGTAAATACAGAAAATAAAGAGTTGTATGTGCATTATGAGTTGGGCAAATACTTTGAAGTATGTCTGTGCAGATTCATTTTTGGAAATCTTGAAAGCCAGTGCTGTATTTATATTGTTAAGCTAATTTTTAGTTCCTGTAAACATCCTACACTCAGCTATAACAAGTGGTGGGCTGGGGGGTGGATGTTTACTTCAACTGACTTGGAAAGGCAGCTTTCCTCAATGACCAAGTGACATAGTGACAAGCATGGAATACTATCTTTCAGTAGTATTCAAATAAAGTTACTGTATTGTAAACACTAATTTCTGTGGTAGCAGTATGTATTTCTAGAAACTTCTTAATAATCAAATTATGATCTAAAGTGTGCTGTGTAAAGGCATACATATTTATTGTGAAGCAGGCTTTAACTGATGGGATCTGTATCTTTCTAATTACAAATAAACTGTGGCAGTATATCTTTGCTTGAAAAGTAACTTCTGATACCCTGATGACAGAGAAATAATCTAAAATCTTATATTGAATGTTCAATTCTCAATTGCAGGAGTGATTTATTGCTTGTTATCTACTTGCTCATTGTCAGAGGAGGAATAGATTTATTGGGTACAGCAAAAGTAATCTCCAAACGAAGAGATCATTAAAGTAATAAAACAACTAAGATTTAACCATTTATCTTGCCCTTTATATCTTCAAAAAAAAAAAAGAAAAAGAGAAATATCTTTGGCAGGGAAAATCTACATAGGGAAACAAGGAGACAAGCATCTCGTTTTCCTCGTAATTCTTCTTAAATCAATTCTTATCTCTTGGAATCACATTCCTACTGGTGGATGTGTTGTTAAATGAAGTATGGCTCCAACATTCAGAGAATATTAAGTACCAAAAGGTAAACAGGAACTCAAATATTTTTATTCAAATGGAAGAATCGAGAGGATTTTTCCTCATTTACATTTGCACACATGAGCCCCCTTTTTGCTACAGTTAAGCTTTTTCCTTTGGTTTTATTTTTACTTACAAAATGAGGTGGTCTTTTTAATGTGTAGAAGTCCTTGTGAGCAGGTTCGGTGCAATATGTGGCACTTCAAGCAATTGCATGCAAGAAAACACATCAAATTATGTATCTGGATGATTCTAGTGTGTGAACACTGCAGTACAACCATGTACTTACTGTGTGTGCATGTCGGCACATAAAAAAATACTCCATTAGATTTTTATTCAGGGCATCTGTTTAACTGGTACAAAACACACTTCTCCAGTGGGATGAACTAGGGAAGTATGAGGGATGCAAGTTCTCCTCACCAGAGATGATGCAATACCTTCAGAATAGAATCTGCATGTCTGTCCATTCTATTCCATTTCCTGGAGTCAGGTGCCTCATGGCATCTCTGACTAGGGCTGAGAGAACTTCAAGTTCTCATATCTCCTGGCAAGAAGGGATCCTCAAATCAACATTTACTGCCAACCAAAAGGTGTAAGATTATCCTTTTTAGCCAGTGCCTCCATGTGGAGATAATTCTGTTAGTAGCACAGACAGTAAACAGTCCGAGCAGATCATATGTGGAGGTATATTTGGTGTTTCAGCAGGTTTTTTTAAATGAATTTCAGATCTAGAATTCATATTGCAGAAGCTTAAATATGACCAAACTAGAATCTTACTATTGTTTTATTGTAGCAAAAACAGTTGTGACTGTTTTTGATATGGCACTTGAAAAGTGACTAGGAGTAGAAAAACTAATTAAATCAATGAGCCTATTTAAGCTTAAGATATTTGAATAGTTGGGGTTTGCAAATTTGAGTTCTTAGTGGTTCTAGTTTTGGGGGCTAAGTTCTGTTTAGCTACTCCTTGGCTAAATGGGCAGTAGAGTAGGTTATAATGATATTCCATCAAACAGTTTCAAATAGTTTGGCTCTCCCTAAGGTAGAAAACACTCCACTGAAGAGTGTCAGCATCAGTAAAACACTAATTGAATATTGTCAGGACCAGTATCATGAGATGAAATTTCTAAATGTAACTAAACTTTTGGGGTTTTGGGGGGTTTTATTTAAGTGAGGATGTGATAGGAGAAGGACCGTTGTGCTTGTGTGCACCGTTGTGCTTGGCTGGGCATGTGAGTGTGGTGAAAGCATAAGCTACTACCTTATTTCACTTCCTGTGAAAATCTTCATTTGAGAATGAGACTGATTTTGGTCTTGTTTCTCCTCACTGGGGTAATATCTGTCATTCTGGCTTGTGCTAAAGTAAAACTAAACTTTTAGAATATGTGTTCAAGGCTTCCAAGGATAAAATAACCCTGCAGAATTTGACACTCTGTTTTAAACAGCATGGTTCACTTTTTTATTCCATTCTGTTGGTGCTTTTTAAACAGATAAACAGTGATAATCCCATGGCGCCAGTGACGGCATAAACCAAAATGGGATAAATAGCTGGGACAGGGGTAGATTGTGAATGATTTATAAGGTTGTCTGGAAGTTTTTTATAGATACAACAGCAATGGTAATTAACATAACATTAGTCAAAAATTAAATTTCTCTTGAAAAACACAGAGGCACAGTTAATGTGTTGGGTTTTTTCCATGGCAATTTTGAAAATACTCATTTACTCATCTGTTTAATTCTTTCTGAGTTTGTCTTCTGCTAAAAATCTAGATATTTCAATAAAAGTACATACATATCCACTTTACTTGTGTGTTGTATTCACTAAGATTGTCCTCCCAGAACTCAGCTCCCTCCCTCTTAAGCAACTGCTCTAGTTCTGACCAGCTTAATTCACATTTTATAGGGCTTCTCTGTCTGGGGTAAGAGCAGAATTAAGACTAATTTAAACTTCCACACAATTCTGTAGTAGCTGAGTGTGAGTAGTGAGGGTCATACCTCTGATGCTGAGGTCTGTTCAGGCACTTCAGCAACATTCAGGAACTGCATTTGGGTTTTCTCTGTTAGGGAACAGCAGATCTCTAATGTGTCCATCTTTGCTGGTGAGGGAAGCCTGGCCCATGGAACAGTGCATGGGCCCTGTAAGCAGAACAAAGGAAATTCAGTTTATGTCAGTCAGAATTGTTTGTTGTCTGATAACATCGCTGTCTCAGCAGGGAAATTATTTCCTGTAAACAATATGGCTTTATCTGAAAAATCTGCCATTTTAATAAAGTGAAAAATTATTTTTCCAAACTTCACACAAGCCTTATCTTTGTCTGACAGGAAAAAGGGAAGCAGCAGGGATGAAAGATGCTTTGTGAACTGAGCTCTGTTTACTTAAGGCTATGGAAAACATGCTGAAAATGTATACATTAAGTGCATAGCCTAATGCATTTTTTAATAAGCATGTTTCCCCAAATATTAACAAACTAATTGAATTGACTACCTACCTTTAGTGCAAAATGTGTGATCTGTTAGCAATCTCTTTTTTTTTGGAGATGTTTCACACTTAGTCTAAGGAATTTATAAACTATCAAGTCTTCAGATTTCTTTAACCTGGATTCCAGTTAGTGCTGACAGTCAACAGGAATGTTACAGCTACTTGTAATTTCGAGAAATGGGATCTTTGTGCCCACTGCACATGAAGTCTTGTCCATCCTATTACCTGTCTGCCATAGTTAGTGCAGGCTGCTTCCTGCCTGCCGGGGAGACAAAAGGTACACCCAGGATTTCCACTGTCACAGCTGCTCTGGTCCTCCAGGCACAGTCACTTCAGATGTGTCCCATGCCAAGGGGTTTACTGGTGTGGCTCTGTCGGCTGGAGACAGATCATACAGTCACCTTCAGAGAAGTGGGAATGAAATCTGGCTTCTGCTATTAAACAAAGAAACACCCTGGACCCCTTTCTGCATAAATTAGAGTCTTAGAAAAAAGCTGTGGTTATGGAATAGAGGCAGGAGAGCAAGAAGCAAAGTGGATCGTACCAGAAGGTGAAATCTTTGGGGGGTGAGGAGGGAGGGAAGATTATTAATAGAGGTTTCAGGTCAGAGGCAGTAATGTGTGCATGTTGGTTCTTTCCATTCTGCAGGAGTTCTAACAGTGATGTTACATCTCCTGCTACTAAGTATATCTGTGTTTAGCACTGGCTTCCTCTCATTAGAAAACTTAGTGAAAACTAAGTTAAGAAGTTATGAGGAATCTCTTCACGTATGTTCCTTATGCTGTGATTCTTGATCAACTAAATTGGTTGGTTTTCTGTAGGTTTTTGAAGCACAGTTTTCCCAGATCTGTATATTTTTTGCTCCTTTCTGAACTTTTTTGAGGTTTTGCTACTGCACTTACAAATTCTTATTTTTAATCAGTGAACTTGGGAAATTAAAACTTTAGCCATTTCATATGTTCAGTAGCAGATGATATTTAAATAATTTTGGATGGTCTTTCATGGTAAGAGTAAAAGTTTTGGATGTAGATTTTGATATTTTTTATTTTAATAGAAGAAAAATAAATTGCATGTTGGACAATCAGAAATAACTTTCATACCGATCTTCATCTTAAAACTGTTTTTTCTATTTATTTTGACTTCTTAAAGTTCATTTAAGGTATTGTGCCATAAAGACTGTATATATAGTAGAGGTAAGAAAAATCTCTTGAAGGTTTTTCTATGGCTATGCTGATAAGAATGTTTGCTTATTAATGCTTTGGCTGATGAGGCTGTAGTTAATATTGTGGGATGAACAATGAAGGCTACAATTCCTTATTAAAAGAGCCCTTTTGATGTAGATGCATTTTAATTAAACCTCATACTTCTTTTTTTTTATGATAAATACCTTTTTTTATTGTACTGTCAGGCAAGTACATTCCATGCATCTGGGAAGTGTTCCATAAAGACAGGAGGAGTTTATGCTTTTTGGTTTAGGGATAGAAAAGTTTCTCTCATAAACGAGATGTAAGCTAAGACTTGAATCTGTCCCATGTACAGGCCCCATCTCCACCTGTAGATACACCTGCTCCAGGGAGTGATTCCTTCCCCTGACTCTTTTTCCACCACCACCCAAAAGGTGGGACCCACAGTGCCCAGAGCTGTCCCACCTTGAGTGTCTGGATCTGCACCACATGACATTTACTTTGGGCCTGCTCCATCACCTGTGTAATGCCCCCCTCCTGAGTGAAATTCACAGCTGTGTGTTCCCTCCTTTCCTGTTTGGAAGTGCCTGATACCAGGGGGTTGTGCTGGAGTTCATGGGAGCTGTTCTCAAGGCAGGGAGCTGAGGTGGGTGTTTCATGCCTGGGGGTGATAGAGTGAGTGTATTCTGGTGACCGAGGGGTCAAGGGTAGCATTGCTTGAGTGGTGTTAGAGGACTCTTGAGCAGGAGGAACCCACTTCGGGGGCTAATGGAAGGTGTTCCTGAAGCAAAATGGTCTTAAAACTCAGGGATGACTGTTTTGGAAGGAACCAATTTTGCACGCTCCTAAAGGAAGCTCAGGGATGGATCCAATCAAGTTATTTAATGGCATGAACTTCCTCATGCAATTCCTACTTTGCTCATGTCTCTTTCCTGCCATTCTTTCATTAACTGTGTCATTCACCCCTGCCACCAGTATATCCCAGTTAGGTATATCCATGGTTGTGGTCATCATCACACCTTAAAGTGGAAGGACTGGTGAGAACACCAAGCTGTTGCTCTGCTCTCTGATACACTGTGTAGTAAGTGAGGACAATGCCTTCTGGAGGCTCCACAGTCACAGTCATGTTAGGATTCTCCTGGCCCAGTGATGGCTCTGTTTTCCTCCAGGAGTAGAGGAAGGGGAGAATCTCCAGGGCATTGGGTGTATTTTGTGAGAGGTGACTGCAGCAGTTCTTCCAGGGGCCTGTGTGGGCTTGTAGATGGCGGAAAGAAAAGTTGAGTTTCCACATTTCCAAACAGATTGCTGGGGGAAGGAAGGAAGGAAGTGTGTGTCAGAGTGGATAAGAAGTGATTGAGAGAAGCAGACAAGTCTGTACAGGAAGGGCGGCACTGCCAGTCTGGCAGGATTTAGGTAGGCAGCTTTTTTGTGGGGAAGGGGAGAGGGAGATACAGTGATACTTCAAACCTTCCCCAAAGCCATAGATGGCAGACTTGAGTTTTCCCTGATGGATTCAAGATTACTACCTAGGCTTCCCCAATGATAGGGATGAAAAGCTTTCCTTGTCTCTCAGGAGTCAGGGAGAGGATGGACATGTGTGTTGCTGTGTGACCAGGGACATGTGGAAGCTTGTGCTGTGCCAGGGTCAGACCTTTCACTGAAGCTCTGGCACTGGAGCTCTTCCAGACATGGCCTGCAGGTGTGGGAACCACAAGGCACACAAAGATTCTGCTGGCCCTTGGATGGATGTCCTCCAGTATGTCCAGATGGGATAATGGGAAATCCTAGAGTACTGAACTTCCCTGAATTTTAGTCTGAGCTGCAGCATTTCTGCTAAAAAAAAAAACAGTTGAGGTCATACTAAACCAATGACTTGCAAGGACTTAATCTTGTGCTGCTGATGTGGAAGAATAGAATGTCTGTAGTTGTTGTGACTGAAGGCCAGATTCTGACTCCATTAAATTCCATATCATCTGGATGACTTCACTGATTTCTAAGGTGTTTTCTTCTGGCTTTCATTAATATAAATGAGATTATAATCAGGCTTCAGTTGTGGTTCAGAATATATCAGGAGATACTAAATATGAGCAAATGTAAACAGTCATAAAGCATGTGAAGTGTCAGCAATACATACCTGGGTTTAATCATAAAAGAGTTTTGCAAAATTGACAGCTGAGCTATGACAGGGATGAGTAATTTATTAACAGTTTTCCTGTATGAACATGAAAACTGAACTTGTATACTTTTATTGGATGTTTAAGTAGTGGTGTCTGTGTTACAAAAATAACCAAACCCAAACCCTTGCCGTGATGTACTAACGAAAGGAGACTGAGCAGATGGTTTTTAGGAACTGCACTTCACATATTATGCAACTGTGCTGTTCTTTCAGAGAAAGAGAAGTGAGGCAGAAAGAAGTCTATCTAGCTCAACATTTAATGCTAATTTTTTTCACTCATTGTTAAAAGAACACAGCAAATGACTGGAAGAATGCTCCAAAAATAGAGAAAATGTTCAGGTGTGCTAGCTACAAAACTTACTTTCTTCTACCCTCCAATATGAGCAATTATCTCATTAGAGCACTGGAGTTACAAATTAAACACACTCGACATTTTTTTTTTTCAGGGAGGAAGGCAAAAGGAATAATAAATGATTCTTGGATGAGAAAACCCTTGTAGCATGGCCAAGAGAACAATCCCAGACAGAGCACAGAGTTGCTTGGGTTTGAGATATTTCACAATGAAACCTGAAGATACAAGCTTAAACTGGAGAGTAATAAGAAAGGAAATTCAAACAGCTTATACTATTTAAGGAGTTTAACTGGAGCCTCTGTCAGCCCTAGTAGATGGAGTTTACAGAAGTGAAGTGACCTTCTCTTATGCAGACTGTGTGTAGACTCCAATTCAATGTTGTCATCACTTTTCAGTAGCGGGAATATTCAAAAGATGAGCAATATTTGTGTCTTTAGGAAAAATGTAAAACAGTTTGTGGCATAATCTCTATCATACCTTCAAAGTTTCTCTGTAAGAGAGATGGGGGAGTTTGGTTTAAACATCCACAGACACTGTGCAGTGCATGTGTTTTCCTCCTCATAAGGAGCAAAGAACAAATAAGTAGTGGTTGGACTTTTTGCCAGTCAAGCCACATTACTCTGAAAAAGGACTTATTTACAACTTTTCCTTTTTAGTGGATTTTCTTTCTGTCATCACTATTTACTATGTCAAAGAGGGAAGTATTTGGCTAATTATGGAAGTTCCAATGTAGTATGCAACGACCAGTGAGCAAATCAATGATACTGACATTACACAGGTTAGATCCCTTACCTAATTTTTTTTTTTTTTTTAAATCTGATTTCCTAAGTAGGCATGTGCTCCTTTAGAGCATTTTTATGGTCACAGTGGTCCCATCAGTCTTCTTCAGTCAATAGGGAAGTCTGGATGCTTCTGAAGCACTCTGGAAGCCATAGGCAGACAGGCTCTGAAGAATTTAGCTACAGATTGTTTTCCATATATTCCTGTACTTATTCTTACAGAGCCAGGAGAGAAAAGGGTGCCCGTGCCTCAATCACTACTGCATCTGACTTCAGATACTCATGAAAGTGGGTTGGGAGTTGCCAGTGAGCTGAGGACAACTGACAGGTGCCATCACCAATCCCCAAGAATGGGAAAGTGTTTAATTACCTTACAAAAAAATCCGGGCAGTTCCGTGGCATAATGGTTAGCACTCTGGACTCTGAATCCCAAGGGCTTAAGTTCGAGTCTCTAGTAGGGACCGTCCCCATGGCAGTTAAATTCCTCCCTGCCATCTGATCCTGTCAGATCTTGGATGCTCAGCAGCAGCGTCAGCCGCCCCGGTTAGTACCGGGTGCTGTAGACAGTCCCGAGGATTTCACTGTCACTGTCCCAGCTTGCTCGGGCATGGCAAATGGACCTCAGGACTTAAACGGTGGGGCCAGTTCTGCGCACGCTGTGCCTCACCTAAAAAATCCACTGC
>JAWWEU010000081.1:146203383-146244919 GCA_035583155.1 Acropternis orthonyx | reverse complement strand
CATCTATCCCGGCTATCCCGTGTCCCTCAGCCCACGGCGGGCTAGCTAACCCATCTATCCCGGCTATCCCGTGTCCCCGCTCACGCCGCTCCCCCAGCCCCCGGGCGGCGCCTCAGGGCACGGCGCGGCCGCCACTGCGCAGGCGCCGCCCCGCCTCGCCCCGCCCGTACCGCCACCGCCGTGTCGGCCGCGGCAGATTCGCCATACCGCGGGGCACGGGGAGCCGCGTCCCGTTTGTTTCCCCTTCCCCGCCGCTCTGTCCCCGCCGCGGGCCAAGCTCGGCTCCCGCCCCGCCGAGCCCCGCGACGATGGAGGCGGCGGCTGCAGGTGAGAGGCCCGAGCGCGGCGGGCGAGAAGCGCGCACGGATCCCCGCGCGGGGGGGGATGGGCGCGAACTAGTTCCGGCGGCGCCGCCGTGACGCTCCTTCCGAACGACAAGTAGTTCCCGCGGCGGCCGCTGCCCCCACCCCAAGCCCCCGGCCCCGTAACTCACCGCCTCAAAACCCGCCGCTGCCAGAGAGTCCCCGGGCTGTGGGGCCGGGTGGGGAGTACCGGGGAGCAGCCGGAGGGCCGGGGCGGCCCCAGCCCCGGGGCCCCGGCTGCCCGTGCCGCTGCGGCCTCAGGGGCGAGTCGGGAACACCCTGGGAAGGAGCAGCTGGTGCTGGTGCTGAACTGATGGTGCAGAGCTCGCAGCAACCTCCCAGTACCTGGTGGGGGCTGCCTGGGGGACTCTGGGTCAGGAGCTGTAGTGATAGGACAGGGAGCAATGGGCGCGAAGGGAAAGGGGAAAGTCGGGCAGGATACAAGGAAGAAATTCTTTACTTGGTGAGGCCCTGGCACAGGTTGGTTGCCCAGGGAAGCTGTGGTTGCCCCGTCCCTGGAAGTGTTCGAGGCCAGCTTGGATGGGGCTCTGAGCAGCCTGGCCTACTGGGAGGTGTCCCTGCCCGGGGACCAGATGATTTTAAGGCTCCTTCCAATCCCTTCACATTTACTATTCTATGATTCTGTGCACATCTGGGTTTAAAACAGTCGTATATTCCTCTGGCAGCTCCTGCAAGTAATGTGAATAGTGTAAATAGCTCAAGCGCCTCGAGTACAGCTGCAGAAGGCATATATCACATTAAAGATGCTTCCCCTGCATTGTCATCTCAGGCCCTTACGTGCCATGTATTGGCCTGGCTTTCACAGACTTTGCACCTGTGAGTAAAGTTGCACAGAGGTGAGGGCCTTAGTAATGGTATGTATGCATTTTCTGTGTTTCACAATCCTTCTGTGCTGTTGCAGTACAAGTTTGTGAAGTACTGCAATAACTTAGTGCCTGCTAATTACGCTGATAACTCAGATTTGGCTTTTGTTTGTCGTTCACTGAGTTGACATTTTAATTTTTAGAATCCTGAGTTATTTCTAGCTGTCTTATGAAGTATCTGAAGAGTTTACAACTCAAACCACTGTTAAGGGTAATAACCATAAAATAAAACTCCAAATATTCAACCACACTGTGAGAAAGAACTTCTTTATGTTGAAGGTGGCAGAAAACTGGAACAGGCTGCCCAGGGAGGTCCTGGAGTCTCCCTTCCTTTCTAGAGACATTCCAAGCCCACCTGGACACATCCCTGTGTCATCTGCTCCAGGTGACCCTACCTTGGCAGGGAGGGTGGTCTGGGTGATCTTCAGAGGTACTTTCCAACCCCATCTATTCTGTGATTCTGTGAAACAGGATTTTATGCCAAAGAGAATGGCACTGTAAGGAGAAAAACTTGTATCTGAATAGCTAACAGGTACTGTGTTACTGAAAGACTGTGGTAAAAGCATTCCAGGACTACTGTGATCCATTCTGTGATCCAACTTTCAGTGAGAAATAATTCTCTTACTACTAGTGCTGCTAATAAATTTGTATTTGTTTAGTCACTTTTGTCTTAACAAAAAGTGTTCTGAGGGTAGCTGAACCCAGAATTGTCAGGAGTGTTCAATATTTTGGATAACGCAGCTGCTGAACTGTGTCAGACCTCAGATATGTTTCCATTATGTGTGCTTCCAAAACTCAGGTTAGCTTTTCATCCAGGGCATTCTGAAGTCGATGGCTTATCATGTAGTTTGTGCTTATTCTTTGAGAGGTTCTGAGTGTTTTTTGTGTCTGGTAGTGCATCTTACAGTTTCAATATTGTACATTAGTGTATCTCAGTGGTACCTTCAGCAGTGGTGCATTTAGCCACATGAGGGAGATCTTAGAACATGAAAATAGAAAGGTCCAACTTACTATAACCATGCCTTTTCTGACTTTTTTTCCTTAATGATGGAAAAGCTACCTTGTTCATATGTTTGATAAAGTGATTATGCTAAACTGCTACAAAAAATTTTATTTTCTATTTTTTTGAAGATCATTTTTAATCCAGTCCTGAATTTTATATGTATTTTAGTCAACATAAATGCATGGAGGCAGTTGTCTTCTTTTAAAGAACTTTATTTAACTTCTTCTAGGAGTGTTTGTAATGATGGAGCGTGTAAAAGACAAAAAAACGGCTTTTACTTGCCATCATTATTTAAACTTCAGCATCTTTTCACAAACAGAGTAGTTAAATATGGTGAGTTTGGTTAGGGTGAGAGTGTGGCAGGTGAGTCTGTGGGAATATCATGAAGTTCAACAAGGCCAAGTGCCAGGTCCTGCACTGGCTCAGGATAATCCCATGCACAAGTACAGATTGGGTGGAGAATGGATTGAGAGCAGCCCTGGGGAGAAGGATTTGGGGGTGTTGGTGGTTGAGAGGCTGGACATGACCCAGCAGTGTGCTCTCACAGCCCCAGAAATCAGTCATGTTCTGGACTGCATCCAAAGCAGAGCGGGCAGCAGGTCTAGGGAAGTGATTCTGCTCCTGTTCCTCTCTGGAGTTCTGCATCCAGCTCTGGGGCCTCATGTAAGAAAGTTGCTATTTGAATGCCACAGTAACTGAGCTGTGTTAGAGTCTGCATTATTTCGTATTCTTGTGTTGTGACTTGAAAATACACAATCTAAGAAAGTATTGAATGATCTGGATCTTAATTTTGTTTCGCTCGTTATATATCATGTATCTGACAGTGACTCATGATGGATGTCTAAATAGAGATAGATGTGTAAGAACAGGGCAAGCCCACAGTGATAGTTGTCCAGAACACTCTCTTAGACCTTCTTACAGGGTTTGCTGAACCCTGACTAGTGTCTTTGAATTTAGCTCTTCTTATCAGCTTCCAAGAGTTTTCAATGCCAAGTGGATGTGTACCCATCTTAGAGTTGCAGCAGCAAGGAGAGAGCAGCTAAAAGACAGGCAGTGGTTTCAGAGAGATCATTTACTGGTCATCTCCATGACACAAATGATTTTATTGTTCCTCATTTTGCACGTTGCCTTTTCTTCAGTCCTCAGTCCCATTTTTTTCAGGCAGAAAAATTCTAATTTATTTAACTGCTCAGGTATGGAACTGTACTGCTCTTGATTTTACTTATTTTTGTCCCTTTTAAAGATTATTATTTATTATTCTATTTTATTAATTTTTCAAGTCAAAGGTACAGTATCCAGAGATGTAAGCTTTACAAAGATGTAAAGATGCAAAGATTACTTTGCAACAGTAATCTTCTTTTCTGTTTTTTTATGGGTCTACATATTATAGGACCATCTGTTTTACAGGACTGTCCCTTGTAACTGTAAGGTTTTGTTTCCAGCACTGCAGTTATTGGCCTTGTGTTGAGGCTGTTTGACATAGTTGAGAGATCTTTCATAGAAAACCTCTCCAAACCCTTATAATGTGACAGCAAATTGAAAAGCTTGTTTTGCTACTGGCCCACCTTCCTTGAAGGGTCTTTTTTCTGCACAGATTACTTTTCACTGCACAGGCTCTTGGACAGGCCTGTTGCTCTAGAGATGTTTTAAAACTGTTGCTGCATTCAGCTTTTTATTTCTCAAGTTGATAGAATTACCCTTATTGACCTGCCTTACTGTTTTAATGTTAAATCTGATGCAATTTGCAATCTTATTTTGTTTTCCTCCTTTGACAAAACTTTTATGAAGACATTTTCTTCTACTAAAGCTTCCTTTCACTGCTATTTTAACTGTGCTAGATTGTTTTCTTCCCCTTTCTAAAACCTGCTTTGATGATTAGCATCAAATATTATGCTTTTAAATAGCTTTCATGATGCTTTCAAGGATTTAACTCGTCTTGGAACCTTTTTAGTCCTTTTTGTGGTTTGTTTTGTTAAAGATGCTTTTTGTCTTAATATAGTTCACATTGTTGAAATGAAACACAAACGTTTGGCCCTTTATCACTCTTTAAGAGGATTTTTGAGTACTTCTTTAATCATGGTTACAGAGTAACTCTCAAGTAGTGTCACTTTGAAAGGGGTCCTGTGTTTTACTTCTGATAAAGTCAAGAACTGTCTCCTCATGTGGGTTCCCTGAATGCTTGCTGCGTGAAACAGTCATTAATGGTTTCTAAATATTTAATCTTGGCGTCCTGTCCTGACCTAACATTTAACCGCTCTGCATAAGGCTAATTAAAGCCTCCATTATATGGTTGTTTCTGTCTTTGTAACCTTTTTATCCCCTGCAGTGTGTCACAGTCGTTCATACCCTTCTGGTCAGATTGTTGCTCATGTATAGTCTTTACACTGTGCTTTTCTGTACACTGCATTTAAATTCCTCAGGAATTCTGTTACTTGTTAAAGTAGCCTGTTAATCAGATTTGACCCTAAGCTGCTTCTAACAGATGGTATTGCATCGCAAACAATACATCCTGCTTTATCCACAGTACTTTGAGGTGGTAATGACTCACTGGCACTACAACAGTGTTCATCAGAAGCTTCTTTGAATGAGTGGCTGTCAGTAATCCTTGTCTACAGCCAGGCATTCCAATTCTGACACCTTATAAGGCTTACTGCATTGTTGTACTAATATGTAGATTTGTCTTTTAAAAGCAACTAGGAAAACAAACCCAAGAAATGATTTTGTTCTTTCCTGTTAAAATTTTACTAACTTCTATGTCATCCTTCATTTGAAAATAGTCTTTGTGATTTTTACTGCTGCACCTTCATCTTTGTGGTCTTTTGCACTTGTCACCTACCTAAAAGACTTATTAAAGACTTGTCAGTCTTTAACGTAAAAACATTTTCATACTCCCTTAAATTTTCTGTTGGATAAAGCCTGATGCTCCTCTGTTTTTATTTCTCAGCTTGTAATTTTCTCTTAGGTATGTACAGAACAGACAACTCAGTTCTGCTCACAACAGCACTGTCATGAATTCATGTCCCAAGCACCTTAACTAGTGCTTTTTTTTCTCTCTGTGTCCTACTATATTTGTATTGTACAGATCATAGAACCGCAGAAGGTTTTGGGTGGGAAGGGATCTTAAAAGTCATTTGGTTCCAACCCCGTGTCATGGGCAAGAGCACCTGCCACTAGACAAGCCATGGTCAGGGACTCCTTTTCCTTGGTTAAATGTGTTCTGTATTGCAGGTTTTGTCTCAGCAGTCATATTATGCTGGTGAGTTAAAAACTGTTTAGAATAGTCTAAATTCAGATTAGGAAGCCCAAAAATAGCTTTTGATTCTCGCACCTGATGCTTCTAGTACAGTTAATTTGCTAGTTTTGAACATCGAGGTGCTACTCTTCTAAGGGTAGCAAATAGTTTGCTTTATAGACTTTATATTCTTTTTAATGCTTAATGAGGATAATGCTTTTGCTTTGGAGATAGGGTATAATCCTGCATATTAATTTCTTGATGAAATAAAATAGAGAAAAATAGCAGGAAACCAGTATGGATTTATTTATTTTTTTCTCTATGAAATGAACAGAAGTGAAAATAGTTTATACCAGCATCTTTTATTAAAATGATGATTAAAATTATGTGAGAAAAAGGTTTAAGACATAAATCTGTGGGGTAATGTAGCTGTGTGAGGTTAAAGTGTATATAATCAAAACTTCTGTTAGTTTAAACCCCCTTTTTTGTAAGATAGAAAAATCCATCTGACTGTTTTGGTATTTTATTGAAATTATGAAATAATGCTCTTTTCTTGAAGGTATTGAAAACACATAATTGTACAGTTCACATTTGAAAAAGTACTTTTATTTCTCTCTTAAACTCATAGTAAATCTGAAGGAAGGAGATTTTAAATAAAAAAAAAAAAACCATAAACCCCCACAAAACACCAAGCCAACCAATAAGTGTTCCTCCAATGAAGCAATAAAAGTCAGAGATACATTATAACATTTATGAAAATTCTATATATTTGAAATGGCATTGAAAATGAAAAATTTCTAACACACAAAGGAATAAGATCTGATGTCTAAGTAAAATGTTTTTAATGTATTTGACAGTAGTATAGGATATCCTAATGCATTGTAATGTGTGTGCCCATTCTTTTATGTTCAGTTCAAATTGTTTTTTTATTGAGAAATAATGTTTCTTGTATTAAACACAAATTATTGGCTTTTTACATGCTGCTTTCGTGTTACCTTATCTCAGAATTTCAATGCTTCTACCTAAAAAAGCTAGCAAGGAAAAGTCTTGTTCATTGTACTTAAGCACTTTAATATCTTAGATCCTCAACATTTGTATGCTAAGAGTTCTTTAATAAAACCAGTAATTTTATTAGGAGAGTTGTGACCACTTTATTGCTCCTGATATTTGAACAGAAAGAGCAGAAAGAAAGAAAAAAGCCAAACAAAACTAAGTCGCAGTCTGATGAATAAGATTTTTAATTGCAGAAAGTTCTTGTTTTTACAGCATTGAAGGGGATGAGACAACAAATTTTGTTTCAGCTCTGTTGAAGGAAATATGTGATTATTCTTATTCTGAACTTCATGGCTGTGTGTTTTGGAGAAGTTGACCAGATGTTTAAGTGTGCATACTGTCACATTTGTTATTCCATAGGCCAACACATATCCAGTGAATTTTTATTTTTGTATTTAACTATGCAGTTCTAGTTCCTTTAACAGCTCTAGAACTTCAAAGACATACTTCAAAAGGCATTTACAGAAGTTTTTAGCTGTTACCTGCATTGAAAGGAAAGGGGATAAGTTTGGGTTACATTAGAGTTATTTAGGGCATAGAAATACAGGTTTGTTTCCTTGCTCTCTGTTACTTGTAGAAATAGTTATTAAAGATAAAGCAAAGCAATACAGCAATACCCAACCCTGACCCTTCATTTTATGCAAAATGAAAAGTTTTGGTTAGTTAAAATCAATTCTGGACTAGGTTTTGTCATATAATAATTAAAAGTGTATATGACAATAGCATATTACCTAATTCCCTTAAATGCTGTTAATTTCAGTGATTTTTCTAAGATAAATGCTTCCTTCTTCCCCCTTCTTTCTTCCCCACTCCAGCTTTAAAGCAGAACAGGACAGATACTGTTTTATTCTTTGTGAAGGAGATTGGGAATCAGGGAATCTGCTTCCTAGTCTGAAACTTGCTATTTGTTTTTAGTAATCCGTTTGTTAAACTCTCTTTGCTGTAGACATGATAAGTGTAAAGAAAAAATTATTAAGAAATATGTTGAGATTTTGGGAAGAATTAAAATGGTTTCACTTATGTTATAGCTTAATTTTTCACATTTCCATTTAAGAAGAAAATTGCTGGTATTGTTTATTTCAATGTATGTTTAGCACAGTTTATATGGGCAAACTGAAGATAATGAATTACCACAGAGCATGTTTAGTGAACGGAATGTTCCAAATTGGTTTTGGCTGAAATCCCTGATGTTTGTGTACCTGAATACTTGATTACTATTTCTTTCTTTCTCTGCCTATTTAATTGCTGCCTAATTAATTGCTCTGTTGATTTCCTACATTATTAATTATTCACTAATTAGCCATTGATTCCCTGCATAGTTAATTAACTTACTCCTTATTTGATTTTTACACTAATTGACTATAATTCATTACTTTATTGCTACACTGCCTAATTAGCACCTGGTTAATCAATTATTGTTGGCTTATTCCATACTTGTTTAGTCTGGTGATCATCACAGTTTATCCTCTGCTCACTGACCTCTTTTACTATTCATTCCTGCTACAGTAATGTCTTTGCTCAGTTTGGTTTCCATTTCCTGTCTGAGCAAAGCTCCCACATCTTTTACATGTTCTGGTGCTTCCTACACCTTCACTAACACACCGTCCTGGTTTTGGTCCAGCTTTACTTCTATTTGATGGTTTTTGTAATCAGACACTTTAGACAACCACGGAGACTTCTGGGAATTCTTCTTGCCCTTCTGCCCATCTCCAGTTCCTCCCTCCTCCCTGGGAGGGGTGAGAGATAAAGTGGTGTGTGAGTACTGATTACAGCTGTTGAAGGAGGAGACAGGAGACATAAAGCAGCGAGCCTGAACTTCTAGGGAAAAGAACCAGCAGGTCAGGAACCAGAAACAGTGACAAATAAAACCTCAAAACAGAAGTGTCAGCTGAATAAAGGAATTTCAGTGTTGGTTAAACTTTTAGGTGAATGCTCATGGGTTTTATTGTGGATCTTAAATGTGCGTTTACATTTAAAGAGAACAATTGTCATCCACTGGGTCAGTAACAGGCTTCATTCATTTTAAAAAAATAATAAAAAAAGACTAGTGGTAACTAGAGCAGAACTAGTTCAAAGGAACATTTCCATTATAAACATACTGCAATCAAAATAGAAATATCTGTGTGCCCAAGACAGCAGAAAGGCTGAGAAGGAACCCCACTGAGCCCCTAAGAATACACTGAGTGTACCATACACTTGCATAGACGCTTGTGTGTAATCTAGAGGATATTCAAACAATAGAAGCAGTATTGCAGTTGTTTTTCAGAGATGTTTTGAAAGAGATGAAGGTATAGTCTGCCTTTTAGTTTTGAGGTGTGCTTTTGTTATATTTCAAGTGCAAATAACTGTAAAAGAGAGACAGCTCTGCTGCTCTTAACTTTCAGGACACTTTAAAGAAGGATTTTTCTTCAGTGGTGGGGACTGTATAATTAATGTGTCATGAAGGAAGTGGAATAATGCTGTATAGGGTTGTGATCTTTGCTTAGGATTGTTTTGAAAATAGGTCCCAAACTACAGCTCACCTGTTCTCTTACCCTCAGATTCCTGCCAAAGTTCACAAAATATCACTTTATTTCTATACTTAACTGGCTGGCCTGTGGTTTAGTTTGCACCTCAAATGGTGTTGCTTGGTCCAGATTGCTTTCAGTGGGTGTATGTCCCGCATTTTCCGTAGGGAGTGTAGCAGTTGAAACTAGTCTCTGGGCTACGACTTCACATGGGCATTGGGAGAACAAGTGTGTTGTTAAAATTGGCTCCTCGTTATTGTTAGGTTTTGTTGGACATTGAAAGGAGCAGGGACTGTTGGGAAATCAAACCATTAAACCAAATAACAGCAGTTTTAGAAAGGAAAGTCCTCTGAATTTCTCTGCCAGAATTTTTTTTATTTTTTTTTTAAATCTGGGATTATATTAATCCATCTTTATTGTTATTTACATTCCTGAGGCTTTGCTTTCACATCATGCCTCAAGTACCTTTGAATTTAAAAAAAAAAAAAAAAAAACAAACCAAAGTTTTGCCTAAAAAGTTGTGTCAAACTTTTGTTTAAGGCATTAATCAATGAGAGTGTAAATTAAATTCTTCATTTACTGCTGCTTTGAAGGTTTCAGTTTGTTGGGGTTTGTTTGTTTTCTTTAATCAACAGGAACTTGTATGTCGAAGTATATGTATTACTAGATGGTTTTGTTAATGGTGAATGTTAATATTGCCTCTGAGGCTGATCAGAGCAAAATTTTTGTCCTCTCTTAAATTTTCCTGCAATTCCTGCCCATTTTCCTCCATATACATGGGTCAAAATGAGGCCTGATACTTTTCAAAGTGGTCACACTTTTTCAAATATGGTGGGATAAAAGAAGGAAAAAGGTGGTGTTTGTACAGCTCTGAAGTGAATGGCCAGAAGGAGACAGGATGTGATTGCATAGCTGTGACTGTCATGTGATGAACCATTTTGTGGTTGTCAGCTCTGCAGATGTTTTGACCTTCCTCCCCACTCTTTCATTACGGCAGAGCCACATCTAAGAATAATGACATCTGCAACCAGGCACTTAACATTTGTACCTCACTATGTGTGCTCATGGTAATGCTCTAGGGCAATGATGACACATCAAACCATTTCTTAAATAAAAATATATTTATTTTTTAGCAAATGTTACTATAGTGAAGGAAAAGGTTTCTTTTATCTTTTGTGGTGTTTAATTTTTCCTTCCTTCTTTTATTTCCAGCACTTACCCAAGTAATTAGAGAGTTAGACTTGCTTAGGTGAGGTAAGTAGAAAGGTCAAGTATATAAAAAGTAACAGTGAGGTCCATGAACATAAACTAGGACTTGGAGCCCAACTGTATTTCAGAACTGCTTTATAAAGGATAAAATATTTTGCATTTATGCCAGTGTGATACACAACAAACCTGGACAAGGACTTCATGTCTTATATAATTTTACCATGTGTTTGAAAATATATAAAATTGTAATGTTGTCTGAGGCTGGGAAAGAAGAAAAGTAGGTCTTAATCTGTCCTGCTTCCTTTTAGGTCTTGTTAGAAAATTTCCAAGATTTAAACCAGAAGAGCTTTTTAGCTCTGTGAGGATCTGGATAGGAATTTCTTAGATTAATTTATTGTGGGATGTATTATGAATGTGTCCATTTAACAATATTCTTTGCTTCACCTTGTTGCTGTCTGTTAAGTGTATTAAACTGATAGTTGCTGTATTGACTGAACCAAAATCTCAATAACTAGTGGTAGCACAAATTTGAAAATATTAATTACTTGTTTTTAAACTTACTTTTCAGGGATCAATTCCATCTTCATGTGTAAGCTTTGTAACTTATTTTCACCAAATCAGTCCGAACTATTGTCTCATGTCTCCGAGAAGCACACAGAAGAAGGGACCAGTGTGGATGACATCATTATTCCACTCCAGCCTCTAACAGTACCCACAAACACAAGCAGAGATGGAGAAGGTACATTCATAAATTGAGAGGAATGTAATTTTCAGTGTTAACTTACTTTTTTAATAAAGCCTGTAGTGTGATGATTTACATAGTTTGATTTTGTAATAATCATTCTACAACTGCCACCCTGAATTTCATTCAGTGCAGAATAGATCGTATGACAGATGTGGATAAACTCAGCATGTCATAGGGGATGATGACATTGGTTCATTAGTTTTAAATGTCAAGTGTAGCGAAGTCTCTTTTCTACAGGTTTAATTTGAGCTGTGGGAAGACTGTATAACACCAGTGGAAAGCAACGAGGACACCATGGATGAGAGTGTGTCTTAAGGCTTGAGTGTGCTTCTTGAGTTGTCTGACTGTTTGTTGTGATTCAGGTAATATTGTTAGTTCTATTCCAGCAATGCAGTGGTACAAGTCATAATTTATAACTGTATTTTGATATTGACACTGGTAGATAAAGCAATTTGGTAGTCAGAGATTGAATTAGTTATACAGAACAATTTTACTCTGCAGTGGAAGAAGTTACATTCATGCCATTCCATATTTAACTGATTATAATTGCCATCCCTTGAAATACTAGCAATGAGTTCAAAATAATTCAGGCTTTATAATGATACCTTCTTTTATACCCTTAGTGAGTAATGGATTTATATGGTTGGCAAACCTCTTATTTAACACAAGTACTACGATTTTCCAGTCATTATGATTTTTACATTTTAGAAACTGTGCACTTATGAATCAAAACCATTCTAATATCATACTTTAAAGAATTTTTTTTAACATGTGCATGTGATATTTCTTCATTTATTTACCAGCAGTAATTCAGTAATTCTATTAATTTCATTAGCAAAAGAAGGTATTTCTAATAATGGTCAGATAGTATTCCACTGTAGCTGCTATGTCCTCAGATGGTTGGTGAGAAAAAATCACACCAGATTATTATTATTCACAATGCCCAAAATTACCAGTGCATCAGGAGATGATGAAAAAACTTTCAAATCAGGTTTCAAAATGCCATTCTAATTCTATTTTAATTGCACAGAATTAATTCCTCGGGGATGCAGAATGCATCTTCTGTTCTTAAATCTTTGTTTCCTGTTATCCCTTCACTAAATAGTGTTTCTCAGCACAGTAAGACTGGTACTTTGTAACATATTCTTATTCCTTTTAGTAAAAAGACTTCTGTAAGCTTCCCTTTGCATTTTTGTCAGGGCAATCTGCACTTTCTGTATTGTATGTGTTCAGCATGCATTGTATATGAGAATAGTTTCTAATGACAATTATGATCTGAAGCAGCAGAAATTAGAAATATATAGATTTAAGAAAATAACTTTGCAAATTAATTATATGAAATATAATATGCATATGTTTAAATTACATAGTCATATGTTACCTTTCTGATTATTCTTAATGAATACTTTTATGCCTCTGATGTGCTCATATGGTGCCACCTTTTTTCAGATTATGTAGCCCAATTCTTTGCCATCTGCTGTCAGTGAGAATGTCAAGATAAATTACTTTCACATGGATTTCAAGTTGTATTCTAGACATACTTTAGCATTTCTCCTTTTCCATCACACAAATTGATTGGAGAAGAGGGTTCTGAAGTACTATTCAATTATTTTCTGTATTCTGTTAAAAAAATAAATAAATTAAGGTATTACATAGCTGAATACAGGAATTGTGAAGAGTTCTTCTTTCAATTTATTTTCCCTCCTGTTATGGAATCTGCAGCAGATAAAACTTAAAAAGTTTATAATATACAATTTTTTGTCAGTGAACCAGTCTCTGTAGTAATTCAGTATTGTCACTGAAAGGAGAAGTAATTGATGAATGCCAGTCTTAGAAATTACAACTTCCTTTTAGTATCAGTGATTGATAGATGAACATTTTTGTCCTTCAAAAGCCCAGTTTCTCTTCCAAGTATTGGTAAATAGTGTAGCTATTCCACAGTTGGTATAGATGAGTGAATGCTGAGTTGCTAATGGAGCTCTTTGTTCTGCCTCAGTAATAAATTAATGATTTTATAAGTACTGTGGACAAGTAAAGTGCTAGGCAAATAATCTGTGTTTATTACTCTAATGTTATTTTATTGACAGTGCTCTCTGCTGAATTTTGTTCAGTCATGCCACTTTCCCATTGTTCAGTCATGGTCTATTTAGAGTTGATTTATCCTGAACATTTTGGTAGGATAATGATAGAACTTTTTTATTAAGTGGGACCAAGAGTACTAGGCAGATGTTGCATGGCTCAACTGTGCATAGGTCACGTTTTGTTCGGTGCTGGAGTCTGACATATTTGATTGGGAAATGACAGGTATTTACTGGGAACTGTAGTCACTCATGCTCCAGTTTTGTGTAGGGCGTCCTTTCATAACTTTTCACAGTGATCTCCGTTTCCTTCAAAATGTTTGTCAAACATCTGCTTTTTTTTTTGCTTCTACTTAGATTGGTGAGGATTTGAGGGACAGCATCAATGGCCCTGGCTTCATCTATTCATAATGTTATTTCCTGTCAGATCACTCTTTGTTTCAGGCTATATCTGCATTATGGGATACATGCTCTATTGGTTATGAAACCTTGAAGAAAGTTAGTCTGAGTAGCATAATTTTCTCCAAGGAGTTTAACTCATTAAGGTCACTTAAAGCCATGGCATCTGCATCAGCCTCATCCTCGTTTGAACACCACACAGCCAGAGCACTTGAGGGATAAGAGGTGTTCTGGGTGATACACAGACATGACAGTAGCAGAATAAGGCTGTGGATGAGATTGGTTAGCATGTATTTGTAGGACACCTTGTGCAGAAGATTCTGAATACAACCACATACTGTTGTAACAGATGAAATAGAAGCTTTTTGTACTGACATTTGAGGAAGGATTCATGTTGCATAATGCATTGACATGTTAAAATTTGCTCAGGATGTTTAAGTGAACACTTGCACAAGCTTTTTGTGACTTCTGACAAACTTTTTGTATTAAGTAGATTGATTTGGAGAAGCTTATGTGAATAATTCAATGGAGGAACAGTATAAAAATAGACATATAGTTTATTGCATTGTTCTCTTTTTGAAATGCCTTTTTTATGTCTTTGAGTACATAATTATACAGCACAGCACATCTTCCCCGAATATTGCCATTGCTCATCCAATACCAGTCAGCATAAAAATTGGTGTCAGTGAGTCTGTAATGGGTGTAAAATCCCCAGAAACAACTAATTTGTTCTTGCAGGAACAAGATCTTACTTTAAAAATCTTTTTAATGACCAATTTAAAACTTATATTTCTGACTAAGTGTCCTTGAAATAAGTGTTAGGCTTTTTTTTTTTTTCATTATTTATTTAATACACTGATTTATTTTTAACAGTTAAGCAGATTCTTTTTTCTATCAAGTGATGTTTGATTAACTTGGTTTTGTGCTGGCAGATGAATGACAATGTGCTCCTGTTAAATTACTGTGTGTTGTTAATCTTAGGTGGCGCTTTGAGCTGGAATTAGTATAATGCAGTGTGAAGGGCTCACTGGGCGCCAGCTGGGTAGAGAGACAGCTGGAATTTATGGTCATGTGCATCATTAAAACATTTAATTCTGGCATTGCTAACTAGCTTGAGATATGTTTTATCCTGGAAACAGGAAACAAAGGAGCAGGGAAAAGAAATGACTCTGATAAGCCTCAGAAGTTCTGGTTATGTATCAGTTGCCCATATGAGCCCTTGTGCCCCTGTGTTTGTTGCTGCCCAGTGCTTTCCACCAAACCCTTTTAAATGTTTGAGAACTGCTCTAGATTTTCTACTGGTGGACACATTTATGAACATTTGTAAAATTTGCACATTCTTTGTTTATTTGCCATGCAATTGGAATAGTCACAGTAATAAGAACTCCAATTTTGTAAGCCACAGCCGTGGTTCTACCACCAGCCTTCTAAAGTAGCACTTTTCACATTTCCACTTGCATGCAAGATTTCGTTTCCATTTCTGTTTTAATGTGAAAGTGCTGTTCTGTTTTTCATTAAGTTTACATTAAAACAGTCAGAAAGAACCTTCTCTTTGACCTGATTTTTCTTTATTTATTTTGTTGAGTAATCTGATGATTGCATTGTAAAAGAACGAAAGGAATATCATACACAGAGAATATGGTGGTTTCATTCACTCTTTCCATCCTGGGATTTAATTATTTTATGGTAACCTGAGCAGTACCCATGTCTGTATTCCTCATGTTGGACACACAAGTTAAGTGTGACCTTTAGACAGGTTGATGTGAAGATAATTGTTGTTTGTTGTAGTGTTTTAATTGTATGTTAATTTCTTCAACTCAAGGCACCAAATACTGATTGCAGTGATTGATGGATATCAAAATAACATGAGTGGTAGCAAAGAGAAGTTTTGAGAGCACTGAAATCACTCCTTCCTGATAATTGACAAAACCACTTTCACTGGAGTAGCACAAAAGTTCAGGACGCTGATGGAGAGTTGCAAAAACTTCAGGGGAAAGTGTTCCTTTTTTTCTACTCATAGTGATGTTTTTCTGTGGTTTTATTACATTTATTTAAGCGGACAGGTACTCAATCACTCATATCAGAAGACAGAATGCTTTCTTTTTCACTTGGTAGTGATTACGTGATTAACTTAAAGCTGTGGTCTCTGAATGTGAGGTATTTGTTTGCCTGGTATACTTAAGGGAAATGCTGAACAGAATATGAATAAGATGCTGCCACCACCTCCTGTTCTCCTACATCATCCTCCTTTAAGATGCCCTGAGGTAATTTTTCCATATGCTTTAAATCAAACAATTCAGTAAGGTCTTTTGGAACTTGGACTTGAAAATTATTTGGGATATGTTTTGGGTTTTTTTTAATACTCTCTCTTTTCACGATTTTTCAGACTTTTACGTTGTCAATCTCAATTGATCAGAATCTGTGATTAAACAGCAGTGATGAGAGAAATATTAAGCAGGAAATACAATTTATATTGTCATGCATTTCTGTGCACTACATCTCATTGACTTAATCAGTATTTCCTCTACAGAAATATGGAAATGTAAAATTATATTTATTAGGAGTTGTGGATGACTTCAGATTTTAAGTAAGGAAGCCTTTTTTGCATGGCTTCTGGAGTTTATTTCTTACCAACAACTTTTTTTGTCAGCTTTTGGGTGGAGAGTGCTAACAATAAAGAACCACAGGAAATAATAGAGAGTAATTGTTCAATATATTAAAATGGCAATGACTGTTTGCTTTTAAAATATAAATAGGTTTTTTCTGATTGCATCTCAATACTTAAATAATTTCTGTGAAAATTATTTAAATTAAAAGGATTTTTTAAAGTGCCAGAACGCAGTAGAGCAACTTTTTAGGATGCATGTGCTGATACAGTTACACAACAGTTGATAAGAGTGCTTGAAGTGTAATTTATGTAAAACTGTGGCATTTTGACATCTTCTGGTCTCAATAACATGAACATTATTGCTTTGCAGCCACCAGAAATGCCAACAAATACCACTGCTTGAAATAAGTTTGTGTGAAGCTAACCTTTTTTTAAGCTTTTGGGATAAAGTCTTCATTTAATATACCTATTTTTCAAAGATCAGAGGGATATTAGCTAATTATCTGTAGAATTTAATGATAGCTTCCTTTAAACTTTCACTTTCTTTTCTAGACCTGCTTGTAGCAAAGAGGAAAAGGGGCAGACCAAAAGGATCTACTAAGAAGTTTTGTGTGGATGAAGATGTGGCAGAAAGCAACCCTGTGCCAAGCGAAGAAACTCCCCCTGGAACAGAAGAGGGCCCAGAACTGTCTGAAGTCTCACCAGGCAGCTTGGAATGTAGGAAATGCAATCGCAAGTTCTCCAACACACGTCAGCTGACTAAACATATCTGCATTATTGTTCTAAATGAAGGAGAGGAAGAAGGAGATGGAGGTAAGAAAATATCCACCAAAAAGTCTGAACCATTTCTGGAACAGTGTGTTTCCACCTAGAGACCTGACTTGTAAAACCCCCCAGTGTTTGGTTTTAAATGGAATGGAGTTGTCTCTTGTAACACAAAAAGCATGTTGAAGCAAAACTGAGCATAAAGTCAGACAAGATGCTAATTTTTTTTAAAAATTATTGAAATGTTTATTGCACTAATGATTGTCTTAAAACTCCCTGAAATCCTTGGTTTGCATTAACAACTGTTTACTTTCTCACAAAGAGGATTACAGTTTTTCAGTGAGAAAGGCCATGAAGATAAGTATCACATCTAAGGGAGGAAGAATGATCCTGTACAGGTGTTTCTGTCCTGTGACTTGGGAAACCTGAATATTCTTCTGTTCTTTTGATAGATTTAGAGTCTGCTTTTCTGGGTGGCTTGTTTTACTATGTAAAAAATAATGCCAAATTCACCTCTTCTTTTTCACAAAACTTTATGTAAATGACTGTCCTCAGCATATTAGAGTTCATTGTTTAAATTTAGCTTTGAGATTGAGTTGAATATATTCAGCCTCTTAAAGTTTTACGGTAGAACAGAGCAGAATAGAGTATTTTCAGTTGGAAGGAACCTACAATGACCATTTAGTCCAAGTGCCTGACTAGTTCAGGGCTGATCAGCAGTTAAAGCATGTTGGTAAGGGTATTGCTCAAATGTTTCTGATAAACTGACAGGTTTGGGTATCAACCATCAGTCTAGAAAGCCTGTTTAAAAAGACAGCAGTGAGTATTCCTTTAGACCAGAATGTTTGGAAAAGACATACAATGATCATCTAATCCAGCTGCCTATTTAACTTGTCTGGAAGGTGAACATCACATTTGTACAAAGCCATGACTTTGTCCAAATTGTCAAAATTTGTGTGAGGTTTCTGTTAAAATTCAGTTTTTGGTTTTGCTACAGTTGCTCAGTATGATATCCTGTTGATTCTGCTTGTAGACAAAATTAGCCATTGATCTTTTTCCAGCTTTCTTTTGTCCTTTTGTGTCCAGTCTGTCATTAAGATACACAATTTGTATGACTATTTTACTTTTAGTGATATCTAGAGTTTAACTTTTGTGGCAAAGCCTAATTAAAATAAGTTTAGAATATGTTAGCAGAGCAGAGAAACTCTTGCTTTGATAAAGGACCTGGTTATATTTTACTATCATCAGTGGTAGGATTTTTCAACTGTCCATAGTGACCATTACTTCAGCTGTCTCACCTGTGACATCCCAAGTGTCTGTGTCCTTTGCTGTTTGTATGTGCCAGGTCCAGTGTTAACATTTGCATTATTTGGCAATGTTGCCTTTTCCTAATGCCATTTTAAAAGTACAAGCTCAAATTAACTGTTCTTGACCTGTTAGCTCGTTAGAGCTCCTAAATCTTACGTTCATTTTTTTAGGTACAAGACACACTGGCTGATTTTTCAAACTAAATTTCTCATCCTTTTCCTTCTTTGTAAAGAAAATAGCCTCAATTTTGGGCATATGAAACATTTTTTTGTTTGTTCTCTGGTAAAATCAAGCCAATCAAGCAATGTAAGTCATCCATGAGCAGCAGATAAGAAGGAGTTTCAGTCGTTGATGAGTTAAAGCTTCCTGTCTTGATTGCAAACCATGAAGGTATTGGGGGCTGTATTTATCCTGAAGGAATAAATCTTCCTTGGGAATACATCTGGAAAATTCAGTCTTGAGCCATCTACTGATTACTGTCCCCTCATAGGAAAACTTTTAATTTCTGGCTTTACCACAAGATTCTTTGGGACAACTTTTCAGTTTCTGGATACGTAAATGAAACTAGCATGTGTATTTCTTAAGAAAATGTGGTTACATTGAGTAGCTCAAAATTTTGAAGAAGGGACAAGAACAGTATGTTCCCTGCCTAGGGTTTTTGCTAATATTCTCTATAATCTCTTGTGTAATCATAGAATAAGTTTGGAAAAGGCATTCAAGATCATTGAATTCAGTTGTTAACCCAGAACCACCATGTTCACCACTAAACCATATCCCCAGGTGTCACATTCACAGACCTTTGGGACACTTTCAGGGATGGTGAGTCCAACCTGTTCTGATGCTGGACCACCTTTTGCAGGAAGGAATTTTTCCTAATACCCAGTCTAAACTTCCCCTGGCACAACTTTCATCCTGTCACTTGTCACCTGAAGAGACCAACCTCTACCTCCTATGACCTCCTTTCAGGCAGAGAGTGAGAGAGTGCTCAGAAAAGATATCAAATTCTAGAGCCCGAGAAGGTACCCCCTGAGCTGCCTTTTCTTCAGGCTAAAACCCCTCAGCTGCTCCTCACAGGACTTGTGCTCCAGACCCTTCCCAGTTCCACTGCCCTTCTCTGGACTCACTCTGGACTCAATGTCTTTCTTGAAGTGAGGAGCCCAAAACTGAACCCAACAGTGCTGAGTACGGGGGGATGGTCACTGTGCTGGTCCTGCTGACCACTCTGTTTCTGATCCAAGCCAGGATGCCATTTGTCTTCTTGCTCGCTTAGGCACAAATCATGTTCAGCTGCTGTCAACCAGCACTCCCAGGTCCTTTCTCACCAGGCATTTTCCAGCTACTCTTTCCCCAGCCTGTACCACTACATGAGGTGGTTGTGAACCATGGTCAGGGCTTGGTACTTAGCCTTATTGAATCACCTCATGCAAGTGGCCTATCGATCCAGCCTAACCAGATCCGTCTGCAGAGCCCTCCTGGTTCACACCATGGCAGAATTTATTCTTTTTTCTGTTCTGATCTTTTTTTAATGATTCCTCAGATTATGGTTAATTTTTCTGACTACTGCTTACTATTTAACTTAATGCTTTCAGGAAATAATTTAGAAAGACAGATCTTTTATGTATTATAAGAGTCAATTTAGAGCCCATTATTTTATAAGTAAAGCTTTTTTCTTTATGTGCCTTTCTTAGCATTTATTGTCACTGCAGGTGGGAGTCTGTGCCAAACTAGCACCACTCTGCATATGTGTTATGCACTAAGTTTTCTAAGTTTCAGTTACATTCAGCAAAGATCATGTCAATAGTTTTGGGGATCCTGTCCCAGCTCTGGGGCCTCCAGCACAGGAAGGACACCAACCTGTCCAGAGGAGGCCACCAAGTTGATTAGAGGGATGGAGAAACTCTCCTATGAGGAAGGCTGAGAAAATTGAGATTGTTCAGCCTGGAAAAGACAAGACTTCAGGGTGAGCTCATTTCAGCCTTCTGGTACCTGAAGGGACCCTACAGGAAAGATGAAGAGGGATATTTTATAAGAGCACATACTGACATGAGAAGGGAGAATGGCTTTAAACTGAGAGTAGGTTTAGATGAGATATTGCAAGGAAATTACTGTGAGATGGTGAGGCACTGGAACAGGCTGCCCAGGGAAGTTGTGGCTGCCCCATCCCTGGAAGTATTCAAGGCCAGGTAGGATGGGGCTTGGAGCAACCTGGTCTAGTGGAAAGTGTGCCTGCCAGTGTGTTGGAGCGAGATGATCTTTAAGGTCTCTTCCAACACAAACCATTCTGTGATTCTGTGACACACAGATGATGGTGTTGCTGTCTCAGCACACAGTGCTGCAAGTTTTACACCAGGTATTTATTTTGTGTGTGTTTTTTGTCTCTGTTATGATGTTCAGTGAATATATTGGTTTCTTGAGCAGATGTGATCGATACCAAGATTTTCAAGAGTAAACTATCCTTGACATAAAAACTTCTTGAAATCACACTTACTTTGTTGTAAATAAAAAAAAAATACTGAAGCTTCTAATTTGGTGAGACTTCTCTGTTATTGAAGTTCTTGGAGCTGGATGGAGAATTTTTTTGAAAGCCTGTGAATCTTCCAGAATTGCAAGACCTGCCCTCACATTTCAACCATCACAGTTCAGAGCAGATGACTAAAAATCACAAGGAACTTAGGCTGCAGGAGCTTCTCGCTTAATCTTTGACATTTTACCTAATACATACAAATTGTTTTATTTTTCCCCTTCTATCCATTTCTTTCCAAATTGAACTTACTTTTCTGATTCTTCTGGCATTTTTCTAGTTTGTTTCTTTTACTACTTTCTCATGTTTTTCATTTCTTGCAAAGCTTAGCCCTGTATGGACATCTGATTAATACTCAGTATGTTTTCATTTTGCACTGTGTCTGGCTGCAGTGGAATAATTTTCTTTGTAGCAGCTCATAAGATGCAGTGTTTTATGTTTGTGACCAAAATAATGTTTTAGCTATTGATCAAATATACTAAATATATAAATATTGAAAAGATATATATTAATATTCTGTGTGATATTCTTTATTGAGAGAAACATAATATATGTTTTGAGCTGAAGGTCAGATATTCATAAAGCTTTCCAAGTAATAAAATGTTTTGCCATCTTTTATAGGTCTACAAGGGAAGTATTAAAATTCCTAACATAATGGACATTTATAATTAAAATGAATAAATCACTATAAAATTCTATTGAAACTGAAGTGTGTATAGGTCAGAGGAATATTTCATGGTCTGAACAGGCCTTCTTTGCTTCTGTGATTAGTGATCTGCATTGACCTCTCAGAAATCAGTGTCTCATTGTTAGTTCTGCAGCTTTTTGGGGAGTCACTAGGCCTTACTGGTTACTGGCATCCTCCATGCATCTTAAAAAAAAAAAAAGAAAAAGTGACTTGATTTTTTGCAAATGTAGTGAGTTGACCCTGGCTGGACTCCAGGTGCTCCAGATGCCCACAGAAGCCACTCTGTCACTCCCCACCTCAGCTGGACTGGGGAGAGGTCACTCACCAGTTACCATCACAGGCATGGTCTGCATCACGGGCTGCAGGGGAATCTCTGCCCCAGTGCCTGGAGCACCTCCTCTCCCTCCTTCTTCACTGCAGAGTTTTTTCTCTCACGTTTTCTCACTCTTCTCTCCAGTAGCAGTTGCAGAGTTGGTATTTTTTCCCCTTTTTAAACACATTATCCCAGAGATGTTACCACTGTCATTGATGGGCTCAGCCTTGGCCAGCAGGGGAGCCCATCTGCCCTGGTTGAACATGGGGGAAGTTTGTGGCAGCTTATCACAGAAACCACTCCAGTTGCCCCCCTGCCATCAAAACCTGTCCACACAAAACTAGTACAGCATAGAATTAAAAAATGTCCGTTGTACTTAGAAATCCCCCATCTACAGGCTTTGTAAATGTGTGGGTTTTTATAAAGGGCTTATTTCCCTAAGCAAGTTCCTCTGATGTAAACTGAGCTGTCTGTACACCTATTTGTTTCCTTTTAGTTAAACTTAACAGTTCTGGCTAGTGACTTGTATCTGGCTGGCTGGTGGTACTGCCATCCAGTGTTTTTGTCCTAAGACAAAACTAGAAGAGTTGAGGTTCTTCCTGAAGAGCCATGTGTCTGCTTCCAGTCAGAAAATGGAGCTGCTTCAGCTTCCAGCACTGGGATGGGATGGGTTTGGGGATTTTGACTGTTGTTTCATTGGCTTGGTCTCCCAGCAACTGCCTCTAATCTCCCTTGTTTTGAGAGATAGACAGCAGGTAACTATTTTAGCCACCATTGCTCTCCCACACTGCAGCATACCTGAATCTCTGGTAAGATATAACAGAGGACTTTGAAGGGCTGGGGAATGGGATTTGAGTGCAAGACAGATTACAGCACTGGACAGTGTCTCTTCTCTGGAGTAAACCTTTCATTCATACTGAATCAAGAGTCTGCATAACTCTTAAAGATGTCACTTTTGGCCTTAGTTTAAAATGTTTTTGCCATCAGCTGGGTTCTGATTTAAATGCAAGTAGTATGTCATTCTCTGCAGGAGAAACAATCGCCTGTGTTCATTTGAAATGGTCAGTTCACTTTTTTCCCAGGCTGCTCTCTTGCTACTATGAAATATTAACGTTTTTAGGGGATAAGAAATGGTAGTTTGAATGAAGAGTAGTTAAAAAACATGCCAGTGTAGCTGTGCCCACGAAATGTCACATCCAATTGCAAATGCCAAGAGCAGTCCCTTCAGTTAACGACTCCAGCAGAATCGTGGGACAGATGAACGATCTGGTTCAAAGGGACTCTGAAAGCACTGATGAATTCAGAGTTGATGGTGGCTTTACCAATCAACAGAGACACGACCACTTCTTAAACGTGTTAGAAGGCACAGGCACACCGTTGTATTTCTTGCACAAACACAGGCAGGCATTTGAAACTCCTGTTGCTGGGGAGAGGAGGTCACTTTATCTATCTGTTGGATCCGAGTGCCAGCTGACAAAGTGCTAAGCTGACTGCTTAGCAAGCGAGATGCAAAGTGAGACAGTTTGTGTAAACAAACCTGTTCAGGAGCAAGTGAAGGCCTTTCCTGCCTGGAGAGACTCAGCTTAGCTATTCAACTGGCACATACTCCATTTTCTCAAAAATTATCTTAAAATCACTTATGGGTGTTCCTTTATCATACAGGTGAATTGTCCTAGCTGTGAGGGACAAAACACTTTACTTTTGACACTCTAATCCACAATGCTAACACTGAAGGAATTTTTTCCAGGAAGACCAAATGCCAAATTCCAAGAACTGAATGCTGTTGAGATGGCCCTATACTCTAGAAAGGCCGATTGAGCCCTGTGGTCAAAGTTGAAACTCTTATTTTTTCATTAAAACATACTTTTGCTTCCCTCTTAATCCCTTCCTAAAGCACACCTTCCAGTTCAGGACTTTCTGGTGTAGAAAGAGTTCAGGAACAAAGCAGCTGCCATTGAGGGAAGTTTATTGTTGTTTTGGTGATTTGATGGGGGGGAGTGTTGGTTTGAGAGATTTTTATGTCTCTTTCAGGTTACACACAGGCTACGAAATAGTTCTTTCTAGGAAAGAAAAGCATCATTGAACATTTGTTAGCTTGTTTCTGTGGTCACAATTATTCACAAGTGTGGATCACAAACTCAACTTGTGGTTTGTCCTTTTTTTTTTTTTTGTAGAATTTAAATATTCAAATGTTCCAATTTAACATGAAAATCATGAAAAGGCAAAGTTGTTTGTTTTCAGGCACTTTATTTCCTCATTAAACTGATTAACTCTTTTTAGTGGTTAGAAACGAGGATTTAGTAGCAGGGTGTTGGATTCTTTTCATATGACTACTAGGAATTCTGTGATCCCAAGCAAAGTGGGCAAAATTCTGTTATCCTCATGACAGCTTTTATTCCAGTCCATAGTTCTGAATTTCTTTTAGCTAAAATGTGTTTTGTCAACAGGTATATATTTCCCTGCCCTGATGTTAGCGTTAACTTTTGCTGTCCGCTGAACAAAAGCAGAGTAATTAACCCAATCATTTTTTGTATTTGTTTAACAGTATTTGAAGTAGCCTCAGGGAAACATAATTCAATGAGCAGCTTACATTCTTTGTGTCTTCTGATTCTTTATGAGAAGACTATCTTCTGTTGGTAGCCTGATCCTGCTGAGAAAATGGTGATGATTCATTTTGTTGTTGGTAATAAACTAACAGAGCTGCTTGATGAAGAAAATTTGGAAAAATGTGTTTGTTTTGTAGAACATTAAGGCTGGAAAAGACCTCTAAGATAGAGTCCAACTGTTTCCTTCCACCCCTGCTCATCACACCAAAGAAACCACTACACAAGCAGTTTGTGGTTGAAACTGCTGGAATTTTCTGGAATTTTTCTTTATATTCAAATATCCCTTTCAGGTATTGCAGAGAAATGTCACTGTTAGAATTACGTTGTTTCAGTATCAATGAATAATTTATAACTATATTAAGGAATTAAATGGGAACATTATGAAACTCTTTATACCTATAAAGCAGCAATATTTTCCGAAATCATAGAAGTCTAAAGGGAAAAAGGTGGTTGAGAAGAGTCATAGATCAAGGAAATTATGTAATGAAATTGAAGGAATCATTAGCAGGCGCTGAAAAGCTGGGGTCTCTGCAGGCAGAGGAGCTGGAAGCTGGGCCAGAAGCATTGCTAACATAACTCCATGGAAACTTGACTGGCTAACTGAGTTTGAATTCCGTTTGCTGTCTGCTTGTTCCTCATTCTGGGGCTTGCAAATATGAATTTCAGATTTACAGATTACCATCATGTCATTACCAGTTGTCAGTGTGCACATTTCTCCCTCAGGATGCCTAAGAATGCTAAACTTATTCCTGCACACCTTGTTTCCTTCTGGTTTTGTGTCCCTATCTCAGTAGAACAGCTACAGCACATGGATATGGATGGAATGACTTTCTCTGGAGATTAAGTCAACTGATTTAGATTCAGGGGGAAGAGAAAAAAGAAAAATTCACTGGGTTTATTTATAATTTTCTTCCATCAGTTTCTGCTTTCCTTCTTCATTACCTCTGGCACATTTACATAATGCCCTTATTTGCCAAGTTTGTTTTCTCTAGCCTGCATTTTCTACCACTGCATCTGATATAAGAGATTTCATTAGTATAAACTTAGAGTTCTCTGGTTTTATTTTTGTGCTGCTAGTTATTTATATATAAGCATGTTTGGATATTATTGTTTGGTTTGGGGTTTTCTTTAGAATTTCAGTAAGGAGTTCCTCATTTGCTCTAAGGAAGAAATACTTTCAAGAAAGAATTCAACTGATTACTGATTATTCATTCTTATCTCAGATGAATTTTTGTGTACAACTATTATGTGGCTTTCTTGTAAGCATGTCCAAAACTTATTCAATTTAAGAGACTTAAGACATTCTGAAGAGCAACAGGGAATGATTTGGAAGTGCAGGACTTCAAAATGAACAGTTACATGTCAGGAATTAAGCTGAACCAAAGAACTGTTTTGAACCCTAGTTCTTCTTGAATAAACACTAAGAAGAAAAGTATGTGTCTGGCTGTTGATTCACAATAACAGGGGACGGAGAAAGGCCTGATCCAGAAAGAGTGTTGGAAGACTTTCCATTTAGTAAGATGGGTAAGGAATCCAGTACTAGAAGAAATAGTTCTAAGGTGGTCAGAACAATTAAATATGGAAAAGAGAAAAATAATTGGCTCATTAATGACAAAATTTTAAGGACTTTGACAAAGTTTGTAGAATTTTCAGAGAAATCAACAATAATGTGAAATAATTTAGAAACAAATGTTTCTTAGAGTCCACTTTAAAAATTTGATTTTTTTTTCTCTCTTTTTTCTGTTTGTGTAAGTATCACACTAGTTTTATTAAATAGAGGGAAAAGAGTTCCACTTTAGGGATCATGCAGCACATCTTGCTTTGATAATGCCTTTCTTTCTACAGTAGCATTAATTTCCTCCCTGCTCATTCCTGTAGTGTCAGTGACTGTGTTACCTGCATTGCTTTTGTACATAGTTACCTTCTTTTTGATGTTTGCTCTTTAGGTAATGATTCTGACGTTGACCTTGACAGGAAGGAAGATGAGCGAGAAAAAACTCCAAAGAGGCCAAGAGTTCAGAAAACAGAGAAAACCCCATCAACTAAGGAGACTGAACAGGTTCCAGGAGCTAAAAATCCTATTATAAGTGTGGTTTTGACAGCCCATGAAGCTATTCCAGGTAATCAAAGTCACCAATTATATAATTTTTTTTTTTTTTTTTTAACCATACTGACAGTGTATAAAGTAGTCACTGGTTTAAGACCAAACTGCTTAGGATATTTATTATATGAAAAATATGTGGTAATATTTGATTATCATGATACAGAGTCTCTGCCCCTGGCAGCTACATAATTTTGGAACTTAAGTCACATTTCTTTCGGTGTGATAAATTCTGGACCTGGGTGTAGTTATCTGCATTAACATCTGTTATGTTTAGCCTCTGAATGGTTTTAAAGAAGAAAATGATAAAACATTGACCAAAGAACAGAAAAGTAATTTTTTCCCTGAATCTCTATTACAGCTTTTGATTTGTGTGTATATTTATGATAAATGTAAAATTGTTTATGAAAACAAAAACAGCTATATATATTTTTATGCATACAAATAGTTTGACAGAAAATATGTAAATATATTTGAAAATCAAGTTCTACATAATGATTAAAGTTTTCACACTATTTATTTTAAAACTAGGTTTGCATTTGCCTGTTTATATAAATCATTAACTCACCTGACTCAGAATCCCTTTTCAATAGTTTTGTGCATTATTTTCAGCTTTTCAGCTTTGTTGTTCTCCTTTATCTCCTTTATCTCTGTTAACATTTCTGAGTATTTGTTTTGCTTATAACTGTCAGAACAACTTGAATGTCTTTATTTTCTTCCTGTGGTTTGGAAGCTGTCTGGATGTTCTGTGTTGTTGTTTAATAGCTTTTGATGTTGAGATCTGAGATATGCTTGGACTTTGCTAAAATGTGTTTCTGGTTGCAATGGTAGAGGAAGCTGGATAAGCTCACCTACGAATATCTTGTGTGCTTAGAAGGGAAGTAAAAAACACTTTCATGTTCACCATTTGGGATTTACAGTTTCAGAGTTTTGGATTTACACTGAGCTGTTAAAAATTTGGTCTTGCAATATTGTAGTTACAGGGGAAGGTGGAAGAGGACTGGTGAACCTGGAAGTGTGGGAACCTGGTGTTGGGGTGGTTTGAGGTCTGCACTGCTTCATTTCACTGACCACAGCTCCCTTTCTCTTGGGTGATCTAACCCTGGGCTCTTTCCTAGCTGTTCTGAAACACTCATTTTCCCACTGTGTCTCCCACCTTTTGCGTCTTTCCCACTGCATGTGGCTTTTCCCCCATCATGGTGCTCATTTCCCTCCCTGCCACACATGGCACTCTTCTCTGTCCTCTGCACCTTCATCTGGCAAAAAGGGAACATGTTACAGCTGGCTAAGGGGCTCACGTAGTTGTCAGTGAGTGGGTTCCTATGCGGATTAATTTATGGATGTAAACAAACCTCCTCCCTTCCTCAGGCCTTTTGGAAAGAGTTGTAACAGTGGGCTCCGCTCTCCCAGTGCTAAATTTTATGAACCTTGTAAGAATCTTTCTCTTAGACCTTTAAATTTCTGTCAAGGACTGGAAGAATTTTCAAGAGGGGAAGGAAAAACATGGTAGGTGGTGCAACCAAAGATCCATTTTCATACAAAACTAGCCTCAAAAGGCGAGTGAAATAATAGTGAATACAGGCAGTGAATGAAATGTAGGAAGCCCGTGATGTGGGAGAGGAAATGAAAATCCAGAGGACATTGGTGCCTTAATTGCTACCTAGTATAGTTCTTCATTAGATAACAAAAGTTTGGGGTTTTCTTTGCAAGTATGCTTTTTGAGGGACTCAAAATGTTAAAACAGCTTCAGCTTTGGAGTTACTTATGCATAGCAGATGATACATTCAGAAGGCTTTAAGAACCAAGAGGATTTATGGTAAAGTGTGAACCTGCAGCAGTTTTTGAAGGCCTTCTCATTTATTTGATTGACAATTAGTAATCTTATTACATTCAAGTTCCCAGCTAAAATATGTGTAATAAAAAAGTCATTGCTGTTAAGACAGATATGAATTGTCACCCTACTTTTCAGAGTTTGGAAATTCTAGAAGATACAATATAAGTGGTTAACTCTTTGAAGATTAAAAAGAAAAAGATTTCGTTTAATACAATTATGTTTTAATTTATTTTTCATTGATTTTCCTTCTTTTTTTTTTTTCCCATTAATTTCCATGATTTAACTATGTCTTAATGTCACTAGTAATTCTTAGGCTGTTCTTATTTCTCAGTAATACTTTAATGACTGGAGTTTTTCATAAAGATATTTCATAGTCTTTTATTCCATTTTTCTGGAGATATATCATGTGCTGAAGGGATGAGTTACTGCTGTAGACTGCTGTTGAAGAGTATGAATAGATAAAATTTCTCCCTTCTCCCCTGCTTTCTGTGTGCTAGACCATCTGTAAAGTTAAACTGAAACTAAAGTTTAAAAGTGCTTAAAAACTGTCTAAACTTGGTCATCTGTAGCCACCTGCTACGTAGCTTTAAAGGTGCATGGAAATATCCTTTTCTGTGACTAGTGCAGTAAAATATTGGTGAAGATTTCAGATGACAATTAGAAAAAGAAAGAAGGCCTTAAGAATTAGTTGTATTTTATTCCCAGTAAAAAGGAACTGCTCAGACTGTATTTCTCCCTTCTCAAATGATTCTTTTGGAAGTATTGCATTAACATTTTTTCATGATTTTTGCTATGCAGTTTTTAGGTTTGGGACACTGCTATTGATCATGTGTTCTGTAGGTTATGACTAAATTGATCTCCTCAAAATCCCTTTGAACAAACAGATGAGTTCATTTTTAATGCCCCCCAGGAAGGACAGTTGGGCAACATTGTTTCTCTTCTTCATTTCTTCATGGAAGGCATATGAAAGGTAATAGATTTACAGCTCTGGAAATCTGAAAGCTTGCATTAACCCACAGAGTAAATACAGCTTGAATAAGAGTTGTAGATTTTTTTTCTGTTCAGGCATTGAAGTCCCTTGACATGAGGGTTTGTGCAAACCTCATACAGTGCAAGGCCAAGTGCAAGGTGCTGCAACTGACTGGGACAATCCCAGATACGGATACAGGCTGTGCAGTGTGTGGATTGAGAGCAGCCCTGCTGAGAAGGACTTGAGAATGCTGGTGGAGCAGAGGCTGGACATGAGCTGCAGTGTGTGCTTGCAGCCTTGAAAGCCAGTCGTGTCCTCGGCTGAATCCAAAGCAGGGTGGGCAGCAAGTCAAGGGAGGAAATTCTGCCCCTCTACTCTGCTCTGGTGAGGCCCCACCTGCAGTACTGCATCCAGGTCTGGGGTCACCAGCACAGGAAGGACATGGACCTTTTGAAGCAAGTCCAGAGGAGGCCACAAAGGTGATCAGAATGCTGGAGTACTTCTACCATGGAGACAGACTGAGTAAGCTGTGGTTGTTCAGCCTGGCTCCACCGAGAGAGATCTTCAAGCAGCTTTCCAGAGCCTAAAGGAGACATACAAAGAAAGCTGGAGAGGGAATTTTGACAAGGGCATGTAGTGGTAGGACCAGGGTGAATGGCTTCAAATTGAAAGAAGGTAGGTTTAGATTAGGTAATACGAAGAATTTCTTCACTGTGAGGGTGATGAGGCACTGGAACAGGTTGCCCAGAGAAGTTGTGGCTGTCCCATCCCTGGAAGTGTTCAAGGCCAGGTAGGAGGATGGGGCTTGGAGCAGCCTGTCTAGTGGATTGTGTCCCTGTCCGTGTTAGTGGGGTTGGAACTGGATGATCTTTATGGTCCCTTCCAACCCAAACCATTCTATGGTTCTGTAACTGGAGGGACCTGGGGATCTCGAAGAGAAGGAGTGTTGTGGTCATGGACACTCACACCTGATACCAGATCAAACTTCATGCAGGTTTTCATAAGCATCACAAATAAGAACAAGAATGAATAACTACAGTTATATGCACATCTGAAAATAGTTTGTTTTGAATGGCAGGTACTTTTTTTTGTAGTCTATTTTTAAGAACAAGTGAGTAAATTCAGCCAAATACTCAGTCTTCTGGTATTTTTATCTATTTTATTTACAGTGTTTAAATTCTGTAAATTATCAAGGCTTCTAAAGCTAATTTATTATTCATGCTTAATTAATTTGATACAGGAGAGATCTGAACATCTGAATTCTTGTTTTATGTAAATCCTGTAATATTTTAAAGACTCAGCTTGTTACTAGCAGAGTTGTATTGAGTTCCTGTGAAGATGGTAAATGGTAGAATGGTTTGGGTTTTTTTCAAGAAATACAAAAATAGCATGAAGTGTTCAATTTCTTGATGATAATTATTCTTTTGTTTTCTAAAGTAGTTGGATTTTTTTTCTCCTACAAATTCTTAATACAACACTTTGCAGGTGTTTCCCTGATTTCCACTGAGGAGCCACTGTTTATAAAAGTGCAGCTGAGTTCTGCTGCTATACCCTTTGCTGTAATTTATGAATGCTTGGTTCCTTCTCCCATTGAGATTTTTGGGCAGTGAGGAAGAAGTGGAAGAGTGTCATTTTGCTTACCGTTTTGGGACTGACGTAGTTTAACTGATTACAGTCTTTTCTATGTAAGACTATTTCTTTTCTATGGATCATGGGGTCATGGTTGTGGGTTACAGATTGATTTAACTCAGCCAATCTAATGTCCAGCTCTGTTGAAAAGGTTAGGAATCTTCATCCCCCCATTCACAGGTGTGTGTTTCTATTTCTTTGTCTGAGTTAAAATGCATTTAACCTCATGGTGAACTAACCTATACAAATATTGAAATGTTCTTTTGCTTGTTTTGAGCTTTATTTTGAGGAATAGGAGTAGATTTGTTTGAGGAACATTGGGGATTATGAGTAGAGTTGGTTTCTGTTGATTTGACTTTCAGAACTGTCTTACCAGAGATCATACACATTTGGAGCACATTCCACAGGATATTGTAGAAGCTGAAAAAATACATTCCTTCAAAAAGAGATTGTAAGAAACAAATATTCACTTCATACCCATACCACACAAACCCACAGCACATTATTTTACCTGTACAGACCAGGGTACCTACATTATGAAGGGGTTTTTTTTTAAACTTAAACTTCAGTTAAGGTCCTTTAAAAAAAAAAAAAACAGTTCCTCTAGTCAGATCAGTAGTCTCTAAATGCAGTTTGCAGCATCTCTATAGAAAAGAAATAATAAACTTAGTGTGTAAAGTCTCTTGCATTCTGACATTGGTTGAGCTGGTGTTTGGATGATTAATACATATCTATTAATTTATCTAAATCCCTTATTGAATACATTTATATTTTCAGTCCCTGTGACATTGTGGAGTAATTATTCCATAATTTAATTACACACAGAGTGAAAGGGCACATTCTTTTGTTTTGTTTTAAGCCTGATGACTGCTTATTGAGCTGTTCTTTGTGATTTATTAGATAATGATAATTCACACTTTTTTTCACAGTATTGCTAATTTTAGAGCTCTTTCTGATATTCCTCTATCATTTATCTCTCTTCCAAGCTCAAGGTCTCAGTTATGTATCCCTTTTTCAAACAAAGGGATTTTGTCTTTGTTACTGTTTGCTGGTTCTTTTTTCTCCTTTTTTGTCATCTGTACTTAAAATTTTAGAAGGTTCATGGAATTTAGTTGAATTAGTAGGATTTTGTTTGATGATATCTCCTGCTTGGTTTCTGATCCATTCCTAATAATTCTATTACCTTTTAGACTGTTGGTAAGTATTGGAGAGCTCTCTAATGAAGAACAAGCTGCTTTTTTAAGAGACAGACTGTAAGAGATCAGAGGCCATCCCTGAGTTTGAGCCAGAGATGAGTCTCATTGGGTAATGCTTGTCTGTAGAAATTCCTGTCATAATGTCAAGAGAAACTCAAATCTTACTACTCTGAAAGCAGATTTAGGTAGAGGATATTGACAGAAAAGAGGAAAGCAAAAAGCATAAATAAAGTCTAGTAAACTAAAGTCCATTCTGCATTTTAAACAGAGATATAATAGTGCTGGAGGAAGGTTATTTTGAAAGAAATTATTGGTATAGTTAACCTCTTTTTTCCTTTCTTCCTCATATTTATATGCTCTGATTTCTTGAAGTGATCATCTAGGGAAACAGTTAGGAAAAACTTTTATCTTCCTTACCTGGCATGTGATGTTTTTAATGAAAAATAAGACCCTGTATCTGTTTACTTTGTTTTTACACTTTTCTCTAGCTTGGATGTCGAGCACAATTCTTTTGGGATGTGAGACATGTGGGTTCACTGATTATTAGGTTGGTTAGAGCCTAGAAACCAATTTCCACACTTTCTGGGCATATGCTCTAGTCATTAGTTTGTGATCTAGCAGTGATTGCTGTGGCTCCTGGTCCATTATCAGCCCACAGGCAGCATCCCAAGTGCATGGAGAGAGAGATCTAATGTTTTCTTAATGCTTCCCTGTCTTGTAAGGGTAGGAAGCAGCTACCTACCATGATGGGACAGGATTGCCTCCTGTGAGCAAGTGCTTCATCAGTATGTTCAAAGATCTGGATCTCCCTGCTTAGGTTTTTAAATGCATTTGTCTCTCCATGAACTGCATGGAGAATTTAAAGGCAGTAATAATAGGATAACCTTGGAGCATTCTGCCCACTCAAAGTATGCAAAACTGATGAGTTAATATTTATCTAGTGAGTTAGTATATATTTAGTTCACCCAATTTAGGTGATTAAATTTTTATAGTGGTAGTACAAAAGTCTATTAAAGAGTTCAGCAGTCCTTTCAGGAAATGCTCAAACATCCTGAAAGGCAGAAGGGCACAGAGGAGAGTTAGTGTGAAGCATTTAATGAAGTTCTTTGTCTCACATTCAGGAAACAGGAGGTCTGGAAGAGGTAGCCACGCATATAAAGCAGTTCAGGATCTATTTTCTTTTCAGTCATTCTAAATATAAAGAATTTGCTGCTATTTTAAGTATTGAAGTATGGGAACACCAGTCTGCTGTGCAATGTCTTTTGTATCACCTTTATACCGAACCCACTGATTGAACCATGTCTCCTGTGCTGTAATGACAAGCTCCCATCTCAGTGGACTACCACAGTGCAATCTGGGAGATGCAATTCTGTGGATAACCTGACATTTGTGACGGAAGGAGGAACAGGAAGAATATATAGAATATCTAATTAGAATACATATAATATATATAACGTACTGGTAATATTTAGATTGAAAACTTGGAAGATCAGTTCTGATGAACCTGCAGAATCTTTAGTGCAGAACTAAAATCGTTATTCAATAACAGTAGTGGAAAATAAAAAAAAAAAAGCCATTTTTAGATGCAGCCAGTTCAGTGAGCAATAGAACTACTACAGTCTGTTTAGTTACAGAGTTGGCTGGTGTCCCATCTGATAGAAAAAGCTTCAATAACCTTACACACTCTCAAATGGCCTCTTCCCAAAATATCTCCATTTCCCACTTTAAATCATTCTGAAGGACCCATGGAATCTCCGTATTTCTCCCTTTTCTACAGCACTGCTTTCCTTCACTTAATGTCCCTCAGTCTTTCACACCTGTTGTTGGGTAACTCCCACTTTTGTTTCAGAGACTTTGTTAATACTGCCTATATTTTGTAAATAATATCTTCAGAAATCTGATCTTAATGCATTCAGTATAGCCGCTTTACTCCTGCTCCTGATGGAGATTGAGAAGTACACATGGAACATAGAATCATAGAATATCCTGAGCTGAAAGGGAACCACAAGGATCATCGAGTCCACCTGCAGGCCCTGCATGGGACAGCCTCAAGAATCCCACCAAGTACCTGGAAACATTGTCCAAATGCTCCTTTAACTCTGGCAGGCTTAGGACCATGACCACTTCCCTGGGGAACCTGTTCTGAACATATTCTCGTATTCTGAGGGGATGGCAATATAGAGTTTAAGGAAAAGGCATTCAGACTTTTAAATATAGACTAAACTGTGTTTTACTCAGCCTTATTTGTGGAACTGATTAAATGGCTTGGCAGAAGTTTTCAAAGGATGTGGTATGAGGCAGAAACAGAAAAATTTAAATTTCATTTTGGAAAGTTACAGTCTTTTAAAGGTGGAAATATTTGAGTGTTGAATCTCATAATAGCAGGCACCAAGCACCATGAGAAACCCTCAGTCCTGGCACATTATTTAAGCAGATCTGTGATGTGAGTACTGATCTTTTCTTGAAGTGTATCTATCGTTCTATGCACAGGAATTTAACAACAGAAACTAAAATAGGTGAACTAATGATTATAGAGTCTGATGTTTTGCTTACGCCTTTTTATTATAGACAATGCACATTTGAGTATGAGATTTCGTTGTTTCTTGTTTATAGGAGCCACAAAAATTGTTCCTGTGGAGGCTGCTCCCCAGGAAAGCGAACCCACAACTCCAGAGACAGCAGTTCAAGAGCCATCACAGCGAAAAGGATATCAAGAATATGCCATTCAGCAAACTCCATATGAACAAGCAATGAAATCAAGCCGGTAATTTTGAAGTTCTTATATTCATGTTCATGCAGAATATGAATGAAATGCTTCCCCATTCATTTTCATAAAACTGAAATATTTTCTGAGTTCTTTACATAAAGGAACAGCTGAAAATGATCTCTGCAGAAGTTGTATAATTTAACTTGCCTGTGGAGAATACATTTTAAAAAAATTAAACGTTTCTGTCCATTATGAGTATCTAGGGAATTTTAACACAATATGTCATCAAGTTTCAATATTGTAAATATAACTGGTTTGTTTTTTATTGTTTAGGTTGGGCCCAACTCAACTGAAGATTTTTACATGTGAATACTGTAACAAGGTGTTCAAGTTTAAACACTCTCTCCAAGCACATTTGAGGATTCATACAAATGAGAAACCTTACAAGTGTCCTTCCTGCAGTTACGCCAGTGCAATCAAAGCCAACTTGAACGTTCACATGAGAAAACATACTGGGGAGAAGTTCAGCTGTGATTATTGTACATTCACGTGTCTCAGCAAAGGCCATCTCAAAGTCCACATTGAAAGGGTTCATAAGAAAATTAAGCAGCATTGTCGCTTCTGCAAAAAGAAATACTCAGATGTCAAAAATTTGATCAAGCACATCAAGGAAACTCATGACCTTCAAGACAAAAAGGTGAAAGATGTTTTTGATGAACTTCGCTTGATGACACGAGAGGGCAAAAGACAACTTCTTTATGATTGCCATATTTGTGAACGCAAATTCAAAAATGAACTCGATCGAGACCGTCACATGCTTGTTCATGGTGATGAAAGACCCTTTGCTTGTGAGCTCTGCGGTCATGGAGCCACAAAATACCAAGCCCTTGAGCTTCACGTTCGGAAGCACCCCTTTGTTTATGTGTGCTCTGTGTGCCTGAAGAAGTTTGTCAGTTCTGTGAGACTCCGTGCTCACATCAAAGACGTGCATGCAGATCTGCAGGAGGAGTCTGTTTTTAACAGCTCTATCAACCAAAGCTTCTGCCTACTTGAGCCAGGAGGGGACATCCAGCCAGAAGCCCTTGGTGAACAGCAAACACAAACTGCAGATGAATCAACTGTCATGGGTACTGACGCTGTTGACACACCACAACCATCTCTTTGTAAAGGTGGATCAACAGCTGCAGATGTAAACCATAATGATCAGGTTAATGGTGATGTAAAAATTGATACAGTCCTTTCCTTGGAATTTGAAAACCCTCTGGTGAAGGATGTGGCAGAGACACTGCGTCAGACAACAGACGTAGCAGTCCCAAACATTCAGCCCTGTGTAGCATCAGATTGCTTTCTGCTGAAAAATGGTACCACTGGTCCTGAGGAGTTAAAAGTTTCTCCTCCAGATGAAGAGGAAGTTAATCACTGCAGTTCTGTGAATGAACAGGGTGAAGAAATTCATCTTTTACTGTCTGAAGACAGAAGTTTAAATCCAAGTCAGAACAATGCATTGACTGAAAACCTTCCAGTCTCTGAAGAGAGAATCCAGTCTGCTCCTTCTAACGAATCAGAAATAAGCAATCCTCCAATTCAGAACTCTGCAGAATCCACAGACCCTTTGCCAGCACCAGAAGCCGAAGCAGCCACCAGCCCACAGCCAGCCTCTTCCAACACGGCTACATCCAACGGTGGGACAGAGTCTGTTGCCTTCATGCAGATCTTGGATAGCTTGCAGAAGAGGCAAATGAACACTGAGTTGTGTGAGAAAATAAGGAAGGTTTATGGAGACCTAGAATGTGAATATTGTGGTAAGGAGCAATATAATTGTTTGTTTCTGAACCATCTTTTTCCTTCTCCTCTGGTTTACAGTGGTTGACATATCTGTTTGTCTTTTCAGCAGTATCAATTTTGTAGTTCAGTATAGATTTAGGAGTCCACTGAGGTTTACTTTTTGCTGTATAAATAGTGTGAAATTAGTTAAATCTCCTCAAAAAAACCACTAGTGGAAAATAGCAAAGCAGTGATTTGGAAAGCTCAATTTTCTGTTGATGTCAAATATAGAATTAGATTATTTCTGTCCGTGTGCCTCTCCCCAAGTCATAATTTTCACTGGGGCCAAGCATAGCAGATTTAGGCACATGATCAGCATTAGTCAGTCCATGCTTTAATGCTTAAGCATCATTGTCAGCTTAGTGTAAAATTCAGAGTGTTTTTACTATAGTATAGGAGGATCTGTGGTAATGTACATTCTGTAGAATAGATACATGTATACTTGCATATTTTTTGACTTGTTTTGAACCAGATTCTTCAAGATGAAAATTTTTATGACATGGTGTCAGATCAAGACTATTCTGATTGTGATTGTTGGGGTTTTTTTAATTAATGGAAGTGGGAATAATACACCATTCGCATTTATTCTAACTGAAAATGTTTGTGTTTACATAACTGGAAGGAAACAACTTGGGATTTATGTTGTAGTCTACATTCTTGAAAAGGAGTTAAAGGCTAAAAAACCAAGTTTTGAAACACCATAACACTACTGTACCTTAAATTAATTTCTCTGCGCTTTTTGGTGCCATTGTGTCAGAAGGGCTTGTAGGAAGGAGTAACATGAAAGAAAGTAAAAAAAGTATTTTGACAGTCTTTTTTAATGTACAGTTGCATTTGGATTCTTTGTATAGGAGAACAGATGTAAAGCACTTTTTCTTTAGGAAAAAATCATTGATATGTATTCAACTTGCCCTTTTTAGGCTGTTTCAAGACATATAACAATCTTTTTAGACAAAAGTGGGTTTTGTAAATATTTCTTCAGTAGTGAAGGGTCTTTAGACAAGTTTTCATTAAAGACAAAAAGAACAGAATTCAAACAGTGTGTTTTGTTCTGAAAGAAAATTTTATATTTATTCTAATTTTTGCTAACAATTGTTTAGAAATTATTCTTCATGTCTCATTTTATTTTCAGGCAAGTTGTTTTGGTACCAAGTGCATTATGATATGCATGTTCGTACACATACTCGAGAACATTTATATTACTGCTCCCAGTGCAATTACTCCTCCATCACCAAAAACTGCCTTAAGCGTCACGTCATCCAGAAACACAGTAATATTTTGCTGAAGTGTCCCACAGAACATTGTGACTACTCTACCCCAGATAAATACAAGCTCCAGGCACACCTTAAAGTTCACACAGATCTGGTAAGTAACAAACAAAATGGTTTGTTTGTCTAAATTCAGTGTCATCATCACAGCATTTGGAATTTTGTGGTAATAGTTGAAGACAGAGCTGAGGGCTCTTACCTGTGTGCTCTCTGCAGACTTCTGGGAATACATGAGTTACAGCAGGTAGATCCTTTGGTCCTTAATCGTTTCCAGTAGAGTATGTCTGTATCCATTTTCTGCCTTTGGTTTTCCCAGTGTTGTCAGATTCTTTGGATTTTGAGAGAGTAAAATAAGGTCTGGTACTGTTGTTACTTTACTTCCTTTTGTGGAGCTGAATTCCCTTCCCTCATAAATAGATGACTGTGGTAAAATGAAAATATCTTCCTCTCTTAACTACTGTAGACAAAAGAAGTTGAAAAGAATTATTTTTTTTTCTAATAGCTACAACTAGTTGCAGTTGAACATTTACCATCTGTTGTATTTACAGAGACAAAGAAATCACATTTTAAAGGCTCCTGTCTTGTTTAGAAAGCTTTCTGCTCTGAATGTCATGTACTAAAAACAGGTCTGGTCTGCTTCTTCCACATGCCCTGTTATATATTTTCTTTGAGACTACCTAAGGGGCTGCATGCCTGAGTGGAAGCCTTTGTTGTGCAAGACACTGCTTGGTGATCTTGCTCTGATCCAACATTATTATGTGAATGATCTTTTGAGGAAAAATTTTTTCTACATGAACCCTGCTTGTGTTGGTTTCAAAAGCATGTTTTAAAATATATGCTATTGTATTCAGAATAAGAAATGTTTTAACCCTAAGGAATAAGATTTTTATTCTTCACCATTAGTTAAGATGCTTTCTTAGGAGTAAAATTATTTGCATACTTTTCTTGGAAGATTAACAAAAACAATTATTTTCTTACATCAGTATTGCCAAGCTTCTTCTTGTTGTTTTATTTTTTGCATGAGTGGCCCAAATGGGTTAAGCTTTTGTCAGAACATGTCTGCAGACCACAGACTTCTTTTTCTACCATGTGGCAGGATCCTGTCTGCTTACAAGGTCTGGTTGATCTGGGACAGTCTATACTTGAGAGTACCCCTATAGGTTGTAATGTGCACACACTCACACAGTGTATGAACACAGGTAAGTTCCTTCCTGTTCCAAACAGACCTCTGGAAAAGGGTGTTTGTCAGGTGCCTGCTCTCCCAGCATAAGGAATTTAGTCCACTTTTGACTGGGGTCTTTCCTGAAGGCCATCAGGAGTGCTTAGGTGGAACATATTACCTCATATGGTTGTATATGAAGGTTCTGGTATCGAATAAAGTACTGTTTAGGATTTAAAAAAATGTTTGATAAGCATACTATTTGTAATTAAACTTTCTTGACTGATGTCAGAAAATTGTCATGAACTGCATCCTTGTAATTTGAGATTTGAATTATTGATGCAGGAAAATACTTCCAAAAGGCAATTTATCCTTCTCTTGAATTTATTTCTGTTCCTTTTCTAGCAGAAGAGAAAATGCCAGTTGTTTAATTGCAACACTCATTCTTCTGTCCATTAAGGACAAGGAAATATTCACACAGATGAGCCTTTCTTCATCCTTTACACATTATGGTTTTTGTTGGCATTTTCTTGTAATTTAATCTTCTGCATCCATGATAGAATGCACCACATATGACAAGTTCCTACAGGCCATTCACTTGAGAGTTGGACTTGATGATCCTTGTGGGTTCCTTCCAAATCATATTCTGGGATTGTGTGAGAAAGCAGCGTCACAATTCAAAGCAGTGTGATAAATATTGTTGTTACACTTCCTTTTACTAAGAATGTGATGCTTGAATTAAGGATTCATGTTAGTTTTCCCCCAGATGTGAACAATTTCTGTGTAGCTACTTATAAAGGTGTTTACATGCAGTGCCTGGTGGTTTCAGGTCATTCTCTGCAGTCAGCAGGTAGGCTCTTGGCCAGTATTTTCAACAACTGAAGTGACTTGAAAGGTATTTGGAACAGAACAGAGCACTTCATCTCCTCTTCTTAAGCAGTTACTTCAGGAGAGCTTTAAGAAACAACCAGAACAGGTGACACAAAAAGGAATGTTTATCCCACTTCTGTGGCTATTTTAAACACAATCTAAGTTTATTGTGAAAGGTGCAGAAAACTCATTATAGACATTATTTTTGGTTGTTTTTGAATTTATTATGTTTATGATGCCCATTTCATGACAGAAATCTGTGTAAGTGGTGTCTAAGGACACTTAAGAAAAAAGAGCCTACAATTAGCTCTCCTATATTCTTATTTGAGTACCTGTTTTTCAAGTGTGATGAATGTCCGACAGCTCCCACCAGGAGGATCTTTTTCATGATACTAAATAGAACTGAGGAAATACATTTCATAATGAAAACCAGTATGACAGTAAGATCTTTCACAAGCATACTTACTGATCTTACTGTCAAATATATTTATTTAGATGGATTGAAAAATTCATATATTAAAATTTACTCAGTAACTAAATTTGGCCCTTCTCATATTGACTTTTGTGCCCACTGCTTGGTATATTCACCTCATGCATATCTCACTGAACAGGACTGCTTATTCCAAATTATAACAGGTTAACAAACTGTGCAGAGTTAAATGTGTAAATCTCCTTTAATCCTAATTTTAGTTTGCAAAATAAATTATTAATAAATATTAAAATGAAAACTTCCCTGGAGGCTAAAGGTACCAACATTTCAGTTCCTTGTATGAATGTATGTCCTCTGTTGCCTTGTTGCTAGCTGCATTTCAACTGGATCCCTGCATTATTTGGTGAAGAGGATAAATGATGGGTGTTGAAAAGGAGCTATCCCTTCATCCTTGTCACTCACTGTATAGCCACCCATCTTACTCTCCGTGCATCATTAAAGTCTTGCACTGAATTTGGGATGCTTTATTTCCTGGCAGGTGATGATGGGGAGTGTGAATGTGCTGCCTCTTGCCTCTCTACTTGCTACACCCTGTGGTCACAGGGAAGATTTTTACTTTTGAAGCCTGGGAATTGAGGATCTGCTTGATTCAAAAGCAAAACTTTGCATTTATTCTCTGATTTTCATTACTCATCTTTTACCTCTAAGGCTTGGGTAGTAGTTTGACATTTATTGGCATTTACTGAGCTCTTCAGAAGTTTAAACCATGACCTGTGCTGATCACTTGAGTGTCATGGTACCTAGGAAAGGGTTGGGCAGTTGAAAATTAGCTGAACAATTTATAGTTATGGGTGGGCTTGTGATAACATCAGGGACCAGGTGTGGAACTGAACAATGCTGATGGAGGTACCAGAGTTTGTTTACAATGCTCAGTGAGTTTTACAATACTCACTATTCTGAGCAGGTAAATATCAGAAAGGTCAGTCTCTGAAAATATTTAAAATCTCTGTATGTAATTGATACTGCAAGAGAAGCACCTCTCTAAAACTGGAGTTCAGACTCAGAACCATCACTTTTTAGTAGGTGCCAGTGTTGTAGGGTTTATACTCTTGTGCGAGGCCCAGGCAACTCAACACACCAATATGATGATCAAGAGTAGCCAATTTATTAATTATATACTAGTCCTTTTGTAATATTCTTCTACTGCAAACACACACAGAGGCTACATGTCATTTGCTAAGCACACTTGTCTGTCAATTCCAAACCA
>JAWWEU010000081.1:146160781-146203283 GCA_035583155.1 Acropternis orthonyx | reverse complement strand
GTACTTATTGTGATCTTTTTATTAAATTGTAGTTCTGACTTGCAGTCTTTTTGTAAGTTGGGTTCTTTTCTCCTGCCAGTTTACCTTAAACCAGCACAGCATTTGTTTTTATTAGTGGATATTTCATGAAAATAGGCTTCAGTACTGCATGCAGGTGCTTGTCATTTTGTGAGCTGTTGCTTCTGCTGCTTGTCAGACTTCATAAAAGTCTGTCTAACCATTTGCACATTTTTCTGTAGCCTCCTTAACACGTGTGTATAGCTGCCTCCTGGGTACATCAGATCCTTTTAGCTAAGTTGTATTTTGATAGGACACCAGCTTAATTCAGGAATCCTTTGCAAAAATTTTATTTGAATATCATGACAACTGTGGTGAAAATTTCTGGACATCTTCACTCCTCAGAAGTGTAACTCAGGGGCCTAAATCTGTTCCCACAGGTGTTAGAAACTAATTTTCTGTTGATCTGAGTGATATGGGTGCAGGTTTTAGCTCTCTATTCCTCTACAAAATTACACAGTCAAAGGTTGTGTTAACTGAGTTGTGGGAACTTTTTCTGGACGTGCTCTGGGAGTATCAGTATTTAGTAGAGCTTTGTATTATTTCCTGCTCATGAAATCATGGCACTGCTGCTGCTTAAAGGAAGGGAATGGATTGTTGATTTCTATAACATAGCTGTCTGACCATTACAGACATGGTCTTAATTTTACACTATTAATGAAAATGATAATAAAACAATCAGGAGTTAACACGGTCTCCTTTGAAATCAATGGCAGAACTGCCTTATAGATCATGTAATATATGATCATATTATTCTGTGTGTGTTCATAAGAGAAGATATTTCTGTTGTCATAATGTCCCTTTACTGATGAGTGCAAGAGAAAAGCTAATGCTGTTTATGGTGTTTTGCCACGTAAGACATATTTAGTACTATTTGATTAATCAAGTAAACTTTGTAGTAGTCTGTTGGTTTGAATCATAGAATTGTTCAGGTTGGAAAAGACCTCTTAAGATCATGAAGTCCAACCATTAACCCAGAATCACCCTGTTCACCACTAAGCTATGTCCCCAAGTGCCACATCCACAAGATTTCTGAACGCTTCTAGGAATAGTGACTCAACCGCATCCTTGGGCAGCCTGTTCCAATGCTTGACCACCCTTTCAGGGAAGAAGGTTTTCCTCATACCCAATCTAAACCTCCTCTGGCACAACTTGAGGCCATTTCCTCTGGTCCTGTTGCTTGTTGCTTGGGTGAAGAGACCAACTCCCACCTGGCTACAACCTCCTTTCAGGTGATTGTAGGGAGTGATAAGGTCTCCCCTGAGCCTCCTTTTCTCCCAGTTTAGCACCCCCACCTCCCTACATATACCAAGGCTTTTAATTTGTCTTTTTGTTACTGTATACTAGTACACCTACCCCTTGAATTATCTTGAAGCACATGCCTTAGAGGAATAAAATTCCCTTCAGACCACTATGAATCAGTAATGCAATATAACTGATTTCTTAGCACAATTTTAATTTGTTTATGTAAAGTGAAATGCATTGTGATTCCTAAGTAAGTGCCCTTGTTTTATAACAAACCAGCATAAACAAGAAAATTTGTGATATCATTAGACTAATTTTTTTCACTAGGCTTACAAATATTTATGGACCTAATTAAATTCCTGATTTGTAGAATGTGAACAGTACTTTCAGTCAAAAATCTACCTTTATTTAGGAATTATTTTGCATTTCATTTATTTTCTCAAATCTGTTAATAGTGGTATTAATCAAATCTTGGAAAGCATGTAAGTAACTTTGGAATTTAAATAGCTGATTGGACTATTCAGCTTGTCTCTAACAAAGGTAGATCCAGCTCTTTCCATACTTTGCTTCTGTTTGTGTCCTTCAAAAAAACCTTCAAAGGCATTTAAAAGACAGGCGCTCTGATAAGGCATAGGGTGGGTAACTTTTATACTTACCAGAGGAAAAGTTGCATGCTTCAGTCCTCCATGATGCTTCTGTCATCACCTATGACCAGGGCACTCTGAAAACTGCATTTGTGGTGGGGGTGACCTTCTCTGGGACTCTGTGTTGTGGCCTGGGTGCTCTGAAATATTTAATTTGCAGGTTTCTTAAGGGCTGTTTTGAGAGTGACGGGTTTACACTGAAGGACTGATAGGAGCTCTCAGGGCAGTGACAGAAGTGCACTTAAACATTCAAAACTAATAGCATAAGCTCCAGTCGTCAATGGCACTGGCCTGGATGAGCAGCAGTGAAAGGTTTGGCTTCAGCTGGGTGCTCTCTGTGAGAGACTGGAGTTTGACAGATACACTCTGAAGGGTCTCGGTGCTCATGGGCATGCTCTGCTACACTACAAAAGATACCCCTTTTGAAGATCATTTCTGCAGAACTTGGTATAGATATCTTCATTCAAGCAGTTAGAAAGTTATTTAGATTATTGAATTATTGAAAAATTTTCTTACCATCATCATGTGGAAAGATGTGTTCTCAGTGCCTGTCCTTTCATGTTGTTCTATAGCTCGTTACCTTTACTGATTATTTTGAATTTTCCTGTAAGGCATATAACATTGCCTTCTGTGAGAGTATTAGCAAGAATGTAAAGTTGTCACAATTATGGCATTTTAGTTAAAGTTGTGTGTGTGCAGTGGGGTGTTGAATTTTATTTTTTTCTGATTTAACTTTATGAAACAGCAAGGTGTATTTGTCTCAGTGTTCTGGTCACACAAAGAAATACTTAATACAGTGAGTATCACAGACCAGCAACACCCAACTGTACATTAAAAATATACTGATTTTTTGTCTTTATTTATTATATATTTTGTAGCTAGTTATATAAAAAGTTTGAGGAGCTGACTGAGATCTGTCAACAAATTTCACCTGCCCCTTCAAGAACCCTTAAATGATACTGTGCTTATGTTTTTCTTCTGTGTGCCAAATTATGAATATAATTATGCAACCCCATCTTTGAAAATTCAGATTCAAACATCCCTGTGGAGTTTTATTAGGATTGATCTACCAATCTTCATTGGAGTAATGTGTTCAGTTAGAAGTCCAGAATCATTGGTAGCAGATTTAGGTTATATCATTTAAGAGACCCTAATTCCGCAAATTAACAGCCCTTCTTCAAGGTTTTGTCAGCATTGTAGGCTCCTTGAATCTCTTCTTCCAAAAACCAGATAGTGTTCTCTGATACTCTGTTTTTTTAACCTGAGGTTCTCAGGGCTCCAAATGGTCACAGCCCCAACTCTATCATAGCAAGGTGCTGTCCTCAGGGCAGTAATCCTTCTGTAGCTGCTGCCCCCCATATCTAGTGCACGTTTTCTCACAGGAGCAAATGATCTAACAGCTCAGGCAGAATTCTCCTTGTGAATGCTGTTGCCATATTAATGACAGTGAGAGCTCTATATCCTACATCCTACTGTGATGGAAGTTTTTATTGCTGTTTTAGCCCATTAGTTCTAGGGCTACTTCTAGTTTTGACTTTTAAGTTCTTAAATATAGGGATTCTTTTTCTTAGAGGTATTATAGTGAGTGCAAATCTTTGCTGCATGTATTCCAAAACCTCTCTTCCATAGAAACCCATCAATTTTGCTGTTCTTTGAAGAGACATGTCCATTTACAGCTATGTAACTGCAAGATTTAGACAATAATGACCTCTGTGTACATCTTTCCTGACTATTTGGAGATGGTCTTTGATCTAAGGTCAGAAACTGGTAGAGTCCAGGATTGTTATTCTCCTGTTATCTCCAAATTTCTCTTTCATAACATAGAGGTCTGTCTCTTTTTGATCTGTGATCTTCCTTCCATGCTCTTCAAGAAGTGTTTCTGTCCTCCTCAAGTAAATTGTGAAATACCTGTTCTGTAGCTTCAACTCACCTTTTCAGAGACCTCTGGTAGTTTGGTAGGTACACCTCTCCCACCAGATAATGTGTTCCCTAGTTATCTGCCCAGCTGTCAGGACTAACTAGGCTTCCCTCCATCTGTGGTGTTGATAATCCACTCATATGTTAATCCCCTAAGGGCAGAGGTGACTGGATGATCCGTTCATTTGATTGAGCATCCAGTCTGTCATCTTAGAAGGTGCATCTGGAAAAATCAACCTCTTCAATTTATGTAATAAGTGTCAAGGTTTATTTTTTAAATTGGGTAATTTACCAGTTAATGGAGAAAAGTCCTGCATTTTCATGTGGAGTTAGATGCATTTGTAAAAACATGAAAATTAAAATTAGACTAAAATTGCATATAGGAAGAAATTGATTCAAAACTCTCCAGTTGAACTTGATTGATGGTGTTAAATAATATCAGTGACACTGAGAAAATCCAGAGTAGTCTCTAAGTTTTTTAATTGAAATAGTAGAAAAAGACATTATTGATAATACATAAATGCTGAATATTTATAAAGTAGTTAGAAATGTAGGCACTGAATAAGTAATGGCATCTGTCATTGTTAACTCTGCTGCTCAATTTCAGGATATTTTATAAATCCACATAGTGGTGGATGTCTTCAGAATAATAAGATCTGATCCTTGCCTTTCAGAAGGGTAGACTTGTGAAAAAAGAAAAAAAAACACCTGAATATTGCTACTTATATCAGATACGTTTTCTTCTGTTATGTGACTTGATCTTTCCACTCTTGATTCTCTACAGAATCAGTCAGAGGATAATGCTTACATTTATTGTGCATATTCTCATCTGCTGTAACTTGGAGCCCTTCATTCATGACGATTAATGATGCTCAGAGTACTTTCATATTTCTTCTTCGTTTATTTCACTATAAATACCTTCACTTTTTCCTTAAAAACTGAACCTTCAATTATAACTTTGTTGAGAACCATGTATTACTGAATAATGACTATAGTGATTATACCAGTGGACTGATAATGCAATCTCTTTCTTTCTCACTTAAGGATAAAAAGAGTTATTCCTGTCCTGTGTGTGAGAAATCATTTTCTGAAGATCGACTTATAAAATCTCACATCAAGACAAATCATCCTGGTAAGAAAAAAATCAAGGAAAATTTCTCAGTCTCTTGCAACAAATGGATAAAGGTTTAGGGTCAGCAGTGTAATGTGATTATATTCCAAAGAAAGAGAAGAGTCTATGTCTAACTTAACTGGTTTAAAGTAAAAATTGCGTAGGGTTTGCAGATGTTAGAATTTAGAGTGAAAAATGTTACTGTTCGAGCATGTGTGTTGTGGAATATGTCAGGTAACTGTGCTAAGAAATCTTACTTCATCTGGCAAAGAACTCATTTCCAAAAGAAGACTTAGGTGAATTCAGATTATGCTTTGGGAAGTTTGGAATCAGGCATATAGACATCCTGTAACAACTCAGCAGACATAAATTCCCATTGGCCTTACATGAACTGACAGAAATGCATTTAGTGCACATTTGTCTGTAGGTGACTGATGTAAATGCAGAGCTGACTCTGTGTGCTCAGGTCCTGTGGGGCTCAGCTCTGCCTCCAGGGCCAGGTGAGTCTCTATCATGACTTCTGCTAGAACCAGCTGGGAGGTAGTAATGGCCAGTATTAAGCTGGAGCTGTCAAGCCTGGCTGGATCCAGGTAATCACTGCAGCCTGTCCAAAATCTGTTTATACCTGGCATTCCAGTGCCCAGATTTATCAGTGCAAGCACAACATAACATGAATTTGGTAAGTCAATATGCAATGCCAGTGTAAACAATCCTTTCTCAGATCTTGGCAATTCAATGCCAAAGTGCTGGTGCAGGGACTGATGTAAATATGACTGATGTCAACTCGGCAGACCCATATTGGTATATCCCTAATTTCCTCCTCAGTATCTGTGTTATGTCCAATAGAAAGACCTACTGCTACTGCAGATGGAGGAGGGGTGACTGCATTGGCCAACATACTTCAATTAACTCATCTACACTGTTACTTATCACGTGACAGAATTTGCTATTAGAAAAGAAAATACTGGCCATGCTCAAACTGAGTGTGGGGAAGGAAAAATCCTATTAAAAGGATGTACCTTTTCTTGTCTTTGCCAGAAGTACAACATAATAGATAAAGCAGTAGTTTCTTATTCCTATTGCCACTAGATAGTGCTAGACCCGTGTTTTAAACAATTTTCTTCACTTTAATTTCAGACTAAGTCCCACTTCAGCTCTCTAGTTACTAAACCTCTTTATTTGCAGACCACTCCATAGCAGTGTGGTTGGAGGGCGTGTCGTACGTCAGCGGACATGTCTGATGCAGCAAATTGAGACGAGAAAAGGCTTCTGAACTGTATTGTAGTCAGGAGGTATATCACCACTAAGCACAGAAATAGAATTTGAAGAGCTGTGCCTATAAAGCCTTTGTGCTGCTTCAGCCAGGGAGCATATGAAACCTCCCTAAATAACAGGATGTGTGAACTAGCAGGACATTATGTGCTGTGCCTTGCAGGTTGCCGTTAGCCTGCACTGGTCCGTTTTCTGCTGAATTTTGTGTATGCTGTGTCTGAGGTCCAGAAATACCGGTTAACTCTGGAGCCCTGAAATATTAACTCATGCATTTAAATACTCTGGACAAATTTGTTTGGTATCTGATTCTCTTTAAAAGTATAGCATAAATTTTTTGATCCAAGTGGGTTCTTTTAAATTCTGTGTTATAACAGAAGTAAGGTTAAAAAAGAAAATTTGCACAGCTTGTTATTTTGTGTCCTCATTTTTCATTCGTGTATCACAGGCAAATGGAGCTTAAAGGCAAAATACCAGATTTATTAGATATATCTCCATGGTACTGAATAAATACTACATCTAAGATATGCCTATGCAGTAGTTATGCAACAACCCTGTTTTAATATATGGAGGAGAATTAATGCACAAATCTTTTTTTCTGTGCGTGCTCTCCTTGTAATCAGGAGGAAATCCTTTATTTGTACAACATACTTAGACTACAAGCCAAATAAATGTGAGAGGTCTGATGATATAAGCTATTAAATACTGCAGTGGAATGAGTGCAATTGTTTTCAAAAATGTAAATGAAAAAGTATAAAGATAAAAGAAAAAATGGATACTGTTAAAATGAATTGAATTTTAAAACAACATATCAAAAATTAATTTAAACTGAAACCTTTTCATATTTATCATGATAATGCTATTTCTAGAATGCTCCTTCCTTTCTTGAGCATGACCCCTCCCTTGTCTCTTCTCTTTCATCAAGTAGAAAGTATGAAATCAAACAGCACTTCTTCCTCTCCTGCCCTTGCAGAGGAGTTGAAATTTGGTCCCATGTAGGCAGTAAGACAAAAATCTCTGTAGACTTTGGCAGAGCTGTATTTGAAACCAAAGAGATAAGAGCTTGGCTTTGTTGCCCAATGATTTGAGTACTTCACAGTGAAGGGGGAGTCTTGGATTCTGGTCCCAGCTCTCAGAATTATCTACCTTTCATCCACTGTCTGATTTAATATGATATTTCTTAATAGCTCTGAGACATGAGAGGCACCAGCCTTCACAGATCCCCACTGAGCAGACATCCTAGCCTGCAGTCATGAATGAAGGATCTCAGCCATGGAAGGCAGATGAGGCTTCAGACTTGTGTCTGTGTTTTTCTTTTTTGGGTACTTTACAGCTTATCTCTGCTCAGTTCATGGGCCTTTATAGTTACCATTTGAGGTTGTTTTCCTTGTGCATATGAGTTCAGGCAAGATTTTTGATTCCATTCTGGGGCCGATCATCAGGAGACTATTAGGAGTTCATTTTTGGTAAAAGTCTTAGTTTGGACCGTAACTTTCAAGTTTATAAGATTTGAGGCACCAGTTTTGTTGTCTTAATGTTTAGATTGCAGGAGTGCTGTACTTTCATTAAGTCAGGAAGAGAGCATTTCATTCATCTGATGTGCACTGAGCAATTTGACTTATTTTTTTGTATCATTTGGCAATGTTTTCATTATGCATGTTTGGGACACTTTAATTTAAAGTTCGTTATTTTGAGCTTTTTCACTGTGACAACCAGAACATTAGATCATATGAAGGAAGAACTTCCAGTTATGTTTAGCCTGAATGGCAAAGGCCAGGAGAGGAATCTTAATTGCGGTCTTCAGGAGTCTAATTAAAAAGAAGACAGAGCCAGAATTTTCTTGAAGCTATATAGTGAAGGGATGTGGGTTGAAGCAAGGAGATTCTGATTAGAATTAGGAAAATAAGTTTGACTGCAAAGGTGCTTAAACAGTGAAATGGGCCAAAAGAGGCTGGAGAATCTTCATCCTTGGATACATTCAGAACAGGACTGGATATGACATCAAGCAACTTAATGTAACTTTGAAGCTGGAGCTCTAAAATTGACCCTGCTTGGAGCAGGTGACCTTAGAGGTCCCTTCCAGTCACATTTATTCCATGAGTCTGGTTTTTTCTTTAAAGTGTCTGATTATCAGCATTCTCATCATTATAGCTGTGCCTGAAATAAGTTATGTTCAGATACCTTACATCCAGAAATCTGAGGTGAAATCTTGAATAAAGCTTTTGAAAATATTGCAGAAAAAAGCTCCACAAAAAGGTTCATAGTCAGAATAAGCCAGTGGCACAACTACAATTTTTTTTAATATTTAAAATGTTATTTTTTTTAAACAAGCAGTGAGGACAGTGAGTTCACAGATCAGAGGAGAAAGCACAGAGCATCCTAGGAGGCCTAAAGGAAAAAAGGTCCTTGTGCTCTTTGCTCTAGTCAGTTTTGAGTGGCAGTAAGGGAAACAAAGCTTTTAAAAAGTTGGAGTGAGTCAGGATCTAGCTCTTCAGTATTACTTAAAGAACAAATTCTCTCATGTACTTCTGGTTCTTAGTACCTTTTGCATTTCTCTCAGAGGTTTCAATGACTACTATTTCTGAGGTTCTTGGCAGAAGAGTTCAGCTGAAAGGACTTATTGGAAAACGAGCTGTGAAATGTCCCTACTGTGATTTTTATTTTATGAAGAATGGATCAGATCTTCAACGTCATATTTGGGCTCATGAAGGTAAAACTCTGGTTTAAAGCTTATGGGCATATAATGAGTCTCATACTCCACTGAAGCTTTGCTGGCATAAAAAAAGGATTCAGACTTATTTCTATACCTCACTCAAATGCTTTAAGCTACATTAAAGGTTAATTAATTACTTTCTTGAGTTTGGGATCACATATGAAACTGCTCGCTCATAACATAGATAGGCAGCTTAAATGTTTTATAAAATTAACAAGATTTCAATGCAATTTTTTCCAAAACTCCTTCATAAACATCTATAAAGTATTCTATGTGAATAAGGAAGAGTGAATTAAATACATTCTCAGTCTCTTAAAACAAGTATTTTTCTTTGTCTTCTTATGAGTCACTGCTATTCCTTTCATGTTTGCCCAAAAATACATGGTCTAGAAATCTATTAGTAAAATAATTGAAATCCAATTGCTTTGTTATATACCTATAAATTCTGTGCGTATTTTAATTAAATCATGCAGAGCATGGCAGCTAGCTGACACAGACAATGATCAAAAACCCATAAGATAATGCTGAGCATCTATGACTTTTTAGGGAGAAATTCCAGTAATATGGCAACACATTAGTTAAAAATTCCTTGACCATAAAATCTCTGCCCAGTAAAATCTAGTGTCTACCCAGTCTGTGTATTTTTATAACAGGTTTAAGACCACTTATATGCTCTTTAGTCTAGTTAGTAATCTATGGAACAAATTACCTATGCTTTTGGATTCTTTAGCCATCCCTCTGTATAAAGGGGATAATGGAATTTGTTAGTCTCAAACCGGTATCTTGGTTCCGCTCGTTTGTTCCTATATAATAGTTCTGATGCCTAAAATGAAAGAAAAGAACTTTCCAGACAATATTAGTATACATAAAATAGAGAGCAGGTCCCGTAATTAAAGCTCTTTAAGGTACACTGAATACCTAAGTGCACGATACAGTATAAGGTTCTTACAACTTTGTAACACTAATTAATTATCATACCTAATAGGTACATCCAACCCTACAACTGTCCACCCCCAGAACCTCCCTCAGGTCTGCCCCTTGGCACACCTCCCCAGAACTAAATCAAAGGTTTCACGATCCCCCCTTACTTCCTCACCATCATCACCCTCACATCACATGCCTTCTTTGGAGCTTCTCCATGGTCTCTGGGCCTTCTACTTTGACTACAATGATATCTTATTATGTCCTTCTAAGCATATGTCCCAAACAAGAAGTCTTTGCTAAAATCTTTTCCCTTGAAAAGTATATTAAACAAAATTTAAACAATTTCGAGAATTCGATATAAACCATGAGAAAGGGGTTTAGTACCTGTTAACTGCTATTCTAAAGTGTTAGAAACTATACAGCTGTATTGTTAAAAATCTACATAATAAAAATCTGTAAGGATCTTAAGGAATCAGTTCAGCATATTTGTTTGAATGCTTTACCTGTGAGTTTACCTGCCTGTGTACCATAGCAGGATCCTCTCCAATGGCCTTTACTCTGTTAAGAGTTTGGGTAATGCAGAATGTAGAGTAGAGCAATTCCTTGTATATTCCGTAGGCAGAGTTGTTGTATTCTGACAAGAAAGCTTGGAACCCATCTCATCTGACTGTCAGGAGACAGAGGTGAATAGAAATTTATTTCCAAATCGCAGTGTGCAATCAAGTCTGCTTAAAGCAGACTATAATTCCTCATGCTTGTAAATCTAGTTTTAAGGTCACGAATATCAATCTAAAACTACCAGAGCCTCATGAAACTGTTGAACTACTCTGCCATTTCAGATTTATTCAACTTTTCTGTGAAGGATTTATTTTGTTCTTATAGACCTTCTGTTAAATGACATATTTGGTGTATCTTTATGGGCTTTGGACAGTTTGAGAGAAGTGAAATTGTAAGTGCTTGCGTCTTGTCTAGGGATACCCGTTAAGATATACTTACATTAGGGATACTACTGTGTGAGACATCAGCAAATCTGATATTAACTAACAACAAAACACAACTTCACACATTAAAATTCCGCTAACATATTTAGTACCTTTGAAACACTCCTCTTTAAAACAGCTTTCTTCATTGTTTATTTTAGTAAACAGAGAATGATGGTTATCTGAAGACTTTTAGAAGGAGATAAATACTCCAGCTAGGCATCAATTTGGGCAGTCTGGATTCTACTTCTAAATGAAGGATAGACACAGCAAGGCCCAAGTATTAGTATTTGCTTGGCTAAACTTAGTACCTGGGTTCAATAGGGAAATACTTGATTCTAAAAGAACTTCTCCTTTCTCTTTGCAAGTTAAGTGATGTTTTCAAGAGATCAGTATCATTTACACAGAAGCTATACATGAAATTTGTTAAATGTATTTATCCAGGTTTTAAAATGTTGACCATGTTGTCCTTATTGCTCACGTGATCTGAAATTTCTTTCAAGCAAATGTCCACCCTCTCATCAAAAGGTACAGCCCGGTTGTTTCATGGTGCATTCTTTCACGTTTAGGTGTCAAACCCTTCAAATGTTCTCTCTGTGAGTACGCCACACGCAGCAAGAGTAACTTGAAAGCCCACATGAATCGTCACAGCACTGAGAAAACACACCTTTGTGATATGTGTGGGAAAAAGTTCAAATCAAAAGGCACTTTGAAGAGCCATAAACTCCTTCATACTGCTGATGGTAGGTGCATGTTTATTAAATCTTGAGTTCATTTTAGGACATTAAATACTGGCTGTACTCCAGGCCTTATTAACAAATGTTTTTCAGTTGAACACTAAGTGTGATTTACAAGTTTTGTTTGTTCCTGGGAGACACCATTTGGGAAATAATTCAAAACTGCAAAATTAGTTTCTGTGAAAGATAGATGTCTCTGAAATACTTGTTTTTTTCTGAAGTTTTAAGTTGACTTTATCTCCCCTCATTTTCTTACAGAGGATTGTTATCTCAATAGACATTTGAAAATACAAATAGTTTTGTGGTTAAGTCTCTTGCTACTTCTTATGTGAGAATATTGTTAGGATTCTGTTGCCAAATGCAGCTGCTCAAAAGACTCAAGGCCTGTGTCCCCATGTCTGACCAACCAGTGACCAGCCTGGCCATGTATTCTCTACAGTCTCACGTGCAGCACATCACACTCCCTGTAATTTTAATATTTCTGTGATGATAATGGAAAAAAGTGAGATGCACATCCAGAGAAATATAATATTTTATATAAGAGTTCAGAACTCAATACTTTATTCTTCGGTGATTATCATATTGAAGCAAATGATTTAGCAGGAGAAGTTGTACGTACCTTCATTACGATTTAGCTTGATCTTTGTTACCTGTGTGAAAACTCATTCTACTCTTTATTGACCATTTAATTTGATTTTTTTTTTTTTAAACTGCATACTCATTAGCACTGTCCTTCCCCAAAAAGTGCACAGTGATCTGTTATATCTTTAGAATGTATGTGAGGTTTCTGTATCAGAGATACTTACTTCTGCTTACATATGTGTGAGAGAGACAATCCCTTTTACATCCGCAAATACATATTACAGGAAGGATATAGTTATTGTTTTATTAGCAATGCTACTGCAGAATTACCATATTAATAACCTTGTTAATCAAAAAGTACTTTCCTGTATTTTGAAATAACTTGGTCAGTAACAAGCATGACACATAACATCTAAACTTCATATGCAACGATCAAGATTTTGCTTATCAAATGCAGTCCTCAGCTGATTCCTGGCTGTGAGAAGGAGGCAGGTTGTTGTACTTGAATGAAAAGAAAATTTCAAGCATGATCAGACTATAAGCAAAAAGAAAGGTATCTTTCTATAGTGCTGTAAAACAAAAATCAGTGCATGGGACTTAATTTCAAAACCTTTCTGTTTTGTTTTCACCATCTGGCATGTTCAAATAGTGAAATTCAGCAATGTAAGTTGAATTTGTTTTCACCTGTTAGTTCTATTTCTTGAGCAAAATGTATATGTGTGTAAGTAATTGTTGCAATTCAGCTGAGGCAGCTTTGAAATTTGGCACTGTGGTAAAGCTCACTGTGTCTGGATGTGGTTTAAAGGTAGGAAGGTAGTTTTAAATGTTTAATTGCATGCAAGGAGTGATACTCTTTTATAAATTAGTGCTAGGTCAGGCTGAAATGCTGACTCTAGAGGCAGGGTTATTACCAGGAACCTTTTTTGTTTCCAGATTCCTCATCTTCTTCAATAATTGAGGTGAATTCTAGTGAAAGGTGTTCCAGATCATGGCAGGGAGGGTGGAGCAAGATGATCTTTAAGGTCCTTTCCAACCCAAATCATTCTATGATTCTGTATTCCTTTTTGATGCATCTCCCTTTTTAACTGGTACAAACAAATCCAAGACAATGCTATTTTGCCTTGCTTTTCACAATTCCAAAACTGTTCCCTGTACCTTCAGAAGACGTGTTTTGCCATTGGCTCCAGTGAAAACAGAATGTCACTGCCTGTGGAGTCTTAAGTAATTTTTCTCACTAAGTCCACCCCAGTAAACTCTTCATTCATTTCAAACACTTGTGAAAAATAAGACAACACTTGTCACCAGGAATGTGGTGTACAGTTTATCAGGGGTCTTTCAGCCTCTTGAGTGCTGACAGTCTCTCTTTGCCCAGAGTCCCTTTCTGTAGGGACAGCACTGCAGAAGTTCTTACCAGCACACGTCTCGTGTTATGCAGTTATTTCAGAAATAAATGAATTTGAAAGATGTTTCACTGTTTATGAGTCTTGTCTTCCTGACTTATGAATCCAGGCAATTTTTGTTCAAATACCAGCCCTGCAAGGTCAGTTTAACCAGCAGAATATAAAGCAGTTTTCTGTCTGATGTATTCTTCTCCAGAAGAGACACTTCTCAAGAATGGCATGATAGAAAACAATTCTGTAGTCCAGGGTTCTTACTCTTTGCAATTAGAAATAAACTAGAATAAAAAAAATAAACCAGTTTTTCAGTATTTTCATACCAGAAATTGTCTTAAGGCTTTTTTTAGCTGTGTTTTATAGAAACTTTCACACTTAGCGTAAAATGCTTGTAACTTTTTTCATCAAGATGCAGAATCTAAAGAAACCTAATCTCTTTATGATAATACAGAAAATATTCTATATTGTACCTCTCCATCCTTCCTTTTGGCTCTTTTGTTTTTGGAGTACTTGTTAGCATATTCTTATTCCACATCAGACAAATACAGTTTGCTAGATACGGTTGTTTAATTCAGGAATTCCAGTAATTTGACTGGAGGTAGCAGGACTGATAGAATCTTAAAGGCCAAATAGGGAGAAAGGGAGTATGAAAAACATAGAATAAAGGAAAGGAAATTGTGTTATTTTAAAATATAATGGAAAAAAAGATTTGTGAGAGAGTGCTTTAAAGGGAAAATGTATTTGAATCTTAACAATTCAGTGCTTGGAACAGAGTAGCTAAAACCATGTGAACATGATCAAACATCTGTGTTTTAGGGATTTTCAAATGTGCTTTACAAATAATAGCTGTGCCTGCAGTTGTAAATAATGGATTTTCTTCTTCCATTTAGACTGCACTATAACAATTCTCTTTCTTCTTCCCCCAATGATTATCCCAGGAGAATCTAGATTATTTAATGCTTATAATTTAAAGATGATACTTAAGCCTTTTTTCTCCCTTACTCTGCTCTTAGCTCTATTTAACCAAAATTTTGCAGAGTAAGTGCCAGACTTCTTGTATTGTTCATTTTCATTCACAGTGTTTTGGAATTCATCTTTATGAGGAAAAAGAATCAGTAGTTTTCTGAACTTAAATTTTTGAACTTAAAATTGTTCCCTTTCTATTCCTATTTCAGGAAAGCAGTTTAAATGTACGGTATGTGACTACACAGCTGCCCAAAAACCACAGCTCCTACGCCACATGGAACAACATGTGTCTTTCAAGGTAAGAAAACATAAACCATGCTTAAAGCAATTATGAAATAAGTGAAACTTTAGACAACAGTTTTAAAACAGTTTTCCTGTTTGGTGACAACTATGGTGTATAAACATTTTAATATTTTGGAAATTTTGACTTTGTAGTCAGACTTTTGAGTTAGGGTTATTTAGGTCTTGGGCAATTTGTGATTAGTATATTTGCCAAAAATAACTGTATGCTGCAATATAAACCAAATATTATTGGGTTTTTTTGACTGTCAGTCCTTGCAAGAACAGATCTAATACATACCTTAAAATGTCCAAGTGAGGTAGGAAAGCAAATCCCATACATCACTGTTCATTTATCACTTTATTTTTCTCTGAAAGTTTGCCAGTCTTTTGTACTATAGATGAGTTCACATGCTTGAAGAAAATTGAAGAGAATTAACTTTAAAACACCCCATTTATCTGAAACTTGTCTTGAAAAGAGTTTTGAAGATTGTTAATGTTTCTATGAAGTATTTAGATTAGAGATATGGTTTATTTTAATAAACTGTAGTAGGGTTTTATTTCTAGATTTTGCATTGGTTCTCAGCATGATAAGTCTTGGTGTAATGAATTGTGAAATATTATATTCAGTAAATAGAAATTATACTAGTTTATTTTCCAGAAAAAGCCAGTATTTTCTATTTATGAAAATGTGCACTTTAATGTAATGCTTTATCTTGGCAATAAGCATATTTCTTATTGAAAACATCATACTATTTTCACATGCAACATCTTTCATTATCTAACACATCATTTTGCCTCTATAAAAGTACACTGCAGCCATTCTTAGTAAGCACAATCAAACAGAAAGGAAAGCAGTCTTTTCAATGATGGTTTAAATTTTGGAAGATAAGATATATAAAAAAATGAAACAAGTCATTTAAAGAGATGATACATTTTGAACAAATAATTTTTCTTTCTGAAGTATGTGATTTTGCTCTGGACTTATCTTTTTCAAAGGATTTTTTGTAAATAAAAATATGTCATTTTCCTTTTTTGATGGGTAAAGTGATGAATGTACTCATAGTGCAGTTCTTGAAATATTGCTGGTTCTGGCCTCAGGATCAGCCTGCACATAAGTGTAACAATTCAAGGCATTGTCAAGAGAACTGAATTAAGTCGATCAGGAGTATTTACTTAAAGGAGCTCAAAACCTGTTTATTAATAACATACTGCCTCATTCTAGGGCAGATGTTTCTATGCTTATCAGACTCACAGAAATATCACTCCTTATGTGACCTAGTGATCCTTTAATTTAATATTTCCCAGCTCCATGAATTTGCAATCCTGTTGTCCAATAGCTAGTAACAAACATGAATTGCAAGAATGTGGAGTGGTACAAGAACACAGTAGTCTGTCTGGATTATTTTCTTGAAAAAACAAGTTTCAGCAATAGAAAAGCAGAGTACCCCTCTCTGAAAAATTGAGTAGGTGAATATTACAGTATCCTCTGAAGTGTAGGGCTAAGGGAGTCCAAACATGACATTTCTTCCTTATTTTTGCTGTTTGGAGCCTGAAAGGAGATCATGAGCAACAAGCTTTGGGGAGTGTTCTGGTCAGTGAACGCTGACGGAAGTAATTTCCCTGCTTTAAATTCATCTTCTGCAAACATTTCTGTTCCAAACATTTTCTGCTAACTTCAGATGGCCCTGCTTGCTGTGCATGAAACATTTTCCATCCCGTTCTGAGATACTTGACTTTTCCTTAAGGACTTTGGTCCTTTTCCAGAACCCTGATGGTTGTGTCAGGCTTTCTTATAACTGTGATATATCTCAGTCAGAAAGTTATTCTTGATGGTTAACTTCAGTCACAAATGCTTTTTTTCCCTGTCCTTTTTACTTTAGAAATGTCTCTCCCTGTCAGTTGAAAGGAGACATATGTTCTTAAAAATTAGTTAATTTAGTTCCTGAAATTAACTTACCAAATGATCAAAGAAATGCAAGTGCCAGTGAAAGGGAGGCAGTTGGGAGCATGTTGGAGAGGGAAGGAAAGAAAAGGAAAATGAAAGGATTAACCTTGGCAGGTACAGTTACCTGTTAAATTAGGTTGGCTGTACAGTCACAGTGTACCTTCAGTTATTTTAGCTGCATTGCTCCACCTTTTCAGACCAAAGCTTATGACAGCTGAGTCATTTCCTTGTAGTAGAAAGTCTCCATGTGGTCAGACCTGTGGTCTTCTGATTATAAAAACACACAGTTTTGCTGAATTACAAAAAGTAGGTAATCTTAAAATGTTGAAAATGTGTGGTGTCTTGCACATAATAAAAAGTACCAGATTTTAGGTAACCTTTAGTTACAACCTCCATTTATATTGAATTTTGGAAGGTCTCCTTGTGAGATGCCCAAACCAGAAAGGAACATGGTTTCCAGGGATCAAAACATTGCAGCTTAGATCTGTGTCCTGAAGAGGTGAGGAAGTACGGTCTAACATTTTTCTTTTTGCTCCTAGCCCTTCCGATGTGCACATTGCCACTATTCCTGCAACATATCTGGTTCCTTGAAGAGGCATTACAACAGGAAGCATCCCAATGAAGAGTATGTAAATGTAGGGTCTGGGGAGCCTGCAGCTGAAGCCCTTATCCAACAAGGTACATCTCTACCATATACAACTTGTTACTATTTTTCTGAAGCAAACTTGATGTAAAGGTAAATTTTTGTGCAGTATGCATTCCTCAGTTTATTTGGTGTTATATGATATATCATTACTACTTCTTAGCAATTCTGAAATGGCCACCCTTTACCCTTCATTCAGTGCCCTTTATTCTTGTTTTTTTAAGAGTGGTTGAACCAAAGTTTTGTTTCACCTTGCCTGTACTATTCATTGTTGCATACATCTATCATTTACACTTGTTTGTCTCTTTCTGTAAGTAAAGTATCACTGTCTGTTGAAATGAGTGATAAATTGTATCATTCTGCTGATAAATTTCTGTGACAATTCTGCAAGGTTGAACTCAAGGTAAGGTTGAGCAAATGTAAGGAAAGAGACAAGTAAATGGCAGCAAATTATCGCCACACTAGTAAAACCTGGGGGCAAAGAGAGTTCAGGTAAAATTAGTTGTGAATTGTTATGTTCAGAATCTTGTTTATGGGCAAAGGAAGCACCGCTTATCTATATAAGTAAGCCAAGAATTGATTAGTAGTATAACAGAAATCGTAACAATCTAATTTAAGGATCAATATTCATCTAGATTCTAATTATTATTTTTAGAAAGGGATAAAATAGAGTTAGTCACAGGAAAACTCTCAGCAGTAGTATTAATACAATTAAAATGGTAACACATGCACAGAGACACACACTCTTCTTAAATTTTACTTCTTTCCCTAGAGTTGCCCTTCCACCATTTTACCAAGGCCTAAGATAAATCTGGTGTTGGTGCTGGGATGGGGGTTTCAGAAAGCTGTCAGCATTTGGAGTTCTTGCCTGGGAGAGACACGGTGCTCATCTTGATGGCTTCATCCTCCTCTTCCCTTCGTCTTGTGACCACTGTTTGCTTACACACATATATGTTTTTCTTTTTCACTGGGCTGTAGCTCCAGATGAAATCCAAATGAGCTGTATACACTGCCCTTCAGATGTGTTAAATACTGTTTGTGGTGTTCCTAAACGAGGTTTTTATCCAGCTACAGATTTGCCTGTATTTAACTGATCATTTCCGAGTCATTTATAGCTGTGGGTTCTTCAGTGCCTACCTTGTGCCCCACTTCTTACCTCTCTGTGCCTGCCCTCCTCTGTGCTGCACTCAATGTCCCTACTTCTCAAGGCTGTCATTCCAGGCTGCGTGTCTCCACATTGCATCTCTATGTCAGAGTCTTGAATATCTGATTCTGTGCAGAACAACTGCTTGTTTCTGCTGTCTGTATAACACTACAGTTGTGCCACACAAGGACAAATAAAGCCTTACATAAGCCTGGTCAGTTACTGAAATTGCTCTCACAGATAAACCAAGTAAAGGCAACAAAGATTTTGGGACAAGATCAAAAATTCAAGTTTTAAGTATGAGTGCTAATGAAATAGAATCATGGAATCATTTATATTGGAAAAGATCTTTAAGATCAGCAAGTCTTACTAATAAGCCTCACACTGTGAAGTCTGCCAGTGCCAAGGGGAAGAGAAAATCAGATTGTGGTATTTTTTGCCACAGTTATATCATAAAAATAGCTCAATAAGAATATTAGAACTGGTAACTCATTCCTTGCAGTGTCTGGGCACTAGCAAAGGAGATGTGTACAAGTTGTCTGTCTCCCATAAGTAGTTTTGGTGCTGCCCACTGGGTAGGAACCAGAGCAAATAACTGACTGTGGCAGTCAGGTACATTTTTGGGTGTAAAGCTCCTTCAGTTCTACTGCCTGGTGTGGGAGGAATTGGGCAAGACGAGGAGAAAGCTAAATATGAAGTTGCATTGAAAATAATTTAATTATTGGTAAAATTGAGTTTCTTTCTTTATTAGTCATAATTTTGGAAAGTGTTTTCCCTAATTTTTAATAGAAACTACCAGCAATTTCATAATATCTTTTGTAATCTTCAGAGTTGCTGGTTTTGTTGAAGTGAAACAGAGACCAAAATAATGCTGTTGTATTAGATAATGAATTAAATACAATTAATTTAATATGACATTACTAATAGGTGGTATTTCCAAATCATTCACCTAAGAACATTTATTTATTGAAGGCATTAATCCATGTTAAAATACTGAAATAATGACAAAGAGAAAGATTCTCAAAGTCTGAGACTTCCTTTAAACTTGCTATATAAGGGAAAAATAGAACTACACTGAGGAGTTTGAGTCTGTGTTATTTTTGCATGACATTTGTTTCTTTCTGTTTTGTAACAAAAACCCCAGATCAACAAACAAAAATAATTTAAAAAGGAAATCTCTGTGTATAAATTTCAGGGTAGGAATGTATAGTATAACTTCAGAATTATTTCACAGGCAGTGAAAGCTGACAGGCAACCTGCCATTGTTTTAAAGAAGTAATATTTACTTGGTCAGTACTCAGAGCCTGTATGCTGTGTTCATCCTGGTGCAGGAAGAACTGTTCACTATGAGGAGCTTTGTTTAACTTTCCAAATATCTTGAGCACTGCAAGGAATTATTTGTTCATAGCCACTCTTAAGAATAGGGACCTGAGAGTGAATTCTGTTAACATAAATTAGGGATACTTACAATGTTCTGAACAAATAAAATTAATCATATGCTAATTAGGTTTTTCTTCCCCTTTGGGAGCCAGATAAATGCACTTCTGAAAATCATTCTATTTCACTGAAACAAAAGAACTGTAATGTTGTTGAGAAGGCAGGAGTAGTCTTAAAATGGAGACATTAAGAGTGAGATGAGAGAGAACAGCCTTTCATTTTTTTCTTTGGTGGACATCCTTTTTCCACCACACTGGAGCATTGGACAATTATTAAGATGATGAAATTTAGCAAGTCCAAATGCCAGATTCTGCACCTAGGACAGAGTAACTTGTGGCATAAGCACAAATGGGGAGAGGAGTGGCTGGAGATCAGCCCTGCAGACAGGGAGCTGGGGGTGCTGATTGGGCAGTGAGTGTGCCCTGTCAGCCCTGAGGGCCGATCCCATCCTGGGATGCCTCAGACACGGCACCATGATCCAGGAAACAGAGGTGATTATCCCACTGTGTTCAGTGTGGCCTCACCTGGAGCCCTGTGTGCAGTGCTGGGACCCAGCAGTTAAGAATCACAGAATGGGTCAGGCTGGAAAGGACCACAGTGGGTCATCTGGTCCAACCTTCTTGCTCAAGCACATGGCACAGGTTTGCATCCAGAAGTATTTGAAGGTCCTTGACTGCATCCAGAGGGAAACAAAGCTGGTAACAGGACAAACAAAGCTGGAAGGCATGTCCTGTAAGGAGCAGCTGGGGTCTCTTGAGCTTGTCTGGTTTGGAGTAAAGGTGGCTCTCTACAGCTTCCTAAAGAGGGGAGGGGAGGAGAGAGGTGATGCACTCTTCTCCCTAGTATCTAGTGACAGATGTGTGGGAATGGTTCAAAACTGTGCCTAGGAGGCTCAGACTGGACATTAAGAAGCATTTCTTTACTGACAGGGTGGTCAAACAGTTGAACAGGCTTCCTAGAGAGGTGCTTGATGCCCCAAGCCTGTCAGTGTTTAAGAGGCATTTGGACAATGCCCTTAAGAACGTGCTTTAAACTTTTGGTCAGCCCTGAATTGGTCAGGCAGTCAAACTGAGTAGTCATTGTAGGCCCCTTCCAACTGAAACAGACTTTTCTGTTCCTTCCTTCTCTGACTTTGCATCCTTCTTTCTCTTCCCTTCCTTACACAGCATTTACATTTCCTGTATTGACAGTAGTGCTGTGCCTGTGTTCCACATGTTCACCTCCTGTGAGTTTTAGAGCAGTAATGGGGCATCAAATCCATGTTGGAGCTATGAAGTCAATGTCTCTTCTCAGGACTCTGCCATGAAGAAAGCCATGTTAATAGGTGCAGTTTTCCCACATGCAGTTTCCTTTGGCAACTCAATTTCCTGCTCTATGATGCACCACATGGATCTTGCATGTGGGCTCAAAATAAGACCAGAGATTTCTTGTCATTCTATAGAAACATCAGTTTTTCTCAGTGTTTTGGTATCTCACTAGAGGGAAGAATGTTCCTTGTGGGAGACATTTGCATTTGGAGGTGATAAACCCTATTGAAGTTAATAAAAGTTGTCCTGATTCAGAAATTAGAAAATCTTCTGTATTTAGTTCACGCAGCACAAACAGATCATTGTGGACACATTATGGAGTATGAGGAGTATGTCATACTTGTCATAGATGACACTTGTATGTCATACAAGTTATTAGATATTAGGAAGAAATTCTTTATTGTGAGTACTGGAACAAGTTGCCTGGAGAAGTTGTGGATGTCCCATATCTGGATGGGGCTCTGAGAAACCCGGTGTACTGGAAAGTGTCCCTGCCCATGGCAGGGGGGTTGGACCAAGATAATATTTAAGGTACTTTCCAACCCAAACCATTCTGTGATTCTATGTGTTTTGGAGCTGTTTGGGCCAGGAGTTGTACCTTGCTGTCTGACAAGCTTCTATGTAGTTCCAATTTACTCTATTCATCGATCTGAAAAGCAATTTCAGAAAATTATTCATGTATTCATATAAGGGAAGAAGACCTTTCAGACCTGATATTAAACAAATCCTTTGAAATGAAAGGACTGTAGATGAAAACGAAAAGGCAAGAAAACTAGCTAAAGCAAAAGGATTTTGAAAGAAATTGAGAGGGGAAAGTAACAAAGATTAATATCTAATAAAAGCTGTCTATATCTATTCATATTGTATTCTGCTTGTTCTAAGTTACCCACTGAGCCCAGAACGAATTCTCTCACACTTACCCATCTCATCTACTGTCAACAGGGTTTTGTCTGCACTGCAGGCACTGCAAATAATCTTAATTGGAAATATTTATATGAATGTAGATTGCTAGACTGTGCTCTAGATTCCTAGAATGAGTTTATAAATAAATGAATGATTCATAGAATGGACCCTGTTCATTTGAGCAACTGCATTGCCAAGGATAGACAGCGGTATTTAATTTCTGGGCTTGTATTAGAGATTGGGATCACCCAGGATCAGAGAAATGCTTGGGATTTTGCTGTGTGTGTGTTTTTCTTTGTTTAAATAAAAGTCTATGATCTGACATTTATTTTAGTATTTTAAAGTAACAAAAGAAAATAGCATAAGAATTTGATGCATTCTTCAAAGGGGACAAAAGTATTAGATATGCATTACCCACTAGTTTTTCTGCAAGGCCCTGCCTGTATGCTCATTTGTTGGCTTATTTTTCAGTTTCATTAGCTTTGTGCTGGGCAAGTCACATAAAATTTTTCCCGAATTGTTTCTTTTCTCCTCACAGATACTCCCTGCTATCCAATGTTTTTTTTATGTGTCTGAGAGACAGATTTTCAGTTTGTGCAGCGACTTGTGCAGTACATGCATGAGGATCTAGTTGTGGCCTCAGTGTTCTGGTTACACAACTGTCATCACATGCTTTCTTTGGGCAGAAAATAATAATTGTCTTATGGAGATTTTAGGGCAAAAATAAAATGCCGGGCACATGTCAGTGGAAACAAGTTGCAAAGTTATGTAATACCTGTGTGCGGTATTTTGTTGCAAACATCAGTTTTGGTATTGAAAGTAGTTGCGGTGTGCAATTTATTGACTTTGTATGTCACCTGTTACTTTAAAATATTATCTGGAAGTTAATTTTTCTGAGCTTTCGTATCAAGTCACTGACATGGAGCTATGTATTACCAATTTAATTCCATGCTTCTATTATTTGTTCTTTAATTAAAGCCATAATGACAAAAGTTACAGATTTAATTTACCTGGTGTGTTGTTATAATAGTTCTGATATCAAAGAAATGCAGAAAAGTGTTCACTGTTTCACTCCAATGGCTTTTTCCTAATACTACAGATTGGTGTGAAATTAATATGTAATTTCATCTGCTGTAACTGATAATGTCTTTGTTCTAATCTGAACTTTTTGAGTGAAACTATTTCACTTTTGTTTAGGGATGGAGTAATGAGCATTGCTCTAACAGTAAAGTTTGGTAAAATCCCATAATAAAGTGCAAAGAGGGGGATTTGTAGAGGAATAGTAAGTGTTGGTGAAATACCGTAGTGACTGGGCGTAGTTATATTCTGTTTTATCAAAATAAAAAGTTTATTTCTTTTCACCTGGTTTAATGCCATATGGTAGGTTTCCCTTAATGTAAAATGGCATGTTTCTAATCACCTTATTCATAAAAGACTGTGCAACCAGGTCGTGGCTTATAACCAGCTTCTGAGAGTCTATTTGAAGCATTTGAACATGATGGGTAAGAATCATCATTTGCTACAGTAATGTGGAGTCAGCCATCTGGTTTCATAGTTCCTAGAGTGGCATAAGGCGCTTCCCCAGCCATTAGATTTGTTAGAGTGAGTGCTGGTCACCTAATGCAGCACTTTATCACATGCAGATTATTTTTGTTCTGCTTTAGTCAATAGAGGGGAAAAAAGATAAGTACTTATTTGCATAATTACAAGCAGCTGAGATCTGACATTTTGCCAAATGGCTTTCATAAAAAAAAAAAAAAAGTGAAAGCTGTTTAATCTAGGGCAGAAAATTTGATTCTTATGATTTTGTCATGCTCAGTTTTTAACCTGTAATGCTGCATACTGACCCAGTAAACATTGTGCTAAATTCATGCTATGCATTGTGTCTAGACAGAAAACGTAGATTTACAGTTTCGTATGTTAACATAAAACTCTCAAAAGCAAAGATAGTTGAGTGAAGTTGACATTACATTGTTAACTCTTCCTGGTTTGCTTTGATAATGTACCGAAAATGTTAGTTTATTTGAAATGTGAGAAAACCAGAAGAGCTTTCTTGGAGAAGATACATTTTTAAAAAATTATTAGTGTGCCACTGATGTGTATGTTAAATATTAAGATCTCGGTGTTGTTGGTAAACACATGAAAAAAAATCAAAACCCAGGTCTTGCTGAACAAGTACAGCACATTGTGGTCTTGGATTGTGTCCTGAAGACTGGCACACCAGGCCTTTGCAAGAAACAGAGAACTGATGTTTAAAGCTGAAGTTTGTCAGGGCCTCCAGTACTGTAGATATTTGGACTTATTATGTGCATACTTAACATCCCTGGAAGGGAGAGATGCAAGCAGGGAAGCAGGTTTGCTATAGCTTCCCAGATAATGTGAGTTGTTCCAAAATCCTCCCACTACTGTAGTCCAAAATTGCCCCTCAAGCACCGTGAGAGGTCAACTACTTTACTTTCTTCCCCTTTTTTTCATGTTGGCTAAATGGCTAAAGGAAACACATTTAAATTACAGTTATGTGGCTTGATTGAGATGGGGTCTAATTGAACAGGTTGTTACTGCCTTGAAAAAGAATTTATATGAAATTAACTCAAGGAGTTTATTTGTGTTTCCCTGTAGGTGGCATTAAGTGTCCTGTTTGCAGCTTTGTGTATGGTACAAAATGGGAGTTCAACAGGCATCTTAAAAACAAGCATGGAATGAAGATGGTGGAAAATGATGGGGAGACCAAGTGGGAGGTAAGGCAAAGTTGCCATGGCTTTGACCCTGAGATCTTTTAAAATTCTGGGAAGAAAAGTAAGGATAATAATAAGAACAATACAAAAATGTAGGTTTGACTTCATATAAGATTAGAAGGTCGTGTGATCTCATCTTCATTTGAATGCACACATTGCTATGACTGTTAAACTTTAATATATGGTAGGATTAACAACCTTGTAAATGCTTATTTTTTGCAGTTTAGCCCTCTAGTCCTCTATTTGCAGCAGAAAGGGTGAAAGTTTTAGCAAAGTAAGTGAAATTGAAAAACATGATGCATTTTTTTATATGCCAAATATTAGCTGTTGTTAACTTCCAAGATGAGCAAAGCTGAAAACTTCTATAGAAATAATGAAAAAAGCTTATGTCTTGGTCCAGAGAAGGTTAGAATCTAGAAAGCCGTATGTGTCAATTGAACAGCTGAAAAAATGGTAATGTTTTATAGAGTAGGTCTTCTATCATTTGTTCTGTGTTTTCAGCTGCAATCCAAAGTATATGGAAAATGTGGGTCCCTTCCAACTCAGAATATTCTGTGATTTTGCAAAAATCACAGTATCGCTAAGATCAGACTTTCAAAAAGTTAAGTCAGACCTAAGAAACTGGGTTTGGAAAAAAGCAAACAACTTGAATTTTCTCCATGTAGGATGGGGTAGGACAGCTACCTTGTGAGGATGATACCCCTTCAAAGCTTTCCTCTGATGTCATATGCAGAGCAATTTGTTCTAAAATGAAAACTGTTACCCTGTTACCCCAGAGCAGGGCTGACTGCAGGTAGAGAATCTATGGGAAAACCACTTTTATTTAAAAAATTACAGTTAGCAAGCTGAGTCTCTTTCGCTGCCTAAGTTGGCTGGTTTTGATGTCCAGTGAGAGGAAGAAGCCAGAAGTTAACTGCAGTTGGCTGACCTCCACAGTATGAGACCTCTTCTGCTAAATTACAGTCTCGCCCCCATTATAAATGAAATGCCTGATTTGGAACAGCTGACCTGCAGGTCCTGTCTAACAGTTATTGAGTATCCACACACAGAAGGTTAAGTCCTTGAAAAGTACTGGGGTAGGTTCTATTTGGGCAGTTATTCGAAGAAGACAGGACAAGCATTTTAAAATGTAGTTCTTCAAAATCTTGTATCCACATTTCAAGTGATTCCCTTTCCCAGCAGATGCCCAAAGCTGATAAAACTAAGAGGACATGCTGGGTGCAAACATGTCTCTGCTGCTGAACTGGCTATAAAGAAAGAGTCCCACTGGAGCAGGAGTACATAGTGAGAATTTGTCTTGAAAAACGTAGTTAATGGAAAGGATGACTTCTCTGAAACAAAATGCCATTTTCAAACTTCAGAGATGTTTTACGAGATCTGCATAAATAATATAATTATAAATTAATTTTGCTCAAAAGGTCCTACTAAACCCTGATACAATAGAAGACTATTGTCCATTCTAAAATAACTGCAACAAAAGTAAAGTCAGGATAATTTAGCATATTTAAAACAACCTTTGAAGCAGAATCTAGAAGAAAACTGTGGGATGATATCCCAACTCCCATGTAATATTCTTCTTGAATTCAGTTTCACCCAGTATTTCTGTAACTCTTGTGACAGTATTTGTTGTCCAAAACTCATTCCTTATTGTTCTTAGCATTGCCAAAATGAGATTATTCATGCCTTGGCTGGGTTTTGTTTCCAAGTTAACTGCTGAAGTTTCTGAAGAAGCATCCACTCAGTATCTCCATATCACGGAGGCTGGAGAAGATGTCCGAAGCACTCAAGCTGCTGTAGCTGCATTACAGAACCTCAGATATACTTCTGAAAATGGTAAGTTACCCTTTTTTTTTTTAGATTGGAACATAAAATACTTCTTTTCTTCTTTTTTTTTTTTTTTTCCCCCCACAAATATCTAATTCTTTTGAGTATGCTGGGCAATATTCACTATCCTGTGATCTTCTATTAAAAATTATTAAATTAGTCATCCAGAACTTACTTCTGGGGGTTTATATTTTCTTTGAGGATAAATGAGAAATTACCATTCTTTATGAATTTCTGTATCCTTAAGTCATTAATGCTTATCACAGCCTGTTTTGCACTTCATTATTAGCTGTGTGGAATTTCCTGCCTGTATTATTAAATATACTGTGAAATCAGCTATCTTGGCAGAGTAGATGGTGTATATCTAATGGCAATTCCCTGGCTATTATCTCTCTCCCTGCTTGAGGCAGCCAGACTGCAGGACTGACACGGTGGAATAGCTCATTTACCACATTCCCAAGACAGTGCTAACAAACTCAGTTTTGATGGCACACAGAATTAAGTGAGCAGTTCTGTATCAGACTCAGGAAGAAAAGAATGGGATTAGATAATGATTGCTAAGGGAGAAATAACAAAAATTGGAAGAAAAGAAAAAATGTTGAGATTTTTGAGAGTGTTAAAACTTCAGAGACTAGAGTAGTAGTCATATGTTTTGTTTTCATAGATGTAAATAAGTACTTATCATAAAAACATCATTTTACAGTTGCTTACCATTGTGGTCTTTATAGTTCATAATACAAGTAAATAAAATAAACATGATCATGGAATATGCTGTACATGGCAGTTTTGATTTTAAGCACAAGGCTGTAGTTTTCAGAGTAGAATGATGTGCTTTTTAGTGCATCCAGCTTCAGATACTTTTATAGCACATTTTCTCTCAGTGTGAAAAACAGTAACATTTTGCGTAAATGCAGTTTTATAGGAAAAAAACAAAGCAAGCAAACATTTTTCAGTAGTTAGATAAATTCGTTTCATACATAAATAACAAAATATAACCACTTTCTGGTTTTAATTAAATTATCTGACCTTGGTTCCCATCATAGTATCAACTTTAGTTTGAAAGGATTTAATGTTAAGAGATGAGATTTATTCTATTTGCTCTCTCTTTCCTAGTTCTAACAGTGATTAAATAGCAAATATAAGGCAGCTTTACATGACTCTGACAGTCTCTTTCCTGTTCTGACTGTAGTTATAGGTTTATAGTCAGGTTCTATTTGAGCTGAATGTCTGGTAAATACACATTTGGCTTTGTAAAGTCTTTCAGCTTCACTAATTTGCAGTTACTGCTGTGAGTTGCGCCTGTTGTCTCTGATTCAATGTGTTCTTTTAGATCTCTTTCAAATAGACACAAAAATGATCAGTGTGGCTTCACTTGCTGATTCATGAATTCCTTGGGAATTTGTTTTGTGAATATTTCCCTGCCATGATCTGCTTTAAAGTGTCATGTTACTGAGCTATTTGAAAATGTACAGTTAGTCAGGGCTAAGGCAGGAGGAAAGAAGGCATGTACCACACAGATCCCCATACTCTTAGAGGTGTTTTACTGTAATGACTACTGTCTTTCTGATCAGGTGAAAGACTTGATCCAACAGCTGTAAACATCCTGCAGCAAATCATTGAGTTGGGTTCAGAGTCTCATGATGCCACTGCAGTTGCTTCTGTAGTTACGATGGCCCCTGGCACGGTGACAGTGGTAAAGCAGGTAAGAGCTCTTTTCTTCTCTAAATCAGATATGTTTAAGATTTTAAATGGCCATGCAAGACAGATACAGAATTTTTCTCAAAATATTTCTTTACTGCTTGTTGTATGTCTGTCTACATGCCCATACATGTACGTTTATACATATATACACGTATCTTTAAACATATAAAAATAATGCATATATTTTGTATGTCTATAAAATATGAGTGAATAAATATACATATTTTTATATATACGTACATATGTGAAAATACAGCTTTTTTTTCTAGCAGGTGTTTTCAGACTTTTTAAAATAACATAACTGCATTGTGCATGGGCACTTAGTGCCATTGCCATCTAAAATAATCAGGAGTCCTTGGTGCAGCAAGTGAAAGGAAATAATTTTCAATTTTGGGTGTCTGTTGGGTTCAAACATCAAGACTTTTTCTCAGTATTTCCTCCTCACAGGTGTCTGCTACGTTTGTTGCTGACACTTTATATTCTCCTCACTCCAAACTCCACTTGTTCCTTATGTTTCATTGTAGGTCTCTGCTTATACCTTTCCCCATTCTGTGCATCAGTTCGTTGGGGTCTCTGCATTCCATGTAGTTGATAGGTGAAGGAAGAAAAGTACATGGGAAGTTTTAACTTCTTGTAGAGTTTCAGTAACATTTATTTAAATGAATCAAAACTCTGCTTATTCTGAGTGTTAGAACTTTTGAATTCAGCATTTTTTGTGGTGTTGTGAACATTGAGTTCATGAGAGCTTCACTGAAGTGGGAAGTTAATAGTCTGTGGAGTATTTATTATTCTTAAACTTGCTGCCCAAATGTCATGGAGGCAAGGCAGAATTTCAAGTGAGCATTTTGAGATGTTCTTTTGCAACCCTTAATGGGTATTTTGATTAGAAACCATGTCAATGTTTGGTGGTTGGGTTTTTTTTTTGTAGAATAACAGGTTCAAATTGGTAAACTACATTCAGTTATTAAGGAGAAGAGACAGCTTAGTCCAATTACGTGCAAGTTTCAAAACAACTTTTATAGTAAAGTCATTGCCAGTGTGCATGTTGTGCTATGCATATGACCTATTTAAGGGTTGAATGTAGTATTAGCCACTGGTGTTTGTCTATGCTGTCTGTAAATGTTACTGAAACTAGTTCTTCCCTTTAAAATACATCTTTTGAGGCCCTTCTACTAAAACTGTAGGAGAAAGTGGCTGCTACAACAACCACTACTAAGAAGAAACAATGTTTTGTTATTTGAATGTTATCAAAAATATATAATTCAAAAAAAAAATGGTGATTCTTCCTCCTCCGATCGTTAAATCTGATCAATGTCTGTTTCATCTTAAAATCTATCATCTTCCACGTTAGACCATCTGAATTTGCTGATAGCTTTTTGTAAGTAAATATTTATATTCCAAATTAGTTTCTTCCTTGCTTCTTAATCCATATTTCTAGCCTTTTGAGTTTACAAGCTGCTAAGCCTTGATCACTTCTTTTTCCCATGCCTTGTGTACATCAGTGACTCTCAGTAGTCTGATGTCAAACTTATGAGCTCCACTCCTGTATCAGATGAAATACTGAATTCTTGGAGCACAGAAATCTCTTTGCTGTTTTTCGTTTTTATTCCCCCTCCCCTCTTTAGAGTATTTTTAATATAAAAGAGTTTTTTCCCCCTAATTGAAAGTTCTTGTGCTACCTCTGTTTGTGATGGCTTTTGCTAACTGATGCTCAAGGCACTGTTGCTCTGTGAGCATGTTTCTTGCATGTCCTGAAATGCCTACTCGTTTCTTACTCTGATAGCCCCAGTACTTTTCACTTTGTGTGTGCAGGAGTTTGCAGGTATGTGATTTCCCAGGAGAGGATCAGGTGGCTGTGCTGGCTGACTGCTCCCTTACGTTTAGTGGGCTTTATGGAGGTACAGCAAGGACCAGGAGAGGTCTAGAGGTGATGATGACGATTTATCTTTTTTAAATTTTTCTTCTATTTTTGTTTTTTTTCCTCTTTTAATTTTTTATGTGGATCAGTGTTTTATCAAAGTCTGTCTGTTCTGTTATAGAGCTGCAGTTACTTTCCAGCTCTTGTCTTTCCACCAGATTGCTCCAGAATTATGGGCACACTCATTTTTAATCTGAGGGAAAGAAGTCTTTAAATGTCATTAACATGACTTTACTCATCCCCTGTTAAAGTTTTTTCTTCAGTACTGAGTTGCTTTCTGTGGGATATCCCTCATTTCTACCTACAACAATGTCAGGTTTTAATTATAGTAGTTTCCTAGTTGTTAACCTTAAAGTGACATTTAGACATCTGCATATTTCACTTTCCTTCTGAAGAATGCATTCCACACTTTCTTCCATGACCTTCAGTTTCTCCTGTGGATTGTGAGACAAGGAATTTATTTAGGGTGCCAGCAATATATCAACATCATCTGTCACTGAATTTTCACTCTCTTTCTTTAATGACCTCACTGAGTCCTTGCTTAGCAGCTTGGGTCCATTTTTTTTCCTTAACATTTATTGTAGTTCTGATTTTTATGTGTTATGTTTGTTTTCTTCTTTTTCTCTAAGGACATACATTTTCCATTTTTTATATAATTTCTTACATTCATATCTCATTTTTAGCTAGCCCTTGCAAGTTGCTTTCATATTTCTCTATCTGCACTAAGAAATTTTTTCTAAATCATAAATTACTAGAATGTTTTGAAAGTATTTTTTGCTATAAATGTTACACTATAGTGTTCCTATTTTTGACTCCTATTTCCTCTCTGGAAATTTCTTTCTCCCACAGCTGTTCTGTTCCTTCCTTTTCACTCATAAAAGTCCCATTTACACTTGATGCTTAAAATTATGTGTGAATCCAGCTGTATCTACTAGTAATGCTGCCATCCTCATGCTTTAGCACTTCCCTAACCTGTGTGCTCACACACCTTCACTGTGCTGTACTTGTAGAACTTCAGGTTAATGCAAGACTTTTGCCTCCAGAAACAAACTGTCTTATCTGTAACTCCTTGTCAGCATCTTGGGAAATATCTGATATATTGGTTAGGTATAACTGGTGTAATTTTAAACTTGTTTTCTGCTAAGTCACAAACAAAAAGTAATACCACGTTTGAGGGATTCTTCTATTAAATTGTTGTTCTGGGTTGCTTGTAGTCTTACTGCAAGTATCTTAAATCATGAGTACCCATTATAATGGACCTGAAATCAAGATCAGATTGTCCCTTCACAGCTCTCAGCTCCTGAACTACATGTTGAGAAGAAAAAGATTTCATTTCTGACTTTGGAAACTTCTTACTTTTTGTTCATAGGAATGATTTTATAAAAGAAAATCCTTTGATAGCATAGCAGTAGCCAATCCCAACCTGACTCAGGATTCACCTTATGATTTTAAACCCAAAAAATGCAAAGCTGACCCTGTTTAGTTTGGATTATGATTGGGAAATAGGAATCATTGGCTCTGATAGTGTCATGAGACCTTTCAAAGTTTTTGTCCAGCTCAAAATGATTTTAGATTATTCTTGGCTGCAAGTCATTATTCTAATCTGTTTTCAAGGTTAAACTTTTTCTGGTATCAAATTTGGGAGAAATATTATTGTGTGATAGCTATAAAAAAATATAGCTACTAAGGAATGTGGTATATAAAAAATGCCTGAGAAAAAAATGTTAATAATAAAGTTTTACTGGTATGATCAGAGTTTGGTAAAAATCCACTGAAGCTTAGATCACAGCATGGCAGAAGTGTATCCTGGTCAGTTTGAGTCCTTTTCAGTTTCTAGTGATCCAGTTGGGATCTCTTTCTGACAGAGATAATGAAGATAGCATGACATTTGAGTTGTTCTGCACTGCTTAAAGAACAAAAAAGCAATGAGGTGGGGAAAAGGATAAAGGAAAGAGTGCTAAGTTTGAAGAATAACTAGGAAAGAGGCTAATAAATGCTTAGAAAAGGGAGGAAATACTGTTCATAGTTGGTGGTAAACATAGGCAAGAGATGGGGAGAAAGTAGTTTTGTGGGAACAGAGCACATAGCAAGGTGGAGGGACTGGAAGTGTAAAACAAGACACTTCCCCTTCTGCTCATTTGACTCTGTGTCCTGTTACAGATGTACTTTTGCCCTTGTGCCTGAGGGTGGAGATTGTTTCATTTGGTTTTTTGTTTATTTTGCTAGCAGAGGCTGTTCAATCCATTATTTATATAGGCGGACTATTTTCCTAGCTCGCATGTTGAATATAAAGGCAGGATTGGAGGACGAGCAGTCATGCCAGGATCACAGACACCCTTGATTTACAGTCTCTGTGGGTCTGTGTTCACAGACTTGTTTTCCACTCAATGCATCTGTGTGTTAACTGGAACAGAGACAGGGAGTGTTTATCTGCAAACTGCCTTGATATACAGTTCTTTCTTTTATTTAGTGTACATCAAATAAGGATATTAATTGTTCATTAAGATATTTGTTCCAAGCTAAACATTTGTTTTATTTAAATACTGAGTTTCTTGTGAAGAAACATTTCCCTCAGAAATTTCACAAAGGAATCTCTTACATTGTGGAGTGTCTGTTAAGTTACTCTTCAGCAAGACAAGATTCAAAGTGCTTTTTCTTGGTTTCACAACATATGAACATCCTTGAAAGCTTGGTTCCTGAACCCCTCACTGCATTGGCCAGAATATCAGAAGAGCTGCCCCGTCTTGATCTGTGTTCATGAGCTCCAGTTTTTGTTAGAGTTATTGCTCTTCCATTTCCAGCATTTGTTAGTAGGAATGTGTAATGATAGCAAGATTCTTTCTGATATAATTAATTCATTTTTCATCAATGCAGTGTATTTCTTATACCACATCTCTCACACAAAGGGTAGAAAGCATATGCAGTTCATTGTCCAAATATGAGCTTTTATTTTTGCATCACATTACTGAACCAGAGTAGTAGAATTTTGGATTCCAAACCAAGGTTTTACACTGGTATACACTAATTACCCAGTTAAATTTTCTTGCATGTTATCTGCTTTTCAAACTTTTTTTCATTAATAGTTCCGGACAAACTTGTCTGGTAATTTGCTGTGTTCAGGCCTGTGATATTGTGTTGGGTTTGTGTGCTCTAGAGTTATCACTTCAAGCTCACTCTGAAGATGGTTAAGAAGATTGCATTAATCACTATCCATTATTATTAATCACTAAAGATATAGTCACTGATTATATCAACCTTTCTGCACAGTTGTTCATCAGCAGTCCACTTTATTTTTCACCCCTATGGGGTGCCTTTCCTGTTGTTCAAGCCAGAAAGTTGATGATCTTCTCAGGTAGGTTCTTGGGTCTTGCCTGCAGGTGATTATCTAAATGGTGCCAATTTGTTCTGCCTGATGATTCTTATATGGTCTCTTATTTCAACCACTTAGCTAAAATGGTTGTCCAAGGCATCATTATTTTATGGTACAGTTAACTCTGATAGTCTTTTTTCTGATACTCACAGATTGTGTTTTGTTCCTTTTGTATTCTTTCAGAAAAATTCAAAGATTGCTTTCTCTCCTCTTCTTGACGTCACTCTCTCTTATTCTGTTCACTTGATGTCCCTTTTTTGCCATATCAAACAAAACCTTGCTTTTCTTTCCAGGGCTTTTTACTCCTTTCTGAGTCCCATTTCTCATTTGCTGTAAGGATTTTGGCTCCTACCTTTGCACAGTCCATGAAGATTTAATTGCTCATTACTTTTTTTCAGACAAGTTTCTTAATGCCTTCTTCCATATTGTGCTTAGTCATGTGGATTTTTAATGAGAAGCAATTTGTACCTCATTGTTTTTTCTCAATTACTTGTCAAAAATATGATGACAGTAATGATGACAGTAAATAGCTTATTGATATATTAATACTAATGCCTGTCACACAGAACTACCACAAGCTCATTTATGTTGTACTTCCCCACCTCCCTTTTTCTATGTCTGCCTATTGGCTCTTGCTTTATACTGAAACTATAAGGCCTTTGGGGCATGAACGACTCTTATAACATAGCTGATACAGTCCAGGTCCTGATCCAAAGCACTACATTGATATTAACAGTAAAGAGCAGTAGTTGGCTGCTGAATTCTCTGTCTTTTTCTCCCACTCAGAAATATGAGACAGGAGTGATATTCTTATTACCTCTGTAGGCTGAAGTGAAGGGTTAAATCTATTCCTGGAAAGCATAGTAAATTATTTTCAACCTAGACATAATGTGCTCCGAAGAAAATCAACTGTTAAAACTGAGCAGATCTTTCTCAGAAGAAAAACAGAAAACACTGGATTTCCATGTGTTTCACCCTTTATTTTAGCTCCTTTCATCCTTTTATTCTGATCTCTTCAGGCTCCAGTAAAATCCTACTATGGTAAGTCACTTTCTTCAAAGTGACAGCAGTAGAAGCACACAGCAGAGATTACACATCAGCTCAATGCAGATCACAGAGCAGGATTTTGCAGTGTAACAGTAAATATCGAATATTAGCATGGTTGTCATGTCAAAGGCTACTGCTCATTGTACTTCAGCAACACACCTTATATTGAGTGTGTTTGGGTTGGTACCTACGTGATGGAGGGTGCTGGTGTTAATTGAGAAAATTTGCCAGACATGGAGTTCTATATTGATTGTCAAATTTGCAGTTCTTTAGAACACGGAGCAATTTGATGCTTCCCATGATGGTAGTAGCAAAAGAAAGTTTTACCTGGGGCAGATGGTCCTGTTTCCTCAGCCTTTGTGGAGTTCTTGTCATCCCTGTACCATACAGATAAAATCTTGTGTCAAGATCACTGTCCTGGTAGAGCTCTTAAAACAATGGCAATGTTGCCATTCTGCCTTAGAAGGAAATGGGGTGATGCAGCTGTAGCCAGTCACAGTCTCCCTGATAGGATATATTCAACCAGCCAATTGCTAAAACTGTTTTAAAATCTACATCACCAGTAAGAAGGTTTGTTTGCCACCTTGCATTTCTTATTTTATGCAAAGCAAGTCTTCCATGCTCAAGTCTCTTATTATTCTGAAACCATTGTGTGCCAGATTGTCTTTGTTTTGTAGCTCATTATAGAGATTCATATTATCAAATTACAGTGTTTTCTGTGTGTCTTTTTCACACAATATAACTCTATGTAAACTAGAACTGAGAGAGTGAGTTCAAATTATTCAAGCAATACTGAACAAAACTTATGGGCACCAATGTAAGCTGGCACATCACATATCCAGGTGCTCTTTGTGATCTAAAATGCTTACATTCACCTTTCATTTTACTCCTTTCTGAAGTTATTTTGTATATTTTCTTACTGGTGTTTTATTACATAAATAGAAACATCTGTAACCTAGTGTAAGGTTTTGAAAATCTGAATGATCTGTGTGATTAAATTTTCTTCCTTACGGTAAACTGAAGGGCAGCATTCAATCTGAAATCAAGGGGGAGATTCCACAGAGGATTTGGGGACAGGACTAGCAAAACTGTTTAAAACACTATGGACCTGCAAATCCTGCTGACTTCAAATAAAATTAAGGATATTACATTATTTAATGTATGAGCTCTAGAGTAAGGAAAAGGCTTTAGCATCTTACTGCAAAATATTTTCTTTACTCCTTTTCAGGAAAGAGAAGTGTATTTTCCTTAATGGCTTGAATTAATTTGTTTCAAATTAAAGAAGACTCTTGTTTTGAGAGGAAGAGATTCCTCTAAGAGAGACTCATTTTTAATGAATCCTTACATGTATTTGGATGGTCCTCGGGTATGTAAATTAAGAACATTTGGAATTCAGAAATGTTGAGCTGCTTATGAAGACATAGTGCTAAAAGTCCCATTGGCCTTTGTGGAGACAGATTTAGTTAATAAAGAATATTTATGCAGGTACTGACTTGATTTAATATGCCAGCTGTGTGTGTTTTCAGCTCCTTGCTGTCATTCTTTAATGAAGGATAAGCAGACAGATGCTTTTCAGCTGGCTCTCAAACAGAAAAGAGGTCTTGGATGCTACTCTTCAAAAGATTTCAGATGCCAATAAAATGAATTGAGTGTAGTGACTTCATTCATTCTGATGGCAGCTGTCCCACTGTTTTGTCAATTTGAGGAACGTAAATTAACATTTTGAGATTATTCCCTGTGGAACAATCTAATAGGAACCAAGCAGAAGCATGTAAACATTGAACTGATTTGAAATGTAAATATTCCAAATAATGTGGTGATTTGTCAGACTAAAAGGATTACAGATAGCTGTCCAAAAAGGATACTGGAAGCTAGAAACACCAGAAATAAGGGCATTAGTCTTCTTTACCCTGCATGACAAGGGTAATAAACCCAGATGGATAAAGTCAGGTAGGGAGGTTAAGTTAACTTTCTTTATTGGCCATTTTCATTTCAAAAGCATATAAAACAGAGTAAGTATTAGATTGCTGCTGTTGAATTGAATGAGGTTCTGGTTTCATTTCATTTTTGTGTCAACTGTACTTTATTTATTTTCCTTTCTTTGTTATTTATGTACATTCACAAAACCGTATTTACAATTGTTTATGAGTTCTGATTTAGAGTGACTACAGCGAGATCCATCTCATACTTTGTTGTGCATTCTCACAGCTCTTAGAAAATGCAGTGTAATTTTTCTGGCCTGAGGCACATTGTCAGAGGCTTATGTAAAGTGCACTAAAACATGAGAAGATAGTGTGTATTACATAATTAAAAGGCCATATTTTAGGCACGCCTATTTCTGTATTTGACCATCTCTAAATTCAAGGGCTGTAACTGTGAACTGATTCATAATAAGCTGTGAGATCCTAATTGTCTAACATTTTTAACTACAACTTCCTATCTGAATTCACTAATGATTAGACCTTTCTCTGCCTGTTACAATCTTCATTAGTAGATCTTGTGTGTCTTTACTTTCACACAGGAGCTGGCACCGGAGCAGGTACCCTCAGGAAGGAGGAGGGAACAGTCAGGAAAAAGGAGTTCAGTGTTTGAACTCACCAAAATTCTATTGCTTTCAGTAGGACTTAGTGTTTATTTAATAATTTAAAAAAAAAAAAAAAAGTGAGTGCATTAGGCAGAACAAGATAAGAAAGTTTACAGTGCTATAATATTTTTCATTATTTAGCTCCTTGCTTTTCAAAAAGAGGCTCAAGCTTCCATGAGTAAGGGGTATGTTGGTGAAGGGGGCTTATGGAAGAGAGGGAGAGTGACTTCTGACATGGGCAGATAGGGATAGGACAAAGGGGAATGTTTTTGTACTGAAAGAGGAGAGATTTAGATTAGATGTCAGGAGTAAATTCTTTACTTGGAGGGTAGTGAGGCACTGGAACAGGTTGCCCAGAGAAACTGTGGATGCCCTATCCCTGGGAGTGTTCAAGGTCAGCCTGGTTGGGTTGGAAGGTGTCCCTGCCCATGGCAGGGTGGTTGAATCTAGATGATATTTAAGTTCCCTTCCAATCCAAACCATTTGATGATTAGATGACTCTTTGATTCTATGATACCCATATTTTGTAGCAACATAAATTGTTTTTTCTGAGGGTGGTTGCAAATGTGTAGGATGTTGAGCTTCAGCTTTAGAAGAAGTAACTTTCAAATGAAATGTTCAGATATGGTTGGTAAAAGAAACAGAATGTGAAAAGGACTTGATCCTATTCCTGTAGTTTTATCCCTATAATCTGAATCCTGTGCAACAAACTCAGAGTCAGCATCAGTAGGTACAATTGTGCTGTTGCATTAAGGTCGATGACAATGGCCAGATTCCCTTTAGATGTTAAGTCTTTCACCAGATAATATCTGCATATATTTCATCAATATATTACAGCCATACTGACTTGGGGACCTCTGAATAATTTAAAACCTGAACCATCCTCATTATTGTTCAAGAAAAAGCTTTCTATAGCCTGATGAATTGAGTGAAGGTTCAAAGTGATATAAAGTCCTCAGAGGTTTGTATGTCTCTGAAATCTTCTTCAGCTAACAAATATCTTAAACATGAAATAAAAAAGTTAAAAGCAAAATCATTGATCCTTGGAATCTTTGCTGTAGTTCTTCCCTTCTGTTCCCACTCCCCTCTTTAACAACATTATTCTTAATTATATTTTCTTCAGCTTGATTGTTCTACTACTACTGTTTATTTTGAGACAGCTTCCAACTAAAACAAATTTAGCCCTTTCTAATTTGCATAATTTAGATTCCACACTTTGTAGCATCTACCATGTTTGACCTATTCTTTTTAAGGCCATTTAGGGGTTCAGGAGCACACTGAGATCCAGTAAAGTAAATCATGGAATCCTAGAATGGTTTGGGATTGAAGAGACCTTCAAGATCATCTTGTTCCAGCCCACCTGTCATGGGCAAGGAAACCTTCCACTAACAAATGCCTTTGCGTGCATCTTGCATACTGAAAAATTGCTATTCCATTCTCTCCTCAAAAGTAGATTGTTTTATCATTAACACTTGAGAGAATGCATTTCCTCCACATGACTTACAGTTTTCTGATTTGTTTGTACTGGCCTGGTGTATTTTGCGTAGGAATTTTATATGGATCTGGATCTGGTAGAGAATTTAGATTTGTTCTTGATTTCTGGTACATACTGCTTTTCAGTAATTGACAGGCATCTCTATGGACTTTTTAAAATTCCACCCCAAATGATGTTGCTATTTTTCATTTTGACAAGAAGCAAAATGTTCAGTAAAAATTCTGTTATTTGCAATTGTTTCTGTGACTCTTCTTTCAATAATGTACATATTCCTGCCTCACAAACGGTAGGCCTTAGGAACCTATTTCAGTGATATTTACATTTCACAGTTTTCTAATAAAAGTCTGTTAAGGTTTACAAGGAAATTTGTACTTCTATGAGCAGCCGGTTGACTAGGGAAAAAAAGAAAGGTATGGGTACAGTTTTTTCATGTGGTTTTGTATGGATTCTCATCTCAGTGCTACTAGACAAATTGTTTGACTTCACATTTATTTAAATAGGAGCAGTTTTGAATGAATGATTGCTGAGAGATTAAAGCTGTCTCCAAAGACCGACATTCCTGGAACTTTGCAGCTCTCTGTGCATATAACTGAGATGCTGTGTTACTGCTTTCACTGCTCTGCCTAGCTATACACTCATTTCTCAAAAGTGCTCACATTTTCTGTAAAACTGACATTTTCTTTCAAAACTATGTGATTGCTAATTCATGTGCCGTATTTCCATGAACTATCACAGTAGCAGGTACTTGTTGGAAAGGTGAAATTTCTGTAACCTCTCCAATTTCTCCTCAGGTAAAAGAAGAGGAGCAATCAGCCAATCACACCTTGATGATTCAAGAGACACTGCAGCAGGCATCAGTGGAGCTGTCTGAGCAGCATCACCTGGTGGTCTCATCAGATGAAGTGGAGGGTATTGAGACAGTGACTGTCTATACACAGGGTGGAGAGGCTTCAGAATTCATCGTTTATGTTCAGGAAGCTGTGCAGCCTGTGGAAGAACAAACCGTGGAACAATCAGTGCAGGAGCTCTAGAGAGCAGTGTTCAAAGGAGGTGGCTACTTGATTTGCCAAAGCCAGACGTTTGGGGTTTTTTTCCCAACCAAAAGCAATCAAGCTGATGGATTTTCATTTAATTTGTGAAGTGATCTAACTGGTTGGATTGTATCAGTAACTTAGACATATTATGTACTAAACCTCCTCAGACTTCTTTTTTTTTTTCCTAGAAAATGGTCATCTTTTGTGGAAAAAATATTCTTCTCCTTCTTAGAAGATTTCTCACTTGATTCCTGTAAATCCACACAAATATTATCTGTTCGAAGCTGTGGTATCCCATGATAATAAAACATCCATAAAGGTAGCTAGAACGTCTAGAAAAGCCCATGCATCCCATTTTATACACACTTAATATGTGCTTGACTTGACTGGAAGCAAAGTTGTTTTTTCTTTAAATTAAAATGGCCTCTTTATTTCTGATTACATGCTTAGAAAGCGTCTGTCGAGTTGTGGTTCTAAAGCAAACAAAGGCTCAAGATTTAATTAGAAACTTACCACAATGGACTGTAGTTTGTACTTGTGAGATGATCCTTTGAGTTTGGGAGGTATTTAAAGCCATATATGATAATTCTGGGTACCAGTAGGATGACTGTTATTTAGATATTTGAGTAATGTTAACTCCTTCCATCCCACTGAATAATTACCTATCCAGTACCATAGGATGAAACCAAATCTGTCAACACAAGGAAATATTCTTTCATTTTTAATAAAAAAAAATCTATTCAAAATATTTGTAAATGCTATAAGAGGTATATGTTCATATGTTTTAAAGACATGCCTGTAAATATGATTGTGTGAAAAAACTTGTACAAAAAATCAAGTAAATATTGACAAGAGTCTAGATATTCTTAATTATGCATGTATATAGTTCCAGATTTTTCTTCATGAATCTTGAATTGTTTCTGGCTTAATATTTTTAAATTTGAGCTATAAAAGTTATTAATTAATAACAAAATTGTCATGTTTTTTTCTAGTGCTCTTAATTTATTAAGTGCTGGATTCTCTTTCATAGCTAAGTAAAAAATGCTGACTTACATTGACAAATTAGTCCTCTGTTTAGTAGTGTTTAATCAAGATAGTGGCACCATGAAGTCCAGGCAGACTTTTCTATGTGATTGAACTCGTTTGTGGGTGTTCTGGATAGAAAAATGGAAAAAAAGCTTTTTGCTAAGTGGATGTAATGTAGTGAGTTGGTTGCCCCTTCTGAAACTGCTGGGTTCTCTCAATGTTGAACAAAATCAGAGTGCAAACCCTTAGTGGTAGCTTCTCCTTTAACTGTATTGATAGGGAATTTAGATTTGTTCGTTGAAAAGAACTGAGAATTGTTTGACTTTGATGGCAGCTGTGTTTCCTCTAGTTCAGTCTTGAAAGTGCACCAGAAGCCCTAGGGATGTTAAGTTTGTAGGATGGAGACATTGTTGCAGTGGTGTGTCACTGGCTGGAGCTGGTCACAAGTGTCAGGATTGATTCCTTGTATGTTCAGTAAACTCGACTAAAATGAGCCATGAAGTATTTGATAACATTTGCAACCTCATAGAAACTGATTCACTGAATATATTAACTTGATTAATCTGCATAAGAAACTTTTCATCTTTTACTTACTGGTTGAAATTCAGTGTTGATTTGGAAGAATAATGCTTTCTGTTATCTAGAAGAGAAGAAAGCAGCCTCAAAAACTTAGAATTTATTTAATTATTCATAGGCCATTTGCTGTTAAAACCACATTTGGAAGAGCATCATGATCATATGTGGTAACAGTGATGATCTTAACGTAAAATCTCTGAGTCAGTTCAGCAATGTATTGTGTTATTGTCTGACTGGGGAGGAGACAGAAAAGTATTTTACTATGCATCACTCAAGAATTCTTAAGTAGATTATTTTAAATAGACTGAGTAATTCTGTCTGTAAAAGGTGTGTCATTTTGGAGGAAGGGGTTTGTTTTAGTGCCAGTGTATCATGGCCACACAGACCTATGTAATTTAAGGCTTGATTTATAATTGATGAGTTATATCACATTTTCCTATACTAAAGCATAAACACATGAATTTTCTGCATCCTTTTAATTTTACTATTTTAAAAATACATTTCCATTGAGGTCTTTCCTGGAGTCCCATTTTTTTTCACCCAGGTCTGCTTGGAAGTGTAATGGTTGAAAATGGACAAGGTGCAAGTCAAGAAGCTGTGTAGAGTAGTGCACATTGATTTCTTGCCTCTGTAATTAATACATTTTCTTCTTTATAGAATATGCTACATCTGGAATGATATTGAGGAGATAAGAGCTTCCTCTTTAATGCAAACCATTCTGCTTTACAAAGTGAGTGTCCAAAGATTTGGTTTATTTCAGAAGCATAAAGTAAACAGAGCTTTGTTTATACCAGGCATTTATTTTGAGAGGCCTTGACTGTACCAGTTGTCTATTGTCTGGATTTGGAATCACCAAAAAGGTAAGAATTAAATGTTTTGCTTGGCAAGCTCTGCTTCTGTTATGATCTAAACAGCCGTCTTAGTTTGAAAAAGAAAACTAAGATATCTGGGGGCTAATAGAACAGAGGACTCCACACGATTAATCACACCAA
>JAWWEU010000081.1:146139757-146157979 GCA_035583155.1 Acropternis orthonyx | reverse complement strand
GGATGGCAATAGTTGTCCTAGTTTAAAAGAACTACATTATCCTACATGCACACATTGCTCCCACACCCCTGACTCCTCTTCCCTGAGGGCACAGGGATGGAGTGGGGCTGTGATCAGTCCACTCTGGGCTGCTCCTTCCTCCTCTCCCCCCTCCCTCCCCCAGGTTGGGCCCTTCCCTGGGCTGCAGCTTTTCAGGGACAGCTGCTCCCCCCAGAGCTCTCTGTGGGCCACGGTTCCTGCAGGGGGAGGTGATGTGTAGTAGAGCCTGGTGAAACTGAGGTTGGCCTTTTTTATTTAATTCAGTAGAGTCTTTCTGCTCTGTCCATATCACCCTGCAACTCCTGAGGAACCAAGAGAGGAAGGAGTTTGAGCTAAGGATTACTGAAACTATTCTTTGTCCTTTCCCCCCTCTCTTGAATGAGGTTTGCACCCGTTGACCAGGTGATTAATTCCAAATCTGGATGCTGTCTGGACACAACCCTGTGCAGTGTGCTGTAGGTGACCCTGCTGGAGCAGGGAGGTTGGACCAGGTGACCCACTGTGGTCCTTTCCAACCTTACCCATTCAGTTATTCTGTGAAATGCCCGTGTGTACCCTGATAAACTATATTTAAGGATTTCACCAGAGAATGAGCAGAACTTGCTGTGCTACAAAACCATGGAATGATGAGATTGTCATCAAGGAAAAATAAAAATTATTGGGCCAAGTAGCAGGATTAAAATCCTGTTTGAGAGATATATTAGCTTGGAAGGTGGTGCCTACAGTAGCAGGAGCTCCTCTTCTTGAGTTTCTCTATTATTACTCTTAAGTAGAATACAGCCAGACATTAAGAATGAGCCTGGTGGGAAAAACAGGGCAGCTGACCTCAAAGGTTTCTCTTCAGATTTCTGGCCATTTAATGACAGCAAAGGAGAACACAATGACAAAAGACCTTTATTATATTCAGAGCCACACCTAACAAGGATGCTTGTCAGAGCTCACTCTGAAGGAATTGAAGGGATGGTCATTGATGGGATGTTAAATAAGAGCAAAATTGTCACTTATATCTTCTTATGTCACTTATCCTTCTTGAAAAGTTCAGTGCAAGGCTTGAAGTGAGTAATGGCTGCCAATATAACAGGAAAGCAAAATAAATGTCTCTGACAATGCTATTAATGACCTTTTAATTTGTTATAAAAATATTTTTTTTAACAGGCTTGTTTTTTAAAAGTGGATGAAGAGAGAAATTACAGTCAATATGTTACACAGTGCTCTTCCTGATATTTGAAATGTTGCAATTTTTTTTTGGAAAGTGGAAATAGCTATCAGCCTAGGTCAATTAAAAGGGATCAAAAGGTCATCACTGTTTTGGAATGAAAATAGTAGGAATTTATAGGGCAAGCCTTGTTACAGGTTTTTCTTCAGTTCAAGGAATGTTATCTTCTGGAAAATAAGAGATCATTTTGTGTTGTGCACCCAAATGAAATACACTATAAATGTATTCTACAGAAACACATAAAGATATATGAGAATTAGACCATAGGAGCTACCTCCTGGGTAATATTGTTTATGGGCTAGCAGTGAAGTAAGGGACAAAATATCACAATGGATTACAGAGATAGTCAATGTTTTTACAGTCTGTTTTGGAAATGGTTCCCCTTTTGATTAGCCTTGATAGCATTTATTTTGCTACTACCATTAGGAGTGAAAATACTTTCTGGGAGCTGAAAGCTGAATGGTCCTCAGGTATTAAAAGTAGAGTACAGACTCTTTTAGTGCTAGATAGTTTGTTCAAATCCCTGTTCAAATTGTAGTAATGAAGTATTCATTTCATTTAATGGTAACTGAATGAGTTAAATAGAGAAGGCCCAAATTAAAAAATCTCTATGGAGTTGTTTTGTGATACCTTTTACGCCTTGGTCAAAGGCCAATGAGGTTATCCAGCAGAAACAACCATCCTTCACTTCCCAGAGTTTGCCCAGACAGTGACTTTGGGTTTAGCTATTCAGGTTGCATTTTCAATCTCTAAATAATTAATTGCATGTGAAGCCTTGTCTATTTAGAGTGCAATCCCACTAGTGTGAAGATGTCTTCCATTTCTGTTCAGGTGATTCCCATGCCTTGGGTGTTGATTTAAACTCCTCAGTGCTGCCACAGCACAAGAGCTTTCTAAGGCCCATCCTAGTACTTGCAAGTTCTTATTCCATAATTGTGCTGTTTTATGAAGTCAGAACACTTAAACTACAAAAACTATTAACTGAAGTGCTAGAGAGATGTCTGCTTTTGAACCTAGAGGTGTTCACTAAGATTGTCTCCACTTGCTTCTGTTGACTCATCAGCTTTGCAGGCAGAACAGGTATATTGGGGTTGCATGGCCAGATTTTGGTAGAAGGGGGGTCTACAGGGGTGGCTTCTGTGAGAAGCTACCAGAAGCTTCCCCCATGTTCAACAGAGCCAAAGCCAACCAGCTCCAGGGCGGACCTGCCACTGTCCAAGGCCCAGCCCATCAGTGATGGTACTTACTCCTCTGGGATAACATATTTAAGAAGGGGGAGGGGGGGAAAGAGTCATTGTTCAGAAGTAATTGCAGCCAGAGAAGAGCAGAGTGAGAACATATAAGAGAAACCTGTCTACAGGCAGCAAGATCAGAGAAGAAGGAGGGGTGGAGGTGCTTCAGATGCTGGGAAATGAATTTTTAAGGTTTGTTTTATTTCTAATTACCTTACTCTGAATTGATTAGTAATAAATTCAATAAATTTCCCCAAATTTTGGAGGTCTGTTTTGCCCATGACAGTAACTGGTGAGTGATCTCTCCATGTCCTTAACTCAGGAGCCTTTCGTTTTATTTTCTTTCCCCTGTCCAGCTGAAGAGTGGACTGACAGATCAGCTTTGGGGGGCACCTGGTGTCAAACCAGCACAACAGGTCATGTAGGACCCTCCTAATGTACTCCAAGGAAACTGGAACATTAACTTAATCTCTTACATTTCCCTTGAAGCATGTGGGAGAGTTTCATCTGAGCCCTGTTCTCACAGAGCTCTTGGGCAAACTCAAGGAGGCAGCTGGGCTTGAGCATTTTGGGCACTTCACTGATACTGACCACTATGGAATATGGCTTTGAAAAAGAGCACAATGGTGACAGGATAATATTCCTTACACTGATATAACTAGTACTGGAACTATCATGATTCCATATTTTAATTTTGTATTACTTGATTATGTTTGTTTAGAATAAATTATTTTCCCATTTGCCTGAATAGATTTTTTTTTTTTCCTAGCAAAAGGTCTTTGCTCTCATAATAGCATCTGCATTAGAAATCTGGTCCATTGTAGTTGTCTCTCTGCTTCTTGAGGTGTGTTTAAACCAAAAACATGGACAAAGCTGTAAATGATGTCCTTTAGCCACTCTCATGCTTTAACTTTCCTGGGCCACAATGGAAAAAAAATAATCAAACCAACAAGCTTACAAAAATTTAAATCTCTGTGTAATTTAGCAGAAAATAAACAGACTGCCACAGTGATTGTGTTATGCTTTTTGGGGATTAATCTAATATTAGTTTGTTTTACATTACCTGAAGCTGGACTAGAACTTCCATGTGATACTCGTAACTACAGATGCTCTCCAGAGCTTTGTCTGAAGTGAGGAAAACAAGGGAAGCAGGCAAAATTGAAACTTTTATGTAAAGTTGCTGTTACTTTTTAGTAACATTTATTAACATTTAGTAACATTTATTTAGTCTTATGGGGAGTCAGCATGTAATCCATTCCTGGTATTCTATACTAAAGAGGATGCACTATGTGCAAAGTTTATTAGGTTTTGGGGGTTTGTTGGTTTGTTTGGTTGGTTTTTTAACCATCAGCTTAAAAACTATTGCAGCAGAAAGCCAAGCATAACACAAGGTAGGACAAGAATTAATAAAAAGGAAATATTTTACTATGTCATATTCTGGAGTTAATACAGGCCTTTTTATTTTACTATTAGTTTGTAATAGATCAGAATTTAGTCACTGGTTGTAGTATGTGGCATGAAATCAGAACAAAAACCCTTGCCCCAAAGATCTTGCTCTCTCAGTAGATGGGATTGATAGGAGCTCTTTAAAAACAGTGTTTTTTCATGTGTGTAAATGCAGAATTAGAGTAGGGGGTAGCTCTAAATCTTGCAGAGCCAAGAAAAGCTGGGTTAGCTTTGTGTTACTTTCCTCTTGAAAACATAAGGAAGCTTCAGAAAAGCCTACAGGCAGGTGAAGGGAAATAGGTTTAGATTAGATATTAGTAAAATTTCCTTCAATGCAAGGGTAATCAAGTCTTGAAACAGGCTGCCCAGGGAAGTGGTGGAATTACCATCCCTGGAAGTGCTTGAAAAAACATGTAGATGTGGCACTTAGGGACACGGTTTATTGGCGAACCTAGCAGTGGTGGATTAATGGTTGGACTCAGTGGTCTTAAAGGTGTTTTCCAACCTTATGATTCTATGTGGAATTCATCCTGGAAGGAAGCCAAAAGGGGTCTTAACTGACATGCCTCTCTGCTGTGCCTTTGTGTCTTCATGCAATGCGGCCTGGAGATGGTGCCATATCTAGTTGTGTGGATCTGTAGCTCCATGAACCAAGGGAGGGCCTGGAGCTGCTTGAATCCTGGTAACGGATGTTTCCTTGGCAGGTCAGTGGAAGCACGAAAGGACAGACACTGGCTGAGTGATGGCAGCATGATTCCAGTTACACTGTTTTTCAAACAATTACAGTTTTGGTTAGTATTCTCAGCATGGGACTCTACATGGGACCAACACTGAACATCTGTAGATACATAAAATCTGTGCGTTTTATCATATAGCTCCTGACTAGCCTCTAACAGACTTAGTACATGCCAAAGCAGCAGTGTTGACACCAAGGCAAGTGTAAATACAGCTTGCAAAACTACATGTAAGAGATATTCTTGAAAAGTCATGTTTGGTAGTATTGCAAGATAAAAGCAAATTTGTCTTGAATTAAGAATATTAATGTGTTTAGCAGCAAAACTCTGCATTTATAATTCTCTATAAGGGAAGCCACTGGGACTTCTTTCCTCCTGCCCACACCTCAAAGCAACGAAACTATCTTGTCTTAGGCTACAAAGCAAGTGTTTGACTTTCTCTCTTTCCATAGTCATGTTCACCAGTCAGTAGTGTCTGTACTTTAAGCAAAAGTTGGTTCACAAAGACATGAGGGCACTGAGTGCTGCGAGGCATCAATAAGGTTTCTAGGAGAGATGTCAAAATGTCCCACATCACAGGCAGATTGTCATTTAATTGCATTATTTCCTGGTTGAGCCAAGATCTGTCTGACTTGGACATTCATGCTTAGTCCCTTGTGCTGTATATTTAGAAGAATGCCTTGCCACTCTTATTCTGCTTTCAGATCCCTTGATGCTCCTTTGTTATGCTGAATGCTTAGGTTGGTCCATTTTTCAACTGCTGTTCAAGGCACTTTGCCTTATCCACATGCTCAGAAATGTGACAGGGTTCTGTGTATTAAAGGATTTTGCTTGTTCTGAGACTATAGATCCTGCTTATAAAACAGAAGGCACCAAGATTTGGATACTGTGTGATTTACTGTGAACCCAAACCATTTCACTGAGTCTGACACCACAAGGGTATATGAATTTGTGTTTAAATCACCCTCCCAGTGATTTAGCATGACTAGTTAAATACCTGATTTAGAAACTAATAATGGAGCCTATGTGAGCTGGCAATTATGCATGCAGTAATTGAATGTGCTAGGAGCATATATCATGAAAATGGGAACCAATGAGATTATACCACTTCTGAGGAGGTTTTAGAGATTGAGAGGCACAGCAAGTATGGTTAAAAACAAAATTAGCTGTGCATGTAGAGATTATAAAGCATCAGCAAACAAACATGAGAACTAGTTCTCCAGTGCTAATGGTTGGGAGTTTATTGCCACTAAATGAGCTTCCAATTGCATGTGGATGGAGGTGGGAGCTGGGTCACTGCACTCCTGACACACAGATGGCTGGGGGACTCTTGCAATACCTGAACATGAGATGAAACTGCTGTAAAAAGGCACAGATGCTCAGGTCTTACTGAAGAGCTGCTTGCTGAGGTCAAGTCTTGTTTGCATAAACCAGAGCATTGCAACAGCTCTCCAGACAGGTAACAGGCCATGGAGATCCCAGTGTGCCATGGTGTGTTTGAGCCAAGTGCCCTTGTGATGATTTTTGCTTTTGGTGCTGTAGGCAGGAGGTGAGCTTCCAAGAAGTCAATCCCCAGAAAGAGGTAGTTTAAAACTTTCACCAGTAGCATGTAGCTCATCCTAGCAGAAATGAACAACTACTAATGAAGCATTTCTCCCTTGAGGTAACTCTTACATTTGGTTACACAAAACTCATTACGCTGTCTGTAACAGGGTTGTCTGCTGACTGCAGTCACAATCCCTCTGTTATTCTTGCCATCCTTCTTTGTCATTTATGGACCTGTTGGAGCAAATCCACAAAGATGATCAGAGGGCTGGAGCACCTATCTTATGAAGGCAGGCTGAGACAATTGGGATTGTTCAGCCTGGAAAAGAGAATGCTCTGTGGAGACATTACAGCATCTTCAATTGCCTAAAGGAGCTACGAGAAAGCAGGAGAGGGACTTTGTAGAAGAGCATGGAGTGATAGGACAAGGGAGAATGACCTTGAGCTGAGAGAACCTAGGTTTAGATTAGATATCAGGAAGAAATGCTTCACTATCGAAGGTGATGAGGCACTGGAACAGGTTGGCCAGAGGAGCTGTGGATGCCTCATCTCTGGAAGTGTTCAAGGCCAGGTTGGATGGGACTCTGAGCAACCTGATCTATTGGAAGCAGTTGGAACTACATATCCCTTCCAACCCAGAGCATTCTATGATTTGTAAGATATCAAATAGTAGAGACCAAAGCAGTAAGATTCTTATCTAGTGTCAGGCAGCTAAAACTTAAATAAGGATGCAATTCCTTTTTTTTTTGATTGAAGATGAATTTTAATTAATCTTAAAGAGAAAATTGAAAGGATGATGATATTGATGATTGCACAGAGATCCATGTTCAGGTCCCTCTGAAATGTTTGAATATCACTGAGTTTTTGAAAATCAAGAGGTCTATAACACAACCTGGACTCCAGTCTTAATTTCTCCTTTTTTAACATGGGTCTCAGGACTACTTGCATTCACCATTAATAGTATAACAGTGTGCTTATTAAGTCTGCATAATTGAAACCCAACAGATAACAGAAGCATTTTGGAAGCCAGGATCAACACTGCAAATGTCATGGATATTTTGGAGATGTGTCTGACCTTGTTTCCTAAAAGAACATTGGGCACTCATTGTAAGCAGCTTGTCTCCAGTCCTGCCTCTCCCCCTGTCTCCTGGACTTAGGTCTGATTAACAAACTGAATAAAGCAGTTGGATTCTAATGCATGAAAGGCTTGTGAGTGCTATTGCAATGTATTTGGGAATAATTAGCTTCACCATTTAGTCATGTGTGATACTCTCTGTGGCCTTGTGTAGCTGCAAAGCACAAAACCAAGCTGAATCAAGTACACCTATCCCAGCATCTATGGCAGAGGGTTGGTACTTGATGGTCTTTAAAGGTCCCTTCCAACCCAAACCAATCTATGAACTTCATTGTATATGTCTGTAAGTAAATTGAATATTGTTTTCCTAAATGCTTTTAAAATTTGTAGTGTGAAACTAGACTTCAATTTATAACCCCAAATTAAGTTGTTTGGCATTGAAAAGAAGTCTGGGAAATTAATTCATCTGTAAATTAAGAACTTTTTGCATTGGAAGACATCTTCTTACTGCTGTGCTAAAGCATGAGATGTCACTGAAGTTTTGAAAGAAGAACGTTGCCTTAGTGCTAAGTAAATGTCTGGTTGGCTTTTTTCCCCTAATCTGCATATTAATTACTGTCACACAGCTGATGCAGTGGGCTGCAGCCAGATTCATCCCATTTAAATCAGTTTAATCCTTTGCAAGCTTGCAAAAGCAATTATTGTGCATTTCCATCTAACACTGTTTAATACAAACTTCAGTATGTTCAGCTCCTGTTCCAGGCCCTTGGTGACCTTTCTGCTCATACACCTGCAACACTGAGTGCAATTAATTTCTTCTCTCATTGGGAACGTTTTAATATTGATCTTCGCTTCATAAAAGATAGTAAACTCCTACCTGCTGGATCGCACTTTAAATAATGTTTCTGTCTCTCATTTTTAATTTTATCAACTGCAGTGTTTGGGTCATGCATTTCATGGCATGGCTTTTCTGTTCAGCGTGTAGACCATATTGCCATTAATTCCTGGTAGCATTTCCTTGCATTGGCCAGCACTGCACTCTGGGAGTCCAGCAGCTCCTCGGCATCTGCTCCATGTGTTACATTTCTGCCTTGTCAACGAGACATTCTGTGCCACTTAATTTGTCCTTTGGCTGGATTTGTCTGCTTTGTCAGCTTGATTTAATTGACCATCTATTGAACCTGAGGTGCAAGCCACTCCATCTGACTGGAGAGCAGCAGGGTATGGTGGGTGCAGCCACTTCATGGCAGTGATGCACCAAATATATTAATGTGGCAGACATCTCTCTTAACAGGCTTGAATTCCACTGTACTTTAGGATTACCTGGTCCACAGAACACTGCAGTAAATCACTTCCTCGTGGATTTGTGTTTCAGACTCTCCCATTTTTTACTTATGTCTTTTGCAAAATTCATTTCCAACTCAGAGCTTGTGGAGCCTTTCTCCTTTGAACCATCATTAACACAATGATGGTAATCGCTCTTTCATGAGTGTTGCTGTTATCTTGCCTGGTTTTCAGAAATGTTAAGAGAAAACGACAACGATATCACTTCATGTCAAACATATGTATGTTTGCAAAACATTCAGATGAACTGAACAACTTGCAGAGCTGTGACTGTTTCTGGCAATTGGCCCAGAACTGGAGTTCTCGTTATGACTTTCTTGGATCCTCTCTTCTGGGCACAGGTGACAATTTATTGCAATCATTCTACAGAGCTAAACAAGATGTAGAAAATATGCAGCTCTATAAAAGAGCAAAATTTCAGCTTTCACAGATGTCCTAGTTGCAGTGGCTGGGACCAGTTTTTCACTACGTGGGTGTGTTCTGCACCGTTTATGTCATTTCTCATGAACTGCTAATAATGGATCATTTGTAGCAGCTGTCCAGGGCACACCTGACCCCTCAGGCTACAAGCTGGATGTTTAAGAACTCTGTGAGATAGGAAAGTTTACTGTCTTTACACCAATGACTCCGGTGTGATAACTCCCCTCCGGGGAGTCATTAGCACCTTCGCACCCAGCCTGAGGGGTCATGTCTGCTAATGGGCCATCAAGGAGTATCCCATGACTCACAGAGTAAATCACCCACTGTGAAACTCCTCGCCCTGTTGAGGTATTGGGCATTGCCATCTGAACCTAAGCATATGTAAACTTGGGGTTTGAGGACTTCTGGTACCACTTGTCAGATCCAGAGGAGGACCAGAACTTCAAGAGGACTGTGACTGCCACTCTCAACCAGACTGTGACCATCACCCTCACCAACAGGTTTTTTCTTTCCTTTTACTTTGTACTCAGGGGGACCATGTGGCACTCAGCACAGGGGATAACTAATTCCATTCTGTTTGTGCCCCAGGGTGCTGGGTTATATATCTGTTTTTGTGGGTCAAAACCATTTTTTTCTCTGTATCATTGTATTTATTGTAATCTTTTTATTAAATTGTAATTCTGACTTGTAATATTTATTTTTTTTTTGAGTTGGGTTCATTTCTCCTGCCAGTTTATCATTAAACCAGTGCAACAGAAGATTCAGAGACTAATCCATCTACAGTTTTTAGTATGTTATTTTTTATGGGTGTGTTTAATCTTTTTATATTACTTGTTAGCCTTTCAAGGAAAGATAATTATAGGTTTTTGAACTGATGTGGAATCTCAGCTGTGTTGTGACTGGTGGGGATCCAACAGTGATTCCAAAAGGTGAGCAAGATGGAGCTTATTGCAAATGCTATATTTATATATGTCCATATTTTAAACTAAGAGAGACCATTTTACTACACATTATGAAATTACAGGGCAGGGATAATAATTTAATTACCATTATTAAATGTTTCTGTAGCTGTAACAATTGAAGCCTCAGCTGAGGTCCTTCACAGTTATCTGAGAAATTACAGTCCCTGTCCAACCAGTCTGCAAGTTGAATTCTGAGGTACATGCATTGTCCAATAAAGTACCTCAACCTGTCATGCATTCTACCAAAACTGTTCAAACTGTTATTGGCCTGCAAACAAAGGCCCCAGTGATTGCAACTTGGGAAGGATACAGAGAGCACAACCCTCAGCTGCTGACCCTTTCACACTCTCTCCACGGCTTTTGCCTGGTGAAGCAGCTGCTGAACTTCTGATTTGCACTCTGATAACACCAGGTAATCTCAGACCATGTTTCTGTTGTGTATTGGGTTCAGTACTTGTTTCAGGAGCAGCTGAACTGTTCACAGAGCAGGAGAAGGAAGCCTAAAGGGACGGCAGTGTCAGCAGCTGCTGCAGTCACTTCAGCATGCTGCCTCTTCACCAGTCAGAGCCTTACAGGTAGGAAAATAAAAATTTGGCCCCAAATGGACAAGGTGAAAGAAAAGGAAATTTTAATCTCCTAACACAGTCACTGTTGGATTAGTTTGTTACTCCCTGATCTCAAGAAGTTTTGTGGATAATTTCAGAGGCAAAAGTCAGGGCATTTTCCCACCAGGAGACTGAAAGACAGAATACCGTAGATGAATATAGAAAAATGTAACATAAAATCAAATTTTCAAATACTCAAGCAATAGATTTTATCCTGTATAAAGAAGACAGTCATTTGGCAGCCGCTGATGATTTCAAAATGTCAAAGATTACATGTTGACTCCCTAGCTGGGACTTGCTTATTACCTTTCAGTAAGCTCTGTGTGCAAGACAAATTGAGCTTTGAGCAGCACACAGAACAGCCGTGAAAGTACTTAAATGGGAAAAAACATCATGAGCAAAGGACATCAAAAGTCTGTCCCTGCTTGGTGTTCTGCCTCATTCTTTCTCCCTTTCTAGTTTCTAGTAGTTTCAACCCTGCTGTGCATTGTTTTAATTAACATCTCTTCTAAAAATGGGGGGAGAGAGGGATAATGCTGCCCCAACCTCCTGTCACTGGCTGTATAAATTGGAAAAAAATGGTCTCTAGTCACAAACATGAGACAAGAAGTAACAAAGGAATGGGAGAAAAAATAGCAAAGCCTGTCTTTCTAAACCATTAGGTCTGTCTGAATCTGATCCAAAATCCAATGAAAGAAAGGAGATCCTTTTTTCATCGGCTTCTGTGGACTTTGGAGAGAGCACTCTGCTCAAACAAGTGCCAGCTGTTCTCCTTTGGTGACCGTAATTGGTAACAAAACTGCTGTAGTGAAGGATAAAGGAAGCAGCATTTGGTGTCTCCATGGGAAAAAAGGTGCCTGGCTAACATCTTATCCCCTGTGTTTATAAGAGCAGTATGCAGTGCACGTTTGCCCAGGGTGTTGGTTGAATGCTGGAAATGCCCCACGGAGGCACTGCAGCCTGCTCCGAGGGCATGGTGGAGAAAAAAAACTGGCATTGGCATCTCTGGCTGTGATGACTTAATCCTTGTTTTGCACCTGCCTACATCCATTTATCTGGGAACATCAAAGTGCTGGAAATTTGGAAACTCTTTAAGACTCACAGCCCTTTCCTGGAATCAGCCACCCGGAAAAGGTGCTTAGCAGCTCTGTAATGGATATTGCACATTAAGGGAATAGAGCGATTTTGGCTGCACACATCAAGACAGGGAGGGAGGGGGCTGCAAGGTGCTGTCAAGAGTCAGATTGAGCCCCAGGACACTTTCTGCTGCCCATGAAAAACAAACCCACCACCTCCAAGCATCTGAAAAAGGAAGCATGGTTGTTTTCTTTACAAACCTGTGCAGAACAGCGTGTGCTGCTTCAGCACATCGGGAAGCGACTTGTCGTGTCCTGCTTGCACTACCCTGCCTAGGTTTTGGGAAGCCTCTGGCAGGGTTACACCTTGCCCTGCCAGCTCAGCCCAAAAGCTCCTTCTCACAGATGGGAGACATATAGTTCTTTCCATCTGTGATCTCTTATTGACTGTCCTGTGACTTTTGCTAAAAAAGTCTTTTTTACCCACTCGCCACCCTGGGGTACCATTATCACAGTCTTTAACTGGGCCCCAGAGAACCATTTAATATCTGTGCTTGTAGCGTGGTCAATCCAACTACGTGTCCAAAGGAGAAGCAACGAGCAGAGTCAAACCTGGACCTCACCAGCAGCATTAACATACAGCTCCTTCTTAGGGGCACAGGAGTGGAGACAGTGTTTTGAAAAGTGGCAGATTTCTGTTATCAAACACTGAAGGGAATGACAGGACAGGCCAGCATTTGTCACAACTGTGTCAGGGATTGAATGACGACGGACAGTGCTGTGTCTCTCCAGGCAGATAGTCAAAGATAGTGGCCTGGAGTCAGAGCCACCAGTTGTCACTGAGCCATTGTGAGATGTGACAAAGCAGCAGCAGCGGCTGCCCTGCCGTTTAGAAGCGGCATGAATTATTAATGGAGCAATTGTACAAGTAAGTTAAAAAAAGAAAAAAAAAAAAAAGAAAAAGTCAGCATGCAGTGCTGCAAATGCAGTGATAACCGTTCCTTTCCAAACTCTTTTCTTTTTGGTTTTTAATCAGAAGATGGAGCATTCTGGGTTGGTTGCTTCTATTCCCTTTTAATAAGTGAGCGGGGTTGGAGTGGCTCAGCCTGGGCTCTGTACAGATTCTGCACAGTTTTTCCCCAGTAAATATTTTGAATCTTTCTCCCTTTATAAAACTCATTATGTAAAACCTGAACACAACCGGTAAAATTTCTCTTCCCCTTACAGTCCTTTCTAATAATGTAAATTTTCAATTTTTTCCCCCCCTTAAAAAAGGTTTGTTATGTTGTGCAAGCTGCCAAGATAAGGTCTCCTCTGTCACTAAATTTTAAGTGAAATACCAATTTTTCTCTTCCAAAATTATAGAAGATTGTGTCATGAATTGGATTTTAAAGTTTAATCACTGATAGTCTGTTGTCTAGAGAAGTTTCTCCTTAAGTGCTCAAACTGAAGGGCAGCTGTGTAGGCAGACAGTAAATAACAAGCTTGAGGTGATTGGTATTAGTATTTTTAAAGGGAATCAAGGATTTATAAGCTATTACTTTGTACCAGTGCTCTTCTAAATCCCAGCTGCAGGATTTCTTTGAATTAGTGATGTGCTTGTGGTGGCCTTTAATTTTTTCTAAAGTGCTCTTAGGTCCCTTCCTTCTATTTCCCCTCACAAATACACAAAACTTGGGTCTGACAGCTGAAAACATTCTTAATGGGTTAAAGTTAGCCCCGTTTTTCACCTCCTTTGTGTCTGAGGTGCAGTTACAATGCTGGAGAGGATTTGTAACAGAGCTGCCAACAAGGAACTGGGAAATCGAAGTTCTGAGTCACCATTTCCCTAAGAGCAGTTTATAGGTCACTGTGGAGACCCTTCTGGGGTGTGAATGGTTTTGTGCTCAACCGGGTTGAGGGAGTTACTCTCTATGCCTGTCTTCCAGTTCATGATGGTTTTTTGTCAAGCATTTGTTTGTTCCTGGTCCTCTTTAAGCCTCAGTTTACAAAATAACTCACATGTTCCATCTCTTCCTTGCTACTGTGCTGCACAGCTGCAGACAGGCAGCTGAGACCATCTGTGGTGTAAGCAAATGAGAGAAAGCAGAAAAAGGCATCGGCAGTGCAATCAGAGATCACAGGGGGTCCCTGGATGTGATATTTTGTTATTAAGTTCATACTCAACAGTCATTGTGAGGTGGTGTTTTACTGGGCTATGGATAACTCTCCCTTAGGAGCAAGCAAGGATAAACTTCACACGGGTTTAAGGAAAGGCTGTGATAAATCCAAGAGAGGTTAAATGTGATATAAATATCTGTGTTAACAAAAGAGCAGCTGGCAGTGGCTGTATCTCACAGGGTGAGGTACACAGTGAGATACAGGTTGGGTAGCAGCAGCACAGGCTCTCCGTGAAGAGATGATACCCAACAGCCCTCCCACCAAAAAACAAGGAGGAATGGTCCCCAGGCATGGGGGATGTTTTATGGACCGATGAACATAGGATTAATGTTATGGCATTGTTTGATACCTTCCGACAATATTAAGTACAGAAATGTTTTAAAAGGAAAAATAAAATCCTCACATCTTACAAGAAGTGAATACAAATATGCCTTTTGCTACTGCAATGCTGCCTTTAACATAAATAGAGCCTCACACTTCTCCAAAAGCTCTGTTATAGCCATTTAATGTCACAATAAACTATTTTTGGTAGTAGATAATAAACCTTTCTTTGCATTATTCTGAGTGACAAACAAGCAGAAATGAATGTACACTGTGGTCAGCCATGGGAAAAACCTGACACTTTTTTCATTTGTTCAGTTTAGTTTCATTGCACTAAATTTTCAGATACTATTTGGTTTTTTTCAAACAATTTTGATAAATGAATCCTCAGCCTGGAAACGGTGGACAGAAATACCATCCTTTTTCAGTCCTGCCCTGTGTGAGTGCAGTTCCTGGTCCTTTGGTCATGGCAATAAGGATCATGGTTCTGTTCTGTTTAAGACCAGAAAAGCACAGAAAAAGACCTGAGCTGCATTTTTGGACTGTAAGTGATGCTTTATGCATGAAATACTGTGAGAAACAGAAAGCAATTTTCCTTTCAAAATGTTGGCACTGTTACATCCAGCTGAGATGTGGCTGCACACGAATGCATGAAAATGAAAACTTACTTAGGGAGAAGGGAATTGAACTAAATATCCAAGCTCATTCCAGTGACACAGCATGGCTTTGGAAACACAGACGGTTTTCTGAATGTTGCCTCAGTCAGTTCCATCCCCTGGCCCAGTAGCCAGGACATTGGTGTGATTAGGAAGAGAGATCATCTTTCCTATATCTAAATTTAATAAGAGTGCTTTGTAGCAATGTTATAAGTGAAAGTCATTCTCTGTGGGAAGATGAAGAAATGATTCATTTACCTTGTGTTATAGAAGTGTCTTCCAATAATAGTTTCCTTACAACTTATCCTGTTGGCGAGATACTGGGCACAAGGGAGTCTTGAATCTCTTTACCTCTGCCATCCACAATACATAAAATATAGAAAGGAGAGGAAGTCTGTAATAACAAATCATTTACAACAACTTCCATGTGCAGCTTGCAAAGATGTGTCTCTAAAATGTGACAGCATGCTTCATCACTTTGAGGTGGTACACTGGTGGTAGGGACAAACACAGGTGAGCCTTCAGACTGGACAGGCTTCCATCCACTCTTGGGGTGGGCAATGGTTGTCCACTTGCACAGAAAATAGAAATTAGAATGTTATACAAACCAGATCAAAACTTTACATTACTGAATTACTTTGCTCTTGGCTTTGAGTACTGTAGATCGAAAACTTACCTGTATTGTACCCCCAACTCCTTAGCCTTGTTGTACAGCATACAGATAAATACATACATGTGTGAATGCTGGGAGCTGTTGTTTCCTTCCCTCCCCCAAGGCACTTAGTCTCTGCATGACAAATGTAGAAGAAAAATCAAACGTTATTGTTCCTGCCTGAGATGGCATCATTGAGATTCACAGCAATGAAAAGAACTTTGTTTTCTATTACCTAGTCATGGCTGCTGCTATTTCAAATGAACCAGAAATGCTTTTGAATTTCATCCTTCTAAGTTATCATACTTTCCCTGCTGAGCTGAATGTAGTAAAAACTTCATTTGTCAAGAGACTGGAGAAACTTTGACATGAAGATTTCAAAGAGAACGCTTAAGGAGACGTCGATCACGAGCATGCACACCAGAGGCCCCTGGGGCTTTCTCCTCCTCCTGGCTTTATTCCTGAGGTGATTTATCTGCGGTTTCTGAACAGGTTTCCAGTCTTCCTTTCATGAAGTGACTGGGATATTCAAACTTCTCATTTTATGCCCGAGTGAAGACAGTAGTTTTAGCAGAGGGAATGCTTGGCACCTTCTGAAAAGCATGTGCCTGCTGTTTGAATTAGACCCTGGGCTGGGCTCTTGCAGTGATCTTTGCTTTGGGGAAACAAAAAAAAGAAAGCATTCTTAATATACATAGTTAGGTGAATATTACTTTCTGCAAAGTGTATCTTCTGTATGGAACTCCTGGATCCTGTATGAAATAATGTAGTTTCTCAGTCTTAAGATTATTTTTCTCAAGTCTGATTTACCTTCTTATGACTCCAGGAAATGTGTTTATCTGGTCAAATTTTCCACTTGGACTTCACTGAAGCCCTGCTTGCTTTTGCTAGTAGTGTATTTCACCTCTTGCCCTTAATTGGAAGATATTTTGCTTACAGAGACATTTATCTAACAGGAACCTGTAAAGGAAGAAAAAAATTGGTTTACAGATGACTTGATTCCCTCAAGGTACGTGAATCAATCATGTAAATAGCAGCATGTTCTGCACTTCAGCTTCAATCAATAGGGGATTAAACCTCTACTTTCAGTGTAAGGAAAATAAGTGCCCATAATAATACTATTAATAACACCTGGGATTACAGAAAGTGTACTGATGCTTTAAAAATCTCACTTTTTAGTGTTTATGTGTCTTACTTGGTATTTCCACTGTTTCTCTCTGCTGTAAGGTTGAGAAGAGAGGAGGAACTTTGATTTATCCTAACTTGCTGCCAGGCATTTCTAAAGAGGTTTATTTCCTACCAGTTTTTCCCCCATCTACAGTGATTAACTTCTTTTAGAATAGTTTGTTTGAGATCCTTTAAGACCTGTACAGCCAGGGGACAAGGATAGCTCTGGCGCCTCCACAAATTACTGTGTCTGGGAGCAGGCCCCTCTCTGGGGACTGAAACACGATTCTGGTAGGAAATGAGGAATGTTTCACTGACTGTGAGCAGCCTGGATGCAAAGAAAATAGAAGTTCTGATGCATGTTATGCTTGTTGGTCTGTGGCTGGTGGTTGGATCCCCCCAGGAGTGGGTGCTTACTTGATTTCCTGGGGGCTGCTCTTCCCCGGCCCCCTCCCAAACACGTGGCCCCCGTGAACTCAAGAAAGGCCACACAGACCACGCTTGAGAGGGGCAAGAAAAGAGAGTTTATTGCAGGGGTGGCACAACTATATAGCTAAGGGTCATTTCCATATAACCAATGGGGTTAGAGGGGAGGGGGATCGGGACCAACGAACAAGAGTTTTACACGGACCAATGGGGTGAGGGTTTGCTGGGACCCTTAAAACACGGTGGGGGTTTTAGGGGAGAATGCAATACAGAAAAATTACAATTCCATCTGTAAAGAATGTTATACAATAGTAAAGGTTTCAGTTTCAAAAGGCATTTGCATTTGTCCCATCATTCTAATTAATATTCCATCTTTGGCAAGGTTTTTATTCTTTGAGATGTTTCTTTGTACCATATCATTGGTCTGCTGTGTGGTCAGAGCACTTATCTTCTTGTAGAGACAATACCTATGTTGTATCATCTCTGTTGAGATGAGTCAACATTGGATGTTGACTACCTCTCCCATAGCATGTCCAGAGTCTAGGATACCTCTATTGCATTCCTTCCCCAGGACGAGAGGACTCACACTTGCATCTCCATCACTGGGATGTGCAATTTCTTTACAAATCACTTGGTTCACAGCTAAAGCCACTGAGCCACATGGGAGAGCAAATAGTGGGAGGCCATGCTGTGTACAGTAGGCAGTTCATTGGGTCCTGGTCTCTTCAGTGTCTGATATCAGACAGGATACTTAAGACAATTTCACAGGTGCTCCTTGACAAGATTTAATGGTTTGTCTGACTTTTTATAACCTTTTGGTTTTTATATAGGGTAGAGAGTCCTTCCACCAGCTCGGGGCCTGAACAGCTTGTAAGGAAATCAGGAACGCAGAATGCATAAAGCAGTCTACCTGTTACCCACCCTAGTTGCTATTTTACTACTTCTGTTTCTTGAGCTTGTTATGGATTTAAAATCTTGGAATTTTTCTTTCATCTACCAACCCTGCACCTCAGAGAGATCACCTCCTCTCACCTTTTCAACCATGGAACCAGGAAAAAGACTGCCTGCACCACAGAAAAGAGTTCCACCTGGCCCCCTCATGAACTGCTAACAATGGATCATTTGCAGCAGCTTGCCAGGGCACAC
>JAWWEU010000081.1:146084620-146137524 GCA_035583155.1 Acropternis orthonyx | reverse complement strand
CCCGCCCCCCCCCCCCCCCCCCCCCCCCCCCTCCCCGCTTCTTCCCAAGGCTCAGTTTTCACCAGCAAATTCTCTCCCTCCTCCCCTGCAGCAATGCAGGGGGACAGGGAACAGGAGCTATGGTCAGTTCATCACATGTTGCCTCTGACACTGCTTCCTTCTCAGAAGAACTCACACTCTTCCCCTGCTCCAGTATAGGGCCCTCTCTCCACAGGTCCACAGATCCTGCCAGGATCCTGCTCCAGCATGGACTTTCCACAGGGTCACAGCCTCCTTTGGGGCACATCTACTTGCGCTTGCATGGGGTCCTGGAGGTGGATCTCTGCTGCTCCATGGACCTCCAAGGGCTGCAGGGGCACAGCTGCCTCACCATGGTCTGCACCACAGGCTGCAGGGGAATCTCTGCCCTGATGCCTGGAACAGCTCCTCCTCCTTCCTCACTGAACTTGTGGTCTGCAGGGCTGTTGCTCACACATACTCTCACTCCTGTCTCCAGCTGCAATTGCTCCTGCCCAGTAACTCTTTTCCCTGTCTTAAATATGTCATCACAGAGACACTACCACCATCAACACCTTTGTACTCCCCCTGTTACCAAAATCTGTCTATGTAAAGCCAGTACGGATGAGTTAACCTTGGGCAGCCACCAAACTCCTGCTCAGTCAGTCTCACTCCCAGAGCAGGGGCTGGGCTGGCAGCTCATTTCTACGACTGGGTTGATGGGGCTCTCCCAGTTCCCTTGTGCCCCTGGGCTCCTCTCTGCATGTGCAAATAATACTTTTATCATATAACCTAATATTATGCACCTGTCAAAACAATCCTGTTCTGTTTTGTATAATCTAGAAACGTACACATTCCATTCCTGGCAAAGGATGCTACACACACTCTGTGTTTAATACATTTGTCTTCCTTACCCCAGTGCTACAGGGCTGTCCACCCTGTAACATCCTCCTGACCTCCTTTGCATTATCTTAGGCAAACAGTTCATCTATGATCACATGTTCTGTGAGACCTGCTCTCACTACTGTGTCAGTAAACTCTTATATGATTACAAATACTAATCAATATCTTCCCCAAGGTCTGCAGCCTCACATCCTCTGTAGGCTGTATGCTGCTTTTCACGAAATGCAGGACACTGTAGTCTCATCTCCAACTTGTGACTCACTATCTCCCTGATGTCCATTTCTGAATAGCCACTGGCTGGGGCCTCAGTCCATATGGTGTGTTTGTACAGTGGATTCTTCCTGCCTTGCATACATTCATATCAAATTACACCCTGCATATTTCAGATGTCAAGATCATCTGCAAATCTGACCTTGTTCTCAAAGAAGCTGAGCAGTGACTTCACACCATTTGAAAATTCATTAAAGCTTGCTGTTAAACACTGAGCAGAAGGATGGCACCATACCCAATGTGTTTTTCTCAAATTGGCAAAGAACTACTGACAAAAGTCCTGACCTATGCACAATACTGGGGTGAAGTGCAGGAGTCCCGTTACTTCTGCACCTGCTATATATGATTTTGTTTAGACTACCCTCATTCTTATTTATAATGTAGTTGTGCCAATTAAACTGTATGAAATCCTGTATGAAACAACTGTATGTATGTATAAACTGTATGAAAAACTTATTTGCTGATATGTGAACTTCTGTCTACTTTTGGAAGGGAATTAGGTAGGTTCAGTCATGATTTAATTCTTGACACACCAGTATTTTTTCTTATCTAAATCGTTATTTTCCAGTTTCTTACACATGACTGATCTGATGATTTCATCCAGAACTATATTGTGCATTTAAGCCAAGCTGAAAGGTTTGTATTTTCCCCAGGTGCTCTATATTTCCCCTTTTTGGGACTAGAAATGCTTTTGACCCTCACAGTCTGCTGGTAGTTCATCCACACTTTACAAGTTCTCTCAACCAACCACCAACAGACCCCAAGGTTAACCTCATAAAGCCAAACTGTACTGAGAATACCAAAGGCTCAAATTATTTTTTTTTAACGTAGAATGGCAATTGAGATGTCTGAGCATCTCCACAGCTTGTAGTGTACTGCATCTCTCTGTACCAGCAGCTGGGCATAGGGTGAACATCTCAAGTAACAAAAGAACCATTTTCTTTTTCATCGGAGTTGGAAATGATCCACAAGGATCATCAAGTTCAGCACTTCTTATGACAAGCAGTCAAAGGCCAGCTGTATGTACCTGCTTTCTGCTTTTTGTCATTGACAGAAAATGCTCCGTCTCTTCAGCAAGAAAGGCAAGCCCTTTTTTGAGTTTCTCATATTGTCATTTGTCAGCAGCGTCCCCCCTCTCTGCTGGGAAGCTGATTAACAATTTCCATAGTCTTCTTTGTACTGATAATGTAGACATGACTTTGTCTTCCTTGTCCTCTGTGTGGAGACTTCTCTCAACTTTCCTTTTCATTAGACATGGCTTACACTTTTGCTTTGAGTCTATTTTCTCTGAGGAACTGCCAACCATCCTTTGTTGTTCTCTCCTTCAGACTCACCTCCTGTGACATACTACAGGCTGCGTCCCTGAGGTTTGTTCAAGACTGAATGCTAAAGGTGTATATGGAGCAAGTGAAAATTCTAGGTCTGAAATTGGGCTGGATTTTATCAGGAGCTGCTCTTTGGAGAACAGATACTGGAGGTTAGAGGGCTCCCACCACACACAATTGAATCCGATTGTAAACTATGTCCCTAAGTGCCACATCACAAGTCTCTTAAACACCTCCAGGAATGGTGATTCAACCACTTCCCTGGGCAGCCTGTTCCAATACTTGACAACCCTTTCCATGAAGAGACTTTTTCTAATATCCAATCTAAACCTTTCTGGCTGCAAGTTGAAGACATTTCCTCTTGTCCCATTGCTTATTACTTGGGAGAAGAGACTAACTACATGATACACCCTCCTTTTAGGTAGTTGTAGAGAGCAAGAAGGTCTTGTTTGGGCCTCCTTTTCTCCAGGCTAAGGACCCTCAGCTCCCTCATCTGCTTCTCATAAGACTTGTGCTCCAGACACTTCCCAGCTCCGTTGCCCTTCTCTGGGCACCTCAATTTTAATTTTTTTTTTTTCATGAGGGGTCCAAAACTGAACTCAGGATTTGAGATGCAGCTTCACCAGTGCCATGTACAGGGTGTCACTTCTGGGTCCTGCTGGCCACACTACCATGATACAATACCATTGCCCACCTGGGCACTCCTGGGTCATGTTTAACCAGTGCTGCCCAGCACCCCTGGGTCCTTTTCTGCTGGGCCACTTTGCAGCCTCTCCACCCCCAGCCTGTAGCACTTCAGAGGGTTGCTGTGACCCAAGTGTGAGCATCACTAACAATTGCGAGATTTCTCCCAGATGCTTTTAGAATGTTTTATCTGCCTCTTTGTTCTGATTGGATTGTCTGTAACAGAATCCCCAAGGATATCAGATGTGCTCCAGTGTGCTCAGTACAATTTGGAGCATCCTGAAAGACCTCATAGGACACTCCCTCAAATGCTGGCCCCCAGGCTTATCCCTAGCAAGTCTGATTTTATCCATTTCCCCTTTAAAATCTAGTTTAAAGCTCTTTCAAAGAGCCCTGGTAACTCAGCAGTCGATACCATTGCTCCCAGGTCAAGCTGGCAGAGTTACGGTCCCTTCCTGCATGGCATTCCATGCAAACTCCCACTCAAACTGCCACACCATGCCCTGTTCACTGTCAGTTTGTGGTGTTCCCCAAGGGTTTCTTTTATCCATCCTGGGACTTGGTCACCGTTGTCCCTGACCCTGTCCAGGTCCCCTCAGCTGCTGTGGCACGAGCTGTGGGCTCCTTCCTGGTCTCTGCTTCCCTGAGATTCCCTCAGTTCAGGAAAGCACTCTGTGGTTCCTGAACCCCACTGGGGTGCTCTGTTGCCAATTGTTCTGACACTGGAGCTGCTTGCCTTGGTGACTGAGTTTCCATTTGCTTCTTTAATTTTTCTCCTTCCATTTACTTCATCTGCTGTCAAAATACAAAGTTTCTGCCAATTCTTTTCATCCCTAACTAAACTATTCTCGGACTTCTCTGATGATGGAAGCATTAAGGGAATTTACATTTTCAGTCTGGTACACCCAATAGACAACACAATGCTGTGGAGCAGGTATAAATCATGGAAATGAAGTGTTGAAGATTATTGACATGCAGTTCTTTAGAATTGACTTGAATGACTTCATCATAAAAGAATATCTAGGTAGGTCCAACAATTCAACTGAACTAAGTTCTCTGCTCCCACCTGTTAAGTAATGCCAAATGCAAACTGGTTTTTGTTATATCTCCAAAATTGAAAGCACATTCTCCATAAAAAAATTATTACTTTAACCTGCCTTTGCAGCTACTCATACGAAATAACTATATTGGCTCCAGGCCTGCGGTCATGAAAACACCACGATATTGAAAATCTTTAGTTCTTTCAAGCTTCTCTTTTGATCATCATCATGCTGTCTCCATTAGTAACTCTTTAGGTTACTGGAATCTGTGCTTCAAGAATGGGATCAATGACATTCTCTTTAATTACATCTGAACTTTTCCCCTCTTTTTTTTTGTTTTTTTTGGTGCTGTTTTGGTAGGCTGTTTGTGATAGAAGGTGCTGGTGATTCTAGTTCCACCAAAATCCTTGGCAAGCAGATATCAATGGACCTTTATAAAGGCTCCTTTCTCTGTGTTAATAATACAGCATTTTGACAGTATGGAAATGGCACACAGCTTTAACAGTATGGACTTAAAAGCAGAGGATAACACCAAATCAATGCAACTTTCAACCAGAATAAACATACAGAGAACAAAATATACTCTGCCCATTTTTAATTTTCACATTTGGATGATATAAAACCTGGTCTTCTGTTACTTAAGAGAAACCACCAACAGCTTTCTGCTAATAACAATAAAATCAGTACTGCAGTGCAATACTGCTATTATTTTAATCTTAAATTCAGTTTATTTTAGGCTGTATTTTCAGTTTGCTTTATGATGAATTTCTTTTCTATTAACAACACAAAGTCACATCATGAAAATTAGTTCTTATTGAAATACATGGGCTTGCAGTGCTTGGTAAGCACAGTCAATAATTAAATAAATTCTTAATTCCCATGTACTTTTCAAGTCTGTCACAAATAAGGACAATTTCCTGAGTCACAAGTCACTGTTCTTTGGAGCCTTGGAAGATCAGGCTGCATTATTTTACTTTACAAGGAATAATAGACTAGAAGGATCACTAGACTCTTCCTACTGCTATTACAGGTGCACACAGTTTCTTATCCATGTGAACTGCTGATAAGGATCTGTCTCAAAACTTTGTTCTTGTTATTGATGGTTACTGGTTGTGATCCAGAAAGCTGGAAACTTTCTCCTGGTTTCTATCTAAATGTATTCAAGTCCAGGTTATTTTTCCTGCATTAACCTGGTTCACCCCCTCTGGAAAGAAGTAAGTACTTTTTAATAACCTCTTTTCTCTTTTTGCCACTATGGCTTGAGCAAGCTTGGTGTGCCCAAATTCTTTTTGCACAGCAGCCTAGCCAATTTTACTGGCCTTTTCTTCACCACAAACCCAGTTTGGGTTCCTGAATGTGGGATCTCACTGTCTCAAAGTACTGCAAGTGAGGTTTCTCCCCAAGCAAGATCCCATGACATTTGTGTTTTATTGTATATACTGAAAAGATTTAATCTGTCCTAGAAACACCTTTGTCTTTCTCACCGATGCAGCAGTGGTGACTCTCAGTCACTCATAAGGGACAAATACAAACCAACCTTCCTTCTCAGTTGTTGCAAGTTGATACTGCCCTGTATAAATAATTCCACCAGCTAACTGACCTGACAAATAAAAGTCACTGCTCATTTCCAAAGAGCATATTTACATTTTCACTCTTACTGATATTATTTTACATGTTCTGTAAATATTGTTTATCGTTGTATCTCTCAGGTAGTTGTCCTTTATATCCTAGGCCATAAATCCCCATGGCTGTTCTTCCCATGTCACACCTTTACATTATTCCACTGGACTTTCAGCCCTGCTCTGGCAAAATTCCAATTTTGGATGTCAATGTAGAACCTATTTCTGCATGACAAAGCATTTGCAAGGGCCAGCAGGAAATGTGCCACTGTACAGAATCCTATTTTCTAGGTAGAACATCCACTTGACAAAAGAAACAGGAGAGATTTCTACTATTTTACTTAATATCCAAACAAAGCAAAAAAAAAAGAGCTGCATCATGTTATATGAACTCGTTGTGACAGCGTGTGGAAGCAACAAGATTTAACAGAAGGTTTAGAAACCATTGTGTCATTGAAGTAAACTGAGGCTCATCTGCAGCCTTCAAGCTAATTTGTTGTTTTTCTGAAGCCAAATATTTTGATGTATATATATATATATATATATATCAAAAAAAAAAGAAGAAGCATATACATTAATGTGTATGTATGTATAAAATAAAAAAAATCAAATACAAACCCAGCCACAATTAAGAATTATATTTTTAAAGACTACAAATATTTACTGTGTAGGTAAAATAGGTGTTGTACTCCTGCCTCTGTGAATGATTGTATTCATTCAAATCAATTATCCTTCTACAGATGTGATTTCATAAAAGGATAATTAGTTCATGTCTGGAATTTCATCAGGTAAAACAATTTATTTTAATTGCTTCTGTATCAGTGAACTGCAGCACAATTTTTTTTCTATCTACAAAACAAATTTAATCAACTCTGCCAAATAAGAGGTCATTTGTTACTTGGAAGATGAGATTGTTTATCTTTACTGTCAGCCAAAAAAAACCCCACAAAAACAATTGCCATATATCTGCATGCATATGTTTCTTGCATCTATAAAAGTACCTATTTTGGCCTTTTGTAATAATTCTGCACTGGAAAATCATGTAGGTGATTCTCCTTTTCTTCCATTACCTTTCAGGGATGTTTTTCTTGTGTACACAAGGACTTAGCCTGCCAGAGGTCCTGCTGACTCCTCTTTAAAGGCTTCTTGAACAAGATGAAATTAAAAATCTCTGCCCAAGAGGTCGTTTTTGAAAGTCACATGTGACACATGAATGATGAAAGATTGCCTTTTGTTTTTCTCAGGAGAAATTTGTTAAACTGACCAAAGCAATATAAAAGTGAGGGAGCTCAGTGGATAAGCAGCACATTTTGACAGAATTTCATTTAAAATGCTGTAGATATTTCCCCATTTACATGAATATGGGAAGTGCACCCTAAAGCCTTTGCTCCAGCCGGCAGGTGGGGTGGATGTGGATGTACAGACCCACACAGGACACCCTTTGCAAACCTCAGGCTCCAAGGGCAGTGAATTTGCCTCATCCTCTGCAGCCACAAGCCACTGCCATGCCCTGCAATCAGCACTGGAGTTTTGGGTCTGCCCATCCAGCCTGGATGTGCTGGTGCTGAGGAAGGAGCAAAGCACCTCACTAGTCTGTGCTTTCCAGTCTTCTCTGTGCCCTGACTCATTCTATTATATGATAGACCAGGTGCTTCAATCTGGGTGTGTAGACCAGCCAGCTCTACTGGGGACTTTCTTAACCATACTGTAAGAGATGGATGGTAACAGACCTTTCCCTATCAGTGAAGTGCCAGCTCTGCATCCATTTGCATACCAAGGCTGCCTTTGTAATTTCCAGAATACTCCAGGGCACAGGAATGTGGCTTCATGTGACAGTAAATCTCCAGACTGCTCCCTGTCAAGAATTTGTTGTGTTCCAGCTTGTGCATTCCCTGGATATAACTCAACACCTTGCACAGTCCAGTGATCGACCCCCAAAGTGGTTTGTGTCCAGCCACTTTGTTCTGGGCACTATAACAATTTGCTAGCATGGATGCAGACTGATGTGTTCCACCTGACTTCAAGGCTCAGGAACATTTATTTCTCATTGCAGACAGCCACCATGTTCCAGCACGTCCTTGTCTCTCTGCCTGTCACCAGCCCTTGGCACCTCCTGTTTCAAATCTCAGCTACTGCAGTAGACCCTTATTCTCTCTCAGCCCGAGACATTTTCAAAAGCCTCCTGCACGACAGGATCATGTCTGTGCTCAGATGTGAGCTAATCCCATCACTCGGCAGCAGGCACAGAGCTTTCTGCTCTGACTGAGACTTATTCCACAAGGCAGAGTCTAATTGTAGAGCAACAGCTCTTGCATCTTTCTGCCTGTCACTGATGTAGCCGCCAGCCAAAACATGAACTGCAGCAGCATGAACATAGTCAGCATTTTCCCTGAAATATGAAAAGTAGGGATCTATTTCTGGGTGTATTTATTTCCTAGGCTTTGGAATACAATATCTTGATAAAATTCTTATTAATATTAATAATAATATATGGTCACTACTTGATGAGACAATAGCTTAAATCTATCCACAGTATTTTGAATCTTGTCTTTTCTGGTAAGACTCAGACCTCTGGAGCAGAAAGCAGAGCTCTGCAGCATGGCTCTCCTGACTCTTTGTGCACTGATAGCTGGATAATTGGGAAAACAAGGGCAATTCAGACTCTGATTCACACTGGATTTACCTGGGCTGGCTGAAGATGTTTCCCACCTGGATGATAAACTTTTCAGCTGTTGCAACTAAATCAGAGATGACTGTGAACCTGGGCTGTCAGCCCTCACAGTTTGCAGCTTGATGTTTTAATGTAAACTGAGATTGATAGTGGTTTATATTTACTGGCAGTAGCAAAACCAGCACCTCACCTAATCAGTAATCTGGCAGGGACATTTTGGGATGGCAGGCTTCTAAACCACCCTGGCCTGAAGTGCCAAATTTTGTGAAAAAGGTGCCTTTAACGACAGGACTGTTATATCTGACCCTGATTTCACAAATCCTGTGCTCATCAGACCTGTGGATTTCAGTGGAGTAAAGAAAAATAGCTGACCTCTGGTATTGTGAAAAGTATTTTTCCTTGGCACATTTTCTCTTCTTATATCTCTTGATCTCATCAAATATCTTGTCAAATGAATTCACTGGAGCAAACTTATCAAAGTGGATAAAAAAAGAACCGGATAATTAAAACCCCATTAGTTTGATGCCAGTTACATCTAAGACTTTAGAAGGAATTAGTAAGGAAAATATAGACATACAGAGAAATTAATTAATATGCTAGAAGTCTTTGTGAAAAACAGAATCCCCAGAATAATCTGAAGTCTTCTTTGATAAAATATGAGATTTTCTACATTAGTCAACAGTGCATTTTTCTCTTGACATGTAAGAAATTATTACTTAAGATAACTAAACTGGATATCAATAAAGAACTGTGAGATAACTGGAGATAAGGAAATACAAGACTGTCATGAGACTTTATCTGTAATAGCATGGGAATTCTGGTTTTCCATGTCTGAGAAAAAGAAATCCAAAATGAAGCAAACAGAGCAAAGGATAAGACAAAAGTTTATTTTACTGGAGGAAAACAAAAGAACCTAATTTATTTCACATGAAAAAATGATACCAGAATGTATTCATGATAGTATGTGCTTCCATGCAGGAAATGTGGTTCCTGGCGGAGAAGACTGGCACATCCCCTGCAGTGTTGCATGACTGGTAGGGAAATAGATTGATGGCCAAAAGATTTGAAAGAAAACATCGTGAGCCACTGTGAAAAAAAAAAAAAAAATTTCAGTTGTGTAAAGGCAAAACTGTTTCATTGCCCTTTGAAAGCTCCTGAACAAGCACATGGTCTATGAAAAGTATTATACTGGAGGAGGTGGGGGAGATAAAATGGAGAGGTGAGACCTCAGCTCCTCAGTCTCTCACTGCATGGGAGCGCAGAGGGATGTCTCTGCCTTTACTTGCTTTGGCTGAAAGCTTTCTTGTACATTTTCTGGGCTGTGCTGCTTTCTGCAGATTGTCCCAGGCACAGCTTGAGTGCCAACAGGGTCCAGGAAACCGTCCCAGCAGCAATTTGCCAATATCTCTGTAACAGCACGGGCAGGTCAGAGGGAGACCTGGGTACTTTGCCCCAGCCTGTGTGGCATCTGCACTCGCTGCAATGTGCTGAACCAACACTGAGTGGTAGTAAAACTCATGGGCTGTGGATCCAGACCCAGGCTTGCAGGGGAAGGATAAAGTTTCCTACCAGAGTTGATGTGAAAGTAGGGATTTAACAAAAATATCTACACTAGTATGTCACTCAAACTCTATGAAGAACCTCATGGCTTGTTTATCCACTGGTTAACAGACGTAACAGACTGTACCTTCTTCAAAGAGGATTCATAAGAGACAGCAATCAATAAATACTCGTGAAGACCTTTGATGCTTGAAAAGGGAAAATACTATTTTCACTAGACTTATACAAAAATCCAATTACTGTTTCAGAGAAACAGAGGGAGAAGAGAAAACAGATTTGATGAAGACTGAGGTTCTTTGCCATGATTACACTGAGACCTAACTAAAAATAATAATAGACTAAGAAAGAACTGATTGAAATTGTTATCTTTCAAACTTATTCTAAGTACTAGATCTAGAAATAAAAAATGTATTGAATAAGATAGGCAAAGGCCCTTCTGTTAGGTCAGCTGTTTTTGTGACAGGACTAATGGAAGCAGCGTATCAGGTTAGGAAGGCACAGTCACAAAACTAATGAAAATATTGGGGGATGATGAACGTGCTTTGATATCATCCTACAACTGAGGTGTCCCTGAAGAGCTTACTGCAGAGATAAGTGCAGGACAAAATGAATTCCGTGTAATTGCAGTGAAGGCAAGATTGAAGTTACCTAAATTAAGACTGGATTTAGACGGATGTTCTACAGAGTTTGCATGCCAGCAGTTCAGACCACTACTTCAAAACAGCACTTCTCTTGATATTCTCCTTATTGTCCATTGTTTATGTGTGTCTTTGGTCAGTCCCAAAGTTCCCTATCCATATAAAGACAAACATTGCACATCTCTGCTGTCACCCATTCAGATCAGGTTGGTGCCCATCTCATCTTCAAGATCCTTTAATGTTCAAATGTGGGCATCAGTGCCTTAATTCCATCCAACAGCCTGGAGAACATTAGGCCTGTGGTGCTATACTTGCAGGAGCTCTCTGCCATGCATAGATCCACATGGTTGGCAGATCACAGATGCTCAAACCCATGACAGTGAAGAAGTAAGTACCTGAAAAAGCAGGGATTCAACCTTGCCTGATGTGGTGGCTTTTGAGTCTCTGTCACTCATGTCCCCAGCCACCATGCTCCAAGAACATGCACTCCATCCCTATGGATGTACAACTCAGAGTTCAAGATTTGTGACACCAGTAGAGGAACAGAAAGACAACAACCTGACTCTACTCTGAGAAAAGTGGGTGAGGGTTCTGACTGGACTAATAAACTGTTGTAGAAAAGAGAAAAGTTGGGTTTCCTTTGGTCCTGAGCACTACTGTAGTAACAGTTTAATATTTGGAAAGTTCTGCATTGTGTCCCTGTGCATGGAAAAGGACCTGCCAGACTGACTTTTCTTGTCATTCAAGTCTGCTTCCATTTTGCAGACCTGTTTAAAGCTGCCTCTCTCCATGCATTTGTTATGTGCTACTCCATATGTCTCCTAAAAAAGGAAAAATTGTCATTTGAATATAATGGAAAACCTACTCCCATGATTAAATGCAATGAAGAAACCATTGAGTACAATGATTTTCTAGCAGGAGACTCATACATCTTTAAATCAATGGAGTTGCATTTGCTTACTGTGATGAGCCAACAGACCACCTATGGCTGGCAGAGGCTGGATCAGCTGGTTGGCTGCAAGACTTATGAAGAATATATTATAAAAACATCAAAAAGAGCAGATCTGTTTTGTCAGCTGTTTTGGGAATAAATCCTGTGCCAGGCAGTACATGAAGAATACACCGCAATAAATCTCCTATCCAACACCTCAACCTGTCTCCTATATCTCTTTTGGGCATGTGTAGTCTCACTGTGACCCTGAGTCTCGCCCTGACTCTTCCCTCTCACCTACCACATCTCTTGGCTTTGTCACTGCAGTGACACTATCAACCTGCCTCTTTGTCATAATGTGAGCATCTTCCCTTTCCCCTGTACTACCCTTTCAATACATTGCTGCTCATATCATCCACCATCTCTTCCACCTGCTTTTGCTATTCACTGGCCTACAGTGCAGCCAGGAGAAACTTGTTGAAAATATTTCACAGTCTACATTTCCCCCGCTCCTTGTCGTCCTTGTCTTGCTTGTCTTCCTTGTCTTCCTTATTCTCTGTTGAACATTGACATCAGCTCAGTTTCTTGCTTTGTGCCTTCTCTGGTTTTCCATGACATTAGGTAGGAAAACCCCAACTCTGAAATGACTCTGCTATGATTCTCCTCTGAAAACCCTCCCTCAACACCTGTTTGCTCTGCGATCAGGGCTCATGTCCTTCCTCTCCTGAAACCACTAGATTTATCACCAACAGTGTTTGCTGGTTTCCTTGTGCTTTCCTTGCTTGCCTGTTGCCCCTCATCTTCCATTCATCCCATGAACTCTCTTAAGCAGAGAACTTCCCTTTGCCCTATTTTCAGGGTGTTGAACTCCAGGAGGAAGATGGAACAGAGATGTCCAACTAAATTAATACCCTACCTTAGTCTTTTTAAGTCAGGATCCCTTTTCTTCCATGACTTCTCCATGTTATTTGCCAAGATTGCAATATTCCACCCTGCTGAGCTGAATGCCATCAAGGCAACTGAGTTGTTGGGAAACACACTCAAATCGGTCCAAACAGCCCAGAGAGACAGAGAGAGTTATCAACTATTTTTCTTGGCTCCAGCAGAGATTTCTGCAGCTGTTCTTTATTTAAAAAAACACTTCCAGGACAGATTTTTGAGTTTCAGCTTTCGTCCCTCTTATCCCAATTATGTCTTCATTAGGCACATGAAAGAAGTCCTTAAGACCCAGTATATTTTGCAGCTGCAGTCAGGTCACTTTTCAGCCATATCCTGTATCTTAAAGAGTATAATAAGTACCACAATGAAAATAATACCTAATAATGATGATGGAATCCATTATTTCTTGAAGAGATGAAACACACAAATTGCAAAACACACAGAATCAAAAGTGAAGGCTTGAGCATAGCCTAAGACATTTCATAGGCAAGGGCATAATTGCTCTTGATTTCTTTACATTGGTTTTTTATCTCTAAGAAGCCAGATGACAAATTGCCAAGTAATTATTCATAAGCCATTAGTACATGGTTTCCCTCCCTTCCTCCTCCTCTTCATAACCTCCTCCTTTGCATTGGGGTCCTTTTCTTTTGATATTTGTAAGTTTACAGTTTGGAAAGGTCAAAAAATGCAAAGCACAAGGCTTTGCTCTCTGTAGTCCACTGGCCTCCTTCCTACTATTTATACATTACGGTTGAACTTGGGGAATTCGGTCATCTTCGGTGTTAGACAAACCCATTTCAGAAGATGCTCCTGCCCTAACAGGTTTGCATTGAATATATGAAGCTTCTAAGAGGAAGAGGATAAACCACAGTGATTCATCCCAAGCCAGTGGGCAGGAAAAGGGCAGGCCTGGGAAGGAATTTTATTTCAGTGATTCCTTTATCACTGTTTTTCCCATGAACTAGTGTACTTTTTTTAGGACAAAGAATGTTGTGACCAAGGAACTGGGTGTTTCTCTAAGCTGTCAATGGCTAGCCAGTACATAAAGGACCACTGGGGTGGTCCAATGCATCTTAATAATCTCTGAATGTACCTGTGTCCCTGGAGAGCACAGCTGCAATTTTAAGCTGATGGTCAGACCTAGGTTTCCCAGGAAAAAACAGGCTGAGATTTCTGTGCCCCTTCTTCCCCCCACTCCAATAGACCCCATTGCTATTCTTGCATCACAGCACTCAAACCTGAGCACTGTGGGTGTTGGGGCCCTGTTACCTCCACTTTTTGATCCTGACTGCTGGTTGTGGCAGCTGCAAGCACTTTGCAATGCTGGCGGCATCAAGGCGTTCATTTTTCATCCTCCCTGTGATAGGAATAGAGGTGAGGAGTTCAGCACTCTCCCTTACCTTCACTGACATCAGTGCTGTGTCAGCCCTGATGGTATTAGAACAATCTTTTAAAAGCTGTTCATCTTCTTACTGTGCTGTGCACTCCCTGAAGGCCACGGACAAGTGGCACAGTCTGGAAGTGCATGTGATGTCATGGAAGAAATATGAAATGGCAGCTGAACTGCTGGCTGCTACAAGGGCACATTTTGGTTAATGTTTCCTATTAACTCCAAGCTCCTTCTGTCAACCTGTTATCATGGTAGGGAGAGTCTAAAGGAAAAAGCTCTCTTGTCTTCTGCTCAAAATTGCCATTTGCCAAGGATTTGCTAGAGGTCTAATTAAAGCAGAATAAATGTATTTTGCAATTCTCACCCAAGAGGGTAGTTTAGATCAGAATCAGTGGAATGAAAACAGCATGTTTCTGACTGAGTTTTGAGTGTTAATGAAAAGGGATACTGTGAATGATGAAGACAAATGTACTTCAAATGAAAAACTAATACTGCTCATAACAGCAAAAATATAAAAATCCATATTATTAGAACAAATGCTTTGCTACTATTTAGGCACTTACGTGTCTAAATCTCTATTAGAATCTACAGCTGGCATAGACAAATATTTATGCTGATATTTAGTACTTAGTACTGCTGTGGCTGTAATTTATATTCCCCCATAATCATGTCAGAATGCCACTCTGTGCTCTGTGTTGTGCCATTTTCACTTGTGATTTTAATGTCCCTGAAGCAACTCTTCATGGGGAAACCCATTCTTCCAGTCAAAAAAAACCCAACTCCTCACAAATCTCTGTGGTGCTCTCTGAAATACAAATAACAACACTAATAAGGCTTAGAAGATTCTGTATTGAACAATACACAAATAGCTTATGAGAAATGTTTTCTTCACAGGGGACCTTATGTTCTTAAACAACACACATCAAGCAAATTTTCAAACAAGCAGTTACAGAGGGAAACCATTAACCAAGACGTGGTTATGAAGTCTGCCTAAAAATGTGAGCTGCAAGAAGATCACATTTTTACAGACAGAAGCAAACCAAACAACGTTCATGAGATCTCAAGTCTTACTAAAAAGCAGTCTTGCTTACTCGTGTTCCAGGATCACTCAGAGCCCCGTGCTCTGCTGACAGCCTCTGAACTGAATTAGCCTCCCAAACAGCTGCAGGGTTACATCTGCAGAGGTTCTTAAAGATGGATTAGATGCTTAACCAGGGCACTCTCATACTCTTTCTTGGAGCTTCCACAGCCTTCTCTTGATCATGCACTGGGAAGCACATCCTTGACACCCTCAGTTGACTCTCCCTGCTTCTAGTAGATCAAAAGGGCAAGTGAAGCACATGCCTCTGGTAAGATAGAATTATACAATGGGCTGTGTTGGAAGGGACCGTAAAGATCATCTAGTTCTAATGCCCTTGCCATGGACAGGAACACCTGCCACTAGACCAGGTTGCTAGTTGTTTTGCTGGCATAAGTGACTCAAACAGGACACAGAGTTACAGCAACAGGCTGAAAGACCTGGGGCTGTTCAGGCTGGAGAAAGGAAGATGCAGAAGTCTTTAAGAAAACAATGACAAAAGGCTACTGCCAGACTAACTCCATTTTCTCCCATTTGATAAAGTGTTATAATAGTTTTCCCAAATACCTTTTTTTTTTTTTTTTTTTGGCAGATTTTCAATGTACTGTTGCTGTTTACTTGTGAGAAAAGTCATTGGTGGTATCTTGGTTCCTTGCAATAGTGAAGAAATTGGCTTATACAGTGAATAGCTGTTCCTTTGCCATCAACTTTATGTTAACATTCACAATATCAATTAAACAAAATTTGAGGATCAAATATGTGACAGTAACCGGAGGGTCTGAAATAATTGCAAAGGTTAGGTCATGGTGATCAAGCTTCCAAATGCATTTTACTGAGTGCTGATGTGAAGTCTGCAGGTTATTTCCTCTTCCTTCAGGTGTCAGAACTCATTTAGGCTTTAGACATTGCTGTAAAAGGCAATCAGCTCTTCCCTTCCCATCTCCGAAATCATTTTAACACAAGTAATATCAACAGAGTCACATCATTTAAAGCCTTCTCCTGCTGCCGTGCAGCTGCTCAGGCAGTTAATTACAATATGTTCCCAGGATGAGAGGCTGAACAGGCAGTCACAATTCTGTGCTTCATTAAAATGAGCTTAGCAAAATTAGGCTGATAGGATAATGGGGATACCTTGTGCAATTGCCACAATTCCCATCAACAGAGACTGTGCCAGACATTACTCTCTTTGTTTAAATAACATACCTTGTGTTTGTTTACTAGGGATAAGTAATGGCCACATTCTTTCATCTGAAAGCAAGCTGCTAAACTGCATCATTCTAAAGACTTATGAATGAATGCAGCACCTACTCATGCAAAATAACAGTATATCTACTGTCAAACTTTGATTTAGTTCTGAGGAGAGATAGGAGCTTGAAACACTTTTGTTGGGAAAGTACAGGAAACAAACCACTCTATGAGAACAGGTGCCTTACATGATATATGTCATTTATTCACCTTCATCATTTCAAGTAGAAATCTAAGTTTGTGCAGCTCTTCTCTCTCACCTTCAAGAGTTGTTAAGACTGGAAATTGAAGTTATTTTAATAACATTGATTTGTCCATTGTTGATTCATCTGCAGGAAGTCAGGGCCCCAAAGATGAGATTCATCTCACCTGTCATTATCTCTGGAAAACTGTCATTTACATTCAGCGTAAATAATTAGGTGAACAAAATGCCCTTCAGAGAAGTCTGACATAAGAGAGGAATTACCTTTTATTACTGAAAGAGCTCCTAAACTTCCCCTTGAGACAGATCAGTTAAATCTCTGGGGCATCTGCAACAAGCTTAGTAGAATCTAAACTGGAGACTTCCAAGACCCAAACAATAAACAAGGCTATTGTCTGACTTTAGGTGACTCATCCATCCTTGGGACTAGCCCACTGGATGGTGCAGACCAGGTCCCTTTGCAGAGGGGGCACTTTAGGCATATTCTGCTCTAGACTTCAGCCATCACACCTACAATTTCAGGGTTTCATGGTCAAATGCCAAATCAGAAAAAAGTCTTCAGTCTCTGTTCCTTTACCAGCTACACTGCAATGAAAATGACAGATAGAAGGAGGCTATTACTTTTAAATGGCCACAGGGTGAAGTAGGTCCTTTCCTTTGGTGCTAGCAAGAACTATGTTCTAAGGATAAGTGAGTGAAGCAATTGCTGAGAAAAGTAAGACATTATTCCATATATCATCCATCACAGATATACATATTGTCTATCATACATGGATAAAACAGGAGGGATTTGCATTTTTTAAAAATGCCTGTTGTTCTGTAGCAGTGGGGTGTGTGCTTTTATGAACAGATATGCATGTCACTCCAGCGTGTGCAGTTTTATTGTATTGAGAACCACTGAAAATAATTACCCACAATATCAATTTTCCTTCTGGAGTTTAAGAAGCAGATTGAGAGCAACGGTGTTATTAAGAATAATTTCAGAGCAGTAAATATAGATGTCTCATCATCTATAATGGTAGGCTAGACATCTACATTTGACTGAAATGAAGAAATGTATCACCATGGATTCTGTTTTGGTAAAAATATACATACATCTATCCTGCATACAACAAATGTGATGTAGAGAAAACATTCTTCAAAATACATAATTCCTTCAGTTATCAGTTCCTAACCCTCCCTATTTACTCCAAAGTATTGAAACCAAAACACTGCATAAAATATTGCATCTATTCTGTTATGTATCTTGATCTACTAAAAAGTTGGAATACTTCAAGTATGTTTTATATAGGTATTAAAGCCACTCTGGATCAAAGCCTGTGATCTGGAATACAATGAGATTCTCACTGATAGTTCAGTTGTTAAATTGATAAGGTCCTGGAGATTTTGTTGGCATTCAGTAGAGAATCCACGTCCAAACCAGAAGTCAGTAGTTGTGGAGCTGTGTTAACAGATGGGACTGTTGCACTCAGCTCTGGAGCGTGAAACATTCATACTCCCGGCAGCAAAGCATATGGTCTAATAAACATGAACAGGGTCAAGACTCAACTCTCAGTTCTTGGGGTATTTAGTATTCACCTAATGCCCTTGTGACAGAAAGCCTTATGGGACATATGTGGTCAACACTTCCCATACAGCATAAATATAACTATTCATATTCTATTGGAACATGCTGCTTATATTTCATATATTTAGTTTGTGAAATCTGCAGTATTTATAAGCTTTATGATGCTGCATTTAGAGATGAGACCAGCAATAGCAGATGGGAGGCTGGACATGAGCCAGCAATGTGTGCTCACAGCCCCAAAAGCCAACCGAATCCTGGGCTGCATCCAAAGCAGTGTGAGCAGCAGGTCGAGGGAGGGGATTCTCCCCTTCTACTCTGCTCCACCTGGACAACTGCATCCAGCTCTGGGGTTCCAGTACAGGAGGAACATCGACCTGTTGGAGTGAGTCCACAGGAGGCCACAAAGTTGGTTAGAATAATGGAGCATCCCTCCTACGAGGAAATGCTGGGAGAATTGGGGTTGTTCAGACTGGAAAAGACAAGGCTTTGGGGAGACCTAATTGCAGCCTTCCAGTACCTGAAAGAAGCCTACAAGAAAGATGGAGAGGGACTTTTTATGAGAGCCTGTAGTGACAGGAAGAGGGGGAATGGCTTCAAACTGAAAGAGGATAGGTTTAGGTGAGATATTAGGAGGAAACTCTTCACTATGAGGGTGGTGAGGCAGTGCAACAGGTTGCCAAGAGAAGCTGTGGATGTCCCGTCTCTGGAAGTGTTCAAGGACAGGTTGGATGAGACTTAGAGCAACCTGCCTACAGCAGTGGGATTGGAATGAGGTGGCCTTTAAGGTCCCTTCCTGCCCAAACCATTCTAGAGTTCTATGATTCTGTGAATACAGAGGTGCCTGAGGCTGAGCTTGTCACAGTTTTTGCAAATTTTGTTGTCTTTGGAAACTCCCAGGTATCACTGTCCTGGCAAGACTGACCCTGACCATAGTCAGGGCTCTGTGGGTTCAGTGCCATGCAGTGGGCCACATATCTTGGAGCAGGCACTGCGAGCCAGAACCCACTCTCACAGGAGGAGAACCAGGTGAACCAACTGCAAACCAGATCAGGTTTTGCTAAGGTATTTTAAGTAATTACTTTCATGAAGATATTGTAATAGATTCATACTTTTTTTAAAGGAAAATTAAACTAGCATGTTAAATAGTTTGTCTTCTGCAGTGAACACCACTGTTAGATGAATATCTCAGCTGCTGGTTACCTGTTTCCATGTGAAGTCACATCCCTGCTCACATTCATTAGTCATCTTCCAGCTGCCTACAGACTGATTTTGACTCAGCAGAGTTCATGAGGAGTTGCCCTTTCCTGATCCGTCCCAGAGCAGGGCTTGTCCTCGGTGGTTCCGTGTATTTTCTCACATGGACCTTATTTATTAAGTGGAGCAGGTTACTCTGTGTGACTGATCTGGCTTATCAATATCTGATATTTCATTGTCCTGAATTTGGTTTACAAACTTTATCAGGGTCTATGAAGATGTACTTATTGATGAATCTTATCAGAAAAATACCAGGTGACTGACAAAGATGTCTTCTGGACACCAGGTAGCCCATGATTAAAGTTTTTAAATATGTTCATAATTTCTACTTATTTATTTTCCTAATAATCCCATGACAGTAAGGCACAACTCAAAGAACCTTCACTCCACAGGGTATGCAGTAAAAAAGGTGAACAGCGAACAGCTTAAACTTGCTGTTGTAAATAGACTTGACGCTCCCAGATGACATTTAACACTGTCTCCATTTGAAAATAGATCAGGGTGTTAATTCATATCTCCATGGCTTTTCTGAGTTTAGAAAGTCTTTGAGTATTACTTTCCATCTGGCAAGGAAGAAAGGTGAGAGAACATGTATCAGAAAATCAGCATCAGGCACAGCTTTTCAGTGTGGTTTTAATTTTTTTCTCCTTAACACTTTCAGCATTGTATCACAACAAATTTAGCACAGGGAATGTTAGTATCATAACTGATACTAGGTAAAAATTGAAAAAACAAAAAAGGAAAACCCTACTCTCCAATGATTAGAAACATTTTTCTTATGTAATTAAACCAACCAGCTCATTAGCATTAACCACACTACACATTCTAATGACCCAATTTATTTTAAAATACAGATCTGAGCAGATCTGATAAGGCTGCAGTATCCTAATTCTAAAATAATTCCTAATTTAAAACAGCTTTCTTGGCTGCCACATTGACCCATGTGCCATTGCAATTGTACTTACTCAGCAGACCAGTCCAGTTCATCATGAAGAAACTGAGAGAACTTGCAAGCTTTTGACTCAATATGTTCTTGACGTGAATTTGATGAATTTATTTTAATTTAAATCTAAGGACTGAAATTCAAAACTGTTAAGGAAAATGAACTCTTCCCTTTATATCAGAGACTGTTCTATGTCCCCAGGGCAGCATCTGACAGATAATACAATACGTTGTGCTGGAATGTAGCTCATACGTATTTAAGAAGAAAACTGTAATTACAAAGGCAAAGCTTAGAGATAATATCTTTTGTCACAGCTTTTTAGCATTTAACACCCGTCAGGTTTCTTGGCCCTTCTTGTCTTTAGCACTTCAGAAAAGGAACCACAGATACATTCTCAGTAGTTTTATAGTGCACTCAGAAAGTGAGCCTGTTTACATGATGATGACTGAGCAATGAACTTGTGCTCTGAGCCTCCAGATGCAGCCCAGGTGACATGCAAAGCTGTGTGACTCCATCAGCACAGTGCTGGCCTGATCTCCTGCTTTGTGACACCCTAATGTGGCCAAGGGGTTCTGGCAATGCAAGGGAGAGCATGTTTACACCTTCGTACATTGAGCAGAGTCACTGGCTGCCATGCTGAAGTCTCCCTTTCCACAGAATTTCCATGCTTATCAGTAATCCTCATTAGGAGATAATTTTGGATTTAAATCCAATAAGCTTGAGTTATCTTCAAAGAGGAAGGTTGTTTGTTGTGACCAGATGAGATGGCAGACATTTGCATTTCAGAAAAACTCCATTAAGTGCAAAATAAACCTCTCATTACTGAGGAATTTAGCTCAAAACACTAAAATCTACATCGTAGTATTGATTCTGGACACAGTAGACAGATTAATTTAAATGTTTACTGTATCTAATCTTTCATTATGTGCATCGGGATGTTCCATAAACCAATTTACCTCAGGTATGGAAAGATCAAGCAGTAGAGATTCAAACTATATATAACTTCTATGCAAGAGCATCAGAACATGACATTAATCTCCTTTCTAATTTCCTAAGCTCCCATTTTTGTTGTACAAGGTGAAATCCCTCACAGCAACTGGATGATTTATGTTATGGAGGGTACTCTTAACTATCTTTAATATTGGTGAAATAGCACATCCATCTTGAAACAAATTATATATGCAAGATTATTTATTCAGGACAGGCAGTGAATCATTAAAAAAGGTCTTATTTCTGGATAAATAAAGCATATCTATCTTTATCTCTCTGGTATCAAGTAAATTACATGTGTCCATTATGAGTACATGCAGCACACCCCAAATAGACTGACTCTAAAATCTTGTTGTGAAATACTTCTCTGAAATAGAATAAAGACTTGAAAAGTAAAACTAAAGGGAATTTATTCTCTTTTTTCCACAATATGAAAATTTATATAAGTACCATGACATGAGTTCAGAAAAGCAGAACAAACAAAATAATTGTATATCATCTACTCTAGTCTCAGGGTGTCAGGGATGTTTATGTGGATTGCATGAAGGGCGCCATTGTGGTTTATCCTTACCTGTGTATTAACATCTTTATATGTAGTAATTAACTTTCTTATAACTCTGTGTTTTTGATAGACTTGAAACTCTCTTCGTTATTTCTCCTCAAAGTAATATACAAGCTGTCAACTGCAATTGCCTTAAGTTTCTTCTTGCTTATGTCTAGGAATGAATGAGATTGTCTCTGACTACAGTCCAGTGACTAGGAGTTTTGTGGGATCTGACTAGGCTGACTTTTCTTCTGAAAAAAACTATAGGAGACCTAATCTCTTAGGGCTGCACATGGTACGGCTGAGGGGAGAAGGACGATGAAAGTCTAATATTTCTTGGCTTTAAACTGGCAAGGGGAGCTTGGCACTAGATGATCTTTAAGGTTCCTTCCAACCCAAACCATTTTATGATTCTATGTAATGCTCTGTTCTACTAATGAGAAACACCCTGTAACACAGGAACATGAGAGGAAAATGAGGGAATTCATGAAAGGCATGGTGTGTGGGAACAAGATACTTTGCACCAGTTAAACATTGAGCTGGTTGGGTAGCTCTTCTCAGGCTCACACTAGAAGGGTTCATTCAGGACTACTCTTCCCTAGCTAAATTTTGATGATGTTGTGCAAGGTAGCATAAAAAAAAAAAAAAACCTTGTAAAGGCCGGATACACGGTACCTGCTGCTTCTTCTCCAACCCAGGCCATTCACAAACAGTATTAGATTGATCTGACATGACACAGCAAATGCAAGTCTATAGTTACCTGCTGCTTCATTCTCTTCTAGAGGTTCACAGAGAGCTCGCTAACTTTGTATGCTGTTTTTCTTCCTCCTACCATGGGCTTGCAACAAGGTCTCCCACAGTATAACAGCCTCTGTACTTTGCATTCCTCCATAGAGATAGCAGCTGACATCATTCAGGGCAGCCATGACCATCTTTTTTCACCCCTTTGTTTCATTTGTTCTCATGACAAGTTGGGGTTACTGTTTTGTGGCATTGCTTCTCTTTCTTTTACAGGAATTGCCTCAAGTATAAAATTCATGCCTGAAGAAAGAAAAATCAATCAAAGCCTAATAGCTTATTCAATAGTATAGACTAGTTCTGCCAGTGAAAATTGATACAGGGGTAATCAGAGTGTGTTAGACCCCATCCTTTGCAGAATTACATGAATGCAGCTCCTGATGTAGCAGAGGCAGTTTGGATACTTCAGAATGCATACAGAAAAGCACGAGCCCAAACCTCCTCCCATATTAGTTTTATGCTGGAGTAATTTAATACATTGTTAATGAGATGACTTTGCATTTACACCAGTGAGAGAGATGCAAGAAAAAGCTTGAAAGCTTCTACAAATACGATTTTTTTCTAATTTTTTTATAATAGGGGGCAAAGCTATAATGTGAACATCATAATTTTTAGCAACATGATTCTTTTATTCTTTTCCTTCGTGGAAGGATTATCTACAATACCATAAATACAAATAATGGCCATGAGGAAGGTTCATATATTATACTGTCAAAAAAGTACTGACCTGAAGACCAAAAAAAAAAAAAAAAGAAAAGAAAAATTAAAAAAAGTAATAAAAATATTGATTATAACTTGGGGACAAGTAAATTAATCTTTTATTATGAGAGTAACCATGTGAAAGGGAAAGTTTCAGCCTGAGCTATTTAGCTTTCTTTTGGTTTTGTTGTATTTTTTTCCCTTTAACCTTCATCTGGCCTGCATCCTGATGAAGGTCTCTCTGTTAATAAGGTTACTCATTCAGCTATTCTCACCTCCTGTAATTTGCCTAAATTATGGAAGGCAAATTAAGCCAGCTCAAAACAATATTAGTAGGCTAGAGTTACCAGCATAATTAAGTCAGATCAGATTCAAAGGGACGATAGAGACTTGGTTATAAATATATCAAGTGGTTCTGATGACAGTAATGCATTTTATTAGAGGAAAGTATCATCATTGTTATGATCTAATGCACATTTACCCTTTTCTTGCCCTTCAGTCACCAAGTAGCACATAAACTAAATTGATTTCCTGTATGTTAATGCTGTTTTCCTAGTTAGCTGATATTCATATTACATTCTACATTATTTAGTGGTTACTCTTGCAGCTACTCTAGGTGCTGTCAATAAGGTGGAGTTAATTTTTTTTGAGAGGTGTTAGTGTCCTGCACTGTTGTCTCAACAAGGCTCTCATGCAATGGGCTCCACAAGAGACAAGGACTCAGCTCTGCCTGTTCTTCCTCTGAGCAGACAGCAGCCTTGGCATCTTGAGCTGCCTCTGAGCAGGAGTGGCAGGAGGGCTGTGGTGGAATAACGACAGGGCTGTGAGGAGCACAGGGCAGAATCATCTCAGCTGGAGGGAACTGTGAACCTCAATTTGCAGTCCCTGGAGGCACACACTAATCACTAGGCTAACAGCAGGCCCACTGCTTCCTCCAGCCATAAATTTAAACCAAGCAATAGGACATTTGACAAAAATAGTGTTGCGTGGTTTAACCCCAGCTGACAACTAAGCGACACACAGCTGCTCACTCACTCCCCACCAGTGGAATGGGAGAAAAAATCGGAAGGGTAAAAATGAGAAAACTCACAGCTTGAGATAAAAACCAGTTTAATAGGTAGATCCAAAGCCACATGTGCAAGCAAATCAAAACATGGCATTTACTCACCACTTCCCATAGGCAGGCAGGATGGGGTCCATCACAAGTAATGGTGATTTGGGAAAAGAAATGCCATCACTCTGAACGTCCCCTCTTCTGTCTTCCCCAGCTTTATATGCTGAGCAAGACACTGTATGGTCTGGAATATCCCTTGGATCAGTTGGGATCAGCTGTCCCAGCTGTGTTCCCTCCCAACTCCTTGTGCACTCCCAGAGTCCTCACCGGTGGGGTGGGGTGGGGTGGGGTGGGGTGAGGAGCTGAAAAGACCTCCACAAGCAGCAAAGCCAAAAAGTAGCCACTAATGAGCACAAGACAAACTTACAGTCAGGCAATCAAACCCCATGGCAACCAGGGGCCTGCTGATTAATCGGTAAACAACAAAAACAGCTATAAATTTGATCTAGCACATTGCAACTTAGAGAACCACATCGTGTCCCAAGAAGGACTATTGTGATTTAACCCCAGTTGACAATTAAGCATCACAAAGACATTTGTTGACTTCCTCCCAGCTGGGTGGGGGAGAGAATTGGAAGGGTAAAAGGTGTGGAGTTACAACTGAGAATCAAGGAACAAGGGATGTATCTCCTTAAAAACTCAAATGTCATTACATTTTAACATGATGTCCCGTACAAAGGGATGGGATACATGGACTTGGATACCTCAAATTCCTGGACCAAAGAGAAATGTCAGTACTTGGTGGCTCCTTAGTACCCTTCTCTTTTGTGCTCTGCTTGAAGGCAACCCCTCTCACCCTGCTTGCAGGGCAGCACCAGGATTAGGGCTGAGTTTGAGCCTGACCAGGAGAGAGAACAAAATATGCTGTTTATACTTGCAACATGCTATATATAGGGTTGCCACACATAGCCTGTCTCCTTGGATTTTTATCAGACCACCAGTGTGGGTGGCCATCCTCAGAGATGTTGATGCTTTTCTCAGTCCCACAGGACTCTGGTGTGTGCTCAGTTCTGATATCCTTAACTTGATTTTAGCTCTTTGGTCTCCTGTGCTACCCAGCCTACACATCTCTGCTTGTTTACGCTTGAGAAAGAAAATCAGTTCAGAAAAACACAAGGCTCTTTTCCTTAGCTGGGAGCATCCATCAAACCAAGCAAGGGGAAATGAAGTGGAAATGGAGTGTGACATCTGGGGAAAAGCCTTCCTTTGATCTCTCTTGATATTGTTGGTTACAGCTAAGGGGAAAACACAATTCCTTCATTACATTACTCTTTGGTATGTGAAGTAATTCTTTCAGATGCCAATAGTGGTTGAATGTCTACATCGTGCAGGCTACACTGGGGAACAACATTGTGATGTTAACATAGCACTAAGCATGGAAGACAGCTTATCTGGTGGGGAAACCTAATTAATAGACTTATGTTCATCCAGACCAAGTATTACCTATAAATAGTCCAACAAATTTTAATTATGCCAGAGAGTCTGCAAGATAAAGGCATGATTGGAATAGTGTAGACATCTTCAATTGTACTTTTTCCTATTTAGAATACTTTGTTAACTTGCCTGTATAGCATGTCTCCCTACCGAATTAATAAATGTGAAATACATAAATTTTACCTGACTAAGTAGCTGTTTAGTGTTATCCATGGAGAAAGATAGGCCTGATCTCTTCTAGGGATTGATCTGCTGAAATGCAAGTCTAGATGGCTTGTGGTTGCAGAATAGTTGCATGAAGACATTCTAGATAGTAGTGCACTATTTATCATAATAACTTTTCCTGGCACCAGGTGAGAGTAAGAAGATATCTCTCATAATCAGAATGAAAAGAGAAGGTGTTTCAATCATAGATGACATCTGAAATCTCAGCTCACCAATTATGAACTACAGTGACGTATAAAGCATTTTTATTTTTTACTTTTTTTTTTTCCTTTATAATGCCAAACAAAACAAGTTTTCCCCTGGAAGAAGTGATGTCTTTTCAGTCTAAGCTAGGGGCTTACACAGACTAAGCTAATATTTGGCATGTTGTCCTTTCCAGACCCTTTACAGTTAAATCCTCTCTCTCCATGTAGTCAGAGAATTCATGTCTTGGATGCCCTTTTCAGTCATATATAGAAGTATTCAACCTTGTAGAGTGTGGCAATCTGGAATTTATGTGGGGAATCCCTATATGACGATAGAAAACAGCAGAAGGCAGCTATCCCTGTCTGAAGGAGCACATTACACCTTGCAGAGGTTTAATACCCAGGTGGACACCCAGGACCGTCACTGATTTTAGTTTCCATCGTGTCCTGGCTGGCTAGAAGACTTCATCCCTTGTCCACATACGATGATCTAAAACAGGTTTACCACACTTAGATCACCCACTTAGATGACCACTGTGTCCTTGCCAATCTGAGGAAACTCCCAATAGTGCATGATATCAGAGTGACTCGTGGTGAGGTGGGATACCTTGGCATCCTCAGACCTGTTCTAGCCACTCTGACTCCATAGTCTGGAACCTCATCATCAAGGGACATAGCACCCTGGCACAGGCACTTCTGAGTGGTGCCCTAACAGTTTTAAATTATTCCCATTCTAGAAATGTGATCAGCAGTTCTGCATCTCTGGCATGACACTGGGGGTCCCAGAGCTGGATGAAGTACTCCAGGTGAGGTAAAATACAGCACATAAATTCACATCAGAGGTACCTTTTTTTATTATATGTGCAGCAGTATCCCTAAGGAGATTATTTTTCTGTGACCTAAGCACTATAATGAAAAAAACCCTCGAGCACAGCAGAGTGCTGTAGGATCATTGCAAATGTCTACTTTCAGTCTTGTGAGTTTGACAGACACATCAAAGATGGGGTACTGTTTAACTACCGTTCTGAGCAATTTAGGATTTGAGAAGCGTTGTACCTATAGCAAAGGGTAGTGATCTAATTCACTGACCAGTTAAAAACAGGCATCTAGTTTTAAACTTTGTGTTTGAACAAACTGCAACGGTCCATGTCAAGCGCATGCAGCAGAACACCTTTCACCTCTGGCCTCCGGCATGAACGATTCTTTTGCTGCTGAGTTAAAGCAAAATTCACTAGTCACTAGAGTGCTCTGGAAGACTGAGAAACAAAGTGATTATTACTAGTTTCTCTACAATAGCAAATTGCTTCTGTTTTAAATATTTCCCAGGAAGGTGATTTTTTCCTAGGTTGCTCAAAGAAAGCAAACAATTCCAGAGAGGGTGGCAGTGCTTATATTTATTATCTGAAAAAACCTTACATAGCAAAAGATTGCATCTGTCTATATATTTTGGCTGAAGTCACCAGAAGTGAAATAGCCAACCCCAGAGAATGTTTCTCTTTGGTTTATTGCCTCATTTTGTTTTACGAATGTAGCCTCCATACCCTGTTGTTTGTATTCTGGCTTTCCATGTTTCTGTGCCTGCTGCTTTGGCTGTTTGTGTCATCACTTTAAAACCCAGGGGATCTATCCTCATATGAAATTTGTGAGCCTCCGCAGAATTAATTTGAAATAGGAACAATAATAAAGATCTTCATGTATTTGGAAACAAATCAGTTTGCCCTTTCTATAATGTAAAAAAAAAGAAATCTTAAAAATGAGAGGATTAAATCCCACCTTTGTCTCAGTTGAAAGCCCTCTCTGTAACCAGCCAAAACAGCAAATTTCTCCAGATAAAGCCCATACAGAGACCAAGTACACAAGCTTCTGCTCCAACCAAAAATAGCCCTTCAGTGTAAGGGCACATTGTTAGAGTGAAGAGCTGGGGAACTGACCCCCTGTAACAATTCCTGTTCAACATATAATCTCACAGACCAGGCAGAATGAATACATTGGTAGGAAAGAAGAGTGCTGAAGGAGAAAAATACAATTTTCCCTGAATAAAATGCAAGTTTCCTCAATATATGTGTTCCTTCTGTCTTCCCAAGAGCACAGATTTTTATCAGATCTTTCCTGACCCTAATTTGATTCCCAGCAGTCCTTCCTCCATGCCTGTTCCTCTGGAGGCCTTGAATGTATGCATGTATTCCAGCTTTTGTTCGCTGTGTCTGTGCCTTCTGTTTTTCAAAGCTAATAGATAGATGAGTCTGATGTTTTATGCTTTTTTATATTCTGGGGAAGTTTTCCAGCAAAAAAACTTGTGAGAAATTGCAGTATGTAGCTGTAACTCACTCACTGCAGGTTGCCCCATGGAATTGGAACTCTGTGATTTTCTGCATGTGCTCCATGTACAGCAGAGATGGCAAATGCGCTCAGAGATGAAAGACAATCACAACTTTTAGCCATGATCTGTAGTCTTCATCTGTAAAGTTTGAGCCTCATATTACATGCAATAAACAGCCCCTCTTTAAACTAAAGATAGACCACTTGCTCATGGAAATATACCGAGTGGAGCGTAGCGTTGCAGTAATTGCATTTACAAATTATGTGAGCATGCCAAAGCCTTTTGGGAAAGTTTTTTCCTCCACCTACATTAATCTTGAGATTCAAGGCTCCACTGAGATGAAGGGCTTGTTCACAACTCAGGCTCATTTTGACAGCACTTCATCAATTCAGGTTGGAGAGCTGCCCTGGGAAGCAGGAGAAGGAGGAATGGACATTTGCCCATGACTCTCCAGATGGTGCTCCTGGTATAGCCATTCACATCTGAGTGGTAAGTGAATATAAAAGGCCCTCAAGTGAAATAGAAACATTTTACACCTTCTTTGTTCTGATAGTATTTGCACAAGGAGAATGGCAGTGTCAGTATTTATATATATATATATATATAATATATATATAACTTAGAAAAGACAAACAAACAAACAAAAGTGTTATTCTTAGGAAGACAGTGCCTAAAGAGGTGATTAAGGCTACAAAGCAAGCTTGAGATTATGGCTTTCCCCACTACCTTTCTGCTAATATTTATATGTGAGAACTAAAAATCTTATTGCAAATGCAAATAGTTACATAGGAAAAAAATCACCTCATAAACCACTTTATTGCCTCCAGACCTTTCTGGTGTGAAAACCAGGGAACAGCTAGTAAAGGGGAAGATGGGAATTCAGCTTCAAAAGAAGAAAATGCCATATCATCAAGAAGGTGTTCTCAGTGACTAAGATATAACGTGGTATAAGGAATTTAGACACAATTTCAGCATGTATGTTCCATAGTTTATTGCAGATCTGTGATGTAGATGGGATGGCCCAAAAAAGGCAGATCTCAGAAGATCTGTCTCATTTTAGAGATAACACTGTAATTCTGATGTCTTAGACAACAGAAAAACTCTTGGAAAAAAGGATAGGGGCAGCTGAATAACCTACACCAGACTGATATAACGGGACTTATTTAAGAGATAGTCCTCTAAGACATTTTCAACAGAAAAATGAGCAGTTGGATCTGATAGGAATTTCCTTGCCCTCATGTGGAGAGTAGAACTTCTGATTAACAGGACATGACCACATCCAAGAAGCTCTGCAGCCCCTTCTGCTCCTGCTGCTGAGTCAAAGGGAACACAGGGCACTCACTTGGTCAAAGAAACAACTAGGAGCTATTAAGGACAAGAGCAAACTTGCAGGCATTCAAAAGGACTAAATAGAAGCATGAGGGTTATTGCAAGGAAAGATTAATGAGATCTTAAGCAGTCTGAAGCTGTATGGCACATTTTCTGGGCGATGGGATGCTCTAATGGATCTTGGAGGAGGTAAGGACAAAAAGAAGAGATGTCTGTAGTGAGTAAAACTGCCCCTGGGGTGCAGATGAGCAAATCAGTCTTTTTGTGAGGCTCTGTGACAGCAAGAACTCATGGATGGTGGATGGAATAGTGAGCAGGAGGAAAACCATCTGCCAGGTGGGTGCAGCAAGGGCTGTCAGGGCAGTGTCAGCCTGGATATGACATTATTTGCAACTGCAAAGGGTGAGGGAAGAGGCTTGTCTTCTGCTGGGCTGGGAAACAGCCAGGGGAGAAGAGGTGAGTTGTTCTTGACTGGGTGCAGTGTTGGGAATGCTGCCACAGCAACATAAAAAATCAGCATTAAGGGCTGTCAAGAGGACACTGTTATTAATGTAAAGCTGCTCTTAATCAATTCAAGGAAGCTGCAACATTATCCTCTTCTAGGAGAGTGACTGAACAAACGTGACACAGAGAACATAAAGAGGATTGTTTGGTTGTGTCAGTACAGGCAAGAAGCCTAAGCCTTGTCATTTAAGTCCCAAGAATGAAAAGTCAGAAATTTAAATACATTTGTATCTGCCTTCCCCTCCCAGTTCCCATGTGTTTTTTGGCTCCCAACCTCTCACTGGCAGTACTGGCACATGGATAAAGTACAAGTACAACCTTACTGTATCCGTATTTAAGAGACCTTTGCCATGGACTTCAAGAGCAGAAGGGTCAAACCAAACTTCCCTGTGTGCTACCCACATGGCTGGACCCAAGGCAGGGTCCTTATGCTTCCCTGGGGGTGTGTGAGCACTGGCAAGGCACAGGAAGCAAAATGCCAAGAGAGGGAGGGGGAAAAAGTATGGCACAGAAAGACTCTCTTTGTGGATGATCTTTGTGAGTGACAGTATACAACATCAGTTAGACAATAGGGGAAAGAATGAGTAGAGGACCTGCTGCTGCAATGCAGAGTGATTTGGTCCCAGGGTAGAGAGGGAGGGAAGGATTTGCTGATGTTGTAAAGAAACATGACAAGGAATTTCAGCTGGCCTGAGCCTTGGGGAAAGTGTGAGCACAGTAACAAGCATCCTGCTTGGTCTTATTAAACCAGAGAAAGCTCCAAGTTCTGTGGCATAGGTGTGCTGAGGCATTGCTGTTGTCTGTAGCTCTGGGATGGCTTTTTCCTGGAATTAGGTGGAAATGCATAGAAAGCAGAAAGTGGACAGCTTTCAGCTCGTCCCAGGGCAGGCCAGCTCCTCAGGCAGCTGCCCAGAATTCAGGACATGTGTGGCCTCACAGGACATGGGAACTGAGAGGACCTCACCAGCTGCCAACAGCAGACACCTGCAGGCAGCATCCTGGGGCTGTGAGGGTGCAACATGCTTGGGAACCGGGACTTGTGGTATGAAACCTGTAACTGTCCTGCATCAGACACGCTCTGAGCCCTCTGGACATTATTTTGTATGCAAAGACACACAAATCCCCACCTCAGAGTCCTTTTGTGCAACCAAATCAGCAAAAAGCATTTATAAATGCACTGGTTATAAACTCAGGTCAGACTGTGCAAGTGTCCAAGCAGTTCAAGTGAGTTATAGGTGTGAAATAGAAAGAGTCAAATAAGCCATCTACTTAATTTCAAGCAAATCTTTCTCACTGGGACAAAAACACTAAATAAAAGCTGCTGTAGTGCCTGAGGTAGAAAGCAGACTAGCCTCTCAGGGATTTTTCTAATTGGCAGAAGGTGATTAAACAGGGAGCAGTGAGACAGGAAGTGCCCCAGGTGTTAAATACTCAAAACTGGCTTGTGCCATTGTGAGTAAATGGAATCGATGCTCTGTATCATTATTTAAACACTGTGATTAAATCTGAAAATTCAGGTGCTTAATGTTCCCTCTGGCCCACAGCCAGAAAAAATTGCAGTCAAAGGAAAGGGGCCCAATAAACCAGGAAGGGAGCTGAGGTATGCTGCAGATCAGAGGAGAAATTAGTTCCAGGGTACTAATTGAAATCAATGGACTTAAAGTGATGCCCAGTCTCAGAGAGTTGAGAGAGTTTTGCTTTCATTTTGTGTTGGTTTGGAGAGATTTTTCTGGCATTTTGTGCTTTCACCTTGGGTTGTTTCTCCATCATCTCTATTGAAGTGACAGCTGTGCTACCTTGGGGACAGGGGGATTTTGCAAGGATATTTATCAGGAAAGGATCTTGTTCTCCATAGCATCTGCCAAAGCACAGCTACTCTATAAACATTCTTAAACATCTACAAGAACAGGAGAGAGACATCACTGTTCCTAGTGACAAACTCCAGCTCCCAGCAGAAGGACCTACTTCTATACTTGATCAGATGGTTGCAGCTCTCAGGTGGCCCTTGAGCACCTTCCTGCATGCTTCTCAACAAGGGACAGCAAAACACTCTGTGACACCTCAGCACTTCAGTCCTCAGTGTGTCTGAGCTGATTATGTAGAAAAGGGCCACAAAGGATGCCTGACATGGTCTCAGCCCAATACTTACAGCTTAGAAACTAGCAGGCTTGGTCTAAATTATGCTATACTAATTGAATCAATTTTTGTGCCTTCTTTAGGTGGATATAGTTGTAACAGGCTGAATAAGGATCATTATGTCACCTTCCCTGGATGTTGCTTTCTGGGTAATCCATTTTCTCACACACTACAAATATTGGGTTAATGTCCCAATTTTAAATAAAACAGAGTGGGGGCATGATGGAAATATTTTTGCCTCCACCATCTACACAGGATAATTAGGTTGGTTCCCCACAGGTAGCCTAATAGTTGGGATTTGATGCCAAGGGAATCCATAGTGAAAACAAACTTTGATCATCAAGGCCAGCTGGATGTTCTGGCTGTGATATCTTCAATTCAAGAAAAGTAAATTTCCTGGAAGTTACTGTGTAGGTGAATTAGTGAACTCAGCTTAGAAGTGAAAGAGTGAAAGGAGGCTGACAGTAGGATTAGGTCAAACTAACAGATCAAACAGTCCCTCATCTGTGAGAATCTGAGTCATTGGTGCAAAAAGTTTTTGCAGCCACTGAATTTGTGATGCAATGCTAGATTTATTTTTTTTTTTTATTTTTATTTCAAGGTTAATAGCTAAATATAATTCATGCCAAGGTTTTAAAAGCAAACTTCATGTTATGTATAACCCCAGGACAGCACATTATCCAATCTTGTTTATGCTACTTGTGGCAAAGCTATGCCTCCAATTTCTTGAAAAAAATGTGGAACAAGGTTTATAGGTGGATTTCTTATTTTCATCTAATAAATTTTAGGGTCAAGCTCAGTAATTTGTCACTGACAACATTTTGAGCCATTTTGAAGAGCTGGAAAATAGGGAACTTAGTGATTTTTGCTATGTTGGTCCTGCTAATACTTCAATCAGAGAGGTAAGTGTCGTCATTTGAGTTACATTTTTCTCAGCACATTTCTTAACAAGTATATCTGTCTTTGGCAATCCACTCTAGGGGAAAAGAAAATAAAGATCAAAGAAAATTACAATGTGAATTGCAGAAAGATACCTTTGAGCAGTTTCTGTAAAGATGAGATTGCCTACTAGAGATGATCTTTAGAGCAGTTGCCATGGAAGGTGCAAACAACCTTAATGCAAAATTATGCCCAAGTCTCTTTCAGATGTTCCTTCATCTAAAACAAACAGCATAAAAAGCTCAGTCACACCACACCTTGCTTCACAACCAGAGCCACTGAAATTAGCAACAGGGATATGAAATTCGGTCTCTAAAACTTTTCAAGAGGACTTCAGCTCTGCATGATGATCAGCAAATCCTGCAGAACAGGCATGGACATGGGTGCAATTAAGACTTTGCAGTATCAAACTGATAATTATGAGGCTTTGATTAGTGTTATCTCCTGGGTATGAAGTTTATATTTCAAGTTGTGTTCTCATTAATTTCTCTAAATTTTTCTCATTGCAGTTTCTTGCAATAAAGTAGTGAAATAACTACAGCATGCAGATCTGTGGATACCTTACAGTTTATTGGAGGAGAAGCTAATGAATTTTGGGGCATATTAATTAACCCAATGATCCTTTTGCATTGTCCAGACTCAAGCAGGGAAAAGAAACCTGATTTTCAGATGTAAATTTCCAATTGGTTTAAATAGATATAGATACATTATGTACACAAATACAGACATTTTAAAATAGTGAGATGATAACGCTTATATTGTTGTAGTACAATCTAAACAAAAGACATTATGTGTTTCTGTCACCCCTTCTTCAGAGGTGTTACCTTAAGATACAGGCTATGACCCTTAGACAGTGAACGCCTTGGGGCAAACAACAACCAAACTCTTGCTATGTATTAGAAAACAAAACTTTATGGTCTGTTAATGCCCTTTTGTGCTTATGTTTGTATGAAAGAGGAATAGAAGTAGGCTTTTTGTCTTTCATAGCAACACTTACACATATGACTGCTTGAACTGAGAGAGGAAGGCTCTCATTGCGCAGGATAGGCAGAGATAAGGTGGACTGTCCCATTCTCAAGGAATGTGGTGAGTTTATAGTGGTTGCCTGTGAATGCAGAGTCCTGGGACTTGTCCATCAAGGATCAGTGCTTCCAGTGGTTCCCAGCAGTGGTGGCTTTGATAAGTGAGACCTTCACAACCTGCTCCATGAAACAATATTGACTTCACAGCATCTGCAGGCAAAGACTTGCTGACGTGACCAATAGATCTTCTGAGCTTTCAGATGTTTTGGCCTGAAACCTTTGGGACCACAAACATATGAATTAGGTAATTCATCTGGGGTGGAGGAGAGCTATTTTCTTTAAAAGGAGCAGTGTTTTAGAAAATAATGGGGATGGGAATTAGCAGGCTTGGGAAAGATCACTCTAGAGGATCTCGCTGCCAGTTTACTTCTGCATTTTCAGGTAAACACAGTAGTGCTACCTCAAGTTGTGGCTGCTCTTCTGAAGAGGATTTTAAGACCCCACTTTATGTTTAGCAGATGTTCCTAAAATTAATCTTTTTTTAATTTGACAAGGACCATACTGGAGGAAGGCTAAACAACTGTCTAGCCTGGCACAGGCACAGACGGGCCTGCATTTTCTCTGTAAATAGAGAGCTTCCATCACCAGCCCCTTCCGTCTGGCACATTTCATATTTATTAATACTACAGGGGAAAAAAAAAAGCAACATGAATTTTGTTTTTTTTTTTTTTTAAAGTAGCTGTCCAATTAGCTACTGGCTGCTATTTTTCTCTTAGACATATTTTTGGGAGATTAATGATAATGAAAAATTTCTGAATCCCCTTTATCCCAAAGAACATACATTCCAATACTTTAGATCCAACTCCATAACCCATGACATACTGTTGGATGCTCTACTGCTTTCACGTATAATCCTAATCTCTGTTTTGGGGGAAGGGAGGGCTTGTTTGCTTTTGTACATCCACGTCTGCTTTGATCCATATGTAATTTATGGTGTGCTTTCAACTGTTGAGTTAACTTGCCTTCTGTGCATATTCCACAAAGCAAACAGGGTTTATAAGACAGTTCTACAAACTTTGAAGTGTTTTCTACTTTTTTGAATTGTTTGATGGATTACATGTATTTGTATAAGAAGCTGTGGTGTGCATATTGTCACAGACCATGCTTAATGGATTGGAAGGAGGAAGGTTATAATACCACTGTGAACACAAGCATCTGCTGTGTTTGCAGGCTGCCAGTCACAAAAATCAACCGAAGCAAAACATGTGCTGCCAAAGGGGAAGTTGTTTGCGGACAGTCGCCTGTTGTATCACAGCGGGAAGAGGGGAGACACTGCATTGTGCCCTCTCTTTGTGACAGAGGCAGGGAACCTTAGAATCGCTGTCTGTACACAATTCCTTGAGCTGAGCTGTCCACCTGCAGAGCTCCAGTACACTCTCTTTCAGTTATTTTCATTCCATCCTTTTCTGCCTCTGACAGAGACCTTTCTTCTCTGAAAAACCAGGGGAAAAAAATTGCTGGCCACTGTAACCAGAAAGCTAAGGGAGATGGCCCAAGGGTGGCCACACAAGACCACTTTAGCTGCCTTTGGCTGCAACCTTCACATCAGTTTTTGTCATATTTTTGTTTTAGTCATACAACCCTGACCTTCTAACCCTTCAGAATGTGGGTAGAAACTCTTCATATCACACGCTATAAAATCTCTCTGTAATTGAAATATAAACTCAGATGTTAATTGCACTGAGGTGTGTGAGTCTGGAAGAACACTCTTGTTCTTAACAAGTTCTGGGTATTTGGTCTCTGCAAGACAAGTGATGAAACCCCACTATCACAGCTGTGATGGTAGATCGCTCTACCAAAGGGCATCTCTTCAGTAGAATTATTTTTAAGAACACTTTCAACTGCTGTCCCATGTGTTGAGCACACTTGGGAGAGGCTTGGCTGTGCAATGGGCCTTTCATGCCAGATGAAATGGCAGATCTCTGAGGAGTGAATTATTCATACTGATGCTGTGACCTTTCATTAATAAAGTCAGTTTCAAAAATAAACTTTAATCCTATTTAATGTGTCCCTTGCTTTTTTTGAACATCTTTCTTTTCTATTTCAGGAACACGCAGATCCAAAAACTTCAATGTGTATTCCTGAGAAGACTCTCTTTTCTTTTTTAATCATTCCCCAACCTTTTTTGTTAATAAGTTCAGGAAATTAAAAAAAGTTCTTATACTGCTTTCACAAAATACGTCAGTAATTTCACCTCCCATGGAAGAAAGTCACTGTAGCCCCATGCAATTAAATTTCCTACTATATCCTACTAATTATATGTCACTTCTTTTAGGGAAATTATTTTCTCAATTCCTGAATCATATCACAAGAAATATAAAGTATAATAATACTGACTTATTTTTACAGATATTTCCCCACTTCTACAAATAAGATCTCTTTCATTCCCAAACTTCTCTCAGCTGTTTAGTGCTCATGAGCTCTTACATTCTTATTAGTAAATATTAGATCTTTAAATTCCACCCTCTTTCAAGTGTATTGCATTTTTCAAATATAAGAATTATCTCAGTGTCATGATTTTTAATCCAAATTTAGATTACTTGTCTTGTTTAAACTTCCTAATGCGGCACAAGGCTTTGCTTACATGCCTTTATTTTTCTTACATTTTCATTTGCAAACAATGAGTTTTTAAATTGCCTCCTCATCCCCCAGTGTGCAGAGTATCTTTTATATGATAGCCAATATATCTTGGGTTTCATCTAATTAAACCATACTCAGCTGAGGATGTGCTTCTGTTTTATCTTTCCTTATGCAGCGATATTCTTTTCTTTACTAGGCTTTCTGGGTCACTTTTCTTTAGTACTCTTAAAATATTGCATAAATTCTGGAAAGAATAGTAGGACAACTTATTCTGGGAGTCCTAGTTCACTATTTCAGGTGGGGTCTGATCCCATGTTCAGTGAAGTCAATAGAACAAAGCCATATGATTTTTGATTAAACCTTTTGATTAAACCTGATGCATTCAACATGGTTGTTCTCAAACCTTTTAATCCAGACCTCCCCTTTCTTCTCCTCTTCAATAGCTTAAGCATGGGCAAGGGGCAAAGTAAAGTTAGGCTCTTTACATGACTGCTACAGAATACAGATCTTTCAGTGAGGCAAAAGAGAGGAAGAAAAACTCACAACTGTACAGGTCAGATATAAAGACCTGGAGACTCTGCTTCTCTCCTACTGAAAATGCAGCCTCCTCCTTGCCATAGAGCCCACACTCTGAAATCTCTCCTGATCTGAGAAACAAGTTGTCTTTGCTCCTATCTTCTTCACAGATATCACTGAACCATTCAGGTAAAACAAAGATCTTCCCACCCTCTTGAGAGGCAAATGCACACACTTCCCGTCTCTCGAGACACAGTCTGTTATCAAGAGCAATTATTCTACCTTTTTCTAACTATTATAAATGAAAGTACTTAAGTGCATACAGCTTTCTACCTGAATTTAATTGCAGTTTGTGGTCTGGAAAGTGAACAGAATTGTTTCTTAGGGACCTATTCCAGCCACAACTGTTATTTTATTTTACTGAAGGAAGCACTGCTAGTTCTTGGCTCTGGTTAAGAATATGGAAAAGTTGGATGGGTTCAGAAAGGGGAACTTGATTACCATATTACTGGGTTTTTAGGTATCTATGTGTAAGACACTTTCCTCCTTACTGCATTATTTGACATTCAGAATTCATAGAAAGCTTGGGTATTTTTAGATGTCCAGGAACAGAAGTCACAGAGGTCAATGTGTCAATGCTGTGCAGAGGTCTCTTAAACTTAGCCAATACGATGCGTTAAGGAAAGGGCTTTGACTTTTATTTAGCAATCCTCAGTGAGGATTCTTCTGTGATTTACACCTCACAATGCTCCCTAATTTCCCTCTCAGGATTCAGAGGCAAATCCATTATAGGAGAGAAAGTAAAGCAAAACAACATATGAGAAAGAAAAACCTGCACCTCATGTTGTACTTTGGTGGTAAAATTTTATGTTTTTTCCTGGAGTAACATCAAGACCTCTAAGGACTGTACAGGTAAAGCTTTTACATTATGTAAGGGTTTGGATCAGACAGATTTATAGAATTATAGAATAGCCTGAGTTGGAAGGGATCCCCAAAAATCACTGAGTCCAATTCTTGGCCCTGCACAGGACAGCGCCCATAATCACACCATGTGTCTAAAAGCATTGTCCAAACACTTCTTAAACTCTGGCAGACTTAGTACTGTGACTGCTTCTCTGGGGAGCCTGTTCCAGGTTGCAGGTGTGACCAGGCCTCTTGAACATTTTATGTGTCCTATCCCTTCTCTTTAGTTAACCAAGTTAAATTTCTTGTCTACTCTGGTAGGATTAAGGAGGTTTCAGCTCCAGTTTCAGTTCCTAGTGCCATACCCAAAATCAGTGAGTCCTTGGAACAGGGGCCAGGACCACTGAGTGAAGGACCTTTCTCAGAAAGTAAAGTTAAGCATGAAAATTATTCCACATTGTGGTCTGCTTAAAGCAGAATTGCTCATGGTGTCAAGATACTGTGAAGCATAAATATCAGCACCAGAATTTTTTTTATTTATATATTTATTTGAAACAGACATGGAGAGAGGTTCATGTATGAATTTACGATTCTTGTACCAAATTCAGCACCTTCATGTACAATTCTCCTTTGCACTTGGTCTGTTTGATTCAATATTCACTTGATCTTTTTGCACTGAATATGCAGCCAGTGCACTGATATTAATTTTGACATAATTTGGCATATCAAGTAGTCATGAGCAAACCTCAAAAGTTTCACGACAGGATCTACAGTCTATTCCCTGTTCTCTGCAGTTATTCACTTCTTTTCAATAGTGTTAGAGAGCCAGCTTAGACAATTGTGTACAGCACCATCATCAGGGAAAAAAAAATAGAGCACAATACTTGGTATTTTCAGAATTGACTCATTCAGGTCTCAATACTACTATGTGAGCATCTTTGCTTTGGTGGAACCTAATTAGTAAAGCAGTTAAAAAACCCAATTAAACAAAACATCCTTGCATTCTTCTCTGAACATGCCAACTTGATTCACCAGTGATTGCTTTATAAATGAGTATATGAATATTAATATTCATGTGTTTGCTTGATGAAGCTATTCACACCTTTTCAGAATTCTGCACTTTAAAAAAATATACTCCCTTTTGTACCTTCTTTGGAGTTTATCATCTTAATAAAGAACACTTTTAGAGCCTGTTCCTTCACTGTGCTGAGTGCTCTACTTCCGTCCTGAGTGCCCTACTTCAGTCCTGAGTGCCCTTGGTTTGGTGAGCTCAGGGACATTTTGTGAAGCACTGATTGTGCTCGGCACAGTAACAGAACTTCCAGTTTCTTTGCTCTAATCCTTTGGTCCTTCTGTTAAATAGTTAGTTAATTTTAGCTTAGACAACACTACTTCAAATAACTCACCTTTCAGGAATTTTGTCTTTCCCCTCAAGGTTATAGAGAAATGGTGTGTGGTGCTCTTTGTTGTCAAGGTAGGTGCTAGAAAGTTCATCCTCAGCTTAGCACGGGTGGCCCAACTCCCATCTGCCCGGGTCTGTAAATACAAGAGCGTGGCAAGACACTTCCTGGAAGATTCTTTTGCATTTTAATCAAAAGACAAAATTAAGAGGATGCTTCATCAGGAATTGTGACTGAACTATGTCTCCTGCTTAATTTCCCCAAGAGACTGCAGACTTGGTAGGTGCAGCTACTCCTTTCTCTTGGGATCTTGTCTCAATGCTACATGTGCAATGCCCAAAACTAAAGATTTGAGTGAGGGTCTTGTCATTAAAAGTTTTGGAAATACAAAACATGCTCTACAGATCAGTGTCTGTCCTGAGAGGATTCAGTGGGTGGTGTTACAAAGCTCCTGTTATGGATTTATGTATCTAATACCAGCATTAGGATAATGCAGCCATGGAGCTGAAGCAGTGCTGGTTTGTCCACACAGGGGTCCCTTGGGTCAGTGGCTCAGGACTTCAACAGGACAACCATGAGCTATCCCTTCCTACTGTCACAGTTTTCCTCAGTTCTCTGCATCCAGTAGAGGATTGAAGGGAAGCTGCAATGCTTTTCCCAAGGTTCTAACATGAAAGCAATGGAAGAGGATAACTGAAGGCCCTACCTGGGCATAACCTGTCCCTGAGTACCTGACAGTATGAATACAGACTGCAGAAAAATTCCAGTAAAACCATTTTTACTTGGGTTCTCTCCATTTGCAGCATTTATCCTTGGCTGCTGTATTCCAGTTTCTAGGAGGAAGTGGGGTTCTTAAGCAACTGGGTTGGACAGTGATATCAGTTCTTTCTGCCTTCTCCAGCAGTGAGTCAGAGCTCCCAAGTTTATCCTCTTAACCTTGGATGATCTCCTGTCTTATCATCTTGCCCTGAACTTGGCTGGTCTATAACAAGAAAGGGGATATGTGTTAGGCTTTAGCTGTCAAGTAAAGAAATGTTTTCTGGGCATGCATAGCTGGCCAGATGCATTTGATACTGAGTTAGGTTTGAGTATGTTTTTTACACTGGTTCAGGCTATCTGAGGACATTTTTCTAAAACATGAGCACCTCTTTGGAGTGGCCTGAGTCCATCAGTTCATTTTGTGGAGGGCTTGCTTGCCAAAAAGCTGTCAGGTGATAATTCCTGGCTGTGCCTGAAATGGTGACCTGGTGAGCTGGCTCCAAACCATTGGTTTGTTCTTCCAGGCAGAGATAATTCTGTGAGATCAGCACCAGCCTGTGGATCCTGGTGCTGCTCTCAGTACAACTCACAGAGCGATGCCCAGATTGATGAGGCAGAATCTGCAGCACCCACACTGAGGGACATCTGGCTACTTACTATCTTAAAAACTTAAATGCACTTCAAAACCGAAAAAAGGCAAACCTAAGCATTCCCAGCTTAAGCTAGTAGACACATAAACATCCACGGGAAACACAGTGTTTCACAATTGAACAGCTTCAGTTTTAATTTAATTTTGCAGCTTTATTAGCCTGAATAATCATCTCCCAGGAAAAATTCTCAAAACTCATGGTCTGGCAGGAAGAAAAACAGAACAAAGCATTAGCCAAATGTGCTATAATGAAAACTAATCCTGGCCTGGCAATGAGAAGGAACAGATGACCAAAGCAGTTTTTTCCATCTCAGACCATAGTGGTTCAATAACAGGACCCTGCCAATAATTTCCTTCATCCAAAAGCAGACCCAAATTTCTAAGCACATCAAAATACTGGGAAAGAACTGAGTTACAAGCAAAATACCCAACTGCATGATCTTTGTGCTAAAGATAAAAAGTTAATTCCATCATGTCTCATATTTTGCAATCTTCACTTCTTAGCCCCTGAGTAGCTCACAAAAATAATCTCATATATGGAAAAAATAACATTTCAGTGTCAGTGTGCCCTAGCTAGATAATTGGGAGAGTTGAAACTTTTAAATCCACAGCTCTAGCTACTACAACTCAAGTGAATGGAATTCCTGATGCAGGAGAAGGGCCCTGTGTTTTAGGTGGGACAATCATTAGTTGCATGTTGTGTTTGTGCACATACAAATAACAGGTTTCTTCTAATTTCTTCCTTAAAGCAAATAAAGTAGGTGTGAGGTGAAATTGCTGCAGGATGGGTGTTACTCATGTCTCCTTCCTGGATGTTTGCCACTGTATAGAGTTGCAACTGAAAGAGGGGAATGAAATATTCCACATACAAACAATCTTTTATTTGTCACCAGAAAGCTGAGTAAAAAACCCTTGGTACTAGAAACACATGAAAAAACAACTTCCAACTGCCCAAGTACAGAGTACATGGCAAACTTACATAGAACAGTGTCCCTCGTTGTGCAAAAATGAGTGCAGAATTTGCAAAACATGACATTCAGTAAGTGAGAACAAATGACCAGTTGCCATCACGATGAGGTCTATGGTCCACATCTAGAATGTGTCTAAATTGGCTCTGCCACCACATGAGTTCCTCCTCTGATCTCCGAGCAGGTTTACAAAACCTCTCTAATTCTGCTGCTGGTTTTGGTGGTAGGAAGGGACCCCATGGTAGATAGTAGAAGCCATCTATCTTGTAGAGTTAATGCTGGGAACTAGCAGCAAAAGCAAAAAATCGGGGTGCATTGAGCTTTGACATGGTGGTACAGTGATACTCAGCATCAGAAGCTGCTTGTTGTCTTGTTGGCAGTTCATACAGGTATTGTAAGCTTTGAAAAAACAAACAGTGTCTTCTTATTTCCCAAGAGAATCCACTAATATTTTCCAAAGGTGGCATAAATCAAAAAGGAATAAAATGGTTCCAGCACAGCCTATGTGAGAAGAACACTGAGGCTCATATGTAAAAAGCACTAGATTCACAAGTATGTTTGCATACAGTTCAAAATCTATAGCAGCACTCAAATTTGAACGTACAGTGGAAAGAATCATTTAGAGCAAAGTTCACAGCTTCAAACACTATGCTGACTCTATCTTGACATAAACACTACTAGTTAACATGATGTTTAGGAAACAAGAGAACCTGTGAGATGTTTTTCTTTTGAAATAAGTTCTTGAATATCATTTATTCCCTCTTCAGCTGTGTCAGTACAAAGTTTACCTGTTACAGAGTACTCACTTTCTCCAAATTAATGGCAAAGCTCAGTCTTTGAAATACTGACAACTGTAAAACTCAAAAACTACAGGTGGAACAATTAGAACAAAAAAGACATGTTGACAGGCTGATAAATGGACAAACTGAACCAATTTGCTCCAGAAAGGTTTAGGAAAATACCTCTTAAAGAAACAGAAGATTTTTCTCTTCTCTTCTCTTTGCCTCCTCATAAATAATTTTCATTTCTCCACAGCATTAAAAAAGGAATATTTTATATTGAGAAAATGTTAACAGTGTCTTCAAAGACAAGAAGAATAGATTTCTTTTGAAACACTCAACTGCAGAAATACACCACAGTTACTTTTATTTCTGAAGTACTTTCAACAATTTTTGATTCTGACTTGAGTGCAATTCTGCTTGAGAGACTGAGTAGGCAACAGCAAGGCTTTCTTACTCAGCACGTTTTCTCCCTGTGTATATGCAGATACTCATTTGCCTAATGTCAAAAAGAGAATGTTAGTCCTGTAGTGTGCAGCCATGGGAGCTGGAAATGGTTTCATTTTGGCTTACATGTCATTGATTGCAGTCTTAATTAAAGTACAAGACCTGATAAGTTTAGCATATGAGTCATCACTGATGAGTTTATGTTTCAAAATGAAATTACAAGTCAACTAATGAAAAAGAAGGGAAAGAGCGGTGATGGAATATTTTTATCCCAAATTTGATGGAGAAGCAAAGGAAACAGCAACTCTAATGCCTTAGCACAACAGCTGTGTCAGAGGCAGTCCATTCACACCCAGTTTATAAACTTTCTGTGTCAAGTCTGTATTATCAAGGCTTTGCTGGAATTGCTGACTTCTGAGTAAGAGAGTGGCGTAAATTTAGGAGATATCATCCCTAAATCTCAGTGGCAACGGAACTTTTTGAAGGAGCTTTTTGATGACAGCCAGCCTAGCTTTAAGAATACAGAGACTGTTCTCGGAGGCTGCTGGTGGAACCCTGTAAACCCTAGCACAGCAGAATTAGGTTCAGCATGGGCGCAATGGGCTTCAAACACCCAGCAGCCATCTCTAGCAGAAAAAAATCAGGACTAATACCGCTGGGAAAACATTCAACCAGCTCCTGTCTTCAAGCCCATGCATAGAAGCAAATGCGGTTTGAGATAAATAAATAAATAAATAAATAAATGTTTCACTAAGTTAATTAATTCTTAACTGTGGAAAAAAAAAGAAGCACACAGTGACTTGTGGTTTGTCACTTAATATTACTGCCCAGAAACAAGTAATAAACATAAATCTGAAATACCACCTGTCAGAGTGGAATATATCTCAAGTCAGATCTTCATGAGGGAAAATAACCTTTTGTTATTCTTGGTATCTGAGTGGAATTGGTGAAAAAAGATTTTCGGAAACAGGAGGGATGTATCTGAAGTGGGAGTTTTAATGAAAGGAAATTCTGACATTTCAGGCAACTGCTTCAAAGGCAGTTTGTCAAAGCTTTAAAAAACCTTCCATAAAGAGTCCATCAGCTGCATTAGTGTTTTAAACATAGTTCATATTTTCATAGCAGCATGTGAATGAAAGGCAAATGGGACTTGTAAGCAGCAAATCCCATCTGTGTGAGTGGAAAGGAGACATATGTCAGGTGATTCTTTGCTTTCAAGCTCGGTAATTCTTCACAGGAAGAGTATTATCCCCTCCAGTCAACTGGGGACAGAAAAATCCCATGAAAAAAAAAATCCGATCAAATTAAAGCTGGATCGTATACATATTTAAAATATTCTATTAATTTCAAAGCTGGTGAAATTTTATTTGACCATAAATCAAATATTTTATTTTAATTTGCGGTTGTAGGAACAGCTTAAGAACTTCTTTATCTCTTTACTCTCTATCTTTTTTAGTGAAGGCTATTCTTAAACAAAAATGCTGCTTTGAACAAAATGCAAAGAATAATTTTTTTTTTCAAAAAAATAGAAAAGGTCAAAAAAAATCCCATACTGACATTTTATAAATGAAACAATGTACCTGCAGAGAGGAGGAGAGCGTGATGCAGTTGTGAATAATATGATACAGTGCTATTCAAAGGAAAGAATGTAATAATGAAAAAGCAACTTAATAAATTGTCTTCAGTGAGATAAAGAGATTGAGCTCCAAGACTTCCCACCATGGGCCTTGAGAGCTTCTTTTTCATGGAACACTTTAATTAGGCAATACATGAATTACAGAAACACAGAATCATAGAATGGTTTAGGTTGGAAAGGACTTTAAAGACCATCGGGTTCCAATGGCCCTGTTATGGCAGGGACATCCTCCACTGGAGCAGGTTATTGCCACCCAGTTGGTGACAGAAACGGCCTTTTCAAGATTAGTAGTTCAGAGTCATAATGTAGGGACTTTTGGGGGAGTCAAGATAACTGAAAGTTTTAGAAGTCAAGATAACCAACAGTTTTGTCAGCAAGATCTTGTCATGTAACCTTTGTGCCATAGACATTCCATCCTGAAAGGAATAGGATACATTACTAGTTGTTCCTGTGTTTACAGATAATCAACTATTTCTGGGTTTTTTTTAAAGATGAAGGAAAAATAAAATATATCAGCATGACATTAGAACAATTTTTTTGTTTCACTTTGATAGTTAGAAATAAAAACTATTTTAAATTATTTTCAATTCACATCAGCATAAGACATGCCCTGTGAGCAGCAGCCTCCAGCAACTCTCTCATGGTGTGTATGGAAATGGCCAGGGAATGTAAAGCAACATAAGAGGCAGGGAGATAAGTTACTAAAAAAAGTCTCAAAAAGGGTGGTTGCAGCAAAATAGTGTTTCTAGAAACATAGGAAATAAAAGAATGGCTGTTCCTCCTTTTTGTATTCCTTTCTGCGAGTGAGTTGCACTAGCCAGCCCTAGGGAATTCCTAAAATCAGAGGCAAATTGACTTTTCTGGTGATGCTGGAGTTAGAAAAGCTCCTGCTGTAGTCACTCAGGTTTTGTCTCTTCTTCAATTTTAAGATAAAAAAAGTTTCATGTTCTTTAATGCAGAGGAAAGTATCCTTTTTATTCTAGAAGAGTAAGTCAATGCCCAGCATGGACATGGTTGTCTCCTTCTCCACCGGTAAAGCAAATCCTTGTCATCTTCTTTGGAAGACTTCCCAAAGGGCAGCTGGAATTTATTTCTCTAATTTTGGGAAAAGAGTCAATAAAATATCAGGAATATGAATTCTGAGCTTTCTTTAGCTGCTCGTTTAGGGCTGTAAACCTGAAAATTGAGGTGCCAGGAGGCCCTAGTACTCAGAAACCTTAGGATTACAGGTCCAGACACCCTCGTTCATATCTTTTGGGGGAATTTTTCTTATAGCAGATCTACAACCAAAACCAAAACCATCCTCCACATCCAATAAGTCTGGCAAGAGTTTTAACTGTCCTGTTTTCACATTCCTCAGTTTTACAGTAACCAGTGTTGGAGTGTTTTCTATCATTCAACAGCCCATAAGTAGTGAAGATCAACATTCCTGGTTTTATTTGGATAGGGAATTTGAAGGGAAGATTAATTTTCCAACATGATCCTATGAATAGGTGGCACAGTTCAGGACTGTGAGCTGTTTTCCAGAGTCCTGAACACTACCTGGAATATGATTTTATTCCCATCAATAAAACCCGCAATCAAAAAAAAGTCTTTTGTTAGAATTTTTTTTAAGGCCTGAGCTATTCCCCTAGCACACAGGAAATTTTTAGAATTGTATTTGGTTTTAGTCACTTAAAACACATTTTCCACTTAAAATACATTCTGATGGAAAGTGTTAGCCTAACCTGTTGTTAGCTCCTTGCCAAATCTCAGAGCTGACAGATCACAAATCTTCAGCACTGAGACATGTATTTCCTTCCAGCTTATTATTTTAATAAGTCACCAGCAATGGATCTACCTAAACTGGAGTTTTAGTTAATAGATGTCAAGGGCTGGGATTTATTAACTGCCCATTTATGCAAACATGATTTTCTGCATTTGAAAATTTGTAATGGAAGACAGCACCTGAGCTGACTTCCTTTATCTCCAGATTTAAATGTTCCCCAGGGAATCAGAAAGGCCAGCAGCAAAGTGAGCTGCTATACGCACAATGTGACTTATATTGTGCCCAGTCAAGGGGAACATAAAACCTGGCTGAGCTTCCAAGAAGGAAAAAAAAATCACAAATCTGGAATCAATGGAATAGTAATTTTCAGCCTTGCTAATTGTGTATGACAGCATCAGATTAATCCTCACCTCAACTAGGCTAGATAGACCTAAATTGTGTTATTCTTTACTACAAACTGAAGCTGATAGAAATAAATGTGTGTAAGCTTCCAGTGCAGTTTATTCAACATATTCCTCTGACTGTCTCCATGTCTTTGAGTGTGATGAAACACCAGTCTCCAGGTTCCAATTAACCTTCAGTGATCAGGGAGGTAAGAGTTTGGGAAGTCTTATCTCAGACAAGTAAACACTACCCTCACTCAGTCTCAGAATGTATGGCAACCCATTTTTGTTTTATTGAGCAGAATTGATGCTATTTTCATCTGCTGTCCTCCTGACAATGTTAAACTGCCTCACAACACTTCAGGACAATGACCACATAGCTATACTGGGCAGATGGAGAGAATTAAACTCTGTATGGAAGCCAATAATTTTTTTGTTTTTCATCTCAATTGCTTCTATCAGAGACATATATATATTAAATATTGCCCATTCTGTGCATAGTGAATGAATCTCTTAAAAAAACCCTGCAAAAAGAAGTAGGAAAACAACCGTAAACTACTGTTTTGTGATTCGAAATAGCATAAAGCAGTGTTTCTGTTTAACTTTCCCATAATGATGAGAGATGATAAGCTCCCTTGTGTTGCTGACTAGTTTGCAGCCTCTCTGAGCCGGGAGAGAGGTGTGGATCCTGTGATACTTGTTGAGGAAGCAAGAAAAATAGGAAAATGGAGGGGAATAGAACAGCCATCTTTGAACACTGATTTCAAAGGAAACGGAATGCTAAAGGTCAGATCCTTATCCTTGTGGCCTTATTTACTGACAGTGTTCTACTGGCATTGATGCAACTTCCAATGAAGGGATGAGACTCAAATTTAAGCAAAAGTGTGATTCCTGCATTTTTGAGAAAAAAACATATGAAAGAAATGGCCAAATTCTCCCTTGCTGAAGTTTTTGGCTTTTGCTGTCAGTCTCTTCTTCATCTTAGATGAGCTAAACTTAAAGCAGCTATTCCTCATGCATCTACAACTTCCTTGAGGGTTAAGTAGGCTGTAAGAAGCCAACTGATATTTTTGATTTCTTTTCAATCTTTTCTTGCTCTTTTGTAAAGATATAATTTTCTCTTTGAAACCAATAAGTATCTGATGAACTTATGAGATGGAAAAGGTTCAAAGAAATCATACCATTTTTTTCTGAGTTTTCTCTCTCTTCTTTAGCATCTTCTTTTTATGCAAACACTTTCTGTTTAATTTTTCTGTTACTTAACAAACTCAAGGCCTGTTTTTTTATACATCACAACCTCTGAAAACTTGATATAAAACCACTATAGGGTTCAGAGTTCCATGACTGAAATCTACTCTGCTGCTCCCCCCTCCAAAAAAAAAAAAAAAAAAAGAGGTGTATATAAAATCAAAAGCAAGCTTGCAATCTGTTCTGAAGTCTGATTTTCCAGAATAACACTAAGGGGAAATCACAGTACACAAGTGTTTCCTCTCTGGATGCAGTAAGTGAATCATCTTTGAGGTGTTTGTTGGACAGGGGTAGGCTCATCTCTTGAAGCTGCTGCTCATCACAGTGACTGAGACACAGCGGTTCTTGAAGGTGGACCAGTCTAGGGGGAAGTCTGTGGGTCCCAGAGAAAGGACCCCAAGTGGGGAGTCAAAAATCTATGAATAAACTAATCAATTCTGTTTAGAATCACTTGCAGAATGACTTGTTTGGGAAAATCCTTCTGTAGCAACAAATTGTAGATACAGAAAAATGAAAGCAAAGTAAAAAGCTCCAGAGTTTAATGTCTGAGCACAGGTACACCAAAGCAATATCTACTTCAATCCAATTATAAACAAGTTAGTATATAATTATTTGTCTGGTTAGTGATGTACAATCTGCATTATGTAAGAAATAAATGTTTAAAGTCCATCAGTAACCAAGCTCAGCACTAATTGGTTTACTGAACAATTTCCTGCTGGTCTGATGTCCCCAGACATGAGATAACAGAAGCAACTCTTTTTCTTGATATTTCTTCTGACTGATAGTGTCGTCAAATACCAACTTTTCTACAGCAATGACTCTTTTTCCCATAAATATAAAATAAAGTGCTGGGAAAAATTGTCCTCCACCCTGTAGGAATTTGAGTTTTTTGCCTTATGAACCAGAATAAATCATGATAATAATTTGATTATACTTCTAGAAGAATATTCAGATAGACTAATTTTGTACTCAGAAAATACTAATGCTAAAAGAATTAGTGAGACTTGTAATAATTCAATCATTTTCTATAGCCTAAAGCTAAGCTCCTCTTTGATGGCCAAAACCTTCTGGTGAATTTTAGTTGTATTAAAAAAAAAAGGAAGACTTTTTCAAACACCTAGCCTCATGGGTACTCAGATTCTGTCTCTTCTTTCTGGGTTTTGATATTAGGTAACCTCTTTTTGCAGTTTGTTGGTGGAACTATGCTGAACTATTATGTGAAAAGCTTTGTCTAATTGATGTATGTTAAGAATTTCCTACTCAAAGGATGCAGGGAAAGGATTTCTACTATATAGAACCCAATCAGCAGATGGTTAGGTGTCTACAAATTGACATTGAGTTCGGGCATGTGACTTTGGCCATAGTTTTGGAGTTTGGCATTTAAACGTCACGTAAGTCTCTTGTTACAATCTGAAAGACAATTTGTTATTCAGCTCTAAGCAGCCTGAAAAACCAGGGGAAAATTCCAGGCCACAACAGATATCAGAATTCTATAACACTAAGCATCAAGTTAAAAACAAACAATAGAAATAACTTATTTCAGTAGATGCTTGCAAATTTAATCTAGTTGTCAATCATCTAGCAAACTTTAACCTTACTGTGAAATTATCACCAATTTTCTGCCATGATAATTTTTGCTAAGAAAGTTACCTTGAACCACTTAAATTATGGGGGTGATGATTGAAAATGACTGTTTAGCATTCTAAGGAGATGTTTTCATGATGAGTGAGCTTTGCAAAAGAAAGCAGTTCCCAGTTAAGCTTCTCTAAGATCTGTTATTCCTGAGATCAGAAATGTCACTGTAAACAGCACATCCTCATAACCTAATTGGAAAAGGCTTTCATATTTAGTCAATAATTTTTCAGAGCAAAGTAAAATTTATAACACAACTTTTATAAAACCTTATAATTAGCTGATTCTGAGGTTCTCTCCTGATCTAGTTTCCTGCTGCTACACAGTTGCCATGACATGGATCTGTGTTTTCTACTTTTAAACTTTGCTTGCTTTAGGTGTCTCAGTAACACTGCATTGCATGAGGCAAGTGTTGTCTTTTTGGAATGAGGGGACCATGAGTCCTAAAATGCCGTTAGTACAAAGGACATCAGAGTTCAGTCCAAAATCTGATGATGCCTAGATTTTTAGCATGTATTTTTTAGGCAATCATTGATAGTTTGAAATGTTGGTGATAAGTGAACTACTAAAGTAGGGTAAATTGCTAAGTAAACTGCACAGAGCAGGATGAAATCTGTGAGCCAGGGGGTCAGACCAGCAGTGTATAATTATAAGTAAAAAAATATTTGTATCCCAAAAAGTGACAGCTTCATCTGGAGACTGTTTCCAAAAAGCTGAGAAGTGACCAGTAAATATACCTGAGATCAGTTGCTTTGTTAAAATAAAACACTTTCTTTTTCAATGACTATTTGAGCAACAAAAAATATTACAATATCCATAGAACCATGAAGGTTAGAAACTCTAAAATCCTTGAGTCCAACCATTAACCTAACAATGAGAAGCCCACCACTAAACCACATACCTAAGCACCTCATCTACATGTTTGTTCAACACTTCCAGGGACAGTGATTCCATGAGTGCCTTGGGCAGCCAGATCCAAACCCTGCCCACTCCTTCATAGCCTGTGACTAGTTTTAAAGATTGCTACTTCTATTACATGTCTGAGAATCCTAAAATGCTTGGAAACACAAACATTTTTTCAAACTGTGTTGTGTTGTCTAATATAATCTGCCTGCAAGCCTTTCTTCACTTGTAAATTTGAATTATAACAGTTGCGGCACTACCCCTGAAAAGATATAAAATCCCATGGAGTTGCATGAACACATGCATAGATCAGGTATTCACTTGGGCACAGCAACTATCCCTCTGGGGTTCCAGATAAAAACCCACAACTTTTTGTTCTTCCAATTTTCAGTAGCAACTGAATCCCCAGTGAGAGCAACGCAGCATTTACACACATGCTCTGGGCACAGTGAGCATTGTGGCTTCCCAAGAGGAATTTGCAATATACAGGAATGGGAGTGGTTCAAAGGAAATGGTATGTTCTGTCATTGCACAGACAGTCACACCAATATCAAGAGACATGCCTGAGATTTCATAAGATGTCTCTAGCACAGCCAGGAATCGCTCTATACTTATCTCAGTGGCAGGCCACATTATCCAAAACCCCAACCTTTTAAGAGTTGAATTAATACAGAGGCATCTGAATGAGAAATGAGTGCAGCATGTTGATTCTGCAACTTTACTTTAAGATTTTTCACTTCTTTCATAGCTTTTTTTTTTCCCTACTGCATGAAGACCACCCTAAAGATGGAGAAAAATATTACAGAAGGCATTCATTGTGTTTCAAGGCATAATAAAAAACATTGGTAATACTCTCATTGCTGAGACACAAAATGAATCTCAAAGCAATGAGGGGACAATAACAATTTTAAATTAAAATGTGCACAGTGTACAAATTGATTTTGCTAAAGGCAATCAAACTGGCAAAAAGATCTGTACTGGCAAAGTAGCTTTGAATATTTAGATCAAGTTTATTTCTTGATGAAGATTCCTAGAAAAGCCAAAAAACCCTGACTTCTGTGTTTATACCATGGAATTTACTCTACAATTTATTGCTTAGCCTGAATATCATTAGGTGAAGACGAAAATCTTCATTTTATCCATGTATTTGTTACTTTTTTCTTCCTCTTAATGTTTGAAATGGGGGCTGAGAAGGGAAACACTGGGAACATAATACCCTCTGTTTCAGAAAACAGCTTTTCGGAATTCACTACAGCTACTGTATCAAAAAGAACAGCATGTTTTTATGCACAGTGAGCCCCTTGGACATTGCAACCAGCAGCTTCTGCTGCTTCCACAGGAGGCTCTGGGCAAAAGAGAAGAGATGCCCACAGCAGGCACAGATTCAGTCCAGTGTTCCTGAGCATCAGCATGGCAAGGGGCATCCTTGTGCTCTTCCATGCTGGAGACTGAATTGTCCTGTTGGTTGGGAGGAGCAGCCATGGAGAGCTCCCACAGGGCAGCAACTGTGCCAAATAACAGACGCTAAGCCGCTGTGCATCACTGATAAATGTCCTGTTAGATACTGAAATGCTGAAGGGCTCCACCACATTGTGTTTAATTTCACAACTCTTCTGGAGTTCACTTTCCTTTCCTTCCTGTTGTGCTGTTATTTACTTTTCTTTTATCTCATGTATCTTCTCCACGGGCACCCCCTTGTCACGGGGGAGAAGCTTGCGTGCCCTTATGAGGTTGTGAGCTATGCTGGCGGTGGTTTGTGCCTCCGGTAGGGTCTCCCA
>JAWWEU010000081.1:146035640-146084466 GCA_035583155.1 Acropternis orthonyx | reverse complement strand
AAGGACTCCCTGAAACAATCCCTCAGCCTTGGCCATATTGACCACCATCAGTGGTCCATTCTGGCCTCCAATCGGGAAACATGGAGACACACCATTCATAATGCTGCTGCTTCCTTTGAGAACACACGCAGGATCAGCGTTGAAGAAAAAAGACAACACAGAAAAAAACGTGCCTCGCCAATCCCGCCTGTGGAGACTTTCCACTGTGCCATTTGCAACTGGACTTGCCTATCTCGCATTGGCCGTTTTAGCCATCAGTGTGCTTGCAGTAAGAGTGGGTAGACCCCTTCCCAAATCTTCGTTCACGAAGCCTACCCACGATGATGATGATCTCATGTATCTAATTAAAAGTGTGTTGAGAATGAACAGGTTTTATCAGACTGTTTAGTTTTGATGTTGCTTTCTTGATCTACCCAATAAATCAATGTGGAGACTGGACTGAGATGTGTTACAGGACTCCACTGTAAAAGATTAAAGAATGGATAGAGAAATCATACCATTCAGGTATACACTGCTTTGTGAGGGCATGGAATATTTAGTTAAAATAAATCCTGTTTTGTTTTGTTTTGTTTTTAGCGTAGTCATGCCTGGATTTAAGGTCTTTGGGAAGAAAAAAATCCCTGACCTCATCCAGGAAATCTTCTCTCTTCGGAAATGCAAAACATACAGTGAGCTGAAGGAAAGGAAAAAGTATAAGTTCCAAATTTATTTTCCCCACACAACATGATTAAAATAAGTATGTAAATGTATTGCTTTATTTGATGACTTCTTAAGTATATTTGAGCATAAACCTCCACAAACCTTTCCTGAGACTATTTCTACAGGGACAGCTCTTTACCTGGATTGCTGCATTCTAGTACAGGGAGTCTTTTACATTCAAAGCAATAAGCAGTGACAGTAAAGCCAGTGAGAATGGCCAGGTCTCCAGGGAAGATAGGTTTGATAGCCACAGTTCTCCATGGCTATTGTTATCCATCAGTCTCTAAATGAACTGAGCTGTGGAAGAAGAATGAGGAAAACAGGAATGCTTGTATCTTAATTTAGCAGAGATAGGACTTGCCTAGTTCAGAAGAAAAGCAGGAACTCACTAAATGGATACCTACTGGGCATTTGAGTACTGATAGTAGGAAAGATTATATACAGTTACATGTTAATTTGGAGGCTATGTTAAACAAGGAAAAAATCCTCTAGGCAAGAAATGTGGTATAAAACCTGTCTCTCCTTGGCATCTCTAAGTCTGTGGGTGTAGGAATGTTTTGATAGAAGATGCATATTTCTATTTTATATTAAATTTCATTGACTATAAAGATAACAGAACCTTTATTTTAATAAAAAACATAGTTTTAACAGCCTTTATTTTTTAACCAAGTAGAATGCCAATTTCACAGAAAATTACAATAAAATATATAAATATATATTAATAGTTAGCAATTAAATCAGCTATAAGTCCCACAACTGTCAAAATACTAGACAATATCAAGCACCTGACTGCAGCTGTCACACATTTTAAAAGTCTTGCACTGAAATCTTACTCTGACAACAGACGTGCTGATAAATAGACCACAATTCCTCTTCAAGATCTTTCTTCCACAGTTATCTTTTAAGGGTCTGTCTCTGGACTATTGTCCCCGCAGATGTGAAGTCTCAAACTCGCTGTTGAGAAGATAACTGAGGTCTCATGTCTGCCTAGTGCCAAAATGGAGCTCAGTCCTTCTCTCTCTGCATTATCCTTTTTTATCTTTCTGGGGAGAAGAGTGAGGTTTTTTCACAGTTGCTGTGAAATGATGATTTTCCTTTGAAAAGGGGACATTTCTGAGGTTTCCTCTGATGAAAACTATATTTTTTTCCCATACTTGACCCTTTGTTTCACACAATATATTACAGACATGAAAACCAACTCTACATACACTAGAGAAAGTCAGAGACATTTTATGAGCCCAGCTGAGAAGAAGCATCAACTATCTTTTTTTTTTTTCTTTTTCTTTTGTGAAAGCTGTTGTTAGCAAGGAACCATCTAAGTCAGCACAGTGATGAAATCATTCAGCATTACTTTTTTTATATTGGCTTATGTTTAATTTCAGCTCTTCTACATAGAGCATATGGACTTTGTCTGGAGTCCCTGGATGTCTATGGAGTCTTGTGACCTCTGATCAGATGTCTTCCCTTAATGCATGCCCTCCTTCTTGTGTTTGCTTGTAATGGTTCACTGGATCAATTGATCTCAAATTTCGGTACTGTGATGCGTTTATGTCCAACACATGAAACCTAAATCTGTGAAGAAGTTGAAATATGTAGGTGCACTGTCAATTTATTTGACATAACAGATTGATTTTTTTTTTCCTCCAGCTTTTCTCCTTCATCCTCCACTCATTATTATTTCTCCCTTTTCCTCACAGAAGTGTGGAAATAAACTGACATCTCAGAAACTTATGGGAGATCTGGGGTTATATCCTCAGCTGATCTAAATTGTGATGTCTTATTGGGGTTTATATCAGCAGGAAACCTCATCTTTGGGTTTCTCACACATTTCTTTTCTCTGTAAATGGATCACGTATTTCAGAGCTAATCAATCTGAATCCCAGTAACAAACAGAGGAAGTGACATGACACCTGCTGACATTTTACCACCTCACATCTATGCACACTGTGTTCAAGACTATCAGATGCAAACTCTGTTAATTTGCCCTGACTGTATGACTTTGCACTGTCTGTAGGTAAGGAACACCCTAATGAATACAAGAAGCTGGTTCAGAAAATGAAGTTATTTAGATATCTTCAAGCAGTCAGGATTAAGAGTTAGTACTAAAGAACTTTCCATCCTGTAAGGACACTGTATCTATCTCACGTGCTGGAAATTAATATGAAAAACTTGCTCATGTTTTATAGCTGCCACTTTTAAATGTACTTTTCAATTCGTGCCTTTTTCTGTGCAAATGGGTGTTAATTGGTGTTTCCTAGGAGTTGATGCAGTCTAGTAAAATTGCAACTGAAAGATGATTATACTAGCAGAAAAACAGCTAGTTATGTTGTAAAAATGCTCTTCCTACTGTTGTCAGAGCTGCAAATCATCCCCTAAAAGCTCTGTGAAGTTATAGCACACCACGAGCAGGGGAAGATCTTAGCAGTCTGCCGGGGTGTGAGTGGGATTTCGCATTAATGTAATTTTTTCTCCTGTGAGAGGCGCCTCCCTGGGAAGGGTTGTGGGCCCCTTTAGCAGAAATGGATCCCATTGCAAAACCTCCCATCTCTGAGGGTGTTTCTGCCACACTGATAAAGAAATGATGCTGCTGTTCCCCAGCTGGTTTTGAGCTGTGGTGTGGAACAAAAAGAAATGTAATATAAGCAGGGGTTAGAGAGAGATCCTCTCATGAACAGACAAAGAATAAAGAGAAATGTTTCCCTCTAGGACCCACAAAGCTCTTGTCTGAAATGCATGTGTACCCCACACTGTTCTCTGGGGTCATCATGTCTTTATACTCCAACATTAAGACATTTTATGAGAAAAGACAGATGAGAGCTAAGCTGGAAGGTTCTTGGCACAGGGAGGTGCAATAATGAGACTAAGCAGGATAGTGATTTCACCCTAGGGTCATTGTATGAGCTGCTCTATACAGCTTGAACCCATCTTCCCCCAAATGGAACATTGAACTGGTCATTAAACATTGATTTTAAATTTTTTAGTGGGACAGACAATCCCTAATCACTTTAGGCTTGGTACCACTGAGTATAGTAATAGCTCATCAGCTGTGGAGGCAGGCCTTGCCTTTGGCAAAAATGATAAAGGGAGTCCTGGGACCTGTTCCAGCAGTGGATAAATGCCATGGAACAGAAGTCAGTGTAGGGCAAATGAGTTAGCACTATTCTACCTTGTTGTGATCCCCCAACACATTTCTCTGGGAGGCTGCCCAGAGACCCTCAACTTTCAGGTTAGCTGCATTTTCCAGGCCATTTTCACCAAGGATAAGTAGACACAATTTCCAGTGTGCAGGGGGAAGCCCAGAGGTTGGTCTAGTGCAAGAAGACTTCCTTGGACTTCCCTTGTTATTTCCAGAAATGCATGCAGATTTTTGCTTTAGAACCCTCTTTACTAGGTGTCCACTAAAATTTCTCCTACATTGTCCCCTAGGAAATCACAGGCTGACCTTCCTTCTTCATAAATCCCTGTCCTGTACTCTATTTTTATGTATTTCACATCCGTGCTCATCTTTCTGTTACCCAGGGTGAGAACATGGTTTAAGGAGAAGGTAAAGGATTTGAATGTGGATCTCTCATGTTTTGATGCAGTCTGTGAGTAACAAACAGCCAGGGAAAAGATGCAGTGGGTCTGTCCTATTTTCACATGGGATCTACTTAATGAACTTATTGTGAGAATACTTTCCAATCTGAGCCCCAGAGATGGGAGAGGTGCATGAACATAGTGGGAATCCTGAAATGTTTAGATATGAGGTGCATGTTTAATGTTTTAACAGACATTTTCAAACAAATTTAAAACACATCTTTAGAGTCTATCGGTGTAATGATCATACCACCTAGTGGGTTTCAGGAGCCCTCAGAATTCAGCAGCAGGCACAGAGAGGGCTGGTGAACTGACATTTTTAAGTACAGAGAGTAGCAGTGAGTTGAGTCCTGTCCAAGGTACCAATCCTTGAAATGGTCTTAGAAATAGGGATATTTTTAAATGGGTAGGAATTCAGATCCTGAAACACTTCTGAGGACCAGCTGCTTTCTGTCATGCACTACAGGAAAATGAAAGATGCCATGTCCTTCTCTGCATGTGTGCCTGATGTGTTGAGTAACAACCTGTGAAAAGCCATTTTCCTTCCACTCTAGTTGTGCTCCCAAACAACGGAGGATGCTGAGGGCCTCAGGGTACTGAGTATGGGGATCAATGATAGGTAAATGCATTAATATCTTTCTGCAGCATGAGCTTGATGTGTCTGTGCATTCATCTAACAGCAGCATTCCCTTGATTTCAATGGTGCAAGATCACCATTACACTCGTCTCCTTGAGAAGATGGAAAAGGACAGGCAGAGATACATTCAGGTGCAAAAAGGAATGAAAGAGGGGGATTAGAGTTAAAAGCATAAAAAAAATACTGAAAAGACATCATATTCCAGACCTGAACATACAGAATAACACTTCAGATTACATCAAACAGTGCAGCAAGACTGTCCTGTAGCTCATTAGCCTGACTTGGTGTTGACTTTGGAGAGCTCTTTACGTATGTCATTTAATGTAATATTGATTTTTCCTATGTGAGTTTCATTATTTGGGAGCTTTCCTAAGATGAGCAAATATGATGGAAAAATGGAGATTTGCTGTGGACTGGCATTAGCACTTCACTTTCCTCACACCACTCTGTGCAGAGCACAGAGCTGAATGGAAATGAAGCCAGCACTAAATCTGTGCCTTGCTTAAAAGCACGCTTATGTCCCATGCAACCTTTCACATCTCCCTGGGGCTGTACAAATATCCCCATTTTCACTCTCCAAGCCACAGTGAGAGAAGGAAGGTCTGTGCACACTGCACAGGATGAGCAGAGTGGGTCGACATACAGAGATCAAGATGCAATAAACTTGGGGAGTTTATTACCCAGTGGCAGAGCTGGGTAAAAAGCACAGGGTTTTCTGACTGAGTATCAGATCCTTCTTTGCTCTGAGGATGTGGACTAGGACAGGAAGGAGCAGATATAACAGGAGAAACAAGAGGGAGACTGTCTTAAAATCTGAGCTTGCCAAATGACATTCCTTGGACAGAGCAAGACCCAGAGGCCAGTGACTGGAGGGACAGGGATTCAGCTACCAGTTACAGACTCTCCTTGATCTAGGTATAGTTTTTATCTCCCTGGCTTTTTATCAAGTTTAGCTTACACCAGATCTAGCAGGAAGTATTCTTTTTACTCTTTGACATAGCAATTCCCCCCACCTGGATGGTGGGAGAAATAATGCTGGCAGCCCAGATGTTATATTCTTATGGTGTGTGCACTAAGCTCATGTTTATTAAACTTGATCATGGGGAAAAAAAATGCTACCAGAAAGGACATGATCCTACTGAAAATACTGGGGCAGTCTGAGAAATGAAGTTCAGCAGTTTTACCAGGTGTACAGGATCAAAGCCAAACGAGATGGCTATTGTGAAAAGATTTTCATGCATTCTTAATTTTACACATATGACCACATCCACTGCCAACAACACATGAACGGAAGTGTGACCAAGTTGCCAACAGAAACAGGATGCTGTTCCAATAGCCATTCCCTGATTTCTACCCAATTGCCTCACAGTCATGTGGGAAAGCACCTGCCATGTACTTGCCTCGTTACCTGAATTCCCTGTGTCTCTAGAGCCAACAAGGGTCCAAGCATGTGAGCAACCCCCTGGGAACACTTTCCTCTTGTTTTTCTGATCATACCTTTGATTAGGCTGCTCGGTGACTCTGTTTTCTGAGAGCTTTAATACAATGTGCTGGGCGAGGTGATTTTCTTTGAATTTTGACACACAAAATGCCTGTATTAGTTCTCTGTGTAACTGGAATTGGTTGTGTGTGGATTTGTGCTTTTTTCTTGCCCTTTTTTTTTTTTAATCAAGAAGTGATTAAGAATGTGAAATAAAAAAGGGGGATTTAGGGTCATATGAAAGTAGCTTACATATTCTGAGTTAAGACAGATGTAATGCCATTACTTTTTGTGAGGAATTGGGATGGCTAGAAATTGGATGGCTTTTAATTTTGTTTTTCAGTGCTTCTTTCGGTGTTAAGTTAATTAACTGGAAGGTGGCCAGATAACTTGGAGCCTTTACAGTATTTGCGGTGTTTTGCATAAAGAGAGACAAGCCCACTACTTGGTGAAATAATTAGATTAGCCTGAATGATTTAAAGTCCTTGGAGGAGGAGAGGGAGTTGCATAAGCTTTATATATATAATGCTGAAACTCTTTGTGATTTCTTATGGAGCCTTACTGACTCCCCAGAAAACCAGACCTTGTCTATCAGACATTGCTCTGGGAACTGCAGATGGAGCTGCCAGTGATTACCCAGAAGCAAGGCAGGTCCCAGCAGTGAGTAAAGCTTGGATCTCTGGGTGCCCATTCATTGCAGATTCTCTTTTTGACCCATTCAGATGCACAGCCCAGCAGGAAACACCAGGAACAGCCCCAGTGTTGTGTCTGAGGTTTTGTTGCTGCTCAGGTCACAGCTGTTGTGGAGGAGGGTGCTCTCAGGTGGCAGCCTCCGTGGGACAATTCTTGCTGAGCTCCCGGTCCAGATGAGCAAGGGCTGCTCAAGTCCAGCCTAACAGGAGGCTCAGACTGTGACTGTCAGAGTGGAACATGGAGCAGGACTTTGGGACATAGGTACCTACTTTCCCTATGGAAGAGTAACCCCTCATGTGGTGGTTTCCTCTCAGGGGACATCGAGCCTTCTCTGAAGATCCAGGATGTGGGTCTAAAGTTATGGCAAAGTAGACACAGAATATTAGACACCAGTGAGTATCCAATGGATCCTTTCATATAAAGACAGCATTATCCAAGGCTTATTAATTCTTCTAGGAAGGAGTCCACCCATATCTGCCTTAGTGAGTGGAATTTCAACTGATGGCCCAGGCAATGACATTATTTTACCAGAGGAAAGAGTGAGGAGGAGCAGTGACAGAATCTGTGCTGGTGACACTCTTCTCCCCCCCACACACAACAAGGAAATAATAGGAAAAAAGGGAGCTGCTGCATCTAAAAGGCCTTGGGAACAACAATTTGGAGGGAAAAATAACAAAGTAACAAAAAAACTCCAAAATAAAAGAGTGTCTCTCTGTTGAATATCAGTAACACAATCCCAGCAGGCTTCCTGTGAATACCATGCCATGTTCCATGAGTTAACACAAGGGTTCAAGGCCAATGCAGTTTCTAATGAGTTAAGCCTTAAATCATGCCTTATTTTCTCAGAGTACACCAAGATCTCCATTTTCTAGGATTGTCACCTTGCTAAAATTAGCAGATAATTGATGTGAAGAAAAATACCTTGGTACCACAATGATACCCCAGAAACTCAAGCCCAATATGGTGACCCAAGGAAGAGGGATTTCCTTCATTCTTCTCTAAAATCTGTTCAAATACATCTGAAATCAACAGGAAATCAGTCTGTGAGCAAAAATATTGGATGATCTATTTGCCTTTAGAATTTCATTTTAACTCTATTCCCAGCTGAAGTTTCATGTAACTGCTTGCAGCTGAACCTGGAAGTCTCTCTGTCTTTTGTAGAACTACACTATATTTTTCTAAGATTGAATTATTCTTGTACTTTTCCATATTAAGCCCAAATTAAGTCTCTCAGTCTTTTCTGGGCATATCTTATTTTCTCTTGCCTGCCATTTTAATTTAGATTTTTGTGCATGTATGATGTGTCTTATTTATAACATTCAGGCATTGGGTTATTTTTTTAAATAGCGCTGAAATGATTAGATTCACTAAAATTCTCATGGTAAGGACCAAGTAGTGATGCATACAACTCAGGCACTATAGGAACAATACACATTAATTTAGTAGCTCCAAAGTAACCCCAAAACATATGGAAATATTACTTTTGCCAACTGCTTCTGCACCAATCAGCCATCGTGCTCCCTCTCAAAGGAAAGACTGCTCTCTGCTACTTCCATCATTTCATTATGACATCAAAATACAGTTTGCCCATATAGGAAGTTCACTGTAAGTTGATTCCCCCAATGAATACATAAAATGTTTGATTGTAATATCTACTCCATGCTTTTGGTAAAGCTACAATTGCCTTATTTAAAGATTTTAATCTTCTTTTTCCTTGGACACTAGAGCTTAAAAGGCCCCCAGGAGTCTTTCCCTCGAGCAATTGTTTGAGTTCCTACTCTGTTTTTCATGTTTCTGGATGTGTTTGTTCACAGGCTTGAAGAACAAGTTACTTGGACTATTTGGTCATTGTCAAAGGAAACCTTGGACACCAGGCAGTTATCCTACATAGCCACGAGGTCACCACACTGAGTGTAATTATGTCACATTTGGAAAACTACAAATATATAGTATTTCTGCCAAATGCATCAGCTAAGACAGGAGGGCTTTATTTAAGAATGTTTTAAATCCTGTAAAGTTTCTATAACAAAAGTATTTCTCCTTCTATAAAGTGTACATTGTCATCATCCTGTCATCATTGTCACTCATACTTTCCATCCCTGTGACGTTCATATTTCACATTGATGTCACGTACGTACTCCACTGTCCTGTTTTATGGAACACTAAATTTCACTGAGGATTTTGAGAAGCTGTACCTATGTGGCTTGTCTGGACTGGCTTGTTGTTCTTGACTTCATTTGCAATCACAGCATGCAATGAGATATCTTTTCTGGTAAAACAGTGCAAAACAAAACAAAATAAAAATCCCAGGCATCCCTGACCCCACCTAAAGCAACACCATTATTCTGGCATGAAGCAAAAATTGTAAATTATTTGCTTTAGGACATGTAAAGGTGCATGACATAAAATAAGATTATTGGATATAGTCAGTGAAGTTATGCAGCAATGATTAAGAGTACTCAGACAAATAAAATTCCTAGTTATGGATGTCTTCTGCTATGTTCAGTTGATTTATGTGGTTTGAGTTATAAATTACAATGAAAACCAATTTCAAAAGAGAATATTAGACATATGATTCATACATGGTTTTCCATTTAAGAAATATGACATTATAGAGTGTGCTCAGTCAATCGGCCCAAGGTGGTTACTCACCAGGTAAACAACTGGAGAGAAGACAGATCCCACTAAAGGGGAAAAAACACCAATCATAATCTTACTTCTTTCTGTGCTGAGTAGGCTCAGTCCAGCTCCATCTGGTTTCTCAGCTGAATTCCTATAATATCCTAAGGAGTACAGAATTCTCAGCTACTTCCAACATGGTATATTTTATTTTTTTCCCTTCTGGTTTCCTCTCTTTCCCTTTCTTTATCTGGTTTATTAAATGTGATTTTTTTCAGGATAGGGTCAGCATTCACAGGCCACTTATAGGTTAGGTTGATGCCTCTGCCACCAATGACAACAAAGGGGAAGGATTCTTTATGGCATTTAGCCTGACAAATGTGCTTATACAGAGAGATGTGTATATTTATTAAAGATGAAGTAAGTGCACTGGCTGCTTTTCTTTCCCACAGTATTTTCTATTTTGGAAGCACCCCAAGACATTTCAGGTTTTTCTGTGTTTGAGATAGTAATTGGGAGAACAATTGAAGAGGATTGAGCACATAGTGAAGAAAAAGCAGTAGGAGGCAAAGATTTCTTCAGAAGAAAATATAACACATTATAGAAATTGAGTGCTCTGCATTTAATAAGGCAAGCAAATAGCAAGAAGAAACCAAAGAAAAGGCACTATGGACACAAAAGGGGCTTATTATGACAAGAAAGCCAGAGCTATTAACTATCCGTCTGGTGATAAACTATTACAGTATTGCCAATGCTGTCTCCTGAAGAATGTAAATTGTGTGATAAGAGATTTGGCCCCACACAGAGATAAAGTACATGCAGTTGTATTTCCAAAAGGACAAGAAGATGATAAAAAATTGAGGGTGGGGAGACAGAGGAGTTAAATTATCATTTTGAAGTCAATAGCACAGGCAAAAACACATAAAAAGAGGAACAAATGAACAAACCCTGGAGTAAAATAGACCACCAAATCAAGCTTAACTTAGGCAGATGTAAAGAGAAAACAGATCTCACACTGGGTGTTGCTGATTTGATTTTAGTTGAAATTTAGTGCTCTGTTAATCAGGTTTCACAAATACAAGGGGATTCGGCTGTCAGGAGGCCCTGAGAAATATTTATCAGTCAGCTAGGAAGAAAAAACATCCTCCTCAAAGACTGTGGGTGTCAACAGAGGGTCTGAAAACTTTCAAGAACCATTAGAGAAAAACAGAGTGAAACTGTCTGGAGGATGAGAATGATACCAGTCTGCTTGAATAGGTTCTCTTAAGGGGAATCACAAGCCAAGTACACTTTAAGGTAGAAGGCAAAGCAGTGTTTTCTAAATGTATTGTGCCTTATAGACAAGTATTTTAATGGGGCAACAATGCAGATTTACAGACCTCATGACCAGGCATTTTTAAGAGCATGGTCAAAGAGAGCAAAAGGGATCCATTGCACATGAGAGGGCTGTTGTGCTCTGCCTGGGGCAGTGGAAACATATCTTCTTCTGTGTAAGGGATAAAGGGCTCTACATGATGGTCTCACATTGCTATTCTAGAAGAGTTTTTTCATGGATGCTGCAATTTCTAGCACACCATGTTCTAACTGAACTACATTTAAGCCTCTTATGTCTGACAGAGCGCAGCACTCTCTAAGATGTAATTTCCACCCTCCACAAGTAGGAAAATGGAAAGCACCCACACCCCAGGTAATTTTAGGGGTGTTGTGTGTATTTCCTGCCACAAATGTAAATTGAAAATTCAGTTATTACTGTTGCCTGAGGTCCTCATGCGTGTCAGGAGGTGAGCTCCCAGGCTTCCCCCACAATTACCAGAAGGAATGGCAAGTCCACCCTGGCCATAGAAGCAGGTCATTCACACTCATCAAAAACTACAGTGACTGGGTGCAGGGCTGCCAGACAGGGACCCCCTGTGTGCTACCCCCGTCTCCCAGATAACCTCCTGGACACTTACAGCTTTCCCCTCAATAGTCCCAGGTTTGCTACATCTGGCCTCAAATCTTCTGATACTTCTGTTTTGCCATAAAAATTATGAATCTGTACACTAATTGAGAGCCCAGCAAGGCCTGGGTTACCTAGGGTATTTTCTACAGAAGAAAGACATCGGGAGCCCAGTACTTGTTACAGACCAGGCTGCACACAGGCATAGGAGGAGCATGACATTGCAGAGGTGTGGTGGTTGTCATCACACAGTGTTTCATGCTGAGAGAGGCCACTCAGGCACCCTGTGGAGAGATACAGGCAGTTTGACAGCTGCTCTTCCAGCCCAGTGTTGTGCTTCAGCAAATGAAAAAAACACATAGTGTAGGCATATCCTAACAGAATTTAGACACTGATCACACCCTTCACAGCCTGTGCCTTGATCTTAACTGTCCTACTGATTGCTTTTACAATCAAAATATTCTTTTTTCTCCTTTTACTTAAAGATACACAGCTATCATGGGACAAAGCATATATTTTATGTACTTCAGTTAAAAATTCTTTTTGCCCTCAGACCAAGTGTTTGCCTCTTCAAGATCAAAATAATTTCTCTTTACATCATCTTATATCAACAAATTTATGTGAATGGACTGTTGAGTGGGTAACAAGGCATCTCCACAGCTACCATATTGTAGTGTTATTGCCATTAGCCTGCACTATCATCCCCAACAGCCTGGAGCCCATGATCCATCATTTTGTTTGTACAGTTTCATAAAGCAACTAGCAAAGAAAACCTACACCTCAAACAAAGTTTATTTTTTGTTTCAATGAAACAAGAATCACCTGTCTCTTGCCTACTCCCATGCTCCCTCATGAAATAATATTTTTTTTCATAACAACATGAGAAAGTTTTACCTCCTTTTACTTAGGATCATGTAACAAGAAAGAAGCAGAAGAAAACTGTCTTAAAGGACAAAGTCCAGCTTAGTCCAGAATGCTTAAATCATATTCCTAAAGACATCAAATTACAGGATGCAATTAACGTTACTCAGGTTTTATTGTGTGTATTTGCATTTCTTTCCAGTGTAATAATTTTGTTTCCTGTGTTCAGGAGTTTGACAAAATACCTCATAATAGTTTTTTCTGTCCTTTTAACACGTAATACACACTGCTATTCCTACCTACTTTTTAGGCAGACTTTTAGCTGCTGAGATCCTGCAGTTCTTTCTCCCTTCTTGCTTTTCTTCTGTTTGGTGTTTGTCCTTCTTCCCTTCCTCTGCCTCGTTTGTGCCTCCATCAATCTAATTTGTAACTGACAAGAAAGGTCCAAGAAGAACAACTTGGTTATTCTGCTTGAATAAGAACCCTTGTCTCTTAGGGGCACCGAACTATGAGGAAAAGGGAAAAACACAGTGCAATTGCTCAGTATAAGCAATAGGTGGTCAAACCATTAGCCTACCCAATGGAAATAGCAGCAGAAGTATATTTCAGTCCCTTTTCCTCAAGGCTGTTGCATCTCTTCCTACATCAGAGAGTTACAAACTTCTTTTCCAGGTGTTATCATGAGCAACAGTTGCAGACCCCAGCAGGAACTGAGCTCCTGGCTCTGTGCTAGGCTGTGTCCTCTCTGAGAGGCAACACAGATGGATCAACATGTTCTTTGTGCTTTGTAAAACCTGACTTTACCACTGTACACAGCCTGTACTAAAAAGTACATTGAATTGTGCTGGAATAAACATGCTTTTTCAGGATTTTATAAATTGACTCAATTTCTAAGCTGTTCTAAAAAAGACTTTGCTCAAGTCCCTTTTGCTTACTCTTAAGAAATTTTTTTTAAAAAACCACAGAAAGCTGACACTTATTTTGACCCTGAGGCTTAAGACCTGGAGGAAGGAGAAGCTGTTTTTCTAAATGCGGAGCTTATTCCTGAAGAAGCAAACAACACAGGACTTTGACAAATTAACTTGATTGCACATCTTTAGGATGAAGAGGTAAAGAGAGGTCAGCTCTTAGGAATCAAGCAAATGAAACCATAGGTCAGTGAATTCACCTCTAGACAAGTAACTTTGCATTGTGTTATATCTCCTGGTTGGTAATCATCTGACCTTTCTCGAAACACTTTGTTTTCATATCCCTTTTTTTGTCTGAGCCCAACAGCTTGTTATTGAATAAATCACCAGAGGCTAAAAAAAAGCTTCAGCTGCTAACTCAGAAACATATTAAATGTGCCTTCTTGGATATACTATTTCCATCATATCCACCACGGATATAGGAATACACATGTTGCCTGTGCCTAATCGGTTTGAGGTAGCTCACTTGCTTTGGATAATCACTTTCTGCTAGTCTAGTCACATGTTTGGGAATCCCTTACACTTTTCTCACCAAGTAGCTGTGACAAAAACACACAGATCTCTTCTGAATTATTTTTTTCCTCCTTAGGCACACTTTTGAAAATGACAGGGTTGAGGAGCATGAATAGGGGTTACTGTGCCTTCCACCTCTAGTCTGCTGGTTTTAAATTGGAGGTCATATTTCAGGAAAGCAATTAAGCACATGTTTAACTTCCACTGTGTTTTATGTACCCTGACTGTCACCGTAATGCTTGTAAGATTAAGCACATGTTGAAGCACAGGATTGCACCAGGGGACTGCATAGCCAGGGTAATGTGAAATATTTGGACTCCTGTTGGTGTTCTGGATGGACAGGCTGAGTCGTTTACAAACAAACTCTTCCTTTATTGTTTGTCATTTGTGTGTATGTGTGTGTGCAACATGATAAATATAACTTTATTGTCATATATTCCTGAGTATCCAGATACAATCTGTCAATTTGTGGAGACAGAGAAAGGCAATTCATGCTCCTTTAGTGTCACAGTCTAAATGAGACAAATATAAAATCTGCTATGATGAACAAAGAGGAGTCAAGGAAAGGGGTGATAAACCCCATAAAAATAACTTAGGCCATACTGCTGTCAGAATGAATAATTGTAAACAAACAAAAGAAGGCATTTGAGTATTTCCCCTTCTTTTGCTTAATTATATCTGCATGTTTGTGTATCCAAGAATTTTTTTTGTGTATGTGTATTTTATCTAAAGGGAAATTTTCATGGCAAATATATAGTCTAAATGATTTCTTGTAAGTTTTTTTCTATGAAAAAACTACCATCACATTTTTCCACCTTTTAAAAACCATGTATATCCAAGTTGCCAGATGAACTGAAATGCTTCCAATTTTTAATAACAGAGAGAAGGAGTAAACAGGTGGCTGGGAGTGGAGGTGTAACACATAAATCTCCAAACCATTGCTAATTTTTTTTTTTTTAATTTAATAAAGCTGCTTTATTCCTTCATATTGTTTAGAGGAAGGCTGTTTCCCAAAGAGGAACACCATTTTTTAGCCAAGAGAAAGTTAGGGAGGAGAAGAATGTTTAGTGTAAAGGTGAAAAGAAGATGTGGAGAAAGGAGTGAGGAGGTGGAAGGAGTACTGAGAGAGGACAATAGAGGAGTTTAAAATGATGATGCTACTTCAGTGTAAAGGACCAGCAAGAAAAGTGACTGGAAGAAGACAGACAAAGAAAAAAGGAAGAGAAATGAGAGGGAATACAAGGGAGAGGAAAGAGCTGTACAGAATGGATGAGGAGAAATAGAGGAGCAATGATCTATCTTTTCCTGTAAAAGTGGTACAGAGTAGAGCAATGTACCAAAAGTGCAGCAAGAGCAGTAGGAAAAGACAATATTGTAGCTGCTAAAACCTAGAAGGATGAAGAGCAGAAAATGAGTGTGCTGGGAGGAGAATGATGTAGCAAAGATGAGATATGACCATCATTGGCTACAATTATTTTATCAGTTTTCTGCCTAAAAAGAAGGCAGATTTTAAGGCTCACAGTTTCAGGTCACTGGGAGCAGGGAAACTCAGGATGGAGACAAAGGGTGTCTTGCAGCAAGGTAAAGCAGGGATGGAACAGGACTAGGTACATCAAGGAAGGCACAGATGTAGCAGAAATTCCCCTTGCTCTGGCTGTGTTGAAATGTGGTGCTGAAAGTCATCCTGCCTAAGTCTGAGATCAGGTTCTCCCCAGGATGTGCTGGAAATGTGATTTGCTTCTGTGCTGAGAATGCTTGTGGATGGTACACAGGCATGGTTTGGGCAATTAAATTACTGCTACCTTTGCTCTGCTGTCTTTAGAGATGGCTGGGCTGTCATCTTCTGTGAACCCTAACTGGGTAGGGAAACTGTAAAAAAGAGGTAGAGCTTGTGGAATATTCTGCCTCTCCCAGGAAGGCACCTCTAGGGCCAGTGTACTGAATATGAATCCCTTGATTAAACGTGACCAACATTAAAATTGTCCTCATTCATTTTTCTGGAGACAGGGAACAGTGATTTTAATAAACATTTAATCTCAGCCACTTCAGCCCATTCAGGTAAATTGCTGGTAGAACATTAGGAAAACACAGTGAAAAAGCTTTAAAATCTGAGCTGGACTGGGTCTAGGCTGTTAAGACAAACCCTTTCAAATAAAAGAGGACATTTCAATCATGAAAGTATGTCTGAGAGAAGTCATTTTGTATGTCCAGATCTAGATTTTTGCACTCAGCTTTCATTCTTAAAGGAAGAGATCTGAATCAGCACCATCATGACCAACACATGCAAACACTTTTCAGTCATGGCAGGATTTTACACATAGTGCCATATGGAATTATGTAGGTCATCTTTTCCTTGTAACCTGCAGGAGCAAAGCCTCATATTTGTCTGAGATAGACAAAGGGTGAAAGGAAGAGTCAAGGTTCTCAGATGTCAACCCACCATGGTCCACTTGGCAATATTCTTCCAGGTTCTTGAAAGTGCCAGAGAGGGGATGGCAAACTGAAAAGAATGGACTGAATAATTAAATTTAATCATGTTTCTAAAGAGAAAATAGTAATAAATGTCTCCAGTCTTATCTGACAAATGATAAGGAGTTTAGAGTTGTTAGAGCAATTACTAACACAGCTGCAACTCTAATTCCAGTGCATTTGCACTTAGATAACTAATATCCAAGATATTTCTACATCTGGCTGTGCCATAGAGCGTAGAAGTTTTATTCTTCTTAGGAGAATATGCACTGCAGAGACATAGCTCTGTACATTTCAAATGCTTTCACCCTGACAAGACCCAGTGGTTGGCTCTCAGTGCCGAAGGAATCTACAGATTTATCATGCCAAGTTGTACTGAACATGCTGCAGACCTGAAACCCACTGAACCAGGGCATGTCAGCCCTAATCCCTGGCCACTCGCAGAGCTGAGAGAAGGAATTGCTGACTCTCTGCCTCCCATCCGTGAGCAGATTCTTTATAGCTTTGTCCCCAGAAGACCAGCGATCCACTGAGACCAAAGCTCTCTCCCACCTTCTGCATCTCTGCTGCCCACTGGCTCCTACCCGGCAGCTTCACAAAAAAAGGCTGGATTTAACTCTCTTCCAATTTAGAAGAAGAAACGAAGTATCTGGTGGCAGCAGACCCATGGGTGAAGACACTTAGTGACAGGATGTTCGTTTCCTTCTGAGGGACTTGTATGTCAAGAAGCTTTGTATGTGAAGAGACTGCTGGAGGAAGTAGGAACGTGGGAAAAAAAAAAAGGCATACAATTAAAAACTGTTTTTTTGCCTTTGATATGATATTTCATACTCTGGCATATTAAGACTTCCAGCTGTCCTGAATTTCCCATGAAGCCCCCATGGCCTCAGAAGGGCCAGAAGTACTGGAAAAAAGTAAAAATCAGAAAGAGCAATCACTCATGTTGCTACTGCCATGAGTTCTGGTGTGAGGGAATTGAGGGGCTTATTAGAGCCTGTAAGCCTGCCAGAAAGCAGTTTTCGCCCTTTGGTATGAAAGTATGAAAAGAGGGAAGAGAGTCTGAATCACAAATGTGGATCAAAGAGATAGAGTTTGAAGTGTCTATCAAAAGTCATTAAATATTTGTCTTTTACAGGGAGCACAACAGTGGAATAATTGTTACACTGGGACACCAGGAGGAGCTGAGTGAAGGCTCGTTCCTGTGGGAGGTCTGCAGACTTTTCCACACAAAGAGTGTGGTACTCTGTAATGACTTTAATCAAACTGCTGATCTTTAAAGTGCAGCAGAAATGCAAGCAAGGCTCTGCACTGTGTACTTACTGTCAAGGCAAAACATAGCTGTGAATTGATGACAAACCTTTTTGAGAATGACTCACTAACCTTACTGTTCCATTCCGAATTTCCCTGCCCCTAAATTACCATTTCTTAGAGGTGAAACTGGTGTATAGTGGTCCATGGCTGCTTCCAGATAATCTGATATTCTCTGCTGTTGAAAGAGGGTCTCATCCTCCTCACCTTCTCTCCTTGTGTTCATGTGTCAGAGCAGTCAGCCAAACTTGTGTTTTTCCAGCTCTTCTTGGTCATCCTATTTAATTTCACCTCATTTGACCTTATTCACACAATGCTGATAGGGGGAAGACTCAGGCATAATTCAGTAAGTAGGAGTTGTGTCCCTGTGAACTATCACACAGCAAATTAAAAGTCATCGCTTTTGGACCTGAGGCATAGGTGACACATTTACCCTGTCTGGGTGACAGGGCTTTGTTTTACGTCTGTCATTCACGAGTGGTGTAGTCAGAGTGAGGGATTTTGGAAAACAATCTATATAAATATATTATTAATATAAAAAAAAAAAAAGTGTCTCTCTGTAGTGTTATACACACTGTGCGGGACTGTGAAGGCTCTCCTTCAGTCAGGTGGGTATGGCCGGAAGAAATGGGGTAACTGGAGAAGTTTTGAAGGAAACAGGTTCTTCCACACTGTCTTGGACTTTCAAAAGAGAACAGCTGAGTTGTTTTTTCCTCCAGCTCTCCCTGGGCGCATACTGCTCCTTACAGAAGTTGCAAGCCAGCAACTCAGTAGGCAATTTCTTGTGCAGGGGAGCATCTTGTCACAGCCTGATGCTTGTGGTCCTTCCACGTGATTGGAATTTTTTTTAGAAACAAGTCAAGATGAATAAAAATGCTCCAAGTGCAAATATTTCTGATTATCCCATACTTTGCTTTATCATATCAATTTTGTGTCATTTTCTTATAGCTGAATGATCTCTTTCAAATAGCATCAGACCTGGATATAAAAAGAAAATACAGCAAAATAGCTGCTTTCCCCTGCCTTCACAGTGTCTGCTGGCCTAAGATATTCAGTCTCCTGAAGAATGTCTTAGAATGGTAATTTTGAAAATGCACATCTGGCTATCTTTAGATAAGGGTAATGCATATAAAAGCTTCACAATTATGTACTTTCCCTAACTTAGGTGTCAGAATGTGTGAAGGTAATAACATCACACAAAAAATGCATGAAAACCTACGAACACCATCAAACAGATTATAAATTTATATTAACAGTGCCATGTGCACTCACTAACTGCACAACAAACAAATTTACTAGTTACAGTGAGAGAATGAGAGTCTGATTCATTCCTTATTTTTGAATACGGTTTGCTGAAATCAGTCAACTCTGGCATGAATGACAGGTGAATCAGTCCTACAAGGTTAGAACCATACAATTTCCTTTAGGCAAAGTGTTGTTCTAAGTAAGACATATGTCTTTATGGCATATATATGTGTACACAGCTACACTGGAGCAGTCTGTGTTTTAGAGGGTCTCATGAGCATCATGTCAGAGAGAGATGCCAAACTGCTCTATACAAGATGCTCAGATTATGCCCACAGAACTCCAAAGCTCAAGTCCAGATACCATGTTCAACACCATCACCATCTCATGCTCAAATTCAAACATAGGCTGAGCTCCTGAATACCTTGGGGCAGCAAAACTTGGGCCCAGCACTTGACCTGTGAACGCGGCATTTCCCAAGCAGATCCTGAATGTCACACACAAATAGCCAGTAAGGTGATAGAAATGAAAAAATATCTCATGTCTGAGCTAATTCTTAAGGAGTGTCTTTATCCTGTAGTACCAATACAACCTCAGAGCTACTCAGCATAGACCAAGCCACGCATCCCATTTCTGAGTGCTGTGTTGTTAGAAAGAAACAGGCAATTACATATCTGGGAATTTAGTAAACAGCCACAGTCATTTAGAAGTTATGAAGAGTCTTTTAAGAAACTACATGAAAGTAACAAAAGACCTGTAAATATTTCACCTTGCCTAAGCAATAATTAAATATTGGAGGAAAGAGATACCAACAGTGGAAGGACAGCTTCAGCAACTCAGATCTGTGACTGCCTGACCCCTGGATGCTGCACTCTGCATTTATATGGACTGCTGCTATGCCTAAGACTGTTTACAGTTTAAGAATTTTACCCTGTTTGAGGACTTTATAATATGTTTTTTCCTTTGTTTTACTCTGTGTCCTGATGGAATTTTCCATCCCTCAATGGCTTGTAACTCACCCGTAATTGGTTCCTGCTTGCAGCAGGGCAGCATCTCCCTATATGGCTTACACCTGCCCCTGTCTTCCCAGTTTTGGGGGTTTCTGCCTTGTTTGGCAGGACCCTCCCTGACCCTTCCCTAAACCCTTCCCAAGTTCCACCCCATTCCAGAACCTTCACACCTGATCATATATAAGCTGGGCACGATGTTGAATAGAGCACTTTTTTGCAACTTTTGCTACCTCACATCCTTGGAGTGATTTATTCTGTTTCCCGTGACTCCTTCAGGACCGCAATTAAAGGAAAGTGTGACATTTTACAGTAAAGTGTAGAGAATAAAAAGCATTTTACCCATCTCAGGTTTTACATTAATTTCATTTACACAACTTCTTTGTAACACCTGTGTCCTAAACACAGTACAAGAAAAACAATTAAGTACTTTCCCTGACAAAAACAGAAGCAAATCTAACCCAAGGAGACTGCTTTCGGTCTCTTTCACTCACTTACAACTGAAACCAAGAGGAAGATGCAGAACCTATTGTCAGGTCTGGTCCCAGGAATCAGAGGAAGGAGGATAGCTATGGGAAAACACTTGCCTTTGAGATGCTGTAGCTGCAGGATGTATGTGCAGCACTGGGATCTTGCAGGACTGTTTCCCTCTCTCCCAGGAACTTTGGAGTTTTCTGCATCTGTGGCAGGCAAGAGGGTTTGAGTTCAGTCTATTAATTTTAGATGATCCAGCTGTGTCATCCTCTTACTGTTCCAATGGTAAGCAATGAGGGGAATAACATCTTGTATTCAGTTTAGATAGGGGATACTAATGTTCATTGACAAACTCTTCCTGGTTGACTCAGTGTACACCCCAGAGCTAGCTACAGCCTTCTTCCTTAGAGAGTTCAGTAAGCTGTGAATCCTGCCAAAAAAAAAAAAAAAAAAAAAAAAAAAAAAAAAAAAAAAAAAAAAAAAAAAAAAAATCCAACGCTTTAAACACCTGAGAAAATTGATTTGGGTTCAGCTGCCAAAAGTCATAAAAAGGATGATTCAGTTCAAGTTCTCACTGTCATCACATAACACCAAACAAGAGATTTGGTGTTTTCTGCTTTAGTACGTCCAAGAGATGGAACTAGGTGATCTTCAAGGTTTCCTTCCAACCCAAACCATTCTATGACTCTATGAAGACATCACCAAGGCCTGGCAGACATGACACAGGACCAATGTGAGATCTGCACCCTTTCCAGGAGTGTGTGGAGGCCACATGGAGTAGAGCTTCTCAGATGTTTGTGTGTGGGCAAATGAAGAGAGTCTTTAGCCCACCCAAGTGGTGGTGCCTGGTGAGGTATTCAGGTGGTCAGCTGAGATATTCAATGGTCATCTACCTCAGGCTGAGCTGAACTGCTCTCCTGCATCCACTGACTTACACACCTGTGTTTGAGATGCCTTCAGGTATCCCACCTGGCCTACAGCTGCAGTTTTGGAAAGGCAGGAATTTACCATATGTACTATGTCATATTAGTCCTGAAAGGATTATTTGGATACCAAGTCCATAGGGTCACAAAATTGCTGGTTGGATTTTACTGCACTGCAGTGCATATACTGCTTAAGAGTGCACCAGTCTTTTCTGTAGGTGCTTTGGGAGTTCACACCTCTGAAAAGGGAATTCAGCCCCCTTGGAAAGTTTGTGTCTTAACATTTAGACACATACAGCCATTGCCTCTGGATCCTTGTTGGACTGACTTTCATGAAAGAAGACAGAAGAAATGCCCAGGGCTAAAGGAGCTGATGGGCATGACCTATGAAGTTACTTCAAATGATTCTTGTTCTCAGATTTTGGGGTTACACTTACAAAGTATCAGAGAAAGGGACTAGATCATTCTCACTCAAGTGAGTTAAAAAGCACAAACACTGATAGTCAAAAGAGAAATAAAAGAATGAAGGCTGTGACACAGAAAGAGCTTAAAACGGTGTATATTAATAAACTCTCCATACCAAGACCCCTAGTTACTACAAGTTGGCACAGACCTATTAACTTCCGTGCCATAGTCCCACTTTATGGGAAGACATGGCATTTAAAAATTCAGTATATTTAGCCTTGAACCGGAAACCGCGAGGCTCTTCTCCCCCCACAGGGTCTAGTTAGTAACGGCATTACACATTTCATTGCAGAACTATAGCGTGCTGCATACACATACTAATTCACAGCATTTTATCAAGTGTAAAGCCATTTCAGTTGTCAATAGATCATGGAAAGAAAAAGAGAAAGTAGTGATCATGAGACACAAAAAAACCACTGTGTAGAGCAAGTTGATAAGAAATCTTTAAACTGTTTAGCAATCTTGCAGAGACAATCAAGAACCTGTGACCAGATATTTGTTTCAAAATGGCCTTCATGGAGCAGAAAATGAATGTACAAAGAGGGTGTATTCATGAAGATTTACTCCTGCTGCTTTGGCAATGTGTCCAAAATTGGAATACTCAAAAGATGTTGTCAGCTGCTGGTGACAGAACACAGCCATGGCAGTTACAGCAAAACCATATTGATTCTGTTTGCTTTGTGGCTTAACTAGATGCATTAACTTCAGTCTACGAGTATCATGATAAGATTTGGACTTTTTTATTTAATGAGCATAATGAATAATCTATATGCTGGGAGTAATAGCCAAGCATTTTGTAGGCAAGCAACTTTTAAGTGTATAATATCTACTGTTATTTTGTCTCTGCCAGTTAGTCTGGTTGTAAGTCTGACACTTAGGAGTGCTCAAAGTTTTCAGGCCATGTCTCCCTGAAATTAATGAAGTGAATCTTAACTTTTAAAAATTCATTGTCATTTTCTCAAGCAAACCACAAATACAATTCTCATTTTTTTGTGGTTTAAATATTTTAAGCCATAATGCTTTTTCCTACAGGGTTTGCTCTATAAGAAGCTGCATCTTGATTTTAAAACAGTTCAGATGAGAGGAGGTTGGGCCTGTTCAGCCTCAAGAAGAGATGACTGAGAGGGGACCTCATCAAATGTTGTACTGCAGGAACAACCAAATTACAATGCAGTGAACATAATTTTGCTACAACCTACATGAAATTATTAGACTGTCTCTGTGGGACAAGAATATACATAAAGGCAGCTACTGCAGCTCTACTAATACTTGATAATTCCTTAAATTGCGCTAATTTAGCAGTGTGTCTAAGCCTTGAGAAAAGAATTTGAAAAGAATTGGTCGTAATTATCACAATAGCACCAAGTGCAAAGCATTTCACATTTCCATAGTGCTTTGCCTTCACTAACCAATTAATCAATTCAGTTCCTAATGGCATATTGATATTATTAGTAATTTCAATGTCTTTTGCTTCAGGCTGGGTAAAAATGCTACTAAATCTTCACTCAACTCATAGAAACCTTTCTATAACCAAAAGTATGAAAGTACCTGACCTATTTGAATACTAACTAACTCTCAGTGTGCTGCTGGCTGGCAAGACAGGCTGTGCTTATCCCAGGGGAAGATGACAAGGTACTCTACAGGGCAATGACTGCAGAAATAAAGGCATTGCAAGCATATGGAGAGATATGGTAAGTGCTAACATTTCCAGGAAACTAAGGGCTATAAAACAAAGACATATGAAACACATTTTCGTTTTTCTGAGGCACTTTTTTTGATTGTTTAATGTACATGGGGTTAGCACATGTGGTGATAGATGCATTAGGGCAGGAAATAAGCACTGAAACACCAGGAAGAAGGAGTAAAGCCTAATGCTGTAATTACAAAATCTTCAGAGCAGAATAATTTTGAAGACCTGTGGCTTCTGGGGACAGAAACATTTCTCTAAGCAACAGGAGAAGATGTTTCAGAAGGCACACAGTGTGCTTCCTTGGAGTGAGGTAGTGCAGAAGAAACTGAAAATGGTCTGGTTCTCCCTGATTTCATCCTTGAGACTAATTTAGAATTGTGTATGTGTGTGTGTGTATATATATATATATATATATATACACATTACAGAAAAATGTCATGGGATCTGTGCTACCATACAAAGGAATCAATTTCATTTCAAATCAGAGGAAGGAATTATGCTTTGAGTTATTCTGGTGTGGAATGAGTCCAGTAGGGCCATAAGGACAGGTTTAAACTAGTTAAACATGGATTTTCCTAGGTGGCATCATGAATTGGGCCTTTTGGCAGCATTTGAGAAATGTTTTTTCCCTGTTTTACAACTGAATTATATTAGCAAACAGATTGTAATGGAAATGAGAACAAACTCTTTATCTGCAGCAGTGTCAATATGTTACACTGAAAAATAAATTATGTTCTATATGAGCTTTTGTTATTCTCTAATATTTCATCCTATTCCTTCATTAGTGCAGTAATCTCCTCCTCCATTAATCTCCCTTGTTTTTACTTGCATATAGAAATGGAAATGTGTAAAGAGAAAATGTGTTGAGGCTTTTTTGGTTTAGTTTTCCCGAATATATTTTTTATTGGTCTCAAATATTACCTGAGAGTAACTCAAAGACTTTTTGTTATATTCTTCAAAAGTATTCTGTTTCTATGCTCTTTTGTATTGATGTGCCCCTTCCAAATACACTGCTATAGGGAAACTTCTTTTAGTCTGATATGTGCAATGTAGTTAAACTAACTTTTCAAGGTAAACAGACTGTTGCTGAGGATTTTGACACGAGACAGAACCATCAGCAAAATCATGGTGTAAAATCTCTCGCTGAAGTGAGGCAGGGAAAAGGGGGAAAGACTGCTCATTTTCTCTATGGTAACATTTTAATATGTGTTAGACATGGAAAAAGGCATCTGTAAATGCACTGAAACTTCAAGTAACCTGCACAATATAAGCTATGCAAAAATTTAGCTGCAAAACTGAAGGAAGAGAGTTTCAGAACTGAGTCCAGACTAGAATGTCTCACCATCTTCTTCACATATGCCAGTTTTGCACTGGAACAACTGCAGTGACTCCACCAACTTTAACAAAGTTACTCTTGATTTAATAGTTCTGGGTATGAGAAGCAACTTGAGCTCTTGGAGTAAATTATGGATCAAAGCTTTGTTGGAGATGGAATAAATCCACACATTAAAGCCAAAAGCTTAACAATTAGAGATTGGATGACACATAAGGAAATGAAACTATAACTCTGACTTGTCAGTTCCAAGCACAAAGGCCTTTATCTCCTGGATAAAAGGAGTTATCTTTTTAAGTATTCTTGGCAACTAGTCCCTTCTCATTACAGGTCAGTTATTGGAAGGTGGACACTCATACCTCCAGAGCTACTGTTTTACAGCAATTAATTCAGCTATGGATCAGTTTGAAAAAACAGCAGTCTCCTCAGCTGTTCACAAGAAACTTTCATATGGAAGAGAGGAATTTTGTGTGATGATGAAAGTCAGAAGGAGGACAGAAAACTTAAGAGAAAAAAACTGACCTTGGAATACCACATGAAAGCTGTGAGTTTTCAGGAGAATTCAGATAACATGAGGGCAGAACATGTGGTTTATGCCACCATATCAATGTGCCTCAACTCTGAAGAGGTGGTGGAGCTGCTGTTGCTGCTGAGTGACCAGTTGTTGCCCTTGGTCTTACCTGAGATACTCAGGAAATCATAGAATATTTGGGGTTTGAAGGGACATTAAAGATCATCTAGTTACAATCCCCTTGCTTAAGACAGGGACACTTTGTGCTATCACAGAATCACGGAATTGCAAAATCACAGAACAGCTACAGCTGGAAGGGACCACAGTGGGTCATCTGGTCCAACCTCCCTGCTCAAGCAGGGTCATCCCAGAGCACATGGCACAGGATTATGTCCAGACAGTTCTTGAACATCTGAAGTGAGAGACACTCTACACCCTCTCCAGGCAATCTGTTCAGTATTTGGTCACCCTCACAATAAAGAAGTTCTTCCTCATATTCAGGTTGATCTTCCTGTACATTACTTTCTGCCCATCGCCCTTTGTCCTATTGCTCGGCACCATCGAGCAGAGCCTGGTCCATCCTCTTGACACCCTCCTTTCAGATACTTATACAGTTTGATGAGGTCCCATCTCAGTCATCTCTTCTCATGATTGAACAGGCAGAACTCTCTCAGCCTGTTCTTGTAAGAGAGATGCTTCCATCCCTTAATCATTTCTGCTGGTCTTGCTGCGGGGGCTCCATGCCTCTTCCATACTGAGGAGCCCAGAACTAAACACAGCACTCCAGATATGGCCTCCACAGAGCTGAGTAGAGGGACAGGATCACCTCCTTCAACCTGCTCTAAGTGCTCTTCCTATTGTAGTCAAGGCTGCTATTGACCTTCTTGGCCACAAGGGCACACTGGTTCATTGACAGCTTCTTATCCACCAGGACTCCCAGGTCCTTTTTGCAGAGCTTCTAGATCAGTTTGCCCAATGTCCCATTTAACCTGACCCTCTGTGTGCTTCCTTTGTGTGTTTGACTGTGTCCATGAGCTCCTTGTTTATCCCTGCAGGCCTCCTGGTGTCTCTGCCCAACTTCCTCTGTGTTGCAATGCATTGCTTGTGAGTTGGATGATATGATTCTTGAACATTATCCAGTTCTTTTGGACCCCTCTTCCCTTCAGGCACTCTACCAAACAGATCCCTGCAGAGGCCAAAGTCTGCTCCCCTGACGTTCAGGGCAGTGAGCTTGCTATGCACTCTCCTCACTGCTCTAAGGACCTTGAGCTCCACCATTTCATGGTCACAGCACCTAAGGCTGCCCTTGAGCTTCACATTGCCCAACAGCCCTTCCTTGTTGGCAAGAACAAGATCCAGCACAACACCTCTTGTCTTTAGATACCCTGTCACTTGAAGAAGGAAGTTGTCATCAGTGCATTCCAGGAATATCCTGGATTTCTTACGCCCTGCTGTGTTGCTCTTCCGACAGATATCAGGATGCTTGAAGTCCCCCATGAGACCAGGTCTTGTGAATGTGGGGCTGCTGCCATATGTCTGGAGAGGGTCACATCCATTTAGTCTTCCTGATCAGGTGACCCGTAACAGACCACAACTATAATGTCACCTTTCCCTGCCCACCCTTCAGTCCTGATCCATGACCTCTCAGGTAGTTCCTTGTCTATCCCTAGGAGTGGCTCCATGCACTCTAGCAGGTCATTGATATAGACAGTGAGAACCACTCCTTGTCTCTCCTGTTTGTCCTTCCCAAAGAGCCTGTATCCTTCCAGTTGAACATTCCAGTCATAGGAGCCATCCCAGCACATCTCTGTGATGCCCATAAGATCACAGCTCTGCAGATGTGCACACATCTTTTAACTGCCTGTGTTAACACTTCTGTGCTGTGTGCATGTGATACAGGCATTTAAGCTGGGACCCCAGTGGTGATGCCTTACTGGATGGAGTGCCTGGAATTCCTTTGTGCTTTTCTGGTGCTCTCCTGCTGACCTGCAATTCCCTTCCCTCTTGCTGGCTCATGCAACAAACTTGTAGGAGTGGGATGGATTGAGATTCCCCTCCCCAAATATGTTTTAAACAAGAAAACTAAACAAAACCACAGTTTTGGCATTATTCTTAAGAAAGAAGGCATCAACACTAAGCTGTGATAATCAATGTAATGAGACTTATGGACTTAAAATCTAATGTTGATTCTCTGCTATATTTTGGAAACATTTTTTGTTTTCATTTATTAACATTTTATTTTTCAGGACAAAATATTTCATCAGACCCTATGCAGTTGCCGTTTTCTAATGAACATGACTGCTTTTTCTTGTAGAAAAGATTAACAGTCAGAAAGATTAATTTCTTCTTTCCCAGAAAAACACATTGTAATTAAGTTCTTAGTGAAACAGATGGACAGTTCTACCCACAAAATAGAGGTATTTATGCAAATATCACTGAATTAATTGATGCTCCGTTACATCAAAAGAAGCACATAAGATGCTTTCATGGTGTCAACATTTCTGACTATAATTTACTGCGTTAATGGTTTCTTACAGTGTGCCATTATCCTAAGGGAGAACCAAACCTGTAACTCTTGGACGCGATTTATTTTCCTGATCAATGTAGTTGCGTGAAAAGAAAATGCATTGTGTTAGCCTAAGAGTAAATGACACATCCATAGGAAAGTGTAAATCAAGTTTGCTTGGACTTTGTTTCATAAAGAAGTCACATTAAAAAAAAAATCCTCTATATTGCATAATTTTAGAAATAATATGCATTTTAAAATTATTTACTCATAATTAATTGCCAGTCAGTTAATATCTAGCCCCTGAGGAAAAAGCCAGACATAAACACCTCATAAATTTCAGTTAGTCAACATTAAAACATTTAGAAAGTTCTCATACTTTAAGCCCTTCTTTATTAGAGATCTTTACCACACTACGGGTTCAAACCCCTCTTAAACTGTAGAACAGTTCACATTTTCTACAACCCTAAAGCTAAAACCCTTAAAAGCAGCTGAAAACTGTACATTCATGTTTTGGAAAATGTTGATGTGACCCATATCAGTCTTCTTTTGATATGTGTAGTTCCCACGTAGATGTAGAAATCCTATCTGTAAAAGCCTCAAAATATAAAGCAACATTGGGCTAATCCATAAATCTATAACTTGAAATTAACTCTCTTCCCTTAACTGCTCACCTGGAATCAAGAAATTCATGGCTTGCAGACATGTCCAATGATTCCAGCAAGAGTTTGTGAAGTAGAGAGGGAAGAGACCACCTGTGTCTGAAGGGTAGCTCATATGCAGTTGTTAAGTCTGAGCAAAACATAAACATCGGGTATCACTGACCTGACCAAATGCTGCATTACATCAGGATAGAAGAGGGTCTTCAGAAGAAACTGATGCCTTTGCAGGTCTCTGTTAGTGCTGAAGAGGCAGGACAAAGAATACACCCGAAAAAGAGGTCAAAAGTCATGGGCTTACATTTGAAGAAAAGTATGAGACAAAATGGAGAGTGGCAGGTTGACCCTTGAAATCCTGGGAGGTTGGTGGATTATCGACAACTAAAAGAGAAGGACAAGACCCCAAAGGTTCTGATTTGCTCAGGATACTTTTAAGTCCAGTAGGATGACAAGAAGCATCCTGTCTAGGTGATCAAAAGGTTTTGTTTCTTTTTGCTCTTTCTTTTATTTGCCCAGGATAAAACTAGGTGCCACAAAACTGAGTTCAGCCCAACACTGCTCAGTGCACTTAACTCAGTTGTAATGTTAGTCGTTTTATCATGATTTTTTTTGCTGTTATTTTTATTGCTATTTCCATCTGGCACATTCACATGTAAAACAAAATACAGGATTATTTATTTTTTTCCTTTCTTGGATTTGTTTCTCATATCTCTTAGAGATGCCATATTCCCTTTTTTCTGTTGCCAATACGTAAGAAAATTACAAGTATGGCTTCTCTTACCTCCTGGGAAAGGTTAAGAGTAAATAAAACTCATTCCTTTACTTCCAGCAGAACCACTGTAACTTCCATCATTACTGAAACAGATGGACAATTGCACCAAATAAATAATATATTAGTGTAAATATCACTGAGCTAATAGATGTTCATCTGAACCAAAAGAGGGAAAGATACTTACATGTTGCTGACAGCTGTGAGAATAATTTACAGCATTAACGACTCCTTACACTAAGCATTGTCATGTGCCCAAAGATTCTGTAATCTAATTTATTTACTTGATCCGTGAGATGAATGCAAAGATGGTACACAGGGGTTGTTGTATAGCAAATCATATATATATCTGTCAATAAAATGTAGACATGCTCAAATAGTTTTTTTTTCCTGAAGAGAAGCTAACATCACGGTTTTAATTTTTCAACTGTTTTTAATTCTTCAAGAAAGAATACATTTCTTTAAGGATTTTTTTAGACATTTCCTCATCTAGAGAAAATTACAAGATTCTATTTATTATCCATCCATAGAACCTGACAAGTCTGTGAAATTTCCCAGAAGATTTACATCATTACCATTGAGAATAGAATTTATTATTTTTGGTGAAAGTATTCAACAGTTTCACTGAATCCACAGTCATGAGGACAGATTTCCTGCTTGAATCTGAATAACAAGTATGTAACATCATACCTCTAGAGACAAAGCATAAAAACTAGATATTCTCCTTATTTGCCCTGATTTTATATGTGGGCAAACCCAATATCTATTGGGGTGAGACCAGTATCCCTCAAATCTGTGTAAAAAAATTAAAGCATTCTTTCACTCTAAATCTGCAGAGCCTTAAATGCAACATCTCCCAGCACAGGAAACTCTCCAAGCTCACTAAATCAAAACTGAACAAGGTGTGTTCTAGGAATTGCTCTAACAATCATTTAATGAATAAGAATGTTTCATATGAGATTTGCCCTATTAATTGATCCTAAAACTCTTTAAAAACACTACTTTTATTTTGAACATAAGGCAATTTTGTTGTTTTTTAACTCATTAGGTTAAGGGCTTGAAAATACGTACATGTGAAATTTTAACACCCTAAAAGAAAAAAAAAAATCCATCCAGAAAATGTGTAGGTTTTTTCCCCCTTTAACTGCCTCCAGAAATCTAAATCTCTGGGTAGCATATAGCAGTTCAAGCTATAAACAGTTTGCATATTTCAGATGTACACCGACTATTACATTTCCTGCTGCAGTCCAAATATCAAAATCCTTTTCCCCTCATTTTTCTCATGTTGGGTTTTTATAAAATTCAGTGACAGCAACAAAGAACAGCCGGTGGATGCAGTGCTGACTCAAGTAGTCTCTGTTAGCTCTCTAACAGATAACACATCTTGCTATGCTGCACAGGCACATTCAGGCAGATAATGTGCAATTCTAACTCAAAAAGTGTTTGAACATAATGTTTCTGTCTTGCTGTCTGATCTTTCAACTTCTGTTTCTTAGCAGTGTTAATTCTATCATGGTGCCTTGATTCTCTCAAAATAAGTTTTTCTCAGGCTGTGTTAGAGAACTCATGAGGCTTTTGGTTTTGTGTTTTGTGGGGGTCTGGTTTCTGTTTGTTTGTTTGCTTTTTTCCTCACACTGCTGTATCACTGAAAAATGCAGCAGAGGAAGAGTATAATATAATTTCTTCTTCACAGATGTTGTAGTTTAACCCCAGCCAGCAACCAAATCCCACACAGCCACTCACTCACTCTCCCACCAGTGGGACCAGCGAGAGAATTGGGAGGGTAAAAGCTGGAAAACTTGTGGGTTGAGGTAAAGACCATTTAATAGGGAATACAAAAGCCGAGCACACAAGCAAAGCACAGCAAGGAATGAATTCTCTGCTTCCCATGGGCAGGCAGGTGTTCTGCCATCTCCAGGAGAGCAGGGCCCCATCACACAAAACGGGGACTTGGGAAGACACATCATCACTCCAAACACCCCCACCTTCTTCCATCTTCTCCTCCTCACTTTATATATTGAGCATGATGTCATATGGTCTGGAATATCCCTTCAGTCAATTTGGGTCATCTTTCCTAACTGTGTCTCCTCTCAACCTCTTATGCACCCCTAACTTCCTTGGCAAGGTGGCAGCTTGGAAAGCAGAAAAAACCTTGTCTCTGTGTAAGCCCTGCTCAACAATAACAAAAAAATCTCAATGTTACCAAACCCCTGTCCAGTACAAATCCAAAACACAATCCCATACTAGCTACTATGAAGAAATTTAACTCTACCTCAGCCAAAACCAGCACAATGGGTGAGACTGGCACTCAGAATTTTTCCATTCCAAAATATAAAATGAAGACCAGAGGCAGAAAAATATTCCCGTGACAGTGAAAATATTAGGAAATGTGTTACTTTTGGGTACTCACAAGACTAGCACAGTTTTCTGCCTGAGAAAGAAAGTGCAAGTTCCTTTCTTCTTGCATTCTTCGCGTTTGCATAAAAGGAGAACAAAGTTATATTAATGAAGATTTCAAGATGTCAGAACATTGGGAGGTATTTAGCAAACTAAAAATTGTCTCAGAGGATAGAGTCTGCAGGAGAAACAGAGAAAATAATCTCTTGGGATGAAGGCTCCAGGTTTGAGTTTTGAGAACAAATGAGAACAAAATCACCTTAAATCAAAGAGATTCCAAGTTAGAAATCAATGAAAGAGATTTTTGTAAGACAGAAGGGAGAGGAAACTTGGCTGAATGAGGATATAGTAGTGAAAAAATGTGAATGGGCTGAAAAAAGTGCAGTTGGGGGACAGACTGAAGAACCTAACAGGTAATGATCTGAAAGAAGAAAGGAGATACCAATATTGAGTCAAGCAATAATTACAAACTGTCAGAGGCAGTGCCACTGTAGTGCTAAGGTGGCAATGGAGAATCACAGAACCACAGAATGGTTGGGAAGGGACGTTAAAGATCACTTTGTTCCAGCCACCCGGCCATGGGCACGAACACCTTTCACTAGACCAAGTTCTCGGAGCCCCATCCAGCCTGGCCCTGAACACCTCCAGAGATGGAGCACGCACAGCTTTCTCTGTGTTACTCTGAAAAGAGTGATGGAAATGAGAAGTGTGTATGCAAAGCCTACACAACAAAAGATACAGATTTACAGGTGGTGTTGTATAAAAATATGTAAGTAAAATTTAGGGTGGAAAAGGAGTTATAGCTGGATTACTCCTATTGAAGCCTATAAGCTATCCTAGAAAAGCACAAATTTAAACAGAATTATGTGATTATCAGTTAACACAGATATATGTCAGAGCAGCACCTCACCCACAGACTTTTATATTAATTTGGTGCCCTTTGTCCTTCCCTCCTTTCCAGAAGCTTTGAACAGAGAGGCTGTTGCTCCTGAGTGAGGTTTGCAGAGATCGTCCCTGCTCTCTTTTTGATCAGCTCCATAGGTCCTGACTGTTAAAATGAGTACAACTGCTTTGTGATCCTGTGAGCAAGGACACTGCTGCACCTCTCACCAAGTGCCCCACGATGTTTACATACCTATTGCTTCTGCTGATAAGACCATTAAGTGAACCCAGATTTATGAATTCCTCAACCTATCCATGGGTTCCATTTATAATTTCAACACAACTAAGGAAGACAATTCCAGCCATCTGGCACATAATGGACTATGGATTTAAACATTTTCATGTGGTACTGCAAGACTTTCCTAAAAAAGATATTGAGAAGTCGATATTTTACTGTTAATAAAGAAGGAACACTGTCATAGATAGTTGATTCAAAATAATTCTGGATAATTATTTTTAAATATCTACAGTGCTACAGAGCTTCAGAGTTTTCTCCATTGTTACTGAAGAAAGAGTTCCCCATGTAAATAAGAGAAGCTTCTCCTTAGTTGTAGATTGGTGACAAATATTACTAATATATTTTTATAAAGGTATTTCTCTGTGCAATATCCATCATTAATTCTTCACTGCTTAGTTGTGGAACCAGAGGCCATTACAAAAAGCAATGGGCAGAAACTGATGCATAGGAAGTTCCACCTGAATATGACAAAATACTTCTCTACTGTGCAGGTAACCAAGCACTGAAACAGATTTTCCAGAGGGGGTGTCAAGTCTCCCTCACTGGAGATATTCAAGAACCAACTGGAAACAATCCTGTGCAACATGTTCTAGGAAGATCTAGATGATCTTCTAGAGGTTGCTTACAACTCTAATAATACTGTGATTCTATGAGCCTGCTTGAGGAGGGAGGCTGGCCCTGATGGTCCACTGTGGTCCCTTCCGACCTGACCTGTGATTCATACTCATTTTTGATATATTGAAAAGATTTTACAGACAAACTTCTAACATAAACTAACTGTGGATCATGATCTGAGTGATCATATACTGAATATGCCATAGAAAAAGAACGTATGTTGTCAGGTGAGATATTTCTATTAGAGTGAGGGAATTAATAATTTGACATTCCAAGGCACTGATGAAACCTTGTCTGCAATATTGTTCAACATTCAGGTCAAAAAAGGTGAACTCAAATGAGAAGTGATGCAGGTAGCACTTCTGGGTCATTGGGGAAATGCAAAAACTACTTAAAGACAGGAAACTAATGAACTTGAGCATTTCAGAAACTAAGGCTGGAAGGAGGTATGATTGCTGAATATGAATGCACCAGGAGATAAGCACCAGGGAAGGAGATGAACTATTTAAGCTAAAGGCCTGTGCTAATACTGTAACAAATCCTTACACTAATACTTTGCGAGGAAGTGACTTTCACCCATCAGAATGGAGTTCTGGGAAAAAGGTGCCTAGAGAGATAGTAAAACAAAACCAATCTGTATTTTTGAGCGGGTGTTTATTCATTTTGTTAAGTGTGGAGTCTCCCCTCACCAGAGGTGAGGGAGTAAACAAGGAAGTACAGGACACTGGAATTCAAACACAGACTCTTAGTCAGTGCCCTGTTCAGAAATGAGACAAAACTGTCGCTCTCTTAGGGGAAAAAAAAAATAAAATGCAGCAGCAAGAAGTTGTGCTTTGTAAGAATCCCATTGTCCATCAGAGCTGGGTAAAAAGGCTGGCTCTTCCCAGTTCAAGGATCCAAAGAGTTAAGGTAATTCATCTTCAGTGCCCAGTTTTAGTTGTTTTGATTGACTCTAACTCAGAAAGGTAAATACTATGTCATTATAGAAATCACAATCTCTTTTCTTGTCTTGAAGGTATTTAATGTTTTTTTTTTCCTGAAAATCACTGATAATCATTAGCTTGAAAGGCTTGCTTAGGAGGTCTTGTTAGGAATTTTGAGGAAAATCCTTCCTAAAGGTCTATTTTACTCTCATTTTGAATGACAGTGAGAGGAAAGTGCTGAGACACTCCTCCATGGCTTGGAAAATGCAGACTTTCTCAGAAATGTAGTTCAACTATAGATGCTAAAGGTGGTCCAGCATATGGCTGAAGAGAAAGTGCAACAAAGTCATTGCTGAAAGAAATGCAAAATTCCAAGAATGCAGGAAAGATCAAACTCTCTGTGGCAAATTTCTTCTGTAGAGCATAAGGATATGGCTGTTTGTTTCATTTTAGGATGGGGAAAAAGAGCAAGACAGCACATTTCATGTTGAAGGAGGAAAAAAAATAAAAGTAACATCATTGCTTCCAAAGTGCTAAAGATTAATAAATAAAACCAGACAGTGTATTTTCCCAGATTTCAGCCCCTCCTTTCTGTTAATTACAGGCACATTTTGAGCTTTTCATCTCATTGTATTTGTTTTTCAGCATATACTGTCTTCACAATTCATTTCCATGAATCTGATTATTTCCATTTTGTGCTTCAGATAATGAATCACATCTTTGTTTCAAGAGCTCCTCATCTCCTGATCCCCTTTGGGATCAAAAGCATGAAATTTGATACATTAGCAGTTATATCCCATTACATTAATTAGGAATGAAGATCATGTTTTGACAAATTGCTTGAACTTTATGAAGCGTTTATTGAAATCACTGCCTTTTAAATATATACAATTGCAGAGCTTCTTATAAAAAAAATAAACAAAGGAAAAACAGAGAAATCTAGAAATCTAAAAGACATGACTGGAGCACACATAATTACTCTAAAATTATTGTCTCAAATTGTGTCTGTCTCATAGGTAAAAATGCCAATGGTAAACATCAAAATGCTCATCTTTCCAACTTGAAAGAGCAGATATAATTTCCTGTGATTAGGAGGCAGGGTCTGTTATTGGCTTGATTAGGAGCAGTGACAAATCCAGGGCAGAAGCTGACAACCACCACACTGGGAAGTATGTTTTTGATCAAGTTTCTTCTGGGAGATGTTTTATTAGAATTCAATGTCTCTGTGAATGGAAAATAGGATGACTCTACTTCCTCTACACCTTTAAAAGTTTTAACTCTTTCTCTTTTCAGTTTACAAATATTACAGCACTTTGATTAAAAGGGGGAGTTTGCAAAAGGCCAAGGACATCACTCTGAGAGACAAGTTAACCCCCTCTCTCCCTGCTTTTGCTCCTGATTTTGTCAGTGCAGAGGTGCCTTGGTGCTTGCTCAGGTGTGACGTTATGGCACTGGAGTTGGATATGCATGGGACAAATCCAGGTCCACCCCCATGGCACAGAGCACTGCTGTGCAGGACTTCAAAAGTGAACAGGATGGAGAGGAGGGGAGAGGAGCAGAGCAGGGCAAAGGCAGTTCACTTTCACTTCTCTCAGACAACATCTGTTGGATCCAACAGTGTCAGAGAAACATCAGAAGAGGGAAAGTTGTGTGAAATTCCCACTGTGTACCCACTCCAGCAACACGATCAAGACTGGATCTCCTGATAATTCTATGATCTAGTGAAGTCCATCTAGAAGATACTCCAGACCACAGCAGCTCAGCTCTCTACTCGTGTTTGAATACAGCTGAAATTGAGGAGCTTCGGTGGGTAGGAATAGCTTATGGATGAGCTTTAACTCAAAGACAGGAATACAGGCTTCTCTGGGTTTGTGAGATAACATATCCAGCTATAAATGATCAGATATATACCATCAGTTTTCCTGCTGAGAAAGGGTTTCTGTGCTCTTGGCATTATTTCTAAAGAGAGAGAATTATACCTCCCTTTAGCCAAGGGATTTCTGAAAGCCTGTAAAGATTACTCATGCTCCCTACAGACTCAGGGCAGTGGAATTTGTCCAAAAGTCCTCTCTGAACTCTTTTGTTCTACAGCTTCTAGGGAGGCATGTTCTCCCTCTAAATACCTCAGAGAGGCAAAGCATAGGAGCCAAAGCAGACACAATGAAGTTTTAAAAAAAACATACTGAGTTCAAATACAGACCAATCCACTTAGCCGGCTTAGACAAGTTTTGGCAGAGCAGCTGAAGTGTTGAGTACTGGACAGCAGGGAATACCAAAAAATACATCCCATACCTCTGACTTAATATAATTTTCTTTATGTCTTTATGTCCTTTTGTTTCCATTCTTTCCTTTGGTACTTTTGTCTTCCTAGATAACAATGATAAGCATATTTATGCAGATCTCTTAGTAGGCAAATATATGCCTGCATGTGCTCTAATGTGTTTCCTGTCATGTTGTTCATTATTCCTTCAGACTTTAATAATGTTCTCAGCTTGATATGGTTAAGAATAATGAGGCATTTATTGCTATCCAAGAAGCTAATTAAAAGACTTTTATTTCTCTTAGGTGGGTTGATAGCTTAATTATAGATGTTACATTCACAAAAAAAGCTTTCTGTCTTGGGTGGCCCTATGTAACTACACCATGTCTCTCTTTCCATTTTCTCTATGACATTGGATATTACAGTTCCATGAAAAAAGAACAATACAGTGAAGTTTGAAAGAAAATGCTTCTGCTAACGAGCTTCAAAGTTATGATGAGAAATAACTATGTGAGACGTAAAGTGAATATTATTTGGAGCTGGACTGGAGTTTTCCATTGTATGTCTGCAAGGAAAATAGGGCCTGGCTATTGTCTCCACTTGTCACCTTCAACTCGAATCATAAGTAATGATGCATGAATGATTCATGGCTACATGTCCATTCCAGGCTTAGTTCTTCAAAGTGGAAAAGTCTATGGAAAGCCAGAGACATACAGTGCTTTGTGAGATTTTGCCTTTTTTACACTGTATGCTAGAAGTGATTTAGAACTTCATTGTGAGGCTTTCCCAAGAGTTTTCCAGATTTATATTTGACATGTATTGTCTTCTTGTTATAGCTTGCTTTGTTAAATACCATAAATTGTGAAATAAAGAATGAAGACATAAAGGAGCTCTCTGAGCCAGATCATCAGAAGTGTAGTGGAAACAGAAATAACTGTAAGTCCTTGACTCCATAAACTCCCCAGTCCTGCAGACCTTCAGAATCCAGAAGGACCCCTACAGCCTAACTCACACTGGAAGCAGAGACAGAACTGTGTGGAGTGCTCCAGTCAGGAGATGGAGGCTGTGCTACAGACAAAAACCTTGTGTGAGAACCAGCCTCTGCCAGGTGCCCAGCAGGGATGTATGTGAATGACTGTCCCAAGAAACTCTGGAAGGGGTCTTGTCTCCTGCAGTAGGATCTGCCTAGACTTCTACCTGCAGTTCTGCTGCAAAATAAACTCTGCCAAGTGGTTTATTTGAGTGATGAAAGGGGAGAGCAGAGGTGTGTACCCTGTTATGTTCAACAGTTTTATGTCACATAGGTTCAAGTCTTGAGAGAATCATAAAAGGATTACTATGTAAGGACTTGTGCTTCTATTCTGTGGCAGAATAATGGAAACAAGGAGGTGGGCAAAACTGTTTCATCCTTGCACTCTCTCCTAGACTTGTCCCTTCAAACAGCACAGCCTTTGTGTCTGCTATATTATTCTTAATAAAGAAAGTTTTCATGTCCTTAAAATGAAGTGAGATTAAGTATTAAAAGCCTGATGAGGGAAAGGAATTTGGTGTACATGAACACAGAGATCAGGGCAAGAAGGAGAGGTATTGAAACAAGAATATTTGGTGGGTTTGATTGGTGTACACCTTCCTGTGCTGGATTTATTCAGTAAATAACAGTGATGATTTTAGACTACCAGTGACCGGTTTGGAGAAAAAGTGATCAGGTCTTTGAACCAAATACAGTGATCTAAGTTATCTAATGATAGGGATTTCAAATACATAGACCACTTAATAAATTTAAACTACTGGGTATAAGTAATTATTTTGATTCCAGATGAATTTTTTCTCAGTGTGTCTCAGTGTGCAATCTGATGCCATTATTTGACCAAAGAAAATATCAAGTAAACAAAGATATATATTCCTTACTTGTAAAATCTACAGCTCAATTTCACAGGCATTTCCATAGCAACATCCTTACAATGCAGAATCCAGGATTACCCTTTAAATATGGTTGTTCAGTAAAACAGAGATTAAATATTTGTCTCTCTCTCTGCTGGCAGTCAAATATGAAAGATCTCTGCTATCATTTAATGTGGGACTGTCTAAATTTGAATGGCCAACACTTAAATGACAATCTGATGGCTATTTAGCAAAACTTAAAATCATAGAATAGTTTGTGTTGGAAAGGACCTTAGAGATCCACTAGTTGCAAGCCCTCCACCCCAGGCACACCACATCTTCCACCAGGTTTCTCAAAGGCCCATTAAAGTGACACTGAACATTTCTAGGGATGGGACATCCACAGCTTCCCTGGGCAACCTGTTCCAGTGCCTCACCATGCTCATTGTAAAGAATTTCTTCCCAATATTCAATCTAAACCTACTTTTTTTCAGTTTAAAGCCATTGCCTCTTGTTCTATCACTTTATGCCCTTGTAAAAAGTCCCTCTCCATCTCTCTTGGAGCCCCTTCAGGTATTGAAAGGCCACAGTAAATTTACCCGGAGGCTTCTTTTCTCCAGGCTGAACAATCTCATCTGTCTCAGCCTTTTCTTATAGGAAAGGTGCTCCATGCTTTGTTGAAAGATTCATAAGGACTCTGCTCAGGGACCATCATGGCTTCTAAGGTTTAGGCTGTGATAATTAATGAAACAACATTTCCTAATTATATTTAGGGAATGAGTGTCATTAAGAATTGTGAATGTGTGTGAAGGAACTGAAGGCACAGAGGCTCCTTGAAGAAAGCTTGAAAATCCAAATTAGGATTTCTGTTAGAAGAGCTATTTGGGACCCATTTTAACAGATGTGAAATATAACAATACTTCCTGTAAAGGCTGGTCTAAGGAGGAGCAAAATGCAATTCCATGATCCTATTCTTTGACCTTTCAGATTTTGAAAAGGGCCATCCACTTCAAGGAAGGCTTGCTAGGATCTGAAACCTTCATGTCCTTGTATATGCTATGCCTTTGCTGTTGTAAAGACACAGATAAAGTTGATCCACTCCCTGAAAAGCCTTCTCAGGAAAAGAAGGACTAATTTCTCTGTCTTAATGTAGTGTTTAAGTATTGGGCCTTGCACAATGAATAAAATATACCTTATCTGTTTATTTCTCCTTAAAGTGAGATTTCTCCTTGCAGCCAAGAACTGAATTTGAACCTCCTTGGTTTCATGGATACCAGATCTCTGGTGTAAGGCTGAGATATATGATGATCCAGTGCAATTAAATCAGTTAAATCTGTCAGCCCAAGGAGTCTGCTGTCCTCTCACAACAACCTGAAAGGAGCACAGAGCACACAGCACTGCCTGCCCACTTTTTGCATATGAGGCAGCCTTGAAGAAAGCAAGAAAACTGCCTAGGTACTGCTGCTGAATGTTGTTAGTGACACTATGGGCCAGGATCTGCATTCTTTAAGGGCACCAGCAACTCCAGCTGACACTGTGCTTGCAGCCCAAGAATAGCCATATCTAAATATGCAGTGTTTTTCTCTGATATCTGTCGGCACTGGCACCTTCTCCATCCTGCCCATCATATCCTGAGGAACAACAAAGATGGGGGAAGGTCTCCCCCATGTGTGGGGGACGTTGTTCACTTTTGTGCATAGAAGTTTGGTCACAGATAAATGCTGTGCCTGACTGTCTTCATTATCCAAAGCTGTATGGAATTTTTCATGAACAAAGAAAAATACTAAAATGGTGCTTGCCTACAACTGATACACCAGAGGATTTCAAAAAGTTTCAGTGAATGGGAGATAAAACTCAGGCTCTTTCTGAAACCCAGCAACTGGTTAATCCATATGGGAAGGTTCCCCCCTGGAGTGCTCTCAAGGTTATCAATATATTTTAGGGTATGTTGATCAACATCCACATGGAAATCTTCATTTCATTTTATATTGCATCATAGGCAGTTGTTTGAAATTCACATGAATGCTCTGAGAACTAATGTATTTCAATGGAAAAGCTATTGCTTCTTAAGATATATGACTTATAAGACAGGGGATTTATCACAGTGTCTCCCAAAAAGATTAATGGGAGAAGTCAGCAAGGCAGTAATTTCCCCAAGATGAGTCTGTTTTACCTGTGGCATCCAGCTGGGCCCAACCCACCACAGTCAGCTTCCTAAACAGACAAGCCAAAGAAGTTGAGGAAGATTTCAGATGACAACTGCAGTTAAGAACTGTGGTTGTTATGTATTACACTTTTACATCTAGTTCATCTACAGTAAATACATGTCTTGAAGAAAGCCCAAAAGCTCTCTTTTCCACTAGGTTTCCTGCCTTTGGTAATCTGGCTGGATAACTTCTTGTACCCCCAGGAACACACACTCTCATCTCTGTACTAGGTCTCCTGGAGCAGGCAGGTCATGTTCATCCTGTGTACTGGATGGAGATAGTCCAGCATCCGTTTTGCCTCAATGAGACTGGGCCTCCTACAATAATCACTAATCTGGCTTGCATATCCCATGCATCATGTGTGATTACACCAGTGCACTCAGAAAAGGGCATGTTCAGCACTGCCACTGAGCCTCTGCCTTACACATCCTGCATGTTGCTTCATGATGCTATTGGAGGAGATTCAGCCGCAGAGATTTACATCAAGATCAAAAATGTGCTTGCTGGAACAACAGAAAGCACAAGAGCATTGTTGTCCCCTGCTGATGGAGTCTGCTTTTGGTGGCCTAGTTCTTTAAATTCTGAGTGACATGTCCTTGTAGAAAGCTTCAGGGACTTTAGCAACAACTGAATGACAAATATCTCCCTGCGTAGTTGGCTACAGTAAATGAGTAACTCATGGTGGATAAATATGACCTGCAAACACATACTGTTTAGAGACACTTTGCAAAATATCAGAGAGTGAGGACAAAGGCTTAGGAGTGTAGAGGGTCATTTTGAACTCCCTAAAAAGCACTTTGAGAGAGAAGAGGTTTTTCAAGCTGTTAGCTGCTCTTCAAATGAGCAATTCCTTAAAAACTCTAAGCACCTAAGTCTACAACTTTTATTTACTTCAGGTGTTTCTTTTAGTCACTAAGTAATTATTAAATGGGAAACTATTCTCCAGGTGAATTCAGAACAGTAAATATAAGTAAAATGTACATTATTTCACTGTGGAAGTATAGGTAGTTTTGCACGCTTTGCTTGCCTTCAGTTTAGGTGCCAGTTTTTCATTTTGAGCAGTTCAGAGCCCAGAGGAGATTAAGAGAAAACTTCTCTTAAAAGCACAGGAGTTTATGTGTACTCCTAGGCCATAAACTTCCTCTTTATAGGCAGATATGATTCAAAACTGTTGATAGCTTCTGGTGCCTGGAAAACCATACCCCTGAGTTCTCACCATACAGTCTTTGCTGTGGAAACACATGTGTTGTCTCAGTGTGTCACCATTTCCATGGGAGAGGAAGGTGGCTTTTTAGCAAGGGTAGCAGGGCAGACAGATACACAGAACATACAACCAGACTATGAAAATACATTAGATTACTGCTTGTCCTTCCTTTATCCTTCATGTCTTTACGCTATTTCTGTTGGCAAGCTCCTCTTTGTGACAAACATGGCATTTGCCATCTGCTTCTGTGTATCCAGCCTAACTCCAATCCTCATTATTTATGATAGAAGAGCTAATATAATACAGATTGCCTTCTCTAGATCCCTTATTATGTTTCAAATTCCAAATGTTCTTCTTTAAACCTCAAAAAAGCTAGCACTGCTTTGACTCAAACGTTATTAAAATCCTTACTTTTCATTTCCTTTACCTGACTCCATGTCCTCTAAATTTCAGGTAACCACAATCCTACATAATCCTCAAACCTCTTATCTCATATATCCTACAAAACATGAAACCATCCTTATCCAGGATCCTACACTCATTTCCAGATATTGCACAGAAATGCATTGCTGTTGCTTCAGTACTTCACCAGTTTGATTCACTGCTCCCAGAAAACTCTTACAGCCAACACCCAACATGACCCTCCCCCGCCCCACCCCACCTTTTCTCTCTTTTTAAACCCACAATATTACATGGTGGGCAGATCATCTTTGCTGTGTCAATTTTTTGTAATTTAATATTGTTTTCTCACTTCATCACGTTCTCCAGCAATCAGAATTCAAGCGGCGAAGGGAAGACAGGGAAAAAGGAAGAAAGAAACAATGAAAGAATTAAAAAAAATTACAATATTAATGCAGATATGTAAAACAAATATAAGTTATATTTTACTGGTTTTACTCAGTTTTGAAAAATAGGTTTTCATCGTCATAAAAATGCAATAAAATAGTTTTAGAGATAAATACATCTCAAAAGTATGGGTAGGCTGATCTCTGCCTCACTAATCTATAGATTTTAGAAATCTCTCAAAAGACTGTTTCTTCCTGCATCAGTTATGAAGTAATTTTCTCACTTTATTTCTGCAAACACATCTATAATTACAAATGCCCTTTCAAGAACTGTTACAACTGAGTATATTGCTTCTAATTGCTAACTAAAAATTGTCAAAATAAATGAGCATCAGAAGTGTGGCAGCTTTTTTATTTTAATTGTGTTTACTTCTATACTTATTAATTTGAGAAAATAAGTAAATTGCAACAATTTGGAAAAAGACTGAGGCCTTAATGTGCTTAATTTGCTGAAGCTGATCCTGCCCTCAGAGGGCTAACATAGTCTGTGTATAATTTCAGATGTTTATAGGACTTCTTTTCAGATTTAAGTACTGAGTACTCCTTTCCTAGGCACCTCACTGAGGTCAGAGGTGATTTCCATCTTGCTGAAGTAATTCAATACTTAGTAGACATTCAGTTAAATACTCTAATTTTCATAAATGAAACTTTTTTAGAATTAAGTCCCATTGCATGACTCTTTATTTTATTGATGCTGAAAGTCAATATATTAATTACTGCCAGGGAAAGTAAGAAACTGGCTCTAGCAGGATCTCTTTCAGACTGATGCTGAAATTTGTAATTTCTCTTTCTTATTCACTGACTTATCTACAATTAATGGCCACTGTCCAGAGCATAACAGATGAAGGAAACCAAGATTAAAACCAAGATCAAAGATAGAAGGAGCTGCAATCAAATGAGAAGGAATAGTTTGCAAATATTTCTGGATTTGTTCCTTCGGTAAGTTATAAGACACATAATTTAGAACTCCAGGAAAGCTTCATCTTAACTTCAATAAACATATATAATTTACATGCAACATCAACGTCACTTAAGATGAGAATGAGAAAGTAGTTATTTTCCAATTATAATTGACAATAACAATCTTATTAGATTGCAACTAGTATATAAACATTATGAGTTTAAAAAGTGTAAACAGAAACCTGATCATTTATTTGAGTCGAATAAGAAGTGTTTTGAAGCTGATCACATTAAATTGAAAGTGTGACTGAAAAACCCAACGTATTTCACTCACAATATATATTAAATATATATTAGTTTAAGATAAATATGTTACTTAGTGTTACCTGTGGGGAAGAGACACAAAAATCTGTCAACCTAAATTTCTATAACATGTTAGTCCTGACATATCTAGATCCATATTCGTAAATATTTCAGCTGCTTTAAAGGTATTTAGGACCCTAACTCCCCTGCTAAGTCAAACGGTGGTGGCTGCATAAATTGTCTTGGCTATTGGACCTTTATAAAAATTTCAAACAAAATTTAGTTCCTTAGGTGCCCAGATCACCATGGGAGCTTTAAGTTTTAGTTATAGTGAGCTATTGAGCCTAAGAAATGAAGTGAGTACATGCTATCAGATCTTGAAGTAACTGGTTCACTGAGCATGCCCAGGCAGAGGTCCACAAATGCCATGTGGAGAAAAGTGAGTTCCCTGGTTTTGTAATGTAAATATTAAACCTGATTATTGCAGAGATTCTGCTGCTAGGGGAAAGTTTTAGATGTTAAAGGAAGGTGTGAAGGATTGGAGGCCTAATATAAGGCCAGGAAAATCAACAGATGTCTTGCAAAGTCTTTGTAGATTCTGCAGTCTTCTGCAGCTTCATGATATACCACTTTGAAATGAGTTTCTGGAAGCACTGTCCTATGAATGAGGTTCTGGTCATTAAAGTGTCAAGGGACTTTTCTGAGAGTCTAGCCCACTCATACACAATGTGACAGTCTGTTCCCATCCAGTGAAAAAAGCACAAGTGCAATACAGATCTATGTGGGGTACAGGTGAGCTCTTTTTACCTCACAGGGAATAATGTTCTTGTCTCTGTGTGTCTGGGTCAAAACACTTTGTTGCTATCCTTCAGAAAGCTATTTATTAAGTCATGTCAAGGCAGAAGTGTTTGATAAAATAGCAGCTCTGGCCATTCTATTATCTTCTCACAGGAAACCTCAGCTCACTTCTCCAGGTCCATGAGGAAAGCTCTGCTTAGGGTTTGGGCTATATACTTGAGAGATGCTTTGATCCCAGAGCATCACTCTGTGGTTCACTGACATCTACACCCAAAGCAATTTTACCGCTGGTCCCCCTGAGAGGGCAGGACTGTCCCCCCCACCTAATACTCAGCTTTACCTTCCTTTGTCTAATAGTTTGTCACTGTGTTTCCAGGACTGGCAGCAGCCACACCTGTTTATCTTCCAGAGAAACACCCTTTTCTTCAGTCAGGTACCACCTGAGCATATGTTTTGACATTACACCAGTTCAAGCCCATCCCAGAGTGCCAGGACAGCTTCAACCACCCTAAGCATGGCTCAGCAGAAAACAGACAGCAAAAGAAGAGACTGACAAATGGAAGGGGATTAGTAGCTAAGTGTTTCATCTCAATGATGTGCAGTAAGACTCGATGATATTGGAGGTCTTTTCCAGCCTTAACAATTTAGTGATTTTGTGATTCTATGAGCAATGTGCAGGAAGAAGTGCTTGGGTGTAAGCTGCTCTTTACACAGCTTGATGATTCTGTCTGGACAGCGAGTTATTTGTTGTTTGTTGACTGAAGGAATTGCATGACAGACTGTGCTGCAGATGTTGTTGTCTAAGGGATTTTTTTTCCCATCAGCTTTGCTTTTGGGGAAGAAAAATGAAATGGCAAACAACATTTATTGTTGGTCGTTACCAGAGTTATTCCTGGAAGAAAAGAGTGTTAGGAAGTTATGAGCTGGATAACAGGACTGCATACATTTTTAATGCAGTGCTATTTTGTTTCATGGCGTAATAGATCTGCAAATGGGAATAAGAGGGTATTGTAGTCAGAAGCTTTAAAACACATTTAATTGGGAAATGCTGAAATTATATATTGGTTTTGTGACTTTTTCTCAAGGAAAACAGTTATTATTATTATTAACTTTTCCAAATGCAGAAAAGTTTAGAGAAGAAATAAAAATCACAGGAATGCCATAAATATGCGAGACATCCACGCTGGAATGCAACTTTTTCACATTTCAATATACACAGACACACCTGTTAAAAAAACATGTGTTTATTGGAATTTAAATCAAAGCCACACTGTATAAAGTAGATACGGATTTTCAGCAACAAGGGGCTGCATTCCACTCTCACCAAGGTCAGTTACAGAGCTACTGTTAACTTCGCTAGAAGTAGGATCAGCCATTTTTCTCAAAGTTGGATCTGCAGTTCTGAGAAAACAGAACAAAATCTATTGTATTTTTTTGGATGAAAATATTAATGGCTGGTAATCCAGTGAAGAACAGGATCAGGCAAAATGTAGAAAAAGAGTGAATGGGAATTTCTCGAGGTGTTTGAAATAAGAAACATGCCGAAAACTGATTCCTCCCCCCCTCCCTTCTGCTCCTCTCTCCTCAGCAGCAGATCTGCATAGCCAGCAGACTAAGGGAGATGATTCCCCCTGCTCCGCTCTGGTGAAATCCCATCTGGAATGCTGCATCCAGCTCTGGGGTCCCCAACATAAGAAGGGCATGGAGTGTTGGAGCAGGTCCAGAAAAGGCCATGAAGATGATCAGAGGGCTGGAGCACCTCTGCCATGGACACAGGCTGAGAGAGTTGAGTTTGCTGAGCCTGGAAAAGAGAAGGCTTTGGGGAGACTTTAGAGCCCTTTCCAGTATTTGAAGGGGCTACAAGATACCTGGAGAGGACCTTTGCACAAGGGGATGTAGTGATATGACAAGGTGTTGCTGGTTTCAAACTGAGAGGGCAGGTTTGTTTATTAAGGTATTTGGAAGATGTTCTTTCCTGTGAGGGTTGTGAAGTGCTACAACAGGTTGCCCAGAGGACTTGTGCATATCCAGTCCCTGGAAGTGTTCAAGGCCAGGTTGGGTGGGGCTTTGAGCAACCTGGTCTAGTGGAAAGTGTCCCTGCCCATGGCAGAGAGGTTGGAACAAGATGATTTTTACTGTCCTCAACCATTCTGTGATTCTGTAATTCCACAATTCTATAGTTATTGAAAGTTCATATGGTGTTTTCATAATTTAAAACAAAGTACTTCACGTGCTTTATAAAACTTTTCACAGAGTACGTATCTCTGTGATTATTCTAAGAAATAGCTTAATAAATGATATGTGACAGTTTCATATTTAAAACTGTTTATCTTTGAGTAGTAATCACTCTTTGAGTCAAAACAGAGCACAACTGCAAATAACTAACATAGGAAAATATCTAATAAAGCCTGAATTTCAATACTAATAGATTTCCTCTAAATATCTTTAATTAAATTTCAACTTGAGATTTAATTACAGAAAAATACCACATGTTTTGAAATCCACATTCCTTTGAGGAATCATATTTTCAATTTCCCAAGAAACTCATTGAAATAACCAAGGCAAACCATTCCATCAATGTTAAATTATTACAGCTTTCTCTACAATATAATTGTATCTCTACTTGTTTTACAAATTTCAAGAATAATTCATAAATTATCATATCTTTAGGTTAAGGAAGGGACATCATGGTTCATAGTACCTTAAAGGTCCATATGACATATATTTGAGTCAAGCAGTATGTTCTTGACTGTAACAACATGATTTGACCCTCGCATTAGAGTGTTTTGCAGCCTGAGCAACAAGCTTTCCTGAATTCATGAATGTTCCTTTTCCTACCAGAGGAATCACAGTAAATTCTTACATACTAAGCGAGCCTGGAACAGGCTAATACTGGTTCTTTGTTAATCCAACTCTGTGCACATCTGAGCTGAATCACAGCCTCTTTCTGCTGAAAGTCATCTGTCTGTTGCACATGTGACACTAATAAATTACCTTGTTATCTGTCTTTTCCACTCAGTCTTAGAGAAAATCTGCACCTGTATAGCTTGTCTCGCCTGAGAGTAACAGAGAATATTTAACTAAAATATACTTCAGTGATCTTACCCAGTTCTTTCCTCTTTATTAATAAGGTCTCTGCTACTTCTTTCACATCACACCATCACCAAGCCTTTGCTCTGCATTTCCTCAGACGTGGTCCTGGGCAGCCTGTGCTATCTGACTCTGCCTGAACAGGGGTTTGGACTAGATGATCTACAGAAGATCCATTCCAGCCTTGATGATTCTGTGCCAAACAGCTTTCATATTGAAAACACTGCAGTTTCTCAGTGGTGTCCCTTTCCACAAGTACACCATGATTCAGAGATTCTCATGCTGCTATCTTCACTGGGTTTACACCGATGAACTTTTTACCTACTTATTTACTGTTGTCCCTGGTCACACTGGTGTGGTAGGCAGTGCTATGCAATGTAATAGCCACAGTGATACAACTGATTTTGCAGATCTCATGATACTGCTCTTCCCAACAGCTGTGATTGTCACCATTCAAAGCTCGGACCCAGCTACTTTTTCAGAAACTGCAAATATATCTATGGCATTATTTGTACTGCAGTGTTTGTCACAGAGTCCAGTGTTATTGTTTGGTTTGACTTCTTGGCAAAATGCCAACTACCCTCCAATGCGGCAGAGTTTCAGTTAAGGAACGGGGAGGGGAAAAAACCAAAATAGGAATTTTATATATATATATTTCCACAAAGATTATAACATATATGTGTACAGATATAAAGGCAACTTAACCATAGCTCTATCTCAAGTTTGCCCTCCCCATAAACACACAAGTAACTACCACCCAAAACCCCAGAGAAACACTCCAGTATTTCTCAGGTAAAACACTCGGCAGATGAAAGAATAACAAACAAAAAGTATTTACTTCCCAGAAACCGAAGCTGATGTGGAAAATCTCAGCAAGGC
>JAWWEU010000081.1:146004886-146020067 GCA_035583155.1 Acropternis orthonyx | reverse complement strand
AATGCTGTATGCCTGGCGCGCGCGTCATTGTACTCTGATTGCTGAAAGCTTTTAGCCGAACTTAGTAAAAGACCTTTCTTGCCTTCACCCTGTCGTGGAAGTTTTCTTCCCTTGGATTTACGGCAACAATACCATTGTCCCTCCTGGCCACCAGGGCACAGTGCCAGCTCATGGTCAGTTTATCGCCCACCAAGACTCCCAGGTCATTCTCAGCAGAGCTGGTCTCCAGTAGATCAGCCCCCAACCTGTACTGGTACTTGGGGTTATTCCCTCCCAGGTGCAGTACTCTACACTTGCCCTTGTTGAACTTCATTAGGTTTCTCTCTGTCAGTTCTCCTGCCTATCAGGGTCCTTCTGAATGAATCTCACTTATTACAGTTGTGCCCTACTGGATCTCGATTTATCTTTGGGGTCATGTTTGAGCATTTTGTAATGGCGTCCTGCTGAAGTGAAGTTACAGTGTACCTTGTGTTTCCTATTCAGTTCCAGTCCCAGCTCCTACAACACACTGAAAACCCAGCCCAGACCTACAGAGGAACCCCAAAAGAACCAAAAGATAAAGTTCTACCTGAGTGAGATGTGTTTGGCTCTGTGGAACTATAGAAACACCATAGCTGACCTTTCCCATGCAAGAAGGACAGAGTTGTAAGTTCTTCATAAAAGCTGATCACCACCACTCCCTACACAGAGCTCCCGCACTAGCACACTGCAGACAGTGCTCTCTTGAAATAAGGCTTCCACCACCTCTGTGCTTGGTTTTCCCAGTTCTTTCAAAGCATCTGATTTAGACAGGTTTTATTAAATATGTACCACTAACAAAACAATGATCTGTTTGTTTTCACTCAGTACATTTGAGTTATAGTTAACTTCCCAGAGACAAATTTAATTAGCGATCAATTGTCTCTCAATGCTGTAGACTTGTAAAAGCTTTTCCCCTCACTGGAGCTGCACAGTAAAGTGCATTGTAATTAGAAGCAAATGTGAGATCCCTGCCTTTTCTTATTTAGAAAGTGTAAAAGAAAAGATTCAAAGTGCTTCCTCCAAGAGAATTATGAACTAAAAGCAACACAGTAAATTCTCAAGACTTGCTTAATATTAATGCTAATATGCTTGTAGTCATAACTCTCAGCCAAAAGACCTATATTGTTTTAAGGTCCAGTCAAGAGGGCAGTTCAGGAGTCAGGCAGGAATAAGCTGATGAGGCAGAAGCAGAACCCTTGATTCAGCTCCATGGACAAAATCATTATTTGTCTCTCACTTCGATTTTCGTCCTGCTGAAGTGTCTTTGGGGACTTTCCTTTTCAGTGTGCACATTTATTTTACCTAACACTAAGGTCTTTGGTCTTGCAAGTTCTTTCTTGATAGGCAAAACAAAGCTTCTCCAGACAGCAATGCTGAGGAGACAAACAGTCCTGGTTCCTCTGTCCTCTGTCTTTGTTCTGCACCAGGAGATGCCCCCTAAATATAGGGATATGATCCAGAGTAATGTCAAAGGATATCTCACTTTACAGGTTATTATAGCCTCCATCTGATGTGGTTGTGCCTCTTTCTGACCCAAAAAGGGGCACACTTTCTAGAGAAATGCTCCCTCTGTGTCCTTGGTGCAGCACAGTAACTCATTGCCCTTTACACTGAGCACGCACACAAGCTGTGAAGTGCTGTAAAGCCCAGGGCATGCTTGTTTTTTTTCCAGCAGGTCTGTAGCCCTGAGTGTTAATGCTCTGATCCTGCAAGGGAGACTGTATGCACAAGACCTTTTTTCCTGGTCTTAGTCAAACTGGCTGAGAAAGGCTGCCAAGCTGTGTTCTGCAAGCAAAAACTGTGCACTGCTTACAGCTTCGCCTAGGGAAATGCCATAAACCCTTAGCAAGAAATATTTCACTTGTGTAGAGATTGTATGTCAGAGATAATGGGCCTAGTTTGAGGATGGCCTTTTACAGAAAGTTTAATGTCACGCACAGGGCTTCAGTAGTGGGTCTTTTGCCTTTTACACTTGCAAACAGTATCCCCCAGGCTATGCCATCAACTGAGCTGCAGAGAATTGTTTGAGGTTGTCTCTGTCGGACAAAGTCATGATTTAATCTCCATCCATTACCTGGATATAAAGCCTGAAAATAAACTGCAGACACTCTAGAATGTTCTCGGATGCTTCTGATGTGTATAGTGCCAACCCCTACTCTTAATAAAGGTGGTGTAAATGTTGCCTCTCTCAGATTGGATTTTTATTCAATACATTAGAACTAAGCAGCCTATAGAACTCGTATTTCTGTTAGTGGCTTGTTAAAATAAGAGGAAATATCATTACTGGTAATTTTAAATGATGTATTTATCAGCGAAAAAATATCTAAGGATCCTTACCAAACTATTCAAACAGTATTTTAAGCCCGAAACTTCCAGCTTTTATAACTCTGATTTTCCAAGCACTTTAAGGCAAATCTCTTCTCTCCTGCAGTCTGTTATCTGTTTAAATAAAGATCTCTCTCGGAAGGCTTTTTTGATGGTCTTTTTAGTCATGTCAATACTATATATAGGTGTACAATTTTTTCATCTGAGATCTCAAAACATGAAATAAATATGAAACAAACTCCAAACTAATCTCAGATCATCACCAAGTTAAAAGAAAATTATACAAGACAGGGAAATGCTAAGAAAAAAAAAGAAAACACAACCAAAACCAAATGAAACTATGTTCAAAAGAAGGCAGCAAGGAGAATTTACATGTAGTGCAAGAGAAACCATGACCTACCCTGCTTATTGCAGCAAGCTTTGAAAATATTTTTACTTTTAATGGGAAGCAATTTCTTAGGAATCAGAGGTGGGTGCTAGGAGATTGCTTTTTCTTTGTGTCCTCTATTCTGAAACAATGTGAAAACAATTCAGAATCAGAGGAAACAGGCCTGGGAGGGGGCTATGAGAAACCATCCAGCACATGCTCATTGTGGTGTTAGTGACACCAAACCAGATGGCAGCATCTGTTGGACTCTCCTTCCCTCACACAGACTATGCCAAGGCTTAGCTCTCCTATGCATCAGGTAGGTTTTCTTAATGTCTAGCAGATTCCTTTTCTGTTTCAATTTAAGATAAACTTTATTCAACTAATTGAGCATGCAGAATACACATGCAGTTATTTATTGAAATTTGTCTCTAAATTTAAAGGTTTCTAGAAAGACAACAACTCCAATTTCTTTGATTGTTTTTGTACTGATTTTGCCACAGTGGCTAACATGGGTCTGTGTTTTGATCTGTGCTGAAAGTAGTGTTGCTCACATTCTGATGCTTTACCTATTGCTGAGCAGCTCTTACACATCATCAAGGGCCTTTCTGCTCCTAACACTGCTCCAACAGCGAGTAAATTGGAGGTGCACAAGAAGATGGGATGGGACACATGCTCAGCAACAAAACCAGGAAGGAGTTTTGTTGTGGGGGAGGTGGGCACTGGTTGGGGCCTGGCTGAGCATTGGCTGGCACAGGAATTGGTGGGGAGCAATTGTTTTCATTTGCATCACTTGTCTTTCTCAGCTTTTATTTTCCACTTTTTTTTTTTTTTTTTAAAAAAAAAACACCTCTTTTTCCTTACATTTTTAAATTATTATTATTCCCTTTTTAATTATTAAGCTTCTTTTAACTCAACCCGTGAGTTGTTACCCTTCCAATTCTTTCCCCCAACCTGAGGCAAAGTGGAAGGAGGACTGAGTGAGTACTTGTGTGGTGCTTAGTTGCCAGCTGGTGTCAAATCACAACAGTTCATTTTTAGATCACTTAATTTACAGGTGTATCTTATTATTAACAGGCAACACTGGTGTCCTGTCCCACAGAATAGCTGGTGAAATGCTTAGAGTGTCCATCCTCCTAAAGGACGTTGACTGTCATTCTCAACTGAAAGTAGAGCAGTGGGGTTTGCTCTTGCTTCAACAATGTGGTCATCAATTGACTAAAATAAGTAATCTACATCTGCATTAGAACAGGATAAATCTGACCTTTCTGCCTTGGGGCAATATTAGTTGTGCTTCATGGACTAGACTGAGGTGAATACTTAGCATAAGGAGATTGCAGCCAAGGATCCTGTGCCAGTATCATGGAGATTTCCAAATTAGTTAGCTCACTTGTGTCCATAAACAGAGCTGTCACTCCTCTGATACAGAATCTTGGTTGGGCATGTCCTGCAGAATTTCCCTGCTCTGGGAATATTTTCTTTCCAATTCAAGTACATTTCACTCAGGGGGCTCTATTGTTAATCATCTGCATGATTTTACAAGCAAGTTATTGAAATATTAATACATGTAACCTTGTGGGTTAAAAAAGCTTTGAATGATTTGACAGTAGTCTTGGAAAACCTCTGCTTCTTTGTACTATTTTGGACCTGCTCTGGTCTCACTCTGGTGTAACTCATGGCAGAATTTGTGTCTGTGTAAATAGCGTTTATTGAAAGACAGAAAGCAGCCCATGGAACTAATATACTGTACACACTATGATTTGTTAATCACCTATTTGAATTCCAGCTGTATTAAGATCAACATCTCCAAGTAAAAACAACATGAGAGTAACTAGATAGAAATCGACCTTTTATTTGTTTGCCTGTAAATTCTCTACACTGCATCCCCAAGGAGGTTCTCAAAGCACTTCATAAACATTTCCTGAGCCTTAGTGACAGGCTGCAAGATAGATAAGAGCTTATACAGGTGAACATCAAATATTTTTGCAAAAGAAATACTGTATTTTACACACAAGTGGAGGTCCAGTGCAGGGAATACTGAGTTAAACTTTATACTCATGTCAGTTATGGAGGCAAACAAGACATTGATGATAGTCTTTGCTGGTATAAAATTTATGACTCATCATCTCCTTGTGGAGTTCCAGGAGCACAAACATATTGACATTTTAAAATGGTAGGACCTTTGGGTATGTTTCAGAGTTCTGGCCTGCTGCTTTAGGAAGATCTATTTTTTTTAGAAGAGAAACATTTTGGGTTTTTACTTTTGATTTGAAAGGGAGGTGTCTAGCTGACTAGCTTTAGTCATTCATGTAGGTTTGTGGTTAAAAACTACACTCTCAGCAGTGTCAGTAGAGAAACTGTTGTAGGAGGTAGTTTCAACTGGCTTCTTGATACTGCAGAGTCAAATGGTAGATGTTGTGACTGTCTTGTGACTCTCTCTTTGAGTTTCACATGTCTGTACATGACTTTTCTGAAAAAAAAAAAAAAAACAAATCAAAAGAAACCCAAATGGTTCCTTCTGTTGTGGAAAAAATTATAATTAGATTATACTTAATGTGTTTTTTCCTGTTACTTAACTTGATCTTACACAAACTGATGTTTCCTTGCACTCATTATAGTGATGAGGTTGTTATTCATGGAAAATTTTTTTGTAACAAAAAGGTTAGGGAGCAGGCTAATGGGGAAAAAGACAAGCCATTCTAAAGTAATTAGGAGCATTTGTCAGCTTGATGTTTATCACTGTTTTCTATGCCCTATGTTTTTGCTTCTTGTTCTAGAACAATTCCACTCAGAGAATCATGGATGGCATTTCCGTAACATCATAACTAAAACCTTTCCTTTGATGTGTTGCCCTGTTCTCTGCTCTAGCTGTTGTGTCATTGGGCACAGCTCATAATGAAGTGATAGGTTAAATAACATTAAGTTCTCTACACTGTTGTGTCAGAAGCAGGATGTTTTCTATTACAGAGACAGGCCGTGGGATAAATATTGCTGATAACTTCAGCAAAATTGTGAACAGCAGAAAGTGTTTTGACCAGAAGTCTTTGTTGGTGCAAGGAAACTAGAAGAAACTTTCTAACAAATTAGTGGAGTAGGGAAGCCTTTTGATTGCTGAGACAAAAATAGGCAGCTGTTATTCAGGAGTGAGCTTGATCAGTTCAGTGGGAGGCTTATAATTCTCTGCAACACCAGAGGGTTGTATTTGGTGGCTTTGAAAGTCGTTTCCAGTTCAGAGTGCCCAGCACACAGTCATTCCTGCTACTGGGATATAATATGTGACACTCAAGGACACAAGTGTGCCATGTGCCACCAGTCCCAGGATCACAAAAAGTACAGCACTGTCCCCTGGTACATAAGTATAGTCTCAGAGCACTGCAAGAGTGAAAGAAACTGTGCTTTTTCTGGGAAAGAGAGGTGACAGGGTTGCTGGTATGGAGTGAATTGTTTCCACATGTTAGCTAGGAGTGAAATGAAATAAACATAGAACCTTTAGGGCACAGAACAAGTATTTGGTTCAATTACAGTTCAGAGAGCTAAGATCTCTGTATCTTTATGGAGCATTCAACCTACAAAAAAGTGCATGGAGAAGGAATTTAATTGCACTTGGGGTCTTGAAAGTTGTGGTCGTATACAGGAAACTTGGATTTCAGTAAAATCAAAATATGGACATTAGACTGGTCACAGAATGTTGTTGCATGACTACAGCCTGGCAGAAATGCAGTGGAGAAAATCCTTTTGACAAAGAAACTGCTTGTTCTGCTGAAATTCCCAGGGAGCTGTAGAGACTCCAGGTGGAATAGGCTTTTGACCCAGGTGTATTTGAGGACTGCAGCTCTTAAATGTTCTTTCTCAGGAGAGGATGCTCCACAGAAGACATGCAACAACAGGTTCATTCCTCGCATTTTTTAGCTTCCAAAGGGCAACACAACACATGGACCAGTTTAAGGATGAAGACTCATGTAATATGAAAACGTGAGACTTGTTTATATCCCTTCTACTCTTCATGTAGTGTCTATGTGACTCCCCAAAGCTGCCCACAGTTTACTGACCCCATCTGGTAGCTGAAGAAATGGATACAGAAACTTAATTCAATCCAGTAAGGACACAGATCCTACCACCTTCAGAAGGACCTTTCATGTACTTGAGGTTAAACACATGTAAATTTCTTCTTCAAGGTTCTACTTGTTCCAACAGAGCCCTGTGCAGTTCCAACAATGAGTTCCACAGAGCAAACTAAAGAACACAGAGATATTAAGTCAAAACCAGCTACTGTCGTTACTGCCAGATTATCCTTCCTGTTGCTTTATTCATAGTGACTCTAGTTTGAGACTCTCTGCCTTACAAGCAAACACCTCATTGCTGGTATCCACTAAATTTATCCAAGTAATATTCCCTTTTCTATCTCATCATTCCGGGAGATTTAAAACACCAGTGCACTCAAATAAAAATTGAGTGGATTTACCAGGAGACTGCTGTTTTGGGATCTGGGAAGTGGACGTTTGAGATTTGGTTCACTTTTTTCTAGTGGATAACAATGACTTAATTTCCCCAGTCTTCCTGTCCAGAATTATATTTGGTTAGTGTGGGAATCCAAACTTGGATCTGCAATTCAGACTCACTCATATACTCAACCAAGGTGACACTGCATCACTCTCCATCCCCAAATCTTCAGCACTAGTCTTTGTGTTCTGTGTGAAAGCCATTCTAAAGGAGAAAAAGTCATTGGATAGGAGGAGTTGCCTGGAAAATGGAAGAGGGGAGAGGAGGATGGAAAACTGTGGCACATGGTGACAGAATGGATGATAAATAAATATCCTGAGTGAGTTACCCTGAGGTCCTGGGCATGGTAAAAGAGACAACAAAGAGGACACACAGCTCCTATTAATGCCAGGGAGAAAATAAGGGAATTATTCTTTCAGGGAATGGATATGCAGCAAGTTTGGCCATTGAAGATTCACATGGACTGTAGACCTCTCTGAATAAACTATCCATAAAACCTGCTTCAAAAAAGTTCGGGGGAGGGGGAGGGGAAGGGGACATATGGGGGGGTAAGTTTGTGTGTGTGTGTTGGTTTTAGTTTGCTTGGGGGTTTTTTTGTTTTGTTTTGGGGTTTGGGGTGTTTTTGTTGGTTTGGGGTTTTTGTTGTTTTTTTGTTTGGTGTGTTCTCCCCCCCAAAGAAGCATTTTGATTCGTAAATGGCAGAGCAACAGCGTGGCTCACATGTCACAACTGGTGACAGGACTTCGCTTTCAGGGATCTAAAGTCAACTGCATCCATGCTTAGGTAGCTACTTTATCCCTTATGTCAGCATTAAGCTTGGGGATTCCCCTCATCCCAACACTGCACAGTAAATAAAAGCCCTGGTAACCCCATTTTTCAGCATAGAGAAGCTGAATCTTTCTTGTGAACTACACCTTGGACTGAATTCCAGTTTCCTCCATAGCTGTGTGAGCAGGTAACCTCCTTGTGCCTCCTGTGCAGTCACAACAATACTGGAACTCAGTTTGTCAGCTTGCCTGGGTTTGAGAGTCTAATATTTTCCTGTTCCTTGACTTAGTCCACATTACTTGAAATTTGCATCAGGTCTTCCTTCTGACTATCAGACATGCTTGGAAACTCAATCCTGGAGCACTTGTGGGAATCCTCTCACTGCCACAGTCAAACAGATCTCAGGAACATGTCAAGGCTTTGGGCCACTGCTTAACTAGTGTATCTTTGCTTAGTTCTCAGACCTTCTATTATTTATCTACATTGGAGCAAATGTGGTAAAAATAAGGAGTAATCATCTATTACTCCCTGCTCTAATGAAAAATTATTCAAACGCCAAGCACAACTCAATTCTATGGAGTAAATATCTATTCCCTCTGTTCATTTGACATTCATCACAGATATCTGTGGTTTTTTATTTTTTTAATATAAATCCAGGTGCTTTTGTTATGAGACAAATGAGAGCTGACAATTTGTGAGCTTTCCTCTTCCTTTCCAACCCTCCAGCTTCCAGCCTGAGTGGTATGTCAAGTAAACCACTATCCCTTTCAGCCAGTAAGAAATGGGGTCCAGGCTTAAATTAAGGAAGAAATGCTGTGGTGTGTAATTAATCCCACGCAGTGCAGTGTTATGAATCCAGGCAGAACTGGTGGTACAGATAGGATTCTATAAAATTCTTGGTGAGGTGTAGCTTAGTCCTGTTTCCCCCCACCTACCAAGAAAACATCTGTTTTAGTTGGGAAGAGCATTGCAGAGTATTACCATGATATGCCTGTTCTGGTCAACTCCTGCTGGTTCCCATATTGCAAGAATGTGGGACAACTCTAATTGATTGTTTCCTGTGTATCTACAAACAAAGGGATTATGAAAGTAGCAGGCACATACCAGATCACATACCAGATCAAATAGGCAGCCTCGGGGGATCAGCATTATCCTGCTCCTGAGCAGACATTCAGTCCAAGGCACAAGCTGCCCCTTAAATAAATAAAAAAGCATTGTGACTACAAGTTTATTTAACCCATCAAGGAGCCAAGAATATGGCATTGCCTCAAGTGGTTTCTTCTTTAGGGTATAAAACTTGGAATAATATTAACTTTTCCAAATTAAAAATTAAAGTGTTACCATCTGGGAATTGCTTCCTTCCTCTTGCTTCTGCCTTCATCTGCTATTTCTTCCAGTAGAAACTTCCAAAGCTTGATCCTAGCATTGGCTGGACCATAATTTGTTGGATGGTAGAACGCATTTCACATCCTTTAACCTCAGTAATATAATCATCAGTTTCTTCAAGTTAATGAATAAAGTTCTCATTATTATATATGTTTTCCTTCTCATGGAGGGAATTAGTATTATCTGCTTCATGCACACTCCTCAGCACCACATCATTGGAATGCCCCCAAGCACAATTTTATCTATAATAATATAATATTAATTTTAAAAAAAAAAGAACATTTCTCCTCCTCTGCTGCCTGCAGGACACAGATTGAGCTTCCTCGATTTTGCTGCTTGCTTGAAAGGGAGTAGTTTGCATTAGATTTCAGGCACGTCACAGTTTATGCAATGTGTTTGCATCTTGACTTGCTGTAGCAGTAAGGAGAGGAACATCTGTAAGTATATGTTCTTCTAGAGTACCTTTTATCCATCCAAGCATCTGCTTTCCAGATGCTTGAATTCCAACTTAATTTCTCTATGTCACTGGAAGGCAGCAGGAAGAGATTTCAGGAAGAAGGGACAGACAAGGTGGTTTGTTATGTCCTTCGCCTGGATTCCATCTCCAGCTGTAAAGGAGTTAGACCAGAACCAATTGGGGTTACTCAATGGGGATGAGGCTGGTCCAGCACTACCTTCACAGTGGCTGGAAGGGGAGGCTCTACCCTGCCATCATGGCTGGGGATGAGTCACCAGAGCTGCCAAACATCAGCTTCCTCAACAGTCATTGCATGGCCCCACAGAAGGACCCAACTTCCTGTCACAATTCTTTCTTGAGTGAGATGGAAAAGGTTCCCCAGTGGCAGTAAACTGAGAGCACTACCACAGAGTAGACAAAAGGAAGTGTCTAGACAAAAGAAGAAAATCTCACAAATAAACCCCAAAACTTTCCTTTTGAAAATTTCTTGAAGTAATGATATTTCAGGAAGCCAAATTTCCTCTTTCGGTGAAGTGTAATGAATAAAAAAATAGAGTAAAAGAAAATATTGAAAGCATTTTGCCTTTTCCTAAAATTTATTTTATTCCCTGGCATATTGCTCCCTAATCCCATTATTTTGTTCCCTATTCCTTCTTTTCTCATTGCCCTGATATATACATATATACATATATATACACACATATATGTATATGTATACATATGTATATGCATATAAGCTTCATATGCACAAAGACATTAAACTCTACCCTTGCAGAAAAATAAAAGACAGCAAGCTAATTCAATAGAAGATACTGTTAATTATTAAAAATCTCATTGCTTTTTAAAGTAGTCCACCTTATCTAAAGACAACTTATGAAAGTGGACTAAGCAATTAATTCAGCAGCTATAGTAGTAAAGTACGTCTCTGCTAGAAATCAACTTTCTTTTCCACAGATCTCTTTATTCCAAGTGATGCCAATTAATTCTGCCACTTTTCATTGGTGGCTTACCACCATTTCTCTTTTCACACTTTTTTTCAGCACTCAGAGATGCAATTGAGAGCATAGCAGCGATGCTGGGTCTCATATAGGCACACAGCAAGAAATCTTGCATAAACACAGGAAGGATTTTGTGTCATTAGTTTCTTAGCAGAAAAGAAAAGGCTGATAATAAAGAGGCAAGAAAGTTGAAGTCCTTCCTGAAGTCCCAGAGTAGGTCATTGGCAGAGCTGAGGCTGGCCTTAGGGTGACCATGGAGAGGGGACAAAGTTTTGGCCACTGGATCATCCTTTCAGACACACCTATGTGCACCTCATTATCTCACCTGGGATTGCAAAGAACCCCTTATTTAATAGCACAGAACAATACTTGCTCTGCTTTAGATTTTCATCAGCCCTGAATTGGTGAGGCTGTTGGACTAGATGATCGTTGGAAATACTGAAATACTGAAAATACTCTATTCTGTTCTATTCTATTCATTTCTATTCTATTAATAAACAAACTTAATTATCCTGACACTAAGTACAGAAAAGCCAGCATTTCTGTAAGGGAGAGGAATATCACATCCAACAACATTAATTCAAACATTTTTCCCTGTTTCAGCAATGCTTCAGTTTAATAAAGAAACTAGGGAACATTTCACCTTATTTCATTTGATCAAAGCAACTTTCTGATATTTTCTAATTTGTCTCAAATATCTGCCATTAGAAGGCATGTGTCATCTCTGTCAGATCCCTCTCTCTGACTTTCATGAGAGGGTTTATATTGCTCAAAACTTGCCAGGGCTGTTCTAGTCTGACAGGCTGCCTTGTATTTGTCTAAATGTGTCTACTAAGATCTGACAAGGCCATGGAGAGTTAAAATGAACAGCCTGGTAATTTTACAGGAAGCATTGAAGAGTCTTTGCTTATTAGAGAACACATTGTATTGAGTTTGAATGGCCAGATTTTGGTAGCAAGGAAGCTACATGGAGCTTCCAGCTGCCAGAAGCTTCCTCCATATCCAACAGAGCCAATGTCAGCCAGCTCCAAGATGGACCTGCTGCTGGTCAAGGCTGAGCCCATTAGCGATGGCAGTAGCACCTTTGGGGTACTGTGTCTAAGAATGGGGGGGAAACACTTGCAGAGCTGTTGGTGGAGAGAGAGAATATGTGACAAGAACCGCTGTGCAGACACCAAGGTCAGTGAGGAAGGAGTGGGTGGAGGTGCTCCAGGTGCCAGAGCAGATTCCCCTTCAGCTCATGGTACAGACCATGCAGAGGCAGCTGTGCCCCTGCAGCCCATGGAGGTCCATGGCAAGGCAGAGATCCACCTGCAGCCTGTAGAGGACCCCACGTTGGAGCAGGTGGATGCCTGAAGGAGGCTGTGACTCCATGGGGAAGCCTTTGACTGGCAGACTCCTGGCAAGACCTGTGGACCTGTGGAGAGAAGTTCCTGCAGTGGAGCAAGTTTGCTGCCAGGGATTGTGACCCTGCAGGGGACCCACACTGGATCAACCTGCTCCTAAAGGACTGTGTCCCATAGGAGGGACTCACCCTGGAGCAGTTTGTGAAGAACTGCAGGCTGTGGAAGGGACTCATGTTGGAGACATTCCTGTCCGACTGTCTCCCGTGGGAGGGACCCCACACTGGAGTAGGCAAAGAGTGTGAGGAGTCCTCCTCCTGAGGAGGAAGGAGCAGCAGATACAATGTGTGAAGTACTGACTGCAGCCCCCATTCTCCATCCTCCTGCATCGCTAAGGGAGAGGAGATAGAAAACACAGGAGTGAAGTTGAGCCCAGGAACAAGTGAGGGTCACAGGGAAGGTGTTTTAAGATTTGATTTTATTTCTTATTACCCTACAATATTTTGATTGGTAATAAATTAAAATAATTTCCCTGAGTTGAGTTTGTTTTGCCCATAATGTTAACAGGTGAGTGATCTCTCCCTGCCCTTATCTTGACCCTGAGTCTTCCATTATGTTTTCTCTACCATATCCAGAGGAGGAGGGGAGTGACAGAGTGGCTTTGGTGGGCACTTGGTGTCCAGCCAAGGTCAACACATCACACATGTTAAGGTATTTCAGCACACCTCAGTCTGGTACAGGATTCACCAGGACAGGCTTTACAAAGCAGAGGGGATATAGTTTTAGAAACATGGTAAATCAAACCATTATGCAGTAAATTGTGAGGAGGTTGGCACTGGCAGCTAGTCAGCTGCCAGGAATTCATGCACAGTGTCTGACAGGTAGTCAGATCTGTGACAGAAATGTGTGGTTGGGCAGCACAGGGTGCAGCTGCATATATTTCTGTGAATAGAAGCATCTGCAAAGGGTGCAATAAAAATTCTCTTTGCATACATATTTAACCCTGCCCAGTCCCTGCTGTCAGTCAGTGTGATCACTCCACTGATGGTGTTATTAAAGGGCTATCTTGGTTAATCTCCACTTTATGTTTGCACACTTAGTCAAACAGTGCTGCAGAATCTGTCAGCTCCCTGAATGCAGGCAGCTGACAAATACCTGAGAACAGCGCCTGTACATATGCAAACAGAAAAAGCAGAAGCATGTATGTTCTCCATTTGCCTCCAGTTTGGAGCCTTAGGTCTGTTAATCATGTTCAGAGCTGTGAAGGCTTTTCCAGCTAGTTCATTGCCTGACCCAGAGGAATAATGGTTCAGTACTCTGCACTGAAAAGACAGAGCTTCTGCATTTTACTCCTAGCTCTGCAATCAATTCACAGCACAGTGAGTTAATCTCTTAGGATTAGGCCCAAAGGGATGACGACTATAAAACTGAAACAGAGATACTCATCTTTCCAGGATTTGCTACTGCATTGCAATCCAGAGCCTGGGGACAGGTGCCTGGTCCCTCCACATTGCATTCTGGGAGGAGCAACTGTTATGTTGATTCATCTCTGGGGAGAGTAAAACACTGGAGAAAAGGACACATACTAATTCTTGCCTCTCCTCCAGATGTGAATGCTTACCCAAGCTATATTCATTCTCTGCTAAGTTATTCCAATCTTCCCTCACCCAATCAATATCTCCTGACTTTCTAATAGGAAGTTATGATTTACCAATGGAAAGTCTCTAATGCCATTTCCGTGACCTCCCTTTACATACTGAGAACTGATGTGGGAGAGTTGTTCCCAGTCTCACAGCTGCACAGAGTGATTCAAAGTCATCGCCAAGAATTTAATCTACCTATTTGGCGGTGGGGAGGAAGGAGGCTTCCATTCCTCCTGCTGAAGTTGTTCTCTCTTCCAGAAAAAATCCAAAGAAGTCATGGTATTTTTGTATTTGGAGATACAGCAACTTCAATTGGACAGTGTCCTGAGCAACCAGAACTAGCTCTGAAGTTAACACTGCTTTGATCAGAGGATGAACTGGATGACATCCCAATGTCCCTTACAGACTTGTGTAAGTCTATGATTTGAGAATTACACAGAGAAGACTTTAGAGAAAGAAATATGTGAGAGTTTCCTTGAATGCTAAAGTTTAGGGCTTTCCCTGAGAAAAACTTCCCTGTCTCCTAGGAACTGTTTATATATTTCCCCCCATATCCATAACTTATGGAGTTAACCACTTTCCCTTCTTTACCCAATTGCTAGGCAGCAGATCCACATGTCTACCTTGAGAAACAGGATGCTGCAGCTAAATCCATGTGAAATCTGAAGTCAGACTTTCAGGGAAGATATCTTGTCAGATACTTCAGGGCAGATAGACAAAGTGGTGTGTAGTCTATGATGTGGTCAGTCCTGCACAGAATGAAACACAGAAATACAACAAAGGTATCTGAATGGTGAAAGCAAAGAGTGAAGCAGTCGTGAATGGGAGAGGTGTAGATTTATGCACCTAAGTTTTACCTACTCCCCACTTACTGTGCTTACAGTTTCATTAGGTATAGCCTCAAAACCTGGTTTCAGATATCACTACTTACACTACTAAACAAGTTGCCTGAATTTCATCTGGACTTAGCAGATACATCTGATTTATTTCAACACTAATAGGATCATGACTGAAATAAAATCATACACAGATGAGTGTCTCAATTGCTACTGTTATTAATCTTGCTGTTTAGGTTCATGTTTAATAGGAGGCATATGCAAGGCTCATTTGATAACAAAACAGTGAAGAAGCTTCTAATCAGTCACTGTCACAGACATCTGTGAGGAGCCACCTGCAGCACTTGTTAGTGCAGACAGCACATGAAGAGTGTGAAAAGTCACTGTGGCAACCAGAGGGACTGAGATACTGATTGTGCAATGTGTTTTCCTTGTCAAAGTGGAATGAACCTGTTTCAGAGTGTTATGGATTTAAAATCTTGGAATTTTTCTTTCATCTACCAACCCTGCACCTCAGAGGGATCACCTTCTGTCTCC
>JAWWEU010000081.1:145955551-146004216 GCA_035583155.1 Acropternis orthonyx | reverse complement strand
TAAACTGTAATTCTGACTTGTAATCTGTTTGTGAGTTGGATTTATTCCTCCTGCTGGTTTACCTTTAAACCAGCACACAGAGAAACCGATTTCTTCACATCTTACAGATGCACAGTGGGAGCCACAAGATGCCACAGTACATTGGAAGCATTTGGCAGTGAATGATCTCTGTTATGGAATAAATATGCCTCCTGCCCTTGATGGGTCAGTTCTGGGCAGCAGAGTGATTCTTGCTTGTTCTCTGTGGAGCACAGAGAGCTCACACTAAGACCTTTTCAGCCACTGTTGGCCTCAGATGCTTTCCAGGGTGGAGAAACACAGATCTTATCCAGCTTTTAAAGTGGACTCACCAGTGTACTCGCTATCCCGGATAATTACTGGACCAAACACAAGCCAGGGACCATTTCCAGTAGGAAGTCTCCATGTTTTTCCAACAAGCCGGTCAGCTCCTGGGAAATACGAGAGTGTCAGATGCACACCTTTCCTCACAACTCTGCCTCAGCTCCAGAGAACTGTCCTGATCACGTTTAATTTAAAACAGCAAATGAAGCCACTGAGGTTTATTGGCTTATTGGTAGGAATGAGTCCCAATTATCTCGCTCTGGAGGGGAAGTCAGTGGGCAATTTACTAGGGATACCTATGGAACAATGTATATTTCATAGCGATTTGAGATTAGCAAAGATTTCAGCAAAGGCATAGAAAGGCCTTCCTTGGCTTCATTCCATATCTACTGAATCATTTCATGCTTAGCTGGCTCCTCTTAGAGCCATTTCATTCTTTTTCCCTATTTCTGGTGTGGGACAGGGGAAATACAATCCTGGCTCTGGAACTTGGATGTGTACTCTCATTGCTTGTTGCTGACACAAGCCTTTAGAGCAAGATAAGGGAAATGGCACGATATTTAGGTGGAGCTATTTCCATCTCTGGATGCCTCATTGTAAGCTCAAGAACTGCTAAAAAAATCCTGATTTTCATTCCTATGACTCTTGGAAAGTTGGGCAAGGTGACCATGGCGAACCATTCCCCTCTATCCAGAAATTATCATTATGAAGCTGTTATAACAATCAAGGATATTTCTACTTCAATCTCACACCCAAGATTTCAAAGCTGAACAATTTTTTAAGGGATGGTGTTTCTTGAATATTGAAACAATAAATATTTAAAACATTTCCACACATGAGGCTGTATTGCATGAAGAAAATATCACGCTCATAACATCTCTAAAGCAAAGTTTTAATAGATGTCTGATTTATTTTCTCTCTAATCCTGAAAGCCTGTCTGCTTCCTCTCAAAACCAAGTGAACATCTGATACAGCTGAAAAGACCCTGTAACTTACACTATACATTAAATTTTTCTTTCCAAGGAAACAAATACTGACATTGATATTTCAGCCTCAAAATTATCAGCGGTAAAACTCTGATATTGCTGCTTCTCTTAAAAGAGTGCTAAACTTCTTAGGACTATGGTACTATCCCTTACAGCAGTCTCCAGGAGGCTGGATTTTCCACAACTACCTGCTGGACAAATCTCTTCCCCTTTCCAGTTCCTTTCCTATCCTTCTCTTCAGGCCAGTGAGCGTCTATTTTTACATGTTTGTCACAGTTCTACTACAAAGAAAGTATGTAATACAGCTGTAATATGATCAATACCTTATTGTCACTGTTGTGGGCTTTAGAGTGGAACCATATTTAACTGCTATCATAGCATTTCATCAATTGTTTATCAAGTCATAGTCTTCATTTAGAAGAGTAAGTTTGAGACCAGATGACATTGATCATTCTGTATAAACTATGTTTTGTTTTACCTGTATTTTATTTTTACTCAATTGCTTTGGTTAGTCAATTGCTAGAAGTTCACTGGTCTATGTCATTTCCTGAGGGATGTTTCTGCAAAGTGAAATACCAGTTTCACAGGGCAGTTTCACAAGTAGAGTACAGCACAGCAGAAAATACACAGAAACAGTTCATAAATAAACTTGTTAAAAACAAATAGCTTTTTCAAGTTGAAGAAGATTGATTTTATTTAAAATAGGTATTAAAGCAAACAAGATGGCTCAAAAATAATTTTGATGTATTAGAAGTGATGCTGAATATAATGTACCCCTCTCTTTCTTGAGCTTTTAAGCTCAAGCAAACAGACTACGATTTATCTTCTGTCTCCTTAGTTTTGACATGGAGTCCATGTTTCTCCTTAGCTATCTGGGAGAAAAGGATGTATCCACATTACAGAGAGTGGGTTTCAAATGGCTACAGCATTTGCAACAAATTTAGAAATAAACCCACAATGTTGAAAAGCTTTTGGTTGTGCAGTGGGAAGACTCTTGCAGCTGATGGAAGGGCAGATTTCAGACTGAACTGGGAGCTGTGCTGAGAATACGACTCCCCTGCAGTCAGTAGCAAATAAATAGTTAAACCACATATACTCAGGAACATCTGCATCAGTCAAAAGCATTTCTGAATCTGCAAGCAAAGGACATTTAGGACCTTAGATCATAAAGAAAGATCTTTGCCTCACTTTGGTGTTTTGCAGAGCACTTTAATAAATAGTACCCTTGCATGAAGAGAAGTCTTGTGCAATGGCCATCAAAAAGCCAGTGCAGTGCCTGAGCAAAACCCGTGGAAGCAGGATGGTGTCCCTTAATGAATAATATAATTTACCTGCTGGGCACTTGAGAAATTTTTGCCTTTGAGGCAGTCTCTTTTTTTTTTTTTTTTTTTTTTTTTTTAGATTTGTTTAAAAATGTCATGCACTAAGGAATAAATGCTGCAACTGTCACTTGTGGGACTCTGGCTGCAGCTTTGTCCTAGGAAAGGGTGTTCTTTTCATGATATCCAAGCTCAGAATCTACTGTGGAAATGCAGCCAGTTTTAAGGAAGAAAGCAAAGTAATGTTAACCAGAGAACTGATCAAACCAAGCAATGTCAAAGTACAGGCTAGAAGAGGGAGGAATCTTTATGAACAAGAATACACCATTCAGGCTACATGGGCTGTTGCTAGCCGTGAGAGCATCATGGATCTAATTCTGGTCTTATTTTCTTCAAAGTCAGAAGTATCTGTACTGAAATCAAAGCAACAGTCATATAAGGCTTGGTATAAAAGATTAGAAGTGCTCCCACCTGGTGAAATCTTGGTCAAATGGATCCAGGCCTGCTTTACCATGTTAAAAAGACCTATTTTCACTCCAATTTTACTTTGAGCTTCAGTGCTATAAATCCAAAAATAGCTAAACTGAAATCAAAATCACTCACTGGCACTTTGTAATAGTAACTGGCTGAAGAGCATTAGCCACATTTTACATCTTCCTTGTTTTGAATTTCCCCATATGTATCAACAGATCTACATTTATAGGTAAAACCAAAGCACTTCAAAATACAGGGCAGCGTTTGCACGGAGGGCATAGGACCTGTGGGCTAGCATTCATGTCTGGAAAAGTAGAGAGCCTCCTCACCTCTTTTTGTTAGTTTTTGGGAGTTACAACTGTGTGATGAGGCACCAAATATCTGAATATCAATCTCACCTGAAAAAGTTGTAAAATTTCTGTGGAAGTAAATATAACACTTCAAAGCCTTGTGTGGGCTTGTGAATGCAAATTCCTTTAAACCTCCTTCAGGCTTGCATTCCATGTGAAGATTTCAGAAATTCATTCTCCTCATCGGCAAACATAGACAACTTCTCTCTTTTTGCTCACAAATACTGACTCTGGCCTTACTTTTTCAGTTAGCCTTACCCTGGGGTGGGCTTTCCACTTTTTCTAATTTAAAGATCCTAAGCTGGTCACTCTCTCAACTGACTTTACAGGGTATCACCTGTGAGAAAGAGTGCTAAGGCTTGATTTTCTTCTCCAGAATATCTATTTGAATACACACCCCTTCAGCCAAGCAGTCCAATGACACCTTGAATCAAGTATTTTATTAATGTTGTGTTGAGGATGTATTTAAAACCAGAGTCCCAGTTACAGCCCTAAGCCAACATGCACTCAAAACCATACTTTTTCCCCACTAAATTTTTATACACAGAACTTGAGTACTGGTGTCAGGCAAAGGTCTGAAATTCAGGACCTGAGGTGAGGGATTGGAAAGCCCAAGAAAGAGCAACTTAACTTCTTGATGAAGCTGCTTCTACTTTCCTTTGGGTCTGAACACCCTTCTCCTACACACCCTTGGGACAGAGTGATGTTTGTAGTCTGAATGTGAGTGGAAGACTACCTAGAAGTGTTTGTGGCTTTGTTATCTGTAGATAACTCTTTGACTGCTTCCAGAATGTGTATGAAAGTATCTGCTGTGGAGGGGCAGGGACGGGGCCCTTCTGTAGTGGCATCTGATGCCTAAAGGCCAGAAAATAACTCTCTAACACTCCTTTTTGAGTATTAGAGTGGTAGTTTTGAGTAGATATGGCATAGCAACCATGGCACAGTAGCCACTCAAAACTAAAAAGAGCTAAATAAATATCCTGATCACCTTGCAGCATTCTGAAACAGCCTACATCTTTAATTTTGTTGGAGGTGAATAATCTGTGTACAATAAAACCACTAAAATGAAGACCACTGAATGGACTGGACTGGGAAAGTGCAGAGCAAAGTCTCAAATGTTTGTGTTTGTTTTCAGGCATGTAAAACGTCAGGGTGAACTGAAAGGGAGCTTGCTGCCCTGAGCACATCACAGAATAAGGTTTTTAAGCAAACCTTTAACCCAAGCTACAAAAAGTCACCCATTGCAGTTGTATCATGGGAAGAAATAGACACTGGAAACGTGTAGACACATCCTCATTCCAGTCTGAGCTGTTTCTAACAGTGCTTCAGCTACTTTTTACTTCACCTTTTGTAGTTTTGCCATCCCGTTGATTTTGCAGCTGTAACTGAAAGCTCTGTGGAATTTCTGCCACTGTGGTCTTTCAGGTAGTTTCTGGTGTCAGGACACACATAAGCCAGGATTCCTCCCTATGTGCATTCAGGTGCTTGAACACCTCCTCCCACCTCTGGCTGTGGACTATTTCCTCTGATGAGTGGCTGCTTAATCATAGTGAGTGCATCCAGCTCATGACAAAATTGGTAGCTCAATGCTTTTGTCTATATGAGCTGGTATTTTATTGAAATGTTTACATGAGCTGCAATACACAATAGAGATCCATGGACAAAAGAGTAACAACAATATGATGAGGGTAGCTCATCTGGGATCTCCAGAGAGCCAGACTTTAGAATATCCTAAAAGGAAATACACAAGGTACCACAGCAGACACAAGGTTCATCATTAGTGCAGTTGTCCTCATCCTAAATGTATGTGTAAACATAACCCAGGGGAAGGCAAAATCATAAATGAATGCATCTCTTTTAAGGAGATTTCAGAGACAGATGATTCTTAGGATACACTGTAAGGAGTCAGTTTGACAAGCAGCCTTTGGAGCCAGGCCCAGTCCATGTCCCCCATACCCAAATACTGACCCATAGTCCTGCTGTTCCCTCTCTCTATGGCAGCCCAGGCTTGTCCCTGTAAAGGGATAGCCTTTTCCCTCATTAGGATTGGTCTTCCCTTCTACGTGAGGAGATCTTGCCCAGATGAGTAACCCATTGCCTCAGTCTACATGTGTGGCTTCTCTGCTCTGCCTTTCAGAGGACAGCAGGACTGCTGTCCAACATTTTTGGCATATCAGGTATTTCAGAGCATCCCACCCAGCAGACTACTGATATATGTCTTGAAGGGTTTGTGTTCCTGGAGACTGCAGAATCCTACAGGTAATCTTATTAATTATAAAAGTCCCCAGCAATGGCTGTCATCTTAACAAGAGGCAAGAGAGATGAGTCTGTGCTCTTTCCCCCCTCCTTTCATACCAAATCTAGAGCTGATCCATATCTTAATTTCAGAAACAGACATGTCTCATCTGACCAAAGAAATTGATGGGACTCTTTCCTCTTTTCAGAGAATGATTGGTGACTCTTTCTTGTTAGAGAAGTAAGCCACATATGGACTACAAACATGATAGCTTTGATATTTTTCTGGAAAGATAAACATTCAACATGAAAATTTAAGAATAGGATAGTAACCTGCAGGATGTGACCACCCCTATGATAAAATCAAATCCAAATAAAAGAAGGTCATCAAGACTAAATGACATACATAGGGGGGAAATGTATGAAACAATAGATAATTATGAATAGGATCAGAAACAGCGTTGTTCTCCCAAGAAGAGTAGCCTCTAGCAAAGCACAAAACAAGAAGTTAGGTCACTTGTTTGAACTCGTGTGGGAGATCTTGTGAATGGTCAGTTTCAATATCTAGTCTTAAAGAAGGGATGATAGTTCATTCTGAAATTCTCTCCTAGCAAAATGAGGCTTTGTCACACAATTATCCAAGCCACAAAATTTTATTATTTCTTTTCTGTTTTAACCCTGGAAGGCCTGCAATGGAGTACCACCTACAAGCAGCTATGCACAAGTAAGACCGACTGTCACCAGGAGTTACCAGACTAGTCTAACCTTCAAAGAGGGCATGCTCTAATTTCCAGCCTTGCTGTGCAGTACTGAGTGGTAGTTACTGTGTACTCTACCAGCTTCTGTTCTTTTTTTCTTTGCCATTAGACAGCTCTGACAAACTTTGCAGCAGACTCTCATTTTTACTGGGAACACAGGGTTAAATTTCCTCTTCCTTGGAATAAGTTTGGCAGACATATGCAGATTGTGTTTTCAATTGTGCTATTTCTCTCCCAGTGCATGAACAGTCACAGCTGTGAACAAGTTGCAGGCTTAAATTTTTAATGCTGAAGGCTATTCCTAGCTACCACCTCAACATTACCATCTCCACTGCAACCTATAATGTACCCACGGAGACATCCTGAGTTCCACTTAATTGGAACAACATCTACATTTCTCTTTCTGGTTTGTTTGTATCATCAAGTTCTTAAATGGAGCCTTGCTGAGGTATGGTAACAATTTTTTTCTGTCTTTGCCTATCCATTTTGGAAAAAAATATTCAAATTACATTATCTGCAAACTATTGCAAGAAAAGGATGAAGAAAAGAGTTCTTATATCAGAATGAAAGACATCCAGTTAATAAAGAAGAAAAATAATGCCCTGTATTAATGGCTGGATGGAAAATGGTTGCTGTGATGATGGATGCTTTAATGGGATGAGCTGAGCTCAGGGTATCGTTTTCTAGGGTATTGTATAAATACAGAGGTAGAAGAGCATCTGCACTGAAAACCTCAATAGAAAAAATAATGGCAGTGAAATCTTCCTGATGTTACAGGATTGAGGCAGAGAGAGGGTAAGGCCACACAGAAAGTCTTGAAAAATATGAAAACTGATAATGTCTTCTGTCTATTTAAGTCACATGCTTTAAACTAATCAGGATCTACTAGTTTTTTCAAAATTTCCATGCATCCATATCTTACATAATTTGGAAGCAATCTCAAATCTATGGGAGTTTTAGGTAAAAAAGACATCTTTATGAAAAAGAAGCATCACAATCCTCTCTGTGAGCAACTCTGCAAGTTAAAAATATTATTTTTTTTTTTAACGTAATTTGATTGCTGGTAAATTAATCAACTTCTTCGGGGAGATAGGGTATGCTTCCTTCAACTTGGAATAGGACCACACGACAATGAGCACCAGAGAAATAGTGTTGAATGGAGGAAGTAAAACACTTTCTTCTTATGCCGCATTATGAAAAGTCATTAGGATCTCCAACTGTAGAAGAATCCAACTCTTGTTTTAGCCCTAGGAAGTGTCATCTTCTGAGTCTCATAATAATTAAGAAAGTCCTAGTTTGATGACACTATTAAAAACAACATTTGTATCATATGGTCCACTTAAAATGAGTTAGAATTTCACTGTGAAATCCCCTGGCAATTCTCCCTCTACCAGGGAGCACACCAATGAGACATTGCCTTACTGTATTGTAATTTGAAAGAGTGACAAAGAAATTCAGTTTTCGCATATAAAATTTGGTTTAGTTTCAAGACACCCCACATACTAATGTTAACAAAGCACAGTCTGAAAGAGAGCAAAACCCCTAGCTTCCATTACCTGCTATTTTGGGAATAGTAAAGTTATGAATTATGAATCTAAGTCCACTGAAGAATCAGTCTGGCCAGAAAATAACCACTCCTGACACCCTTTTCATGGCCAGTGTTACCCTCTAGCAGGCACAACATGGCTCAGCACCCCCAAACTGATGGATCTCAAATCAGCACAGCAAATGCCTAGCTCTCTCCAATGCAGACAGACATACAAATTGCTCCTGCTGCTAAACAGGGATGAAGCCTCCCTACATCCAGGGCTTGCCATTACACATGATGGGAGACTTCTGAGGGAAAGGTCTGGCTCTAAATTATTGATAGTTGAACAGAGGTCCACATTAACAGGGATAATGTTCTCTCAGTAAAAAGGTGACTGGATCAGGGTGGTTGTGACAAAAAATACCCTGTCAGCTCCTGGAATACATATCTGATGGTTCAGGGGTTCTTGCCCTGGATATTGTGCAAATCCACTCTGTCTCCCTTGGCTCACTGAATCAGCTCCAGCCCTGGCATCTCTGTCCTGTGGCTCTTCATACACCAGTGAGACATTGCTGAAGGTGGAACCACAGCCAGCAGGTAAAGTAGTTTCCCCTGAACTGCAGCATCCAAGAACTACTGTCTGTTATTCCTGGGAGGAATGGAAAGCACGCTGCTGGCTCTTACCCTGTCCTAGGCATATATTCTCCTGTCATATGCTCATTCTCTGTGTCACACTGAATAATTCCCAGGGTCTCTCATGTGTCCAGATTTGCTAAAGCCCGTGTAGAGTGAGTAAACAGGATGCATCAGCATCTTCACAATAACCTGTGAGAACGCTGATGCCTGGACAGGTAGTCACGAAGCTGAAGCTGGATTTTGGGTTTTGGAGCATTTTTGACAATTGTGGATGAGCTCTTTGACCCCTTTGCTGGACCTGATATTGCACTCAGCCCTCAAGGAGTTCAGACAGTCCTGATGAAAAGAATAAGAGATTTTATTGCTTTTGTAAGTTTGAGAGAGATCATTAGCAACAGGAAAGTGGTGGAGAATATTTTCCTATTTCTTGTTTTGTCTCTGTCATAACACTGAAGTAGTGAGATAAAGCTCTGATTCAGCTCTCACTGAATTAATTGAGATTTATCTTGTAATTTGGTGGTATCTTGTTTCTCAGGTAAATATTCTCATTGAAAGATTCTTGATAAAGATTAACTTACTCTCTGTGGTCAGAGACTATGTTAAAGAACAGCAAACAGAATTCAGATTAATGGGAGGACCCCTCTTGTAAAATTAATTCCATTTTGGGACCACAGTACAGAAGAGAGTCTGACAAACATATGATAGTCTAGCAGAGAGAATCCAGGTTGGTTAAGGGAAGATAACACATGATGTAGAAGAGGTATATCCTGAAGAAAAGACTAAGGAGGAACCCTGTGTCCTCTGTCTAATGGATGGCTGTAAGCAGACAGAGACAGAACTTCTCAGAGGTGAACAGAAAAGGTAACTGACATACCATAAACACTGGAACAGGGACACAGAGAGGTTGTAGGATCTTCATCCTTGGAGTTACTCGAAACTCAGGTAGTCAAAGCCTCAGAAACCTCTAATAACATTTGAAGTTGCCCTGGATTTGAGCGGGAGCAGGTAGATGATCTACAGAAGCCCTTTCCAATATTTTCTTCTGTGATTCTATATTCAACATGAAGATGGGACCAACATTTTCTTATCTCCCCACTGCTTCTCTCCCAAGTTTCACTAGAACTGCTTGACCTGTTTGTTAATTCTGAGAAAGATACTCTGTCGTATGTTTAGAATTTGATAGGGCTGTAAGGCACTGATCTGTTACAGTGTTTTTCATATATATGCATTTATGTAGCACATACAGGCATCAGCTTATAATAGCTTATGTTGAACCTGTTTGTGATTTTGGTGTTTTAAAATGGTTGCAGCTGGAGCTGAACTCAGAGAAACAAACATACAAAAGCATTTCAAATAGAATTTAAAGAGAGTTTTGTTGAAATACTTTGTGACTTCATCTCACCTTTCCCTGCGTATATCAGCCTGCAGTCCAGTTACCTCATCCATCACCTACTTTCTTGTCAGACTTCTTTAAGGGTTCTGCTAAGCCTTGATGTCTCCTTCCCCTTCAAGGGAGAACACAAATCCTCTTCTAAGAGATTTGGGAGACAGCACATCTACAGCAGAACATCACCTCAACAACAATTGTTTCACAAGTAACAATACCAGAAGCATTATGGAACTTGGAGGAAGAAAACTGCAATGTCTGTCATGAAAAAAAGAGATTAAGTGATCTTCAGCAACACCTTGGGAAATGTACCCTCACATATGAAATTGTCCTCTTTTGCCTCCATTCATATGGAATATATTGTAGTGAACTCTGCTTAATTGCAGTGCTTGGTCATTCCACCCTCCATAGGAACAACTGAACCTAATGATAGTGAACAGTAAATGACCACTGCTTAATTAGGCCAAAATTAACATAAATTCCGTACAACGGAGGAAAATATCTGTGGTTAATAAAGAGAGAAAAATGGTGTTCTCAAAGAACCAAATGACATGCAACTTTGCCTTATTTGGGAATTTTGTTAATGTGTCAAGCTCAGAAGAGATGATCCAGGATAACAAGATGTTTGAGCAAACCTGGTCTGGGTTTCTCATCATAACCAAGCAATAGCCCTACCCATAACTGCACATGATGAGATGTGTTAGGAGGTGAAGCATGGAAAGTAAAAGAACTTCACATGGAAATTTCTGGATTTGTTTCAACATAAAACATAATCAAAACTAAGAGGGAAAAGGAAAATAATCACTGAATCACAATGGGTAAGGTTGGAAGTGACCACAGTGGGATTATCTGGTCCAAGATCCCAAGCAGGTCCAACTGACCCAAGCAGGATCATACTAAAGCACATGACACAGGATTGCATTCAGATGGTTCTTGAATATCTCCAGTATAGAGTCAGTGTAGAGGTAGAGTCTTGGCCACTTCTCTCATTCAGTGATATGCAAAGCCAGCTGAACAGCTTTAAGCTCTGCAACCTGCCTTGATCCACCTTGTCCTTTGATCACTTCTGCAACTTGCTGTGTGGGACTCCATACAGCTGCTTTCCGTTTCTGGTTTTTCCTTACAATGTGACAGGAGCCATCAGGAAAGAGAGCATAATGCTTTTCATCTTCTGGTAGGTGGTTGTAGGGTGGGGCCTCCTCAGCCCATGTCACCTGCTCCTCTGCTTCTTCAGAGGATAGTTCAAACTCTCACCTTCTGGTCAGTTTGTGATGATTTTTGGCTCTGTTTCTTCTGCTGGATATAAACATCCTGCCTCTTCCTCATCATTCACTATGAAAATTGATTTAATCTTGGATTTTCTCTTCTGGACAGGGGTGACTGCTATCAGTTTCGGTTGTCCTTCTGGCTCCTCAACTGTTTGTGTGGACACGGTGCTAGTTAATCTTTCCTTTTCCCTCTGGCTCTGCTTTGAGTGGACTAGGTGCCTGTAGATTTGTTTCCTTTTCCCTCTGGCTCAGTTGTGGGTTGGGTGGACATGGTGCCTGTGGATTATGCCAATCCATTATGGCTCATTAGCAGAGATGACCCCTCAGGCTCGGTGTGAAGGTGCCAATGACTCCCCAGAGGGGAGTTATCACACCTGAGTCATTGGTGTGAAGAAAAAGAAACACTCCCCCATCTCACAGAGTTCTTTAACACCCAGCTTGTACCCTGAGGGGTCAGGTGTGCCTGGGCAGCTGCTGCAAATGACCCATTTTTACCAGTCCATCAGAAATGACAGAGAGAGTGTAGAATACACAGTTTTGGTTACACTCACATAGTGATAAACTGGTCCCAGCCCCTGTAACTAGGACAGTGTTGCAACCAATATTGTACACATTATCAACCATGATGAAAGATCTTGGAGATCTAGTTTCTTAGATACGGTGGTATAAGACAGAGTTTAATATACCCGAGTCAGATTTTAGAGTCTCGTACATGGGCAGATACAGGTATGCTTATTTCTATTCTCACTGCATAGACTGACTATTTATGAGCTCTATAGCCAAGGTCACCTTTATTAATAGAAACAATTAGAATAGAGTTAACCTAATAAAGATCTTTTACTAATAAACAATGGTAAAAAAATATTTATTACTAAGAATTAACTAACCCTACAGTCAAGCAGGCTATGAGATTCAAGTTCCAAGCAGCACTTCACATTGACAAAGCTACCCAACTTTCTTAAATATTAGGGAAAAAAAGTGAAAAGGGTTCATTGGTTTCTCCACAAAGACAAAAATGGTTGCAAACCAGTTAGTGCAAAAGCAGCATATTGAAGACATTCAACTTTACTGAGAGCCGTAATACATTACAATTTTCACTGAAATGTTCAGCATAGCTATCCTGCTTCCAGCAATCTTTAAAGTTATTTATATATTACCCATATTGCTTTATTATTTTTCCTTTAAGAAGAGCAGTTTAATGCTTGAGTGCTTTTCAATTTTGCCATTCAGACTGCAGATTAAGTTTATAATGACTAGCTTAATTTTTACAGGCTGTAGCATGTATTTGGTCTGAAAGATACCCCTGGCGATATGAGGCTTTAGATGACTTTGGTGTTTCAATAAAAGTTAGATGCAGTCCAGTGCCTTCTTACAGTCCTATTGTGGCTGATTATATGACTGCATGTTCTTTCTGGCCACTGCAGTATGTAATTTACAACCTATTTCTTTCTTGGTGTTTGAAAAGGCAGACATCTCTGAACTACAGGGTTAGGAACAATTTTGCCCTCTATTTCTTCTGTAACAGACGGATTACAAGTGGATGAGGAGTCTGAATTGAACACCTTAAAAATGTGTAGTACTATGGGAAAAGAGCACTCAAACTGAAAAAAAAAGAAGGCACAGATATACTTGAAAGTCTATTAGTGGAGACTGCTATTCAGGGTCTGGAATTGACTGGATTTGAAATGGTCATGCAGAGACAGAGGGTCTATGGGACAAACTCCTTCATCTCCCTTCTGGAACATTTGGAGTCTAGTCTTGAATAGGATTTATTTTATATAACTGGGAGATTTTACCTTGACTGAAGTGGGCCCCTGTTAGTTGCATTGCTCATGATACTCCCCTGAATGTACTGAGATGATCACGGGACGACAGAATCATAGAATGGTTTGCATTGAAGAGGACCTTCAACATCACCCAATTCCAACATCCCTGCCATAAGCATGGACACCTTCCACTAGATCAGGTTGCCCCATCCAACCTGACCTTGAACACTTCTAGGGACTGGGCATCCACAGCTTCTCTGGGCAACTTATTCCAGTGCCTTACCACCCTCACAGTAAAATTTTTTTCCCATTATCTAATCAAAACCCACCCTCTTTTAATTACCTCTGATCCTACCACTACCTGCCTTTGTTAAAAGTCCCTCTCTAGCTTTCTTGTAGCTCCCTTTCAGTACTGGAAGGTGTTAAAAGGTCTCCCCACAGCCTTCTCTTCTCCAGGCACAACAGTCGGAACTCTCAGCCTGTCTGTATAGCAGAGGTGCTACAGCCCTCTGATCATCTTTGAGGCCTCATATGGACTCTCTCCAACAGTCCATGTCCTTCTTCTGCTTGGGCCCCCAGAGCTGGACACAGGACTCCAGGTGAGGTCTCATAATAGTGGAGCAGAGGGACAGAATCACCTCCCTCGACCTGCTGCCCATAATGCTTTGGATGCAGCCCAGGGCACAGCTGTTTTATGGACTGCCAGAGCACATTTCTGGGACATGTTGAGCTTCTCATCAACCAAGCCCCCCAGGTTCTTCTCCTCAGGGCTACTCTCAAGCCATTCTTCTCCCAGTCTGTGTTTGTATTTGGGATTGTCTTGACCCAGGTGCAGGACCTTGCACTTGGTCTTGATGAAGTTCACAAAGTTCACACAACTCCATCTCCCAAGTCTGTCCAAGTCCTTCTGGATGATATCATTCCCTTCAGCTTGTCGACTGCACCACACCCCGAATCTAAACAAAACACCAAAGAAACTAAAGATTATCCGAAGTAGCCTTGTTGCTTGGGCTGGAGTATTCACACTATCTGTGAGGTAAACCTGTTTTTAAGGTTATTCCCCTGTCTATGCAAAGCTGGCAGCAGAAGCAAAACTCATTTCCTTTTGAAGTCTGAAGGAGGGAGGTCCTAATTTGCTTCACTGGTGGTGTCTGAGAATGGAGGCATAGGGTGTGTGCATCTCTGAGCCTTGGCTTGGAGGAAACTCAAACTGAAGGATTTCATTCACCACACAGGTCAGAAATGTATCCCAACCTAAAAAGAAAGACACAAACTCTGCAGTGTCAAAAATCCATTTTGGTTTTTGTTCAATCCCTTTTAAGCCACTTTCTCGACAAACAAGTATTGTCAATTCCCAAGCACTTACACACCGTGATTCTTTACTCCCTTTCTTTCTTTAATATAAAGGGGAAAAAAAATCGTGTAGACAGAATGGTGAAAACCTCAGTATATTTTTGTTGGATAGACCTAAGTGGTTAAGGTAAAAAATAAGTAATTTGACGTCAGATCTAGTATTGGAAAATACAAAAAAAGTTCTATTCAAGATTTCATAGAAAACTGAGAGACAATACTTCTTTTTTTTTTTGTCTCTATATATAAAAGGAACATTTACCATAGTCTCTAAGTTTCTCGGACACTCAGCTTTCAGTAAAACCCACTGAAAATTACATCGCCTTTCCCTCCCAATGATTCGGCTTTCACTAGCTGACATCTGTTGTTAGTAATAGATGCAATAAAACCACCTGTGCCAAGAAAGTCAGACCCTTATGTTTATAGCAATAAAGCAGAAGGATTTACAATTTGGTGTAAAAAGTTTTTATGGTTCACAATAAATCCTAAATTCAAAGTGTTTCTTAACTTTGAGACAGAAGCACTGCTTTCCCTCAGTAGATTTCAAAGAACATTGCAAAGGTGGTTTCAATTTTAGAAATGGTCAATAATTACATTTCAGGAAGATTTTTAAATGGAAAAAGATCTTTGTGAAATCAGAGTTTTTCTATCCTCTCTGAGGAAGACAGAAGTGATACATCCCAATATTGTCACCAAAAAACATCTGTAATTTCAGTATTCACACAGAACATGGAACTACAGAAGAGCCTTCCAAGCAGTTAACTGGAAGGTTACAGGAATACCCAGACCTCTGCTCAAATGCTTAGGCAAAACTTATCTGAGAAAGGGCTTGGATCCACACAGTAAATTTTATTTCTACCACTATTTTGTTTTATTTATATATAGAAATATATACATATAAACTATTCCAACTCTCTACTGTTATCTCAATTTATTTCCACAGAAAACTCTTCTGAGACAGTTTAATTTTTGCATGTTTAAAAACAGTATATATCATACCAATCTATAATTTAATGGAATTAAGGCACCTTGATATGTCCTTTATAGAAACCTTGCCTGAAAGAAAACATAGTTCTCTTCATTATTTAGGGGATACTTTGTTTGCTCTTCAAAGATCTATTTTAGACCCTATTTTAGGAAACTGAAGATTTGTGTGTACAAGTACAGTACAAACAAACACGTTGATGCTCCTGGTCAAAAGCCATCAGCTCAGAGAAGTCAGCTCTCACAAGACAAAACTAAAGGTCTGAAGCTGTGTGGTTTATTCCTGGAGAGAAGAAAATGTTACTCACTGATGTGGTGTTTGCTGTCTGGAGAACAGCAGAGTTTTTAGTTTTCCCAAGTATTACTCCAGGCCTGATGGACTGCATAATTCCAAATGTCACTCTGAGCAGTGGAAGTCCACTGTCAAAGGGAAAATATGAGTGCAGGATCCATTTCATGATCACAGAAAATGTTAGAGTTGACTCTGGGGAGAGGTTGCTAGCTCTTTTTATTATTTCTTGCCAGTATTGGACAAGGGCTTAGCCTGAGTAGGATCTTTAAACTAAAGCCAGAAAATGGACTGAGTTCAAATTGCACTTATTTACTATAGTAAATAAGATATCTTCTTCTGCGGCTTGAGACACCTCCTTTATGCTGTTTACAACACTACAGGTTTCTGACAAAGAGTTTTCTCTAAAAGCAACCTGGCAGCATCTAGTCTACTCTTCCCCATGTGCACATGAGTAATCAGCAGCCCAGTCCTGAGAGCTGGCTTTTACTGAGGAAGGGAATGATCCCTTTTCATCTCAGCCTGACTGGGAATCTGCTTAGTTTAATATATAAAGAAAGCACCACTTCAGACTGGGATGCCACTGAGAGTGGTCAGGTTGGGAAAATAAATCAGGGACATCATCTGACTCAAGCTGCATCTTTAGAATCTTCTCAAAAGAAAGGTATTTTGCAGCTGAAAGCAAGTGTGTTGGTGCTCCTTTAGTTTCTCTTTCACCTCTAAAGGGGACAAGATGACTTTCCTGCTTCTCTTTTTCTTCAAGATGTGGGATTTAACCGGACATGTTCTAGCAGCATTTCTTTGTCAATGTCATCATGGCCTTGGCTGGAACCAGGAGTCCTGAGGCTACATAGGGCTGTGGGATGGATTTAGAATAGGCTCCAAATTGGGCTTTATTCAAAGTGGTCATAGCACTAGTGCTGGAATATACTGGCTAAAAGCTACCTTGGATGTGTCTCTGCTGGTACCACCTATGCTGGGAGAGGATGAGCTGACTGAAAAATCTTCATGGAAGATGTGATTGTTGTCCATCACAAGATATATCACAGCAAAACAGAACTCTAGAGAATATTGCAGGAGATAGCATGGGACTGTCCAAAACCATGGAAATAGGAACTTGGGTAACAAGGGAATGAGAAAACCTGTGTGAGTGTGAGAACAGTTCTGGGTGAGAGATGCTAAACTTGAGTTCATGGACTTTCCAAGTTAAATCCCACTGTAGTTTAGGAGTCCTGGGCTAGTGGACTGTCACACAAGGGTTAGTCAGGTTCTTTTGGGAAGTAATGCTGCAATCATTCTCAAAGCAGTGTGGTATCAGCAGAAAATTAGGACTTTCTACTGTGGTCACAATTAAAGTGCTGTCTGCTGCAATCAATTTACACTTAATGATGCATTTAGCGGTAATAAAATTGGGAAGCTACAAAATATTCTTACCATTGTTTTAATTTGCTACACTTTAGGTGTCAAGGAAAGGTGGGGTCATAATACATATTGTTTTGGGGAAAGAAAAATCCAAATGGCTGAGGTAAAAAGTCATGAGAAAAGAAAAAATAATAAGGCTACTGGCAATTACAAGTGCTTTTTCTCTGTACCAGTCGTAAGATTGCTGAGTTAGGAAAATGACATTTAGAAAGTTGTTCTTATAATTAGAAATTCCTTCCTTGCCTCTGTACAATAGTATTCCCTATGAAATTTCTCTGCCACCAGGCAAGACTTTGAGGAAGTCATTATGACATACAAATAGACCACACTAAATTAAATTGATTAGTACATCATATTAATATTTTCAGCTGCTTAGTTTTGGTCTGCAGCAAGATCAAATGGATATCTAATCAGCAAAGAAAGTCCAAACATCTGAAAAGTCTGAATCATTGGGGAAGGTATGACACAAAGCATATCTTCAAGTGAAGGAAATGTGACACACCAGTTTTTGTGGGTTGAAGATTTTGTTCAACATAGTCTTCACTGCAGCAAGGGGCCAAACCACACTCAATCCAACCTATGAATCTCCCTGCTGGGGAGGTTTCAGATAGGAAAGTTTGCGCATGAGAATTCATTTTTATTCCAAAGTATCAGTCCGTTCAGTTCAGGACTGTTAGGACTTTGACTCAGTAGCCCTTGGCTGGGCATGAAAAGCGTATCTGTCATCCTGTATTTTCTTACGCAGGTGATGTAGATGAGCACAGCTAAAAAAGAAGTGTGGTCATCAAATAATGTGGACATGCAGAGTTGACTCACTTTTCTCTTCCTGTCCTGGAACACCAAAAGACATTATCTCACGTTTTGGCATGGGGAAAAGTAAAATGGAGGACTGAGACAGGCTGAAAATATTAGCTTGAGCATGTGCAGGGAGGGTAGGTGGAAATATTTTTCAGCTGTTGAATATTGGTTCAATTGGTTTGGAGTGCATTTTTGCATTTTCCATAAAATCTTGGAGTTCAGAGGGACAGACTGTTTTCAAGGGCCATCAAATTTCAATCAATAATGAACAGTACAAGAACAGAACCACAAGCCTGTAGTAAGTCTCTTCCACAACTTAACACCATCTCATTTAAATTGTTGAGGGTGGAAAGTTTCTGTTAATTAGTTTTCTTTTACTATTTTCCCTTTTTTGGAACTCTTTAAGACTTCAAGATTCTTGCATTACCGTTAAGGATTTTCCACTACTTGGAGAAATACAAAGTGGTGAATTGTTAAAGGAAGGTAAGATAGCAAAGACCATCCGTCTTAATCCTGTGCTCCCAGCTAGAAGCTGAGGATGCAGAGAACAGAACTGTAACCAGCATGTTTTTATACAATAGGAAAGAGAGTGAGATGTGTTTACAGACACCTCTGTTGTAAAACAGCCAAAAGAGAGATAATTTCACCCTAGGAAAGCCACAATGAATCAGGGCTCATTTTATTTCTGCATCAATTCAGTGCAAGAGTGAGATGGCAGAGTGTGGTGAGTGAGATGAAAACATTATGTGCAGAGTCTCTCCTGGATCTCACTGGAATGTGTTTGGGGAAGCTGATGTTCCTCCTGTGCAGGAGAAATTTTATTTCAATTTATAATTATCTTGGCATTTATAATTATCTTGGCATTTTCTGATACCCTTTTCACAAGGACATGTAGTAATAGGATGAGGGGAATGGCTTTAAACTGAAAGAGGACAGGTTTAGATTAAATTTTCAGAAGAAATTCTTTACTGTCAGGATAGCCAGACACTGGATCAGGTTGCCCAGAGAAGTTGTGGATGCCCCATCCCTGGAAGGTGTACCTGCCCATGGCAGGGGAGTTAGAGATAAATGATATTTAAGATCTCTCCCAACCCAAATCTTTCTATGATTCTGTGATAATCTAAACAAATATGTTTTCCATGGAATCTGCAGCACCATAGGCTCCTGGCCTTTGCTAAAGGAATAAAGAAAAGGGGACACAGCACCAGTTCATCAAGGCCTTTGTAACTAATGCCAAATTCAATTCCTAAATAAAAAAAAATAATAAAAAACCCCAAACTAAACCAAACCAAACCAAACCAACAAACAAACAAAAACCATACTCCCTGATTTTGTGATTTCCCTCAAGAACACTGCACAAAAGAGTAGTAGGAAAATCTAGAAGTAAGCAAAAGAGCTCTATTGGGCACTACCCCACATCTTCCCATGTTTTTTTGTAATGACATTGCCTTGTTGCATCTCTGCCTTCTGGCAGGCAAGCAAGGATTTTAATTTCAAGCCATCAGAAGACCGTATGGAGAGATGGGCTATATCTATTCAGACTCAGTTATGGGTTAATTATATTTACACACTTCTAGATGGCTTGAAACACATAAATGGCACATTCATATCTATTTACATGAGACTATTAAGAGACCTCATCCTTGCTCCTAACATCTACCTCCTGCTTATTTATTGCTGAAAAGCAGCACATTGTACCTTCAAACAAAAAGAGGCACATTTCCTAGAAATACTTGCCTAGTTATTACTAGACCACAGATGAGTTTCTTTCTTCTCTGAGAATATCTCCACAATCTACTATCCGATATTATATACCAGGCACCTCAATAAGGGAGAATGATGACATATTTGTAAAGTCACTTTTTTTAATGTGTGAAATTGCTGGCATCAAGAAGTCCAGATACCAAGTGGAATAATAGGATTCCACTAAAGAAACATATGCTCCCCATGAACCTAAGACATTTCTCCATGTAACTTCAACAGAACATATTTTCCCTGATGATGTCTCAAAGTAGGAGAGCATTTAGGTGGGATTGACTCTGGCTGGGGAAGAAAGGTGCGCCCTAAGGAGGCATCCTGTGGTCCCTTGCTAGCCCCTGTGCTGTAGTGTCTTTTTGGGTTAGTGCTCTCTTTGTTCCACTGCTGCCTTCTCTCTCATCTCCCAGCACCTTGCTGGCAGTGGCACTTTCCCAGGATACAGAGACATTTAGGTGTACTGCAAGATCGGGCTCACTAGGCTTTTCCCTCTCCTGAAGTAAGAGAAGTTCCTTTGGTACTGAATAAATGTATCTTATCACCTCTTTATTGTCTCTTCATAGCCAGGTCAGCTTCATTTTCCAGTCTCACTTCAAAGAGTTCATTTCATTTCAAAATGGAAGGTAAAGGCTGAAAATCAAGATCTTTTATTAATTTTTTCCCCATGCCAGAATCCCTGTCCTATGTAATCCAGTGACAGAAGAGCAAATTTTCTCATTCTTAGAAGGGTTGTGAACATAATAAAAGTTTCCTTTCCTTTATTTCTATCCTTGAATGAGTTGTGAACAAAACTTCAAAAGCATCCATCCTGTCATGAACATTATCTGTGAGAATTAACTACGTCTCTTCCCCAATTCATCAGTAGATGGTGGCAAAGAGTTCTTGCTCATCTGAGGTTCAGACCCCAAGGGCTACACAAACATGACAATAACAACTACTGATGGGTAATATTTGGCCATCTGCTTCGCTCCTTAGCTTTAGCTGCTCTATTAGTGTGTGAATGAACCTGTTGCAACTTCTAGTTGTCTTCTCACATGCAAAGCTTTGTGAGATCACGGAATCATTTGTTGGCATCATTTCCGTTTTCCAGGTAGCCCTTATCTTCTGAAGGCCTTCAGACCTGATTTTTCTGATTAAATCCAGGGAGTTCACCTGTTTTCAGCTGGTGAACTCTCTGGTTCTTCTTTTCTTTCCACCAATTTTCCTTTGTTATTATTTACTCTGTACCTGAGTTATTTAACTATGAGGCATATAGGAGTGTGATGAATATGAACTATGTGGCAAACCATAACTATATTGCAAGTTGCATTACTCTATAAATAGAAAATAAAATGAAAACTATCTGTCTGTACAGGAAACCAATAAAAAAGCCATACAAAATCTCTTACATGGAAGATCTTACCATGTCTTATAATTATCTCTTGAAATTGCAAGCACTGTACTTGTATTCTCAACAGCAGACTGATGTTTCATTATTACAATGTCATGGTACTCTAAAAACAGTAATCCTAAAACTTGTATTTGGGTTTAAATACAGATTGCATTTTTTCACTGCCAAATTGCATTGCAATTTTGTATCAGAATGTGCTAATAACTAGTCCAAATTAGCATTTTAAGCTTTATTTGTGGCAGATCACAGCATGTGTCTACAGTCTATCCCTTAGCAACACATATTGGGAGATACAGAGAATTGTGGGTGCCTCTAGCGTTGGCAAGAATATTGAGAAAATCTGGTGAAAAACTACGGGGTAAACAATAGTGTTGCTCACAAAAGAATTAAACCTGTTTCCTAGTTCTACCTTGAATCTGTAAGATGACACATGTGATGAGGAGAAATGAAAATGCCAGTTTTATTTCCAGCGTGGTGTTATTTTCACCATTTCCCCCCACCACTTCATAGTCATCAAAATGTTCTTTCAATGCAGCAGGGAAGCACAACTTCCTGAATCAGTCAAAACCAGTATGGGGAGTGGAAGTCAAAGTCATTTTCTCTCACAGAGAAATACAAACAGTGAGAGTTGTTCTATATTGGAATATACATCTCCATTAATGGCTCTTAAATGATATTCTTGATTATAACACTTAAATTCATTTAAAATACTTAAGAGGAAGTGAGGAATGTCACTGTGTACAGACGATAATTGCAGAAAGTTAGATTCCAGAGAGTAAAGCAAAGATGGTGTTTAACTGTATGGAAAACAGGGCAGGAAGTAACACAGAAGATCAAGTAAAAGAGAGCGATCCAGGCATGCAGTCAAACATCTGCCACAGTGAAAACCTCAAAGTAGAGTTTCCAGATGGACATCTGAAAGGCTCAGCCCACTTAGTGCGGATGGGAGGCAGACAGTGGAGGACTATTATAAAACAATGAATACTAAAAAGGTCATTCAGACAACAAGGGGTATTTCATTAAAGTTAAAAGGCAATGATTAAAAGCTTAGAAAAGAAAATAACTAACCTATTATCACATCATTTCACCAGTACCCAGAAGTTTAGAGGAATACACAAAGAAATCCCAATATTAGTTAGGCAGTACAAATGTTAACTTGATGCCTGACATGATCTACATAACGTGCTTAGGCTTTAATTATATATCTACAGTCTAATTTTTGCAGAGGATCCCTGCCTTTAGCATAGAGAAGATGGATACAGGCAGAGATAGAACTGTGTTTGCATGGGTAGTTCAAAACTTACCTGTTTAGTGTTTGTGGGTTTGGCTTTGAGACCACAAGGATCTTCTTTAGTTTATAATTGATATAGTGCAGCAACACTCACATGAAACATTTGATGTTCAAAGTCCTCAATGTTATACTCTGAGGGAGCATTGGGTCGTTGACACCAACACTGTGACCACCTGTGTTGATCAGATGGCAGCTCTTTTACTGGATTTGCCCATAAAGACCCTTCCTTTTTCTGCAGAAAGTGACATGGGGTCTGGGCAGGCAATAAGCTGAACATGAAAGAGTAATGTGCCTTTTGAAGCAATAAAAACAAACCAAGGGCGACATCCTGGGCCACATTTGCAAGCCTGCAGCCAGCAGATCAAGAGAAGAGATCATCCTACTCTGCTTGGCATGTGTTAGCCAGATTTGGTCTTCTCAGTTCAAGAGAAACCTTGAAGGACTGGAGATGGTCCAGTGGAGGATGACCAAGATGATTAGATGGTTGGATAAATTGACACATGAATGAAAGCTGAAAACTAGCTTTGTTCAAAAAAAAAAAAAAAAAAAAGAAAGAAAAGAAACAAAATACCCAAACCAATTGGGTTTGCTACACCTACAGAAGGAAAGGCTCAGGAAGATCTAATCACCATCTCCCAATACCAAGAAGGTAGTTGTAAAGACACACAGGGATGTATGGTGACAGGACCAGAGGCAGTAGGCAGAAGTTGATTTAGGGAAGATTTTGTCTGGATATAAGAAAAAATGCTTCACTGCAAGAGCAGTTAAGCATTAGAATACATTGTCCAGAGAACTGGGGGAAATATTCAAGACCTGGCATGACAAGATCCTGGATAACCTAACCTAAGGTGCTGCCTGGAAGGTTCATCCATATAATCTCCCTTTTTAAATGAAAGTTTTCTACTGTTTGCTTTCTCTCACTGTATTGTTTTAGAGGAGAGAGAGCAGCTTCATGCTCAGCTTCCACTGTGCTTCATCCATGAGGGAAGAGCCATACTGCCTGAGAATGCTTCTGGAAGGAGTTGGAGAGAAAAGAAGCAAGAGGAAAGTACCCTTTACAGCCTCCAGTCTCGCACCTAAAACAATGTACAAGCCTTTTCTAAAGGATTTGTCCTGTCTCTGCTGCCTAAATGTCCTGAAAACTATTCCCTGTCCTCTGCTGTGACCTTCACTATGTCAGTGGCTGTCAAGTGATAAGCATAACCATCTCTCCAAATAGAAGAATATGTTGAGCCATGTAAAATAAACTTAATTCCAAACCCATATCTTCCAGCAGTAGTTCAGTACATTGTCTCTTAACATAATGGATTTGTTAGCATAGCCTCAGTTTGAGGAGTGCAGCAGGCACTGCTAAGGTGAATTATGAGAAGTTAACAATGAAAAGTAAGCATTGTGTGCTGAACTGATGACTCACACGGAGCTATTCAAGAGATGCGCGTATTAAAAACAGCTGGAAAATATCAGACAACATAAAAAAATACACCGTCACTTTCTTAACCTCTGATGTTGTAAATAGACTTGGAAATTTAGTGCTGATTATATTCAGCTTTAGAGGCTGTAGTGGAATATATGGCACCAAAACAGTTACAGTGTGGGTTTTGATTTATCTCACTGACAACCATCAGAGCCTTCAATGCCTCGATGACAAACAACCACAGAAAAGGACAGACACGCAAACTGCAGTAGAACTGATTTATATGAAGTGATGAAGAACTCAGTATGCGTGTGTAGCCATACCCCCATGCTGGCTGATACACACTGCTCTCAAACTATTTCTGTGACAGATTTATAAGGCATCCAGTAGGTTTCTGATCTGTCAGCACCTGCAGTGCTGGCTTAGCTTTAAAAACACACCCATGTCCCTGGAAGTTTACCCATGAAGCACATAGGATAATTGGAGATGAACAGAATGTACTTTCCTCATGCTCTGTTGCCTTATGTGTTTCCTCTCTACATATTATACCATGAATTGGAAAATGAGAAGTTTAATAAGCATTCAATTGATTTGAAAGATAAAGTGTCAATATATTCCTGCTTCAAATAGGTTTCTAAAATGAGAGTTCAAACCCATGAACACAGGTCCTGGAAAAACAATTCCAATTAATCTTTAAGAAACAGCAATTATTGATATATGAAATTACATGTAATAAAAAATTATGAAAATCAGCTTTAAGAGCAAATATTTTTTATTGATCAGGACTGTGCTGTATTCACAGCTATTTGATTCTTATACACAACATCACATCTAATATGTAAGGCCCAGTCACTAATTCTGTACTGAGACCAACTACAAACCAGCAGGGCAAGAATAAATTTCCCCATGTACAGGCAGGAATGTAAGGAGTTTTTGTGACTCTTCCAAAGTCATGGAGAGAATCATCTGAAGAGCTTGAGCTGGCTCCCAGGACCATCCTCAGACTATATGCATATTTCCTTTGGAGGAAGTTTGAGGGTTCTTGTGGACCTTGTCAGGTTATAAAGTCACAGATGTACATCTCTGAGTTTTCTGTTTACGTTCAGCAGAAACAAGGCTTGCATCCCTCAATTAAGCAAAAAGAGGGTGAGAACATGGAATATATATTGCCCAGAGTGACTAATAAGGTAGGTGTTTGCTCCTAGAGGTATCACTGGGTCCATGGCATGAGTGAACTGCATCAGGTTGCTAAAAAAAGAAACCCACAAGAAAGCAAATAACAACTACTTCACCCCTTCAAGAGCCCCCAAACCCCAGACCATCAAATGCATATTCATATACTCAACAGTCATTTTCTTTCCCTAGGTATTTGTTATTTCTTGTGATTCAATGCACACATGTACCACTGTAAATCTTACTTTCCTTTGTAAATTGTAGCAGCTTTCCTTTGGGGATCTTTCTCCTGGTATGCCTTTCTTTATTATTTTTCTGGTCTTAAGCAACTTTTGAACCTACAACTATTCTTATAAGCTTGTTTGTTTTTCTCCCTTTGTTAGCTTGTTCCAAATGGCTGCAAATTTACTCAAAGCTCTCCCAAAGCTGAGTCTACATCTTCACATTCAGAGGAGAATCACACACAATGACTATTCCTATGCCAAGAAATAAAAATCAGATGAATATAAAGCTGTGTCCTTGAAACCAAAAGGATCGCGATGTTTCACTTCTACAAAGTTATATCCTCCCATACCGCCCATCCTCCATTACAGCAGAGAAAATTCAACAGAAAGGGCTTGGATGAGGAGTCGTTATTTAGACTTCGCTCACAGTTATCACAACTTTTCCCCTGCCTCAAGCATATTCACTTGCCATCCTCCTGTGTTGCCATCTGTCCTGCATTTGGTGGATGGGACACTTCCACTATAGAACAGGGAAATATATTTGCTGTAAGATAATAAGCTATTTCCATACTGTAGTGTTCACCAGCTATGAACATGGAAGCCCTTTTCAACACTGCAAACGAGGGATAAACTTCAATCATGTGAAAAATTCCAATGAAGCCAATCCATGAGACTGCTGACCTGCTGATGTGACATGAAGGACACTCCAGGACTTCACTATTATAATCTAAATCCAGTCTCTATTTACTAACAGATATGCTGTCCCAGCTCCTTTCCTCTCCGTTATTCTCAACCAAGATAAAGCAGGTATCAGGGCTTTGGATATCACTTATCTTTCATTTCAGATCCCTTTTTCTTCTCCTCAACCCATGAACATTAGCCTGCAACTGGCATTCAATGAAAATACTACATTTTTTTATGAGTGCAAATATTCATGCCACATAAAGTTAGTCAAATGAAATTATGGAAGCATGAAATCAGACAAATTGGCAACCAGGAAACATGAGAATTAAAGAACAAAGTGCATGGGCAAAATTGCCCATTTGATCAAATCAACATGGAACAGCTAAAGAATACGTGGAGGTGCCAGGACCTCCTTGCTTAGTGCTTGCCCTGAAGCTCTTACATGGGGGGGTGATCCCTCTCAGCCTCCCAGGCTGTGAATTACTCACCCCCATGCAAGACAACTTGGAATTGTTTGGATTACAGCTTTGCTGGAGGTCCCAAGTAAGGCTGGAAACCTTTACATTAGTTATGCATGATGAGATTCAGTCTGGCACAGCAGTTTATTGTGTAAACAGGGTGTGTGAAACAGTATTATCACTTTTATTGATAGATAGGGATAACAGGCACAGAGTTTTGATTTACTGACAAATTAGTATGGTTCCTGCCTGTTATCACATATGCAGAGTCACACCCCGAAACTCAATCGTCCATCTTATATCCACTACCTTAATTGCCCATCTGCTCAGAGCAGGGTGGGGGACACTCCATCTCACTTTGCACAGAGGTAAATCTGTCTGTGTGCTGTTTTGGGTTCAGTTTGACTCCGTGCATTTGCACAAAACCTTCAGTTTGACTCATGCACTTGAACAAAACCATTACTCCATTTTAGTCTCACTTCAGTACCAATGACCTAGGGTTGGCTGTTAATTTTCATTCTCATCTGAAGCCTTACTTCAAAAGACATTTTAAAAAAAAAATCTAGGCATCTTAAAATGTTTTAAGAATTTTTAAACTGAACATGTGAAAGTAGTAAGTCAGCATGACTCAGCATCACTATTCACTTTGAAAACATGCAAGCCTGTGGCTCAGCAGCTGGTGCTCAGCAGAGCCTGTTAATGAAGCTGATCAGCACTCATCAAGACTTCTTTTAATTTTACATAAGCAGTCCCTAATGTAACCTCTGCCATTTCGTACTAAACTAGGAACTTTAAGAGCATAACTCTATGGAAGTCTGAATATATCAATTCAGGCTCCAGTTCAGCAGCATCCACAGGAAGTCAGTGCTAGGGATTGGTCCTAATGGGACCCATTCAGAGGCTTCAGTGTATACATAGGCCTGGATTTTCACCACTTTAGCACTTTACTAGATCTGTTGAGTTCTAGACACTTTGGGATGAGACCTGGGCATGCACTGTGTCTTCCACAGAGAGTGGTGCCATCATGAGCGGGGGGAACAAATCATCCCTAGTATTACTCAACATGATGAAAGAAATAGGCAGATTTACAAAAAGCAGTGCCTGACAAGCTGTGAAACCAAACATAAATCCCACTTAACTTGCACTTAATTTTTTGTACTTGCAACTCATAGGCGGAGCAAGAAGTCCTGTAACCTGGGATATTTCAGTGTGAACAGAAACAGAATCTGCCTGTTCATGTTGACTGGGTGGTTCTGCTTTCTTTGCACCACAAAATGACTGCATAAATCTACTTTTGCCCTGAAAGCTGAGATGAACTTCAGCTGCTACACACTTGCTTGCCAAAGCACAGACAGCCTCCTGCTATGTAAACTTTCCCAGGCAGAAGAATTTTTATGGTTCTTTAATGCTTCATCAGGTGTTAATCATAATGTTTTCCTGTCTGAATAACAAGCTTATCTCTCTCAAGAAAGCTTTGGTTCACATCCAAAATTCTGTTCTCAGAGTAGATAATATACTTTGATAGCAGTGACCACATTTCACCCTGTGCCCAATGAATTTTCAGACTCATGGATTGAATAAGTACGTTTGTTAGTTGCTGCCTTTGATATTATAGAAACACCTATGATTTATTTCCTAGGATTCTGCTGTTGAAGAAATCAGTAATTCCAGAGAAGAATAGCCTATTTCTCCCCCTCATTCCTGTGTAAAAATGTAGCCTGATAAAGGTTAAAGGATAGCAGTGAAAATTAACGCCTCACTCATATGATCAAGAACTGGACCAGTGCAGAAAGCTTTGTATTCACAGTATCATGGGCAAATTTGTCTTTTCTCTGTTCCATAAAAAAGGGAAGAAATTTTGTTCTCTCCTACCACATGAGGGAATCTGCCCTTACTCAAGTTCAGACTCGTTGTCAATATTTTCAAGAGATCTCTTATGTGACGTAGAACACAAATCTTCATTTTCAGAGCAGTTTCCTGAACACCTGTCTTCTAAGTAACTTGCTCCTTTGGAAAAAGGAACTTAGTCTCCTAAACCACAGGACCAGTTCTAAAAACCTTGCTCCCTCTCCATTATGGTTGTACAATGTTCAGCTGGTGAAGTACTACTCCCTGAAATGTTCCACTCCCAGGTCCCTGGAAGAGCTGTTGTTTTGCATTGTAGAAGGTCATAATGAGTCATTCTGTCCAAAATTCTTTAAGGTTATTCTAGGCTGTGTTTTTACCTGTAAAATAAATGTAATTTTATAATGGTATGCTTTAGTCAATGCTCTTCAAACAAGAAACAATCATCCCTTTCATCCTTCCAATGGCAATTTTTAGCCTTTATTTTTTCCTCTTTGATCTAAGAATGCTTTGTGAAGGAAATAATACGAGTGCCTAGTCCCAAAATAAGTGCAACATCATCTCCATGGACTTGAGTTCAAAGCTTCACTGTTAATATGCTCTTTACACCAATGGGTCATGCTGCAGGAAACAAGTGCAGATGCCGAGATGCTCATCTGGTGTCTGTGGGGCCACTCTCTTGGAATGTGCTCCAAGGAGAAATCATGGTAGGGTTTGGAAGATATTGCAACCAAGTATATGGGGTGGCTGTTCCAAGACTGGACCTCCCAGGTCCACAGAGACAGCTCCTGATTAAATGTCTGTGAGCCACAAAGGTTGCTTCAAGGCTTCTGAAACTAACCCCACATATGGGTTGCTGCCTTATCCATGTCATGAGCATGGCCACTCCCTGGGACACAGCCTGAGTCATTGCTATTAATCATTGCCTGCTGTATTCCTCCATAGAGATTGGTAGAAGAAAATCCTTCACCTTGTGAAAGGTGGTGAAGAGTCAGGTAAACTCATTCTGACACCATGCACCTGTTGTGTTGACTTACCTTTATGGAAAAGTCATGTTAAGCACAAGGCTGGTGTTATGGCACTGCAGATGGAGGGGTGTGGGGTGGTGTATCACTGCCAAACTCAGAGGGTAAGTTGGAGGACTCTGAGGGTCAGAAAAAGTCTCCAACAGTCTTGACATTGTGGAGCTACAGCACACTTCTCTCAAGTCCTTTAGCAGGTACACTGGCCACAACAGGTTTCAATGCAGCATGTCCAGGAGGTGCTGTTCTGGACCAGGTGACACGGTGTGATCACACTGTGGTTCTACATGGAGATTTAGCAGAAAAGCTCAGAGAAGCAAAAGTTGTCTAGTTTAACCTCAATTTAGTGTAATTCACACCAGTTCTGCAGCAACATGAGCTGCTGGCCCTAGCGTTAGTAGGATTTTTACATGAAATGCTAAGCTCACTGCAATTCTTCAGGTATTTTTCAAGTGACTCGCCAAATATCTGATCTCATCAAATCCGTTTGTACAAGGTACACCCTGAAACTGAGCTTGCATCCAGGGGCTTCAGCCAGAGGGTCTTGTGGCCTTTCAGAGCTTGAAGAGACTCTGATCCTGTTAGGCAGAAGCATGAAGATGAGCCACACTACAGGAGACATAAGAGTCTGCTTATATTGTAACCTCAGTTTGTCTTATCAGAGTGAATTTTTTTTCTTTCTGCTTATACTGTTCTGACAGAAACTGGAGAGGCATAGTCCATCAACTCTTACAGATTTTTTTCTTTAAGTCATGGTCACGTATTAAGAAATGTGTGTTTTTGTGGATGCCTCCCCTGTTGTTATGCTGAGTACCTTCCCATCTGTTTGCAATCTCAAATCATTGCAGTGGCAGCAAAGGCATGGGAACAGCTGCCTTTTGAAATCCACACAGTCCTATCATTACTCTGTGCTTAGTCTTGGTTAAAGAGCTTACCTGACTGTGCTACAGGTTAACTCCAAGGGCAAAGCTTTTCAACATCCAGGGCAAGTAAAAAAAAAAAAAATTGTTTTCTCTCCTTATCAATCTCACCTTACCTGGCTTCTTTCTCTTCAACTTCTGTTACTTCTCATTTCTGCCACAATGTATGACTGCTTGTTTTGCTGTGCAACTAGGGTAGTGCAGCCTTGTGGTTCAGTCTTCTAAGGAAAGAGGTCCTCTGTACCACCTGCCTTGCAGAATCTTTATATCAGAAGAATACAGAAGTCTTTGCATCAACAAAGATTGCTGTCTTGTCTAGAAGCCATTGGCTAAAGGTACAGATATTCATGACCTGTTAATGAACTCATTATAAAATCTATCTTAATATTCCTAGATATAATGATAAGGGAAGACAACAAAAATATCAAAAAAATGATTTTTTAAAAATATTTTTTCTAGATGTTTATTGGAGAGTTTCTGCTATTTTTCAACGTAATTTCTAACACTTTATGAATGCTCAATGGCTTTGTCCTTCATTAAGTTGTATAGTACTTCCTCTTGTCTATGGAAACCTTGTCTTCTGCTATATCCTGCAGAAAGAGGTCCACAGATTTACTACATGCATATGATGAAAAATTGGTTTTTGTTTCTTCTCAGTCTCCTTTCCTTCAGCTTAATTTGAGGTCCATAGCTCTTTTACTAACAGAGGTTGTAAACTATCTATCCATGCCAACAACTTTTACAGGCTTCAGCTGTCTCCCTTTCTTTTTACTAACCCTGCACTTATCCTGAGTTGTCCCTTGTCCAGAATGAAGACTTTCGGCTTAGGCACTCCTGGTATAGAAGCATTTTCTCACATCAGTTGTACCTGAGATGCTTCTCTCAATCTTTTCAAGCCCTGTATAAATCCTGCAGGATGGGAATACCAGAACTGTACACAGCATGTGAAGTGTGGGCAAGATATGGATTTACCCAGTAACACAGTAATGCTCTTGCCTTCCTTCTCTAGCCCTTTTCTAATAATTGGTAACATTTCACTTGCTTTCTTGACAGCTGAAGAGCACCAAGCTGATGTTTTGATCGTACTGTCACAAAACCAAGCTCTCACATATGAATGGTAATGGTCAGTTCAGAATCTGTCTTGTTATACAGGCAAGAGGCATTGTTTTCTATCTCATGTGTCACTTTTTATTTACCTCCAGTGAGTTTCACCTGCCAGTCACTGAGTTCTGTGAGAGGTACACAGGGGACATAGCACAGGGCTTTTCCTTTACTACTCCAAATAACTTAGTATTATCAGCAAATTTTGTTGCTTCATTGCTTTTCCTAAACAGTTTAGGAATAAGGTCTAAGATGGGTAGAGGTGAGTGACTGTGAAGCACACAGAATGCAAGAAGAATGGTACAGAGAAGCCTTCACACCCCTTCCCTTTGAACCAGAAGTCCTCAGCACCTCTTTCCTTATGATCTTGGAGCTGCCTGTCATGTATTATGCTGCAAGACATAAACAAAAAAGCAAGATAAAAAAAAAAAAAAAAAAAAAACCAACAAACCAAACAAACAAACAAGAAAAAAAATGCAAATGCCTAAAACTCTCAGCAATTAGAAAATTGACTCTAGGGAAAAAAGATCTCACAGGCAGTGTGCCATTGGCCCATGCTTGTGTGCAGGGAAGAGGGAGAGAGAAGACACCACAGAGTTCAGTGTTTTCCACCTGTTGGAAGAGGTTGGCCAATTCCAGTGTGGTTTTCCAGCATTATCCAAGAAGAGTCATTGAACATAACCATATTCTCATATTCGTTTTTCCTCAGAGAAAGTCCTACTCATGGTGTTTTCCGATCTAAAGGAGAATTTTGCAAGTTGCCTAGAGCAGAGGTAATTGCTCAGGCTTCCTTCTTTCAAATATACTGATGCTCAAAGCACATTTTTTCCCTGCAACATTGACCTAATGCCTTTACCTCCCTACATGCCTGCAAGGTGAGGAAGTACTGTCACTCCAGCTTACAGACTGAAGATGGGATAGGAGAGGTTCAGAGCCAATGTCAGCTTTCAGGTCAGGGGTGGAAGGGATCCTCACATCATTGTCTCCAAACCCCTTAACTACTACAACACTATTCAGCCATTTTGCCTCCGTGGCAATGACTTCCTTCCCTTAACTTTGTGGAAACTCTGAAAGCAATCAGTCTCCCAGTAAATAATTCAGTATCTCTGATGCCTAATGAACTGGAGGCAAAGTGGCCTTCAGATACTTTGTCTGGTATAAAGAGCAGTGAGACCAAGGTGACAGAGGAGTTTATAAACCAGTCCCATCTTGATCGTCTTTGTTCACTTCTGTTCCCACAATTTACCCTTCACTCAATTTCCTGACAAACCTGTAGTGTTGTTAGTCTGGTAAACCTCAATTCCTGCAGATAGATATAACTACAGGAATAACACCACATACACTCTATGCCTAAAAGCCAGCTGAAATATTGATCCACAAATAAAATTGATAGGAAATTGCTTAATTACCAACCCCTGTTTAGAAAAAAAATGCTATTTTCCAGTAATGCTTTGCATAGACACATGCAAATAATGGCTCTGTCCAAAGAACATTTTGAAAGTTGCTAAGTCGAGTATCTAGAAGTTAATAATGTGTAGTTCAGATTGTCTTACCCTGGCTTCATTTTGTAAAAACAGTCTGTAATTACACAGACACATACATATATGGTTTAGTGGAGGACTTGACAGCATTGGGTTAATAGTTAGAGTCAATGACTTTAGAGGTCTTTTCCTGATGTGGTAAAAAGAAACACCTCAAAGAATAAAACCCTTGCCAAAGATGGAATATTAATTAGAATGAAGAGACAAATGCAAATGCCTTTTGAAACTGAAACCTTTACTATTGTATAACATTCTTTACAGATGGAATTGTAATTTTTCTGTATTGCATTCTCCCCTTCCCTAAAACCCCCACCGTGTTTTAAGGGTCCCATCAAACCCTCACCCCATTGGTCCGTGTAAAACCCTTGTTCGTTGGTCCCTATCCCCCTCCCTTTTAATCCCATTGGTCATATGGAAATGACCCTTAGCTACATAGTTGTGTCCCCCCCGCAATAAACCCTCTTTTCTTGCCCCTCTCCAACGTGGTCTGTGTGGCCTTTCTTGGGTTCACGGGGGCCACATGTTTGGGAGGGGACCAGGGGGAGAGCAGCCCCCAGGAAATCAAGTAAGCGCCCACTCCTGGGTGGATCCAACCACCTGCCAGATTTTCCAACCTTAATATTTCTATGATCTGATATACTTCTATACACTATTCTACAATTTTTCATTACAAAAGAGCAGTCTGGGAGTATCTGCAGTGAGGAAGTTGACATGTTTGTGAAAGGGAATGTGCAAACTGAAACAGCCATAACATTGTTGCCCCCATGAACAAGGGAAACAGAAAATTCTTGTCCTTAATATTGGATATGCACCTGACTAAAGATTTGTGTTTCACACTGTTTTGGGAATGTGACCAAGGACTTGCTGTAAAAATCCTTGCTCTGCCCCATCAGGGCATGGACCATAACAGGATAATTAAGCTTAATATAGTAGCCAATATATAAGAAACAAGACAAATTTCTTAGCGCCAGAATTGCTGCATTTTTTACACAACTTCTTCAAAGTACTCTCCCAGGGCTGAATTAAGGCTGTTGAGATAACTAAACCACACAATACTGTTTCTAAAATGTGTTTATTTTAGGTTTAATTATGCCTCTGTGTTCTCCTGATTTTCAAAGCTTGTTTATTAGGTAATAATAATTCTGCAATTCTCCCAGAATATCTGCAGTTATTACAGTGTTCTCCCAAAATGTAATTCTAATTTAATGTAATTTTTTAATGTAGAAACCTCCTTTGTTTTTCATAGTTAAACCCTTATACATGAACAAAATAAAAAGACACTTTAGAAAAAGAAACTTTCAGGCATTTTTTCCTTTAGGTGCCACAAACAAACAAACAGACAACAACAAGCAAACAAACAAAAAAAGTGCGCCATACAAATCATCCAAAGACTCAAAGGCATGAGTACTGCTTTTCCATGTTTGTGAGTTTAAGCTTAACTTTCGAGATTTTGGGTTTGCAGATTTGTTCAGGCTGAGTCACTGTAGTCTGCAAAAGCTGACGCAGATCTGTTTTCTTCTTAAAAGCAGTCCTAACAATCTTCTCTGACTGCTGCTCATTGTGAAGCTTGTCAAAACAGCACGCACAAATACAGACTCCTCTCTTTTCCTCCGCCCACCTTACACTGACCTTTCTATCCCACTCTTATTAGTCTCTTCCTCCTTTCCTCCATAGTACCTTTGTCTTCACAGCATCTCTGGAGAGTCCCCTTTCTTGGTTTCTTTCCTGAATAGGCTTACTGAGAGAGAACGGGACTTGGTGAGAAATGTGTTTTGTATTTCTAACTTTTTATTTTTTGGTTTTGAACATTTCTTCCCTAGAAGAAATATACTTTCTCCTGCAGGATACATTCACATAAAGTGGTGTTTGTTCAAAATGTCAGTCTCTTTTGCTCTCACAGTGAGCCAGACCACCTCTGCCCTTAGCAAAGATGTTATTTGCCAAAAATGCTGCTGGCTTTCGTTCACAGAGGAAACATTATATGGTTGAATAAACTGTTATTATGATAGTTATGTCTCTTTTTATTATACACATTTAGAAAGAGAATTAATTTCCCCAGGAAGTTTAGTTTTCATTTTCTAAAAGATTGCGTTTCCATACTAAAATGCCACAGTTGTCTCTTATACCAATAACTTTTTAAGTCTAGCTTCATGTGTATATATTTGTATATATCATGGAATCATAGAATACTTCGAATTGGAAGAGACCTTAAAGGTCATCTAGTTCCAATACCTCTGCTGGGGGCAGGAACACCTTCCACTAGACCAGCTTGCTCAAGGCCCATCCACCCATGGAAATACTTTTTTTGCACTCTTTGAGATCTTTGTGTGAATTGTTGTGAAAGTCTTGAACTTGTCATTTAAGAATGCTATTACAGCTTATTGTAGGAATGTGCAATCTTTGTGTATTTGCAGAGATTTCCACTTTATCTGGTACAGTTTGGATTAATTTATTTCCTTCTGGGCAACTGGAAAGCAATGTCCAGGCTTTCACAATGTTTTCAGCTAAAAGGACTATGGTGAGACAAAGGAAAATCCTGTTTTCCAAGAGATTTAACAGTCAGTCCACCACAGACTAAACATTCCTTCCCTCTCACATGCTGCTTTGTTCAGATTTCAAGTTAAATTCCTTTTTACTGAATTATATTACTGAATCCAGCAGGGGTAGTCAAGAATTTTTCTTTGGCTATGTCTAGTCCAGAAGTCTGGCAAATAATTTCCCTGGATTGTTGCATCTTGATACGTAGATTCTGACATTTGTGCACCCCTGTTGCAACTCATCTGTTTTCCTTACACGCAGGTAATTAGCTTTCACCCTACCTGCTGGGGAATCCACACAAAATTTCATTGTAATTTCTCTCAAGAAGATCTGAGACTTCAGCAAAAGTCACCTTTTCTTCTTCTTGTGGTGGCATAACAATGCAAAAAGGAGAAATATGACTGTCTCATTGCACTGACTGTAGGCGTCAGTACACTTCTGAGAACCCTTGTGGTAAAATCTCAGCATCTCCTCCATGGCTCAGGATAAAATTTAGGTTGACTACTTTTCAGCGAACACATAAAGCTTGTCCATCTCATTATCTGTCTCCTGGTAAACTAAGATAGGTTTTCTGTTGCCTAATTTTGTCTGTCTAAAAGTTTGTAATCTAGATTAATCTAATCTTGTCCAGACTCACTTTTAAAACAATGGGTAAAAAGACCAGTTGAAAGCATAAATTCACTTCACCTCAAGGCTGGTGCCAGGTAAGAGGAAAATTTGACCTCTCTCTGTTCTCTCTTCTTTGTCATTAACTATGGAGGGAACCTGGATTACTAACCCCCACTTTTTCAAATTCTGGAGAATCAATCAGAGTGTCTATGTCACTACAAGCAAAATCTGTATTTGGAGACAGCCACAAGTCCACTCAATATGTTCAGAAAACCCAAGATTTTGCCTGTCCTTCCATGAAGTTCTACCACACTAGTAATAGCAGAAAGCTTTTAACATAAGAACATGTATTTATATCACACTCTTGAAGTTCCTGCACTCCTCTCTTCCTCAGGAGAATTTGATCTAAAACTCTAAGTCTGCAAATGCAAGCATGCTCATTCAACTTTACAGACCAGATTTCTGAGTCACTCTGGATAAGTGGCACAAAGCAAAACTGACCCTTCTGTTTCTCTCCTGTGGTTCAGAGGAATCAATAGATCAGACAGAAGAACAAGCTTAGAGCACTTGAATAAGTGTTCTGCAAGGCTGGATATAAGCAAAGGAAAAAAGTCCTGTTGCAGGTCCCAGTGAGACAGCAGAAGGCATGAGAGCTTTAAGTCAGGAGAAACAGTGATTGAGTTTTGCTCTGCCCGTCAGATGTTTGGGGTCAGAGGACAGCCCACCTGGGAGCTCCTGCTCTGGATGGATGCTGGTCACTCATAGCTGCCGTGTCACATCTGTCAGTACCATGAAGCTGTCTCAGAAACCCAAGGCATTTTCTCCAGAGGTGCTAACTGCTAAAGCAATTATACATGTCCTCTGTGCCATGGTTTAGAGTCCTTTGCAGGATTATGAAACTACTATGCTGACATACGGGGTTGGCCAGAAAAGATAGATCAGATGCTTGAGTTTGGGGAATGAAGGAGAGGATTGTTTCTGTGGAGGGATCTGGAGGGCTAAGGAAGAAGTACTCTGTAAGGAAAGTGAAGAGACAGTATTGTTCCTTGTTGATGGATTTGCTCCTCCTTTTCTGTTCCTTTCCCATTGAGACTTCTGCTGGATAAAGCAGTGTAAAACTCAGGGAAGAAAAAGTTGGACCTCAAGGCTGTGCTTGTGTGAGGCTGAGCTATCTCCCTGCTGCAAATATACTCCATGGGTGATTTTAACTCAGATGCTGGTTTGGGCGTATGCAGTGATGCCATAAACCAGGACATGGCTTGTATTTCTGAGTCCAGACACACCACTTCCAAATGCTTTGTGTGTGCGTGGGGGGTGTGTGTGTGGGTGTGTGTGTGTGCATCAGCTGCATCAGCAGCAGGCAAGGTGATATCTCACATGTCACGCTGACTCAAGACAACCAACAAACCTGAGTTAAACAACTCCAAAAGATGTGTCTCTGACCACATAAAAGTGTATTACTTGTCAGAGCAAATGGGCCCTAGACAGAAAATGAGGCTTTCTGCACAGACACAGCTGTAACATCATGCTCTGCTCAGTCTGCTACAAATGTCACAGAAGAACTAATAATATTTTTTCTTGTTAATAATCTTCATTGCTCATTTCATCAAATCTCAGAGATGTCTGTTGCTGCTAGTTAACTTAAGACTGTGAAAGACACTGTATCTGATGAAAAACTGAAAAAGATACACTTTCCCCACCATTCTGCTTCCAGCAGCTGCTAACAGTGGATATCTAGAGAATATAAGGAAAGGTCATAGGAGCACTGCAAAAATAGAGTGACTCTTTCTCATAATACTCTCCCAAACTCATTTAATCCCAGTGAGAATTAATAGAGATCAGGAATTTGGTAACTGCTCTAACAGATGATACATAGTTAATTAGACTACATTTTGACAAAAGTATTTTAAAAAATTCTAAGTAGAATGTCTTAATTTTCAGTTTCAAGTGCAATTAATTTCAAATGTTGCATTTAGCTTATTTTTTAAATTTTTCTTGTATTTTATTTGTCAACTCAAGATCTCAACTGTATAGGTTGTTATTGATTTAGAAACTGACAATCCATTACAGTCTGAGTAGTAATGATAGAACACTACAAATACCTTACATTTTTATTACTTGACAATGCAATGTAACACATTTACAATAACTTATTTCAAAAATATAGAGCTATTTAATTAAAATAAAGTTGAAATGTAATCTAAATGCAGTGACTAAAGGAGTTTTAAAATTAACTATAGAGAAATTGTTTCCACGAAGGAAAAAAAAAGGAGTTAAACTCCTACATTTGCCACAAAGAGGAAAAAGCCTTTCTCCTCACATTAAAATATGGTCACATTTAACGAACAATTCTAACTGAAAGATTGCTTTGGTTTTTCCAGAAAATAAATTAAAATTAAGTGTTCTGAACTTGCTTTGACCTGAATAGGGCTGAAGTGAGAGCTTTCCCTTCTTTCTCTTTTTAAGCAAATAGAAAAAAATTCTGACTATCAGCAACAGTGAGAGCACAGTGGCAATTGGCCATATCTGATATCAGAATACATAAATTCATTCTGAATCATGTCAATTAATGAAGGAATCACATCTTTGCGGATTGCATAATATGTTGGTAAAATACTTTCTCTAGCTGTAAAAAAAAAAAAAAAAAAAAAATTAAATTCCAAGCAACTTTTAAAAGACCATTTCGCAGGCAGATTCTAAGGTGAGCAAGTGTTTTGTCTTGTTGAGCTTGTTGATTTCAGATGCCCTCTACAAGAAAATAGATAACTAACATTCATATTTTTTTCCCTTGGTAGTTCTGTCTGGCATTTAACACATCATTGAACCTGATGGTTCACTCTGAAGTGCTTTGCTGCTCTTATGGAGGCTATTGCTTATGATCACTTAGTATTTTTGGACCAAAAATTTCTGTACCTCCCTAGAGTGTGACCCTGTGAGCATGTCTACAGAAGTATTGTTATAGCAACCACTGCAGGTAATTGGAACCAGAATGCCTTGGGCCTGTGCGAGCTGCATATTTCATGGTTTATCTGTGTTGGTAAAGGCTTAGGGCTTATGAACTTCCTTGCTTTTTTTACAGCTGTAGAATTCTAGTGTTTCAAATCACAACATCCATAGGTTTGGGGGAGGAAGGGGGCAGATGAGGACACAAACACTACAATAATGATATTGATGGAGAAAAATGAGGTCAAGAACAGAGACACAAAAGAAAAAATGGGTTTGGGGATATTGTGTACATTCAGTATTGGTGTTCAGATGAGAATGATGTGGTTGAAGAATATGAATGTAGTAAAGTGTGTTGTTATGGAGAGAACAAAAAGAGAACTGCTTAGGCTAATACTTCAGTAGTGTTCTTACAATACAGGAAATTTATCTGTGGCAAGTAGTATACCCATTTCAGATGGGAAGGTTTGCTTGTTTACTACATTATGGTTTTGTAATTGTGTTTGCATTTAAGTGCTCCTCAGCCTTTGGAAACTGATCATTCTGCCCTGCAATTACAAATATTGATTTACAATGATATTTGTCTCTTGTAAAGTGTTTCAGTAACATCTGCAAAAACAGATGATGCACAAGCATTAATCTCTCCATCTCTCTGATTTAAAAAATAAGTGGTTTTGCCCTGTATGGCATGAAGGAACATAACTGTGATGAGTATTTCAAAGAAAGGATTATATTTCTAAATTTCCTATGCAGTGGCTGTAGGCATACAGATAAAGATTATGGAACACTACAAACACAACAGCATCTGATTTTGGTATGTTAAGCAAACAGAAATAATACATATAAACTACACATTCTGCTTTTTGGTTCAAAATGTACCCTAAAGTATAAGTGAAGTAAAACTAGCGGAAGCTACAAATGAAGCTGGTTTTGATACAGTACATAAACTGAATGATGCTTATTAGCAAATTTATCAGTGCTCATGGCCTGAATTCAAGTCTGCAGCCAAAACTGAAGTCAGCTGTACTTTGCATACTTTATTCTTTCATTCTAAATGTCCCATATATTTTCCTCTATTTTTTTCTATAAAAAACCCTTCACCAAATGGCTTCAAAACATCACTCAAAAATAAAATGTCTGACTTCCATAACAATACTGAAAGAATCATTAAACAACAATCTAAAACTGGCAAACCAGGAAAAGAACGGAATGTGAGACCGCCTCCCTTTCTAACTTATTATTCAACTTCTCTTTTTTCTTTGCTGGAGGTGAAATGTCCCCCAGTATTTTTCAACATTTATTACCTCATTCAAAAGTAACTGACATGTGCTATTTGATATATTTTCAAAATCCAGAAGAGCTTCTCAACAATACAACAATAAATAAGTCCAAAGAAGAGTGTAGAAGAAAAATCTGCTATGCAAAATAACCATGTAGTAAACTGGGATCCTTCCTACTCCATAGCTTTAACTCACGTTAGAACTCAGACATAAAGGAAGTTATTAAGAAATATTAATTACCTAGATCCTACTGGCATTTTCAAAAAGGAAGGATATTAATTATATCCCAGAAACTCCTCTTTTCCATTTGGTATGCCCCAAATACCCAAGATATCCACACTGGGCTGCCAGACAATATACAGTACTATGTGTGGAATGTACTTTTCTGAAGATGGAACTCAGTAGGTCTTGAGTGTTGATACACAGTACATGATTCAGCTTATCACGCACAGGCATCTGAATCTGTCCTTATCTGGATGGACTAAATCTCCATGAACTGTGTTGTTAATGGAAGCTTAGACACTCAGGTAAACATTTAAATTTAGATTTCTTAATTTGAAGTTGACTCTTATTTTAGGTTTGGCCATACAGGTGCCATTTCGAGTTATTAATTTTAATACCTTAGCTCAAGTCACCTAGGTGGGCTTCACATAGGCTTAATACCACCCATAAAGTATCCTTATGAGATGCCATGAAAATAAATACTTTTAATATTGTGAGCTTTAATGGTAATGAAGCCTTTAAACTCAAATATTTATTGACTGCAATTTTAGAAAACACAAAGCAGCACGTCTCTTTCTGCACAGCAAAGCCCTCTGTAACCACAGGACTGGGCAGCCCTGTTATTTAGAAGTCAAAATCTGTCCTGCCCCTTGCCTGAATATTTCTGCACCTTTATGGTGTTGAGCTAAACTTAGAGATCAAGTGGCAAAAATCTTATATATCTGCAGTTTTTGCAGGCTTATATGCCTCATTCTTTTTTTATGTTCTTCATCATATTATGCATTGCCTGAGCTTGCAGGCTCTGTGTGGTGAAAATCATGCCCTCTTTTTTATGCTTTTTCTGAACCCAGCATGAAGCAAAATGTGCAACAGAAACCTGTATTGCCTTTGCAGCTGAAATACCTGCAATCAAACTAATATTGTGATGGACACTTATAACTATTTAGACATTTTGAAATAAAGCATAAAATCCCGTTTAAGGGCAATAATTGCAGAGCAGTGAAAGATCCTGTGTCTTCAAATTTTATATTTGCATATAGGAAATTAATAAGAAATCCTTTACTGTGAGACTGGTGAGACACTGAATCAGGTTGCCCAGAAAAACTGTGACTGCCCCATCCCTGGAAATGTTCAAGGCCACATTTGGTTGAGGCTTTGAGCAAACTGCTCTAAAGGGAAGTGTCCCCACCAGATGATCTTTGGAACTAGATGATCTTTAAGGTCCCTTCCAACTCTAACCATTCTATGATTCTGTGCCATGTGCTCAGGCTGGTACATCCCAAACTCCAAGAGCACAAGATCAACCACTGGCAGAAGTTCTACCAAAAGGAGCCACCAGCTGGGCTGAAAAGTTGTTTAAAATTGCCCTTGTTTGAGACTGCCACCTCCCTGCTTCCACTGCGGCTGCTGTGATCAAATATGCCAAGACTTCCATCACACTTATAACATCGGTAAATGAGACGGATGCCAAAGTAATCTCTGTCTCTGTTGAAGCTTATCTAATTAAACATTTAGACAGAGAAAGGTATAATTGCAGAATAATCTATCTGCTTTTATTGTGTGCTTTCCCTTAAGACAGTCCTGTCTTTCTGCCAGAGAAAATAAACTTTGACAGATGTTTACTTTCAAAGTAAAAAAGATAGTGGAGTTCTATTAATTCAGACCGTATTCCATAGCAAAGCTATTTTTTCGCTGCACCTGATGCCAGCATTCTTTGTAGAACAAAGATTTTGGTACTGAGTAAAATTTGATTTACATGCCTGAGGGAATAATAAAAGAAACCTATTATGGAATGAAATGGGCTGTAATCACATTGAGAGGATAGAGATTGTTCCTTGGGTGAAGATGGGGCAAGGCTACTGCCTGGTAAATGGCCTACTGAAGAAGAAAAACCAGCATTATCTGAAATACAACATACGCCACAGTTTGAGGAATGATGTGTGTAATTGCTCCACAACACAGACTTCCACCGCCTTCAGTTAGAGATGATGTGCACTGAGTGTTTAGCAGAGGGCCACGGGCAGGGAGGCACTGCTGGACATGGAACACAAGGACAGAGCAACAAAGCCATCCTGCCATTCCCCCTGGATTACACCTTAGGTAATGGTAACTCCCATGCCATACAGAAGGTCAACACCCAAGTCTAAGGATGGGGCTATTCTCCCCACAGCACACAGGGCTTGTGGAGCAGGGCTCTGCTTCTGCTCTCCTGGCCAGGAGCCAGCCTCAGCTGCTGCTGGACTCAGCCCAAGCCAGGCAAGGAATGATTTCAATTACCGAAGGAACAGCTGCTGCTCCAGAAAACATGGGTGAAGCCAGTCCCTTCTGCAAGAGCTACTTGAACTGAGCAAGGAGCTGGCCTGCAGGCCCACGGCACAGCTGTATGGTGTTACTCTGCTTGTCAAGCGCAGGACACTCAACAGCATCTCCTTGGTGTGCACAGACCTGAGCAGGGACTCGTTTCCACCACACCCTCCATCTGTCTCCACTAGCATTATTTCCAGTAAGCAACATTGTGCTGGATTTTTGGGGATGTTTGCTGCAATTTTAGGGATATGCAGCACCCTGTGCCCTGTGAGCTCACTGTCACACATACTGTTCCCGTTAATGGAATTTCTCCATGGGTTTATAGACATAAATGCTGGGTTCCTACAGGCTTCTACTCTCCTTCTGGTTACTCTCATGACAGGTCTGATGTCTGCCCTTCTACCAGTTCACTCTGCTGTGATTTTACAAGGAATATTCCCCTATTATTATTCCCCTGTGTAAATGCAATTTTAATTATATAGAAATAATTATTCTGGCTATACAATTATATATATTACATTTCGAGGCAAATGATGAGCTACAGAGGGATATCAGAAAAGCTAGTAATAAAAGCAGTTCAGTGGTAAACACCAGAGAAGAAAAAAACAGTACAGAAGCAGATGCTTTGTGGTTTGAAGATTTGAATTGTCCTTGTTTCCAAAATGCTACAGAGGCAATTGCAGTTGACAGCCACACTTCTTGTGATAGGCATAATGCCATTCATTGCTTTATACTTGAATGACTTGGATACTACACAGTCTGTCAAGTCTAAATCTATTTAAGTCATGACAATTTATGTTATACTACAGTACATTACTTGTTTTGATCATAAGACTAAAACCATTCTTGCATGAAATGAACTGAAACTTTGAAAGAAAAATCAAGCGAGGGCTCTTTTCAAAGCAACTGAAGTTTTCCTGACGGTGAGATGGACCAACAAACTACAAATCCAGAGCAGCAATGTAGAAAACTGAACCTTCCTCCATCCATATTCTGAAGAGTTCAGATGAATGTGGTCAAGGCCCAGAAGCATTAACTAAATATCTTACCCTAGATAAATACACTCTGAAGTGAGATCTGCTCTGCAGACAGAAGGTTGGTTACCTTTTAAATCCAGTGTCTGGGCTATTGCAGATCATTGCAATATTTGGTTTTCTGTTTTTAAAGGTTGAAAATTACTGAAAGATACATACAGCAAATACCTGGGATAGCTCTTTGACCTGCCAGCTGTGTGAGAAACAGGGTTCATGGAAAGGAAATGGAGGAAGGAGAAGTCTTTGTGATTCTAAGTTGTGTGGACAGGTGAGGCAGAAGTTTCTTCAACCTTGGGCTGATATCTTAATTTGCAAGATCAGATTTTATCTTCAGATGTATTTTAAGAATTTTTAACAAGATTATAAAAAAAAGGCTTCAATTTTTTAAATGTAATAGTCCTGCAGCTTTTTTTTTTTTTTCCCAACCAGCTTTTTTTTCTAGGATTTTTTAAATTAAAACAAACAAACAAACAAAAACAAACAAAAAAACCCCTCTTCACCGATTTGTGTTTGCAAGTTTACAGGCCTTCCTTGTTTTGCTTATTTTTCATCTTGATGGCTTATTATTTTTGTCTAGAGTGAATAAAATAAAAATAGGAGAAAAAACTAGCTGAGGAGATGAACCCACATGTGGGAAGTAAGCTTCTCACCTTGCACAGAACTAAATTACACTACATCATATGACAAAATTCCTTTCATCTCCAAATGTATATTTAAGCACTATTTCTCAATTTAAAGTTTCTAAATAATCATGATCCTCAATCTATCTGTTTCTTAATAGCAAGTACATTAATTAATAACTTTTTTTACTGTGTTTGAGGGACATTCCTGGATTTCACCCTTACTCTTTTTTATCCCTTTCTGTGATACATTATTCCAAGAAGAAATAATTCCTTGAAAAAATCTGGTTATATGCTTAGTTTACAATAAAAATCAAAAGACAAAGATTGGAAATAGAAGGCTTTAATCGGGTTTTGCAATAAGAGGATGAATTTGGGAAATTTAATATATCTGTGAAATTTCATTGTTCAGACATAAACCCAGATACCTTGGCATGCCAGGGAGATCAGCAGCAAATCCTATTAGCAAGATAGTGAAAGGAGAGGGGCTGTGCTCTGTGATTGCTTTTAACAGCTGCAGTGAAATGGAAGTGTGAGCAAACAGCTGCAAAGTGATGAAATATGCAGGCAATGCTGTATTGAGGAGTGTCATGAATACCCAGGAAAACAGCAAATTAAGATGGACACACCCAAAAAGGTCAGCATGAGGTCTCTAAAAAAGAAAAAATAAGGGGGCCGGGGGGAAATAGAGAATACTGTTCTGAAATGCAGAATTATACATCCAAAAATATGAGATGGGATTGTTTAAGCAGAGAGCAAAACTTGGCAATGCAACCCTTTGCAAACGGATTTAGATGATTTAGAGAGCAGCGAGTTCAACATGAGTTTGTAATGAGATGAGGTTGTTAAATACAAAAATCAAGAAGCCTGTTCTTTTCTTCCATGCAGGAGTCTTATCACTTAAGGATATTGTTGTCTATCTAATTGTCTATGTTTTTGAACAGAGAAAAAATCTTTTTCTGTGCAATGGTACAGTGAAAACGTGCCATCTGCCTTTCTCTTTATTGGAAAACGTACTGAAAAACTACAGTAAGTTGAGAATAAAGTGCTGACAGTGATTAAAGATGGAGAGGAGTGACTTATGAGAATGCTTACACACTCCTAGGGGTGGCCTTACACAACCTTGGTTTTCTTTGATGGTAAAGCTGCTTAAGTCATTCATACAACCCTTAGAGCTCTCACATTTGCTTTCCTCATGCAGCAGGTTCCTGCTCCCTCAGGTCTGCCAGTGTTGTTGATAAGGCCATACCAGAAACTGGATCACTGAAACCCTGAATTTAGGAAAAAAAAAAATAAAATCACAGCTTCTCTTCATTTAATAGGAAAGTCTTTTCACTCAGCTCTATTTTCTTGTCCAAAAGTCTGGGATTGGCCCCACAAGTGACTGCACTCATACATCCAAAAAGAGGAAATTTATGGGACCATATTTTGGGATGTTCAAGAGCAGAAGGAAATTAAGACTCTTCTGAGAAATATTTTGCTGCTCAGGGAAATCTAGATGGTTTTTTTAGGTGTAGTGACCTCTGAACCAATGGACTAGTACATGACAGCAAAACTTGGAGGAGACAAAGTGCTTGGCAAAAACCCAAAGGCAAGAAATGTGTGTAGTATATAAAAAACGTCATCTCAGCATGATATAAACAGAAATTTTGGCATTAAAATTATGACAAAAAATGGCAGGTTGAATATTATGCAGCACAGTCTGAAAGTTTTTTGGATTTTCTTGTATGAAAAATCATTGTGAAAGCAGTCTCAAAAGCAATCCTTCATAGAAAAAGAATATGTTACAGAATTAAGGATCTTCTTTCTAAGCTGACCAGTGCAGTAGTATTTCCAGATTAAATTTTTATTGTATTAAAGGATTTCTTTTATATTAGAGATATTTCATTTAAGATGTAACAGCTGTTTTAAAAGTACACAAGTGTTTTGAATGCCATTCTACTGAAAGCAAAGGAAAGTTGAACTATAAAATTACATGCTTTTCTGCAGTTATAAAAGAGGAAATTAAGGTTCTTTAGGAAAGCATGAATTTGTTTTTCCAGTCTTTAGTGGTTTTGTTTTAATTTATTTTTCAAAGTTTGAATAGACAAAATGTTTCCTGAAACTGAAAGATGAAAACCCCAAATAATCTGTGGAGAGATTGGTCTGAAAAACAAAATGAAGACAGAGGGAAGGAAAGTACTAAAAAATATTTGGATTTTTAATAAATGAAATGTCCACTACTTGGAAAGTCCCTTAAAAATTTCTGGGAAGGCTTAGTAGAGAATTAAAGTGGGATCAACATCCATCACACTAAATCGAATTCCAAGGGTATGGAAGATAATTGTTTGGTGTTTATTTTTAAGCTATCTCCTACTAAATTTGTCTCAGGGCACTTGTTGCTCGAAAATGGCAGATTTTTTAAGCTTTTGGCGTCAACACGAGCAGTGCTGCTGATGCCAATTCTGCTGCATAGCCTGGGAAACACTGTCACTGGTATGTAATGAAAGTCCCCATAAACACGGAACAGGACATTATATGAGGCTGGAGTGTTTACAGTGAAGGGATAGAGTGAATTCCCCAGTCAGCACAGACAACACTCGGGCATCACATTTGCACAGACTGCTCTGCAGTGCCTTACAAACAGCCTGTGTTTTACAAGGCTGTTTAGAGCAGCAGCTTAGAGATGGACTATTTATAAGCTCCTTCCTCCACAAAAAAACCCTGCATGTGAGAACAGGATGGATAATTTCATATGCATAGCTGAGTTAACATAATCAGCCTTTCTTTGGTGTGAAAAAAAAAGAGGAGGATGGGGAAAGTAGGAACTCACACAGTCTGCCAGGTTGTTTTCACCTTCATTAGCCAACAGTTTCTCTTCTCCTCCTTATATCCCATACAAGACCATGTAAAATCTTGAGAGAACCAGAGCACTGGGAATGGATATCTGGGCCATGTATCAGTGGTTCTATTGCATACAGAGCAAGGATGTTTCCTCTTGGTATGTAGCAGAGAACCATTTAACACCTGGCCTGGGGTTCCCTTAATTCTAAAATCTTGAAGAAAGGGCCCTCTAAGCCCAAAGCTTAAGATGCAGCAGTTCCTGCCGTTCTGTCTCACACCACACCAATATGCAAAATCACCCTTTTGGCAAAAGTGGCACAAAGATAGTGAAGGGCCTGGAGAGGAAGACATACAAGGGGTGGCTGAGGTCACTTGGATTATTCAGAGCAGGGGAGACTGTGAGGAGACCTCATCACAGTCTGCAGCTTCCTCACAAAGGGAAACAGAGTGACAGATACCAGTCTCTTCCTTCTGGGGACCAGTGACTGGATGAGAGGGAACAGCATGAATTTGTGTCAGAGGAGGTTTAGGATATTAGGAAAAGTTTTTTCACCTTAAAGGTGTTTGGGTACTGGAACAGGTTGCCCAGGGAAGTGGTTGTGACACCAAGTCTGCCAGAGTTCAAGGAGCAACACACTCATGGTATGATTCTTAGAGTGGTCCTGTGTAGGGCCAGGAGTTGGACTTCGATGACCCTTGTGGGTCCCTCAGAATATTCTAATGTTTTAAGTGAATATTTCTATAGCTCTTACACCACCTGATTGCCCTTTCCCCTCCCCAGCCTTGCCAGATTGCTGAACTGTTCCTATGGGCACAGCTTGGCTTGGGGGGCTGCTTATGTTGAAGACCCTCCTGGATCTGTTTGATCTCATTCTGGAAAATAAGGCTGGACTAAGCAGCAAGCTTTGGGTCAGAACTGATGGCTACAATACTTATGAGATGATAACTTTGTGTGAAAGGCAAAGAGTGTTACATTATTCTAAAGGCAGAAATGTGCTTGGAAGGACTGTTTATGGGTGGGTAAAACTTTCTCCAGCTTCTCCATTAACAGTGACAAGAAGTTTAAAGGACATTGCATTGTATGAGGAAAAAAAAACAGAATTACCTTTCATAGTTAAAAAAAACCCACAACAAAACCAAAAAACAGAAATGAAAAACAACCCACATATATTGATGTTTGCTCATTGTAATGCTGCAAGTTGTCTTGTTTACGCAGCCATACTGAGTTTATGCATGTTTAGCTTCTGTTATGACTGCAACAGAAACTTTACTGTTGTTGCCTTTGGAGGCAGATAAAAGACAGAAGGACAGGAACATTGTTCCATTGTCATCAGGATCTTACAATAGTCTAGTCTGCTTTAGTTTTCTTTGGAAAATAAATACAATTAAGACATAGAAAGAACTGTAACACATTACTAATGCAATTCAGATTTTTAATATATCACACTTAGTGGAATTTTCTTCACTTACTGTAAGACATTTTGTGATGGGTTTGATAAACACCAAAAACTCAGATTAAGGTTTTAGTTTTAGCTAGGCCCCAATTCTGTGGGTCATGTGGTTAGGGACAAGTATCAGC
>JAWWEU010000081.1:145918595-145955451 GCA_035583155.1 Acropternis orthonyx | reverse complement strand
TTGGGGTGTGTTTTCTCTGGGTTCTGGGTGGTGGAACCCATGTGTCGTTGGGAGGGGGGTTTCAATAAGTTATTTTTGGTTTGTCTCTTATATTTATACATATATATGCTGTAAATTTCTGTAAATATATGTATATATACCAGTTTCAGTTTTAAGGGTTTTTTTTCTCACTTCTTTGAACTGAAACTCTGTCACACTGGGAGGTGGTTGGCATTTTGCCAAGAGTCAAACCAAAACAATAACACATTTAAAAATTTGGGGTGTAGTTTACAAGTCACCCAGCTTCTCTCTGTCACCTGTGGAAAAAGAGGTGCTTCCAGATTGAGTCTCACCATTATCCTTCAGCTGTCTCTAAATAGGACAAACTGTAGAGGACATAATCCCTCTCTACTGCCTACCAGCAAATGTTACTGACTAGTTCAGTTGACTGAGATTTGAAAGATATAAACTCTGCCCCACAGTGCCTGATATGCTAAAGAAATATAAGTATTTTCCTTTGGATGGTTTTCAACAACATTTTAAGCTTTATTAAAATTGAAAAAAAAAAATATTACTTGTCATGAACTACTAGTTTCCTTCTGAAAATAGAATGTTCTTGAGGAAAACAGACACTTTCTGAAGACAGTTATATCCAGCCTGAAATCAAAGTGTCCATGGCTGCAACACATAATGTGTTTATAGAAATATTTGAAAGGCATCTAATCCTTTCATTAATTTGAGATAGTTCTGTGACATGAAATTTAAACCTGATGAAACAGCAAGTTTTTAAATGAGGAACTTGGTTTGCTTCATTTTATGTAAATTTAATTGACTTTATATCTTCTGCTGAGTGAAAAGCTGACCTGTAAATGTAACAGCTTCTGACTCACTGACATATTTGTCTGCTGTCCAGGACCATATAGAATTGTCTTGAAAAAGAAATATGGAGGAATTAGGGGATCTGATGGAAACTTCTTGTGCTGCCCACAGATGTAAACAGACTATCGGTCAAAACAGACCATTGATCTCATTTAAAATTGGGTTGTCAGAGGAATCCAAAACTGTCCCAGCAGGAGACACAATAGAAGGGAAATAGTTGCCCTTCTGGGAAACTGAGGAAGAACATTTGGAGCTTGGGGAAACAGGGCAGTGAATAGATGTAATCCCTGCACTGGTTATGGAATACATGAAAATGCTATTTATTTGAGCCTCTGAGGATAGAGTCTAGAGAGAAATGTGGACCAAAGCCCAGGTATAAGGAAACTAGACTTTGTACATCTGTGAATAATAAATTACATCCACCTTTCTGAGACTAGGAGTGTCTGGGATCATCGCCATTTGATTTGAATCACCCAAGTACCTGACTGAAGAACCTGTTTTCAAATCAACTGGTGCTACAACTTTCTAAGAACAGCCGGTCATATCCATGCATGCAGTCCTTTCTGCTTGCTGTGAAAGAAAACACCTCCAGACCTCTACAGCAGTGAGAAGGGCACTTTGTGCCATAGTCTGGCTGACAGTGTTGGGCACCTCTGGCATTGAAACTCCACGTGTCACCTGTTTCAGCACAGTGCAGTAGGTTTGATTTGATCTAAATGTCCTTGACCTGTCAGACATTCAGATCTCATAAATTAGCACAATGGCTTAATTTGGAAAGGACCTGCAGAGGTCACCGTGTCCAGCCAACCTGCTCAAGCAGGGCCACACAGAGCAAATTTCCCAGGTCCATATTCAGACAGCTTATGAACATCTACAGTGATGGAGAGTCTGCAACATCCCTGAGCAGCCTGTGTCTCACTCCTAGTAAAAATGTGTCCTAATGCCCAGAAGGAATTTCTGTGTTCCAGTTTGTGCCGACTGCCTCTGGTCCAATCACTGGGCACCACTGAAAAGGGCCTGGCTCTTCTTCTTTGTACCCTCCCTTCAGGTGTTTATTTATAATGATAAGATCCATTCTGAGCCTTCTCCTGGCTGAAGAGTCTCAGCTTTCTCAGCTTTTTCTCATAGGAAAGATACTCCAGTCTCTTCATCATCATTGTGGCCCTTTGCAGGATTGTCTTCAATATGTCCAAGTCTCTCTGGTATTGAGGAGCTCAAGACTGGACACAGCACTCCAGGTGTGGCCTCTCCAGTGCTGAGTAGAGGGAAGGATCATTCCACTCAACCTGTGAGCAACAAAGCCAAAGATGCAACTAACCTCTGCAACAAAGGCACACTGCTGACTCATGGTCAACTTGGTGTCCATCTCTTTTGGTCCAGCCACTTTCCAGCTCAGTGACTCCCAGCATAAACTGGTGTACGGGGTTGTTCTTCCTCCAGTGAAAGACAGTGCAGTTCTGCTTGTTGAACCTGAAGTTCCTGTTGGGTCATTTCTGCAGCCTATTTAGGCCCCTCTGGATGGCAGCAGAACCCTCTGGTGTTATTAGCCACTGCTCCCTGGTTGTGCCATCTGCATATTTGCTGAGGTTGCAGTCTGTCCCATCACCTAGATCAATGAAGATAACAATCTCCTATTTCCTGTGGAAAGTGCTAGTTCTGCCTGGGTTTCCCAAACTTCAGCTGCTCAGCAACTTTCAGACAAAATACCTTTATAGGAAAAAAACCCACCTTTTGGGAACTGGACTGATTTAAACAGAAACATTTTTTGAAAAACAAAGTTCTCTAGCCCAGAACAAGACTTGTGGTCATATTAGACATTAATCAGATAACGATTCTTATGCTTACAGTGTTGATCTAGAAAATTCCTATCAGAAGAAATTCCTTTTTCTATGCTGAATCAGGGAGACTAGACTTCAGTGCAGTCTCCCCTGGTGTCAGCCAAATACTCTGTTTTCTTCTGAAAGACCTCTCCTTCCTTCAGAGGACTTTAAAAGGTTGAAAGTCTGGGCTACAAAACATTTTCTTTCTCAGCATTGACACAATAGCCCATGGACAGGGAAATACATGTAAACTCCAGACCATGTAAGCTATTGAGTAAATTCATATTCACCCAAGGGCAGCTCTCATGTTCATTTATAGCTGGTGTGGGTTCAACTAGCTGACCCAGACAAGAATTTGTCCTTAACTTTCACGTAAATATCCTCACAGAAAGCATCTTTCCTTTCTCACTCGTGAGCCAATACCCATTAAAATGTTACACTGGTCTTTATAAAAAAATTACAAAATAGAAATTAGTTTGGGGAAAGATGGCATGACACCAAGTTTGACAGAGCCATGAATCACACTGCTCAGATGAAGGGTTATCCAAAGCCATTAAAAGTGCTTCCACACTTCACACAAAACATTGTTTAAGAGGAACCATTCTGGTTATAGAATCTGCTCTTTGTTTCACCAATCTCATAATGAGCTTTAGCAGGAATTGCTCTTGATTTATGTTGGATCAGGGTCAGAATGGGAACTTCTCTCTCTTTGCACAGTGTTAACATCATGTCATAAACAACTTCAACACCCAAAACTATAGTGGAGAAAGATCCTAGAACAGTTACTGCAGTGTAACTCTAAAATGCAAGTCTACACACATTACACTGACTCTTATTTTCAAAAATATACTTTTGAAATAATCAAAACCCATGATTTTTTCCCCTTATAAAAAGCAGTCTGAGAAAAACCAAACTGGAGCTTAAAATAATTGCTTGAGTTTTTTTATAATCAGAAATCACTCATAAAACCTCAGGATTCAGCGAGATATAACAGCATCTGTCATAGACCTGTAGACAAGTGAACTTCAAATTGACAGGAATAATGTTAGAGTTAAATCTTCTTGGGACTTTATTATTCACAGCAAAAAAACTGATTTAAGACAGCAATCTGGTACTGGAAAGGCAATACTTTGTCAAGTGTTTGATTTCTAAGTGGAAATTTGGTAAACCTTTTTTCTTTGACATAGAAAACATTTAAAAAGTGTTTAAATATGTGTATATAGCAGTGGTGAAAGTCACAGTAAAATTAGAGGGAACAGTTGGCATGAGGAGGTAATTTACTTGACCAAATTCTTCATTTATCCTGTTGACTAACATTGTGTAATTGAGGATTTGGGCTCTTTCCAAATCCAGCTACATCATATATTTCACCCATAAACAAAGAAACTTTCTAACAAGTACTGAAACGCATAATGATGCTTTAAATTGCTCCTGAAATAACTTAGATTTAGAATGACTTGGTAGGAAGCAACCGAATAACACACTAAAAACGCAACTGTTTTCCTCTGGCTTTGTATGAGGAGTGGGGGACAATTTTCCCTATACTTTAAAGTGTTGTGCTATAATACTACTGCTACATTAATAGAAGTGATAGTCTTAAGTGATAGGGGAATTGAGGACATTACTGAGAGTCAAAATGGGACTTTAGAGATGCTGGGAATAAAGCAACCGCTGTGTAATATGAGGAATCCTGTTTTTATCCTGTTTCACAGCTGTTATAAAGGCTATTGTGCATGCTTAAAGCATACTGATACCTACAGGACTATTTTGATCACTGTACTCCATAAACAAAATATAAATCATGGAAACAGATATTTTCTTAGAGGATAGAGAGTGCTACACATATAGAAGTGAGTTCAGACTCAGCAGCTGACAGTACTTATTTGAAATATTTCTTACTTTGAAATCTTTTCCATCCACTTGTACAAAAGTAAGTGAACTATAAGAAACAGGTAAAATCATGTCAATGAAAACAAAACAGGATGTTCAGTTGTGAATCATGCAGGTATATGGAATATCTGTGTCTAAAGACCAACCTTGGAATATGAAATGAGTCAGGCTGAAGCAGTAAAGGCTTATAGTAGTGCAGAAGATTTCAGGAATCTAGGAGGCAAAGATAATTAGCCATGCTTTTTCTTCTTAAGCAGACAGTTTTATTACTCTTTTTTAGCTAAATTAGCAAGTTACGGTGCTACCTCTTCTTAAATATGTTGAATGCCCATAGGGAGGAATTATAACTAGATTTGGTTAATTGAGGTTTAGTTTATCTGCACTTCTGGATACAAATCGTCTTATGATGAAGACACCCTGAAGCACAGGATATAGTGTTGATTTCCTATTCATTATTTGAATAAAAATGAGAGACAGAATTGAGTATAAGTTTTATATTCTTGCCATGAAATTTGGGCAAGAGTGCCATGCTGTGAGATGTTCTTTGCACAAGAGCCTGCCTCTTTATTCACCCTGATAGATAAAGCTGTACTTATAAAAAAAAAAAAAAAAAACCCAAACAATTCTTTCCTAAACTTGGACTATGATGAAAATCCTGGAATAATGTTTTTGTTCTCTTAAAAGTAATTTTCAGAAACTAGTATGAACAGAGATTCTTTGAAAAAGCCCTAATCAGAAATTGGAAGATGCTTGATATATAAAAATGTCCACATCATCACCATTTTCCACACGGTGAACAGAATTTAAAGGAATAACTGGAGTTGAGAAAGGATTGGAAAACTTATTGTACTGCTCTGGAAGTGGATAGTAGTTTAGGGTCTTACACGGTGTAATTTAGTCAGACCATGTTCTTCTGAGCTGCGCTGTTGGCTTTTCAGCTTCTGCTCTACTCATTGCTTTCTTCTGGACTTCTTGTACAACAAGGATGGTGAATTAACAAAGTTTCTTGGTTAGTCAAATACGAGTTTCTCAACTTCCCTCCTGACAGAAAACAGTTCCTAGGCTTTAGGTGACTAAGAGCTTAGTGAATTCCAGAGAGCTGTGCTAATTTGTATGTGTTTTCTTCATTATCAACACCTATCATCATTATTGCTTTACTGCCTCCCATCAAAATTTGTTTCTGAGCAATTGACAATGAGCAGTGACTTTGAAGTCCTTTATTCCTTCACATAATTTCTCAAAAATATGAATTGTGGTTGGAGGCAGCTGTATCACCCAGGGGATGCTCTCCTCCACATTTTAGGGGAGATTGAGACCCTTCAAATAATGTCCAAAGTCAGAACAAGCCTGGAACTTCATTTCAAAAAGGGACTCAGGGTGTGCATACTCATGTGGGTTCTCATTCTCACTTCACTTGTGAATTGTGGGGACTAGAACTGTGTCTGAATGATACCTGAAAATCTTTTAGTCCCTGTGGTTTATCTAGTGAAGTTAAACTACTCTTGTGCAACACTTCTGTCTTTTTTTATTTTTTTTATTTTCCCTCTTAACTGTTTTCTTTTGGTTCTGTGGCCCTTGATTTTCATGCTTTTATACCAAACTCTGAAATAAAGAGAAAGTTTTAGACACTGGGCTTTGGAAAACAAAAACATATCACACTAATCACAGCAATAAATGAAATGATGGCTTCCTTACTGAATGAGGAGAAAGGTGACTGTGCGACATCACCAGTGAGGTTAACAACTTGCAAAACATTAGGGATGATTTGCCATTTTCCCGAGAAAACATATCTTGTCAGAAAAGAGTATTTTGCCAAACACAATTTTTCTATGACTCTCATTTGGTCTTTTTATAAAATCTATGTAAGAAAACTTTGAGTTTTCAAAAGTGGTTTGAGTCCCCAGTTACAGGTTTCTCTTGAATGTCTATAAAAACTTCCACTAAAGTCACAACTCCCAAGGGATAAAGCTGAACACAAGAGCAAGGAGACATGAGAACACTCAGTGAACAGCCAACACAGTCATCCTGGCCAAACCCAACATGTTCTGTACTGTTCCCAACACTGGGCACATTTCCCCTGGGCCTCAGAGGACAATCTCAGAACTAAATATTCCAGAGAAAAACAAGTCTCATTAACAGTGAGTCAAATGTGTGTGTGGGTTTAAGTCAATGGACTAATACAGGGGTAAGTCTGGCCTGGTACCAAGCGAGATGTCTGCGTCTCTTAAAAACTCCTGCAGCCATAAATTCAACTACACTTTCTGAATTCTTGTTATACCACACTCCAGTCCCTCTTCATTGATATAACATTGCCCTTTGCAAAACAGACCTAAGAACACGTTTGAGGTTCTGCAACAACACTTTGGGGTCTTTGGCAGCTGCAAACTGAGTCTGCACCAAAACAACCAGACCATTTACCATCTGCAGCAACAATATAAATCCTGCTTTCATCTGACATCCAGCTATGGGATTGAACCTTTACCTCATGGAAATCAAAACAGATGGACTTACTGTCAAATTCTAGTTCATCATGGAAAGGCAGCAGATCTTGACAAATTGTTTGGATTCACACCTCTTTAGATCTCTGAAACATTTTTCCCCTGGTCAGACTTGATTACCCTCCCTCATATCAGTGTTGATGCCTCTTATTTGGGTATGTTACATTTCTTCCTCCCTTAAACTAAACTTAAGACATCTCTGTGTTATAGCTTCTTATAGCTATTGTTATAGCTGTTGAGTGCATGCATCAAGCAATTATGAGATCACAGTATTCTGTTTTCCCTCTTTTGTTTATGGTGTGGAATCATCCCAGTGTAGCATGAGAGAAATGGCTGCAATATGCCGGTAGAATAAATCAACCTGTTTCTGCTTAATATTTTGCTCTGTTGACTGGCAAATGTCTCATTCAACTCTTGCAGTTTAAGTCAAGTCCACGAGTGTGCACTGGGAGTGACTGCAGTGATCTGGTAACCACCTACAATAGCCTTCACGGCTTCTTATTTTCCTGCTGAATGTGAGACAAGGCTGGAAAGGAAGACAGAACTAGCCAGATGATTTGTATTTAAAAATGTGTTATAAGAAATATGAAAGTACCTGGTGGAGCCCAGTGTGAAGTAAGATAACATGCAGGTACTCCTGAAGTGTCAGGCAGTGGAAGGATTTAATGAAAATTTATTCCAAAGCTGAGAACACTAGACTTACAAGAACAGTACTCCTAACAGTGCTGCAGAAACCCCGGACCTGAAAAAGACACACCCCTCTGTTCTTCCTTGGCTTTTATCAGCGTTGCCTCCCCCCAGGCCTTCCTGAACACGGAGGCCCATAATGTCTGTGAGGGTTTATCTCTCCTCATACAGGACAGAGAGCTTGAAAGCGTCTTCTGGAATGCAGGAGGAAAAAATATCCCGCTATCTTTGAGAAAGGTGCTTCTTCTTAGGCAGGAAAGCTTCTTAAGTGAAACAAGTTCTAATCTTCTCACTGTAAATCTTCTGGAAAGGGTATCTATACTTACACTTCTTTGTTCTTGCAAAGCAATCGCAAACCATGTTCATGGAAAGCACTGGACTGACATCCTTGGACAAGGCACCCTTCTTTATTCACAGACAGGCAACATTTTTGGCAATATGAGTCTTTAGAATATCTCAGCAAAGAGGAGAGAACACAGTCTCCAAATCCATTCAATCAACTAACTCTTGCTCACAGTGGTCCCAGCCCTGGGACAACCTTGTACTCTTACCTGGTTCAGCTCCCCATTTACCCCATAGACTGCATGATAATTTCACTCTCTTTCTGCTCGTACCATTGAGAATAACAATAAGGTAACAACCCCCGAGTCTTTTGTTGCTTCACATCTGCAATGAAACAATTTCAGTGAAAAAGTTTCTTTGGATTGATTCATCTCCCAGGGACTTAACTCAATTATATCACAAAAAAACCCAACTAATCATCCTATTATAATTTGGTCTTGTTTGTTAGGTCGTTACAATCTCACTGGAACCTTTACAGAGTGTTAAAAAAAAAAGTAAAATGCATTGTTTGAAAACTGAGGAGTTTTCATGCTTGTAATGTTTGGTTGTTTGTTTCATCAGCTGTTCAGATGTTCTAGAAATTTTCAACTAATTATCTCACAGGAACAATCCAAAAGGCTAGAAGGGTCATAATATAATATTCATTACAGAAATTTTATTTATTATATTTATTATATGACCCTAGAAGGGTCCTAAAATAGTATTTAGTGCAGAAAAGTGTGTTGAGGAAAGACTCTAAAAAGCAGTCTTTATAGAATCCAACTGTGCTCTCTTTACTATTTTTTTCATTACATATTTTGAAAAATGCATGTAAACATTTTTATGTTCTGTGGTTTATGCAAAATCTGTAATAGAAACTGTTAGTTTCAAGGTTGAAAATAGACTGCCAGTGTCAGCTCATAAATCCTAACATATTTGGTCAGGATGCAAGCTAACAAAGTTGTTGCTTGGTTTTATCAAAGAATAAGACAAGTTTCATTGGATAGACAGAAGATATCACAGATATGATCTTATTTTTGGGGGGAATATTGTTTTGGAAATCTGCTACCAAAGAAAAATTAAAATATTTATGGACACTTCAGTCAGGATTCTACACAGGGGCTTCTAGGTAATGAATATTACCAGTAGCCATTAAGTCACATCATAAAACTTCTCCTTTACCCTCGTCTCATATTATCTGGAGTGCAGCCTACATTGCGATGGGCAGCTGAGTCAGGATGAATGAGTTTGAGTGCTGGAAGCAACCAAGTGGAAGCTGAGATGCCAGTGCAAGCTCGTTTCTCAAAGCAGTGTAAACACCTAAAAGATTTGTTAAAAATAATTATTTTTAAAGAGTTTAGACCTTTACACCCAGAGAGTCATGAGGAAGGATTCTTTTAGATTGGTTAATTCCATCATGTTATGTGTCCTTGCAGAGGTGGGAAGTTTAGTGATCTTTAAGAACTTGTTTTCTGAGCTGTTCCCTCAGAAGAGCTATATAATTTTATTTCCTGTTATTGAAATGAATATTCAATAATTTATATACGTACAGCACAGTCATGAAATGCTATAAAGAGTTACTCATGTAACTGCTTTAGGAATAAATATGGATATTAATTTAGAAACTTCTCTTGGTTACAGATGCAAGTTCAGAAAAGAAAGCCTCTGACAAAAAGTCATATCATCCTTAGGGGCTGCTTACATAAAATTGTACAGAAACAAGCTTAAAAGTAGTTATAGAGAGAATAAAGCTATTTGACCAATTTGAAACAGTTTCACCTATAAGCCCCTGAAAATAGTGAAGGAATACCTCAGAGAAGTGAGTTAGATTTTAAAAAAACCCATTCTGATAAATTCCTGCCACAAAGGCAAAAGCTGGAATCCAGCTCTAATGTGTATGTGATGTTAATTCACATAAAGCAGTTAATAAGATGAGCTGGGAAAGAGCTGTACAAGTGAACAGTAAAAAATGTGGCAACAGCCTAAAAGTTAAGTTTTTCTCTTCCCACAATGGTACATGAAAAGGTTTATAAAAGCCTCTAAGTGGAAAAAACCCTTTGTTTTCTCATTAATTTTATCTTGCCATCACAGCCTCAGATCTCTGCTCAGCCCAACTATAAGTAATATTAATGAGAAAATAATCACACACCAAAATCTGGGGGAAATAAGCCTCACATGTAGGACACGGCATTTGCACTGCATTCCTGGAAAGGCAAAGTAATACTGGATGGAAATTTAATTTGTGTTTTTTCCTGTAATCAGGTAAAATACTATCTTGATTGAAGATAATGATGTCTCTGGTTGAAAACCACAGACTGTTTAGATGATGTTTTCCTGTACAGAGAAATAATGTAATTCTGGCAATCAAATAAAAATAATATTTAATACAGGTTTTAAATCCATAGTAGTCCTAGGATGCCTTCTTTTGGATGCACCTGAACTTAATATTACAGTAATTACTTAATTATCATAGCAATTGCTAAGTTTTGCCATTTATTGATATTTAAATTATCCATGGTAAACACGGGATGTCTAATATGTTCTTTGTTACAATAATTTTGGTATCTTACAATCTCTTTCAGTTGTTTACAATACACAGTGGCACAAAATACAGACTAATTTTTAATAGGGTAATTTCCTTTGGAAGTTCTCCCCTCAAGGACAGGCAGAAAAATGAGAAGCTAAAGTTCAGAGTGTCTATTGTTCATTCATCAGTTTTCTCTTTTCTATCTCCCCCACTTGCATCTTTGATGACAAGAGAGTTAAGGCTAGTAATTTGGGACATTTTTGTCTGTCTTTAATTGCAATTTCCTTATATATCTGGCAGTGAATCCTATGTGACATAAAGAGATTCACTGAACCTGCAAAGACTTTCCAGTGTCATTTAGAAGAGAGAATTTTACGTGACTTTTCCTGTGCATTAGGGATCTCCAGCCCTGCGGGCAGTTTTCCTGAGTAAATGCCGTGGGATTAGGTTGTCTATCCAATATGGACTTGTGTTGGAAAAGAAGATTTCCTTCTTTTAACGGTGTATAGAAAATAAACTGGTTTTGTTTACCGTATTGCTTCCATTTGAACACAGAAGGAAAGCTAATTTTTATTTCCCAAGCATTTATTATCACCTCTTTGACATAATGGGCTAAGGGGCAAGTGAAGTTAAATCATCTCAGCTAAGTGAAGGTGACATTAACCAGTTTTACTGTGAACGGCTTGTCAGACATTATTAAGCTTTGCCTAGGTCCATCAGGGCTTTGAGCCTGTTAATAAACATTGTCACCAAAAGAAGGGAGCAAAAATTACTACAAAACAATTTTCCTATTTCAGAGAGCATAAAGGCAAATATTTTTTTCTTGTCTCTATTAAGCTTGTAAGTTGGAAAACAAAAAACACTGGCTTTGGCAAGAAATGTGCCCCCTCAAATTATTTTTTGTATTTTTTCAAGAAATTTGAGCAGTAAATATGATAAAATGGTTGAAAGACTAAATTAATGTTGCCTCCAGGATGCCTAAATCTCAGTTCACCTATTAAAACCATTCATGACAACACATTTTGCGTTTTATGCTCCCTGAGCACATCACTTCTTGAAATATCTCTCATTCCCAAGCTGGAGTTATCTGAAACACTCCTCCTAATGTGTTTGAACAGTTAAACTAGCCTAAAGCACTATAACTTTAATGCATTATAAATGAATCACTATGGATACAGGGTGTCTTGATAATCCCAAGTATTTGCCTTTGTATTCCATTTTGATATCTGTGATGTTTGCCTACCCAGCAGAAAAACAAGCTTCATAAAATTTGATTATTTTATTAGAGCAGCCAAATTAAAAAGTTAAGGGGATAATGAAATACAAGACAAATTGAAATAGTAAAATTTACCATCTGCCCAGTTCTCGCAGGTGATGCATTCATGAATCTTGTAACCAGCTAAGAGGGGACTGACAGGTCAAACCCTGCAGCCTGTACCCAGGATTGCACCACCTGCTCTTGGTACAGGATTCAGCCGTGGTTGCACTGCAAACACATCTGTCTCCCATGCATGAGGGACCAAGGAAGAGAGGAATGCATCCTGCAAACTTCCAGCTGTCTTTCCTGCTGTGTGCTGGCATGACTGCCAAAAGCCATCTGTCACACAAGCCGAGTGTGGAGTCGATTTCAATAAAAAAATGTGGTTAAAAGGTAGTTGGCTGTTCACCCTGACTTCGCAGTTTCTTATCTAGAGATTCCTCTGATTTGTGGAAGGCATCTGTCTGAATGCTAACTAGGCAAGGACTGCAGGGTTTGGCCCAATATATGAAAATCAGGCGGAAAACCTTATCTGTAATTACAGTTGGCGAGGCAAGAGGGGTGGTAGTCCCCTCTTCTTGCCACCTACAGCTCTCTCGCCACCGTGGATTGATATTGTACACACATCACTGATTGTATGACAAAATGACACTCATCCACCTGGACAGCCTCTTTCCCATGCAAATCAGCATTGCATCTTTTACAGCTTAGGAAATTAGTCCCTCAGGAGTTAATCCACCACACCCACTAAAATTTCTCTGTGAGGAACTGCAGCAGATTTAGGTATGAGATTCTAAGGATCATTCAGTCAACTCTAATTCCAGAGTCAGAAAACAAATGGTGTTTAAAGCATGAAGCACCTATAGAGTTTTTATGGATTTCTACCCCTTTATGAGTGGGAACATTTGCTGTAGGAAGGGAACTGCACAGTTTGTGGATGGATGTGCTGTTTCGTAAATTTCAACCCTACATGAAGGTCATGGAGTCCAGATTAATAATTAGATTTTCTTCACATCCAAGATCAAGTGAATGTCATGAAGAGCAGCTTCAAATTCACAAATTCTGCTGTTATTCTGCAGATGAACCTGGAATCATAACAGCCAATATTATCTTACTAGCAAGGTTTTTGTCAGTTGGAAATATGCAGTATGACAGGACTGTTTTTGCCTCTGCTGTGTAACAGATTTAGTCTGACAGAGAAGTCAATAGTAAGTGTGTAACGACTTGCGTCACAACCAGTTTTCTGCTCCTGCTTGTCTTATCCTCAATCCCTTTGAGCCCATCTTTCAATGAAGCATCTTAAAATCCTCAGATGTTACAATTCCATACATACTTGAACATGACTGTTACTCCTGCTAATTAACACCAACCAACACAGTTCCTTAACAGAAAATGTAAAAGTAACAATTGTTCTGGTTTTGCTCTTTTGTTCATGACATGAAATAAGCTTCTCTGCATTTTACATTTTTCCTTCATTATCTCTCTTGGCTCTGCTGCAGGAAATCAAATTGAACTTAAGCTTGAGTCCTACTCACTTGTCTCAGTTTGATCTCCAATATTTTCTTGGACTTTCACCTTTTTGGAACATTTTGTCTCCAGAGTAAACATCTGTGGAACTACAAAGTAAAGAGAACTGTCTCATGATCTATAAAGAGAATCTCACAAAATGCAGTCTCTCCTTTTGAAGTACATTGTTGTCAGGTGTGCCTGGGTGAGGAACACGGCCACAAAACTGAGCTCCTTTGCTTGTGTTGTTCTCTTCCCACATTGCAGTTGCATGACAGGTACATATATGAACATTTGACTTCAGAAAGAAAAATATTCCCTTCCACACTAGAGGATCATGTTCATTATTTTGCCCAGAGTTAACATCTTTCCATATAAACTACCCTTTTTTGAAGTGTTTCTCCCCAGGAGAAACAAAGGCTGATGACGTAAGTAGAACACTGGGACAATACATGACCCCAGAGATGAAGCAGACAAAGTAATGGAATAGAGGGAGTATAATCATTGTAATTTCTTAAATAGCTAATTGAAGCCCATGAAAAATCCACTACTTGTCCATGTCAAGCTTTCATGTGCTATGCTCCTTTGGTGGTATCTTTATATCTCTGTGACAGGAGAGAGATGCTTTTCAGACTCTATAGTATTTTATATAAGGTCTACTCATCTTCATTCTGGTTACTGAAACCTGCTATACACCCTTCCTGATACGTTTCTTCCAAACCAACCAAACCTTCATGGAGGTGACACTTCCCTCTTGCTTTTCTCTGCCCAGCATCCTTTTTGCCATGTTTCACTATGCAGTTTTTTGAGTGTCAACTTCATCCCAGTTTTGTCACCAGAGGTCCAGAGAAAATACTGATATGTAAATGAGGACTATACTGGTTTACAACTCAGTTGCTTCAAACCTGGTTTTGGTGGGGTTTGTACTCATCCTTTTTTTTTTTTTTTTTTTTAATTGAAAAAAACCCTAGTTATCTACAAAAGTTTCTTCTTGTTTTCCCTATCTGTATAGTTTTGCTCCTCCATTATACTTCCTGAGCTTCCCACTCCCTGAGAAAAATAGCAGAAGAAGCGTGATGCCCTTCATAAAAGTCAACAGGAGATATGCAGAGACTGTCCATTAAAGACATCCCTTGGAGAAATTAAACTGTCAGGAGCAGTTTACAGTCAGCTTGGTTTGTGGAGAGTGATGGCTCCCCAGGTGATGAGAGGGTGATCATGGCTAGACTCTGAAGAGGGCTCATGTTCCTGCTTTGGCACAGGCTCAGATGCCCTCTGGTCTCACGTCTGCCCTTCATGCACCCACAGGAAGGGGCAGGGAGGCTGTACAAGTGCATGTCAGAAGAGAAAAACAGAGAGAACCTAAAAATTCAGTTTACTGCAGAATAAATATCACCAACAAATACCAGCAGCACATGTAGCTCTGGTTTCCCAGGTCACCTGCAGTGCTGGAAGTACTATAAATGCCTCTTTGGGAGGCTTCAAAGAGGCAGACCTCTTGGTTCAGATAAGGCATTCAGGACACTTCAGTTGGCCTGATGATGCTGAGATGCTACCTACTGTAGGAGACCCATGTTCAGAAAGGGGTTGTAAATCCCTTTTCAGAAGGTTATTTTCCTTGGCTTGGTGGGTACTGGGCATTTCAGGTAAGAGGGGTGTCTCAGGGGATGTAGAGATAGGCCAAGATGGGATGTGGGCCAATGCTTAGGAATGCAGGAGAGCTGCTATTGAACAGTCCTTGAGCTTCCCAGAACCTCAGCAGAGTCCAATGAAAGGGTTGTGAGATTTAGTCACTGAAAAGCAAACCTATTACAGCTAAAGCAGTATGATGAAAGCAGGAATCAATACAGCCACTAGAGGATTTACAAAACTTTCAGAGAAATAATTATTTGTTTTAGTTATATTTCCCCCACAGCCTAGTGATCGCAAACGGGTTTCTATTTCTCTGCAGTGTTCTCTGAAGAAAGTATTTTCTTAATTTCTTTAAAGGTATTTTAAGTTCCTAACTTCCCTTTAAAACACTGTACAGGGAATGGCACCTTCAGCTGCCAGAGAGCTGTTGTGTACAACTGAAAAACTGTGCCTGCAGAGCATCCTCCTGTGAGTAGGGCATGTGAGCATGGAGACCTCAATGAAGTCTCATACAGAACCCATGTATTCTTCTTGAAGGTGAATGAAGTATTTGGCTGTGCACAGAGGTCACCAGGAAAGTCCAGTCAGCATCAGAACCTTGTCCTGGCCTGACAAAGTGCTGAGACACAAGGTGAGCTTCTCTTCACTTGAAATGGATGTACTAACTGGAATGGTTTTGGTGCCTGTATCTATCTGTGCATCACCTTCCATCTCTTATAAAACATCTCTTTTGTTACAGTTCATCTTTATGTTTATCAATAGCATTATCTGATTAAATAGTGAAAATAACCACATTTTGACAACTTCATAAGCAGCTCTTCATTGTGAGTGATGGCTGATTTCCTTCTGACTCACAGTATTTTCTCACTGTATTCTGAGAGAAAGTTGCTATTAGAGGGCCTAAAAGGATTTGACATAGGAAGAAGATGTTAATAATAAGGAAGTCAAATGTCTAGTTGACTGCCTAGCCTGCTATACGCTAGAAGTACTAATAAGCAGTTGTGTTGCAAAGCCAAGAACGACTCCTTTGTCTTTTACTGCCCTTAAAAGGAAGAGCTGCCTGAGAGCCATGCTGTTATTCTTGGCAGACCGCTGCAGCTCAGTTCTTAGTGAACTTCAAGAAATGGAAATACAAGGATAAGGGGCACCTAAACAGGAAACCCGCTTTCCCCTCCTTGCATTGCCTTATGGACAGACATCCACCGGAGTTACCTCCTCGTATTCATTCTCTTGAACAGCTTACAGACTCAGCATTGTTATATGACCTTCTAACCACACATGCACAACAAAGGATTGCTCAATGCTTTACAGATGCATTTCCTGTAAGAGACAATAGCTCAGCTCAGAAGGAAAATTGTAAAAAAACAGTGTAGTTTTCCTTGTCTACATTTTTTTTTTAAATAGTAAGAGGCTTCTCTCACTTTATATTAACATTTTGTGTAGGTTGTTAGCCACTTTTAATAGGAAACAAAACATGATAAAAACGTAGTTCTGATCTTAACATCAATATGATCACATTGTAAAGGCATTTTTTCAGTCCAGTATCATCTTGCTTTAGCAGCCAAAGTTCTGTGCCTGGAATGAGGATATGCTCTTTAGCCTATTTTATCCCACCTCCTACTAGATATAGGGCAAGAAACAATCCTTTCTTTAGCTCTCATTAATTAGCCCAAAAACTATTTGTTAACTACTGATCATTTAAAGGCCAGATTTATTCTGTTACACATGAAGTTGTAGCCCACACTGGATGCACATTAATAATTCAACTGAGAAATTCATTAGAGGTTTAAATAATTCCTAGCAAGCAGATATCTTTTCCTGGAAAAGAGAACTACCTAGCGATAGATGTGGTCTCCTGTAGAATTCAAATAACAGGAGTTATGCTCACTAATGCTCACTATTTCATTGGGTAACTGTTTACAGCAGACCTGTAACTGAACTCTGACTGGTAAGCCTTCATGTTGGGATTTGTGTAGAACTCAGTTACAGACTGCAAAGGTTTAAATCTCTTGATTAAGTTATTTGTAGCTTATAGTTTAGACACCTGGAATCATTGCACATTTCTATCACTGCTAATTGGATTCTAGATTGCACTATTTTGCTGTGTTTAGCAAAGAGAGAACTGGTATCCTGCTTCTCTGCACACTGTTCAGTAGGCATGGGATCATTAATGTGAAATACTGCACAGCTGGTTTGCAATTCATCTTAGAGATTAACTGCAGTTCCTTAATGGTCTTGAACTTTTAGTTTAAGAAAATAAATAATATAAATCCTTCAGCGAAGGACAGAGTGCTGGAACAAAAGGGCCCATTCCTGGCAGTAGGGTTATAAAAAACCCTGCTCGAAAATGCCTTTCTTCTTATTAGACATTACTTTGTTCCTGACATCATTTCTTGGAGTAGAATTATTATCACCAGCCAAATATTTTGCAAAACACAGAGGGTGCCAAGGAATTATCTGAGCATGTATGTCTGTATTACTGAAAGTAGCCAGAATAACTTAGAAATGCCAGCCAAAGTTCTCCAGCTAAAGTGACACCAAGATATCACATTAAATTTTTTTTTTACTTTTTCTTGAGTATGAAATTCAAACTTCTTTATAGCGAGGTTCTTTTTTGCTGTCTATTAGGGTCATATTTCAGAGCAGTAGGCAATAAACTGTTTGGGAGTTTAATTATTTTCCTTTTATTAGAACATTTTGGGCCAGTGAACTAGAATATCCTGACCCATGATCAACACTTCAGTGGGGAGTGTCAGCTAAATTTCTACATAGGCCATAAAAATGCCAGGAATTTGCTGCCTGCACAAAAATCTTTCTATACATTGCTTCCTATTATTGGTGTCTGACTGCACTATCATTGATGATGACAAAAAAGTCTCACACTTATTAATGAAAATAATTTGTCTGCTATGTTGCAAGTCTCCAGAAAAGCCATTGCCAGGTTCATTGTGAAGGCACACCACCAGTCTTTTCGTGTTCCTGGTGGAGTCTGACAGCCTGTGACTGGAATATCAGCAAGAGTTGCAGGTTCTCCTGGGAGACAGATTTGTAATGTATCCCCTAATATGAGAACAGGGTCAGTCAATTAAATGAAAAGAATGGTAAGTTTAAAAGACGTGAAAATCTCTCTTTTTGTATAGGTTAGCACAGACTGTCAAATCCATTTACACAGAGAGTCAGCAGGTCAAATATTATGGCTGGATATTTAAAGAGTTTGGAACATATCCTGCCAATTTTCTTGCAGTGCAATGATAATTAGACACTGTCTTGCCAATCTTCAGGTTCCAAGAAAAAGGTCTTTGAACTTCACCATGTACTGGGTGAGTTTCAATAGAGCTGTGAGAACCAAGAGAGAAGAAAATAATTCTCAAAGATCAAACATATAGTAACAAAGTGCAGTAATATTCCTGTTCCTACTGATTTCTCATGGGAGCTGGCTACCAAACCTTCAGTGATGACCCTGAAATCCTCCTGTGTTGTGTTTTGACTATGACTAAAGAACATGAAATTGAAACTCCTGTGGGAAATCTTGTGCTCTGTGGGGAAAATTATCAAAGGAAGAAAGAACAAAATTTAAGGAGCATAGTGAAAGGTGCCAGTATAGCCCAAGTAGGAATACATAGACCCTTTGGAGTACATGGATGCAGTTGAAGGGCAGAGTCCCTTCTAACCTGAAGCACATTTGAGCTGGATTCTGTAAGTCACTGGTTGAAGAGGACATCTATGCTCTCCCAGCATCATTCCTATCCCCTATAGGATACCTGTAAGACTTCTAGCATGCAGTTCAGTGGAAGTTTGACTTACGGGATTTGATGTGCAGATGTTATGTTATATATTCCCATAAATCTTTTATTGTTCCACTTTTTTTTTGTTTCACCTGAAACAGTGTTTCTCTGTTGAAAAGGCTTTGTTTCTTCTTAATATAAGTAAGTAAGTATATAGCAGGGGTGAAATACGAAATATAGGTTGCTTCATGCTACAAGTTGTATCACAAAAATCAGAGTACAAGTGGGAAAGAAACATCAGTGAGAAATAAAATTGCATCGAATGAGGTGGAAACAGGACCATGAGACACATCACCAATTCAAGAAAAGAAATACCTACTTGGTACAAAAACCAACTACCAAAGAGAAAGCAGTGAAACTGATGATACTGTCTGGGCAGTAACCCCAGGTGTGACTGTGGTTTTATTATAGGTTTTTGTTACAGGGGGATATTTACTAAGGTTGCGGAGTTTTCATTATTAATAACCCATATCACAGACAATGGGGTCAGGTGGGACTACACGCAGAAAATTATTTAGGTAATTTCCCTGATGTGTTACACAGTGACTCACACCTCCATTATTCATGCCAGATTTTTGACGGCACTGTTTATACATCCCTATAGTGAAGGACATTCCCTTTCATGCCAGTTTTTGTGAGTGCTTATGTCTTTTTCTTCAAAAATGTTTCCCAGTTACCTACCACAGTTTCCATTACTGAGTTTAGAACACACTGTCTCTTCTTGTACAAACAGTGGATAGGGAGAGATGATTGTCCCAAACCTATTTGTGTAAGGATGACAAAGTGTGCTTTGGCTTTCATATGTCAGGCCAAGATTTCAGCCTTTCAAGTATAAAATCATCCATTTCATTTACAAATGTATCAAATGCAATTTACCATCCTTAAGTCACATGGAATTTGTTATGTGATTTTAAAATATCTCTTTTCAGATTGAAACGTCCCTTCTCTGTAACCAACCAATAAAAAGCCCAAACAAAAAAGATCTGAGAGGCTGTGCTAAGGCTTATAACACAGGGGAATGTTGTGGTCTGGAGTTCACTGTAGCTGTAAGACATGCTGTGATAGAGTCATTTTCTCTACTAAATTTTCAAATTGCTATGACAAGGCATTCAAACTTGTGAAAGAAAGGTTGTAGATCTCTCACGGCGTCAGTGCAAAGAAATGTTTATATGCACACCATGTGAGTATTTGAATAAGGAAATCATTCTGCAAACGTAAAATGTGCAGAGAAAGTTCTCTCTTTTTGTTACTGCTGTTTTGTACTCCACCCACCTATAAAGTTTCTGTATCACTGTAGCATGCACAGCTCTTTCTTTCCATTCATTCAGCTGTAATCTATTCAAATGTCTAGATGAAGGGATCTTTCAGAGGACGCTTCTTATTTTTGTAATGAGAAACCTTACCAGTAAATTCCTATGGGACGTAGACTAACTTTTTTCTCACAGTAAAATCCAAACCATTTGGTGATGTATTGGGTTTGTGTAGCCAGATTTTGGTAGAGGGGGGGCTACAGGGGTGGCTTCTCTGAGAAGCTGCCAGAAGCTTCCCCCATGTCCGACAGAGCCAATGCCAGGCAGCTCCAGGACAGAGCAGCTGCTGGCCAAGGCTGAGCCCATCAGTGACAGTGGTAACACCTCTGGGTTAATGCATTTTAAAAGGGGGGAAAGGACTGTGCAACTGCAGCTGGAGAGAGGAGTGAGAATGCATAAGAGAAACAACTCAGTAGTGAAGAAGGCAGGGCAGGAGGTGCTCCATGCACCAGAGCTGAGATTCCCCTGCAAGCTGCAGTGCAGATCGTAGTGAAGCAGCTGTGCCCCTGCAGCCCATGGAGGACCACAGAGGTGCAGAGATACACCTGCAGCCCATGGAGGTCTATGATGGAGCAGAGATCCAGCTCCAGCCTATGGAGGACCTCATGCTGGAGCAGGTGGATGCCCGAAGGACATTGTGACCCTGTTTAATGCCCTGTCCTTATCTCAACCCATGAGTCTTTTGTTCTATTTACTCTCCCCTGTTCAGCTGAGAATAGTGACAGAGCAGCCTGTTGGGCTGGAATCCTGCCAGTGTCAATCCTCCACAGGTGACAGACACACTATAAAATGAGACTTCATGTAACACCATGTCACAAACTCTTCACAGCAAAAGAGACAGGTAGGCACCTCTCCTGCCAACTACTAACAACGTCCTTACTCCCTTCAGCTCTTCCTGGAGTTGGCACTTCCAATAACATCTTTAAGAGAAAAAGGCTTGTGATTTAGGATAAATATTTTGTGAGAAAGTGATTTATCTACCTATGCCAAGTTCAAAATCCTGTTGCTAATCATGAGTGAGTTGGTGTACCAGGATAAATTACTGTATTTATGTTGCATTTAGTTACTGCAGTTAGGATATTCTTAGAGTTTCACTATTGAAGACAAAGCTAGCAACTGTCCCAGATCTGGCACTTCTGGGCCTGGAGCTAGTTTGGATTTGCAGGCTGTGGATTATAGCAGTGTGTCGAAGCCTCAGGGTTTAGATTATATCTCTGCACTCTGATGATTGGTTGGGGGGTGAGACAGCACAGCGTGGAGAAAGGGAGAGGAGAAGCTGGACTGCAACAAGAGAAAAAAGACCCAAATAGCCAGCCCTAACACTGAGAGCTGCTGCCACCAAAGCCCATGACATGTCAGGTCCATTGGTTGCTCCACTCTGTGGAGTAATACCTTGTCCATGAAATGGCTCCTTCCAGTGTAATGAGAGAAACCACTACGAGACACCTATATTGACGTTTACTTAACATTTGCTGTGCAAAGATAGGGCATAGACCTACAAGTCATTGTCTGTCAGAAACAGGAGCAAATAGCCCATTCCAGGAGTTCTAGATCATTGTGTACTGGAGGAGCCAAGAGTATGCTGAGCATCAGGAAACATCAGAATGGTGGTCCAAGCTCCCTGACTGCAGAACAAACACAGGAACAGCTCAGCCACTGACTTTGTGACTCTGTAGTTTTCAACTCCTGCTGAGAACTGACATGATATTTCCATGACCTTCTTTAACTGGCATGGCCACCAAGAAGGGATTCCAATTCTGTCTTCTTCCCAATCATTTGCCTTCTTTGTCCTTCATGACATCTTCACTCTGTCCTCAGGCCACCATAGGTGCTCACAAAGGGTCATGAGTTCATAAGAATAGATGAATTGGAGTTCAGATCAGGAAAATAAAAAGCAAAAACGGAGACTGGACAGGTGTAAGGGAAAGAGAAGTCACTTGCATGAGCATAACAGTGGCTTGGCACTTCTGCAGTGGCTTAGATACTGGTAGCAGTTATGGACTATTGGTTACATGTCATAACACCAAGTCAGACTGAAACCTGTGATTGTACCATCTCCTTCTGCTGCCTTGGCTTCCAGTGAAGGAGGCCATTGTCTGTCAGCTGTAGCCTGAATATCTGCCTAGACACATCTGGTAATTTGGCCAGGGAATAACCACTGGAAACACAAGCAACATCCAGCTAGTTAAAGCATGTTACCTAATTTCCATCCAAGGTTACTGACAAACAGGCCCCAAATGAAATCCAACCCTTATCATGGTGGTGTTGTTTGGGTTTGACCTTGGCAACATGCCAAGGCCTCTCAGAGCCGTGAAGAGTTTCAGCAAAGGAGTGGGGGGAAAAAAAAACCTTAAAACTGAAACTGATATATATATATATACAAATTAACAACATACATATGTACAAATATAAAGAAAAAAACCACACTAACTTTATCCTAAGCTTCCCTCCCAAAACCACACAAACTCCACCACCCAGAACCCCAGAGAAACACACCCCAAAAGATGTTTCCTGGGAAGAACAGCTAGCAAAGAGAGGGATAGAGCAAATCCAAACAAAACAATAGTATTTTACTTCCCAAAGACCAAAAGTGATGTGGATATCTTGGCACAGGAGCGGTGAGGCCTGTTGCTTAGAAAGCAGCAACAGCATGTCCTCTCACATCACACCAGGGGAGAAGAAAAGGGAGGAGAACACATCTCCACTGGTTTTATAGTTAATCTGATGTCATATGATATGAAATATCTAGTTGGTTGCTTAAGTCAGGTGATACCTGTCCCTCTGAGTTTACAGAGAGCCCTACAGCCCAAAACTGAGGCTTGCTGAAGACCTATACTAAGGCCTTATTCTGAGGGTTTTTGGGGTTTATCAAACCCATCACACATGGGCAGTTCTTTTTCCTCTCTGGAAGGCAGTCTCACTTGCCTTCGAAAATAGAGCCCCTGAGGGTGGACTGGCTGCCCTCAGACATTACATCACCCAGAAATAGTGACTTCCTCTTAATGAAACCCTAGGGCTGACTACCAATATCTAAAAACTCATATGCATTTTACTTGAAAATGTGATAGAGACTTGTTACTGTTTTATCACTAATTCTTAATTTTTATTAAAAACAAAATGAATGTTTTCTTTCCTTTTTTTTTTTAAATTTATATTTTAGTCTTACTTTTGTGTTCAAGACTGTTATTGAAAATTTAAGCTGAGATAATTTTTCTTTCCTTAGAGATGCAGAACACAGGAATCAAAGTTGAATCACTGTATTTGAAAATAGTCAAACTATTTTTGATTGGTTACTATTTGTGATCATCATCATTCTCCTAACAGAGCAGCTCTCTTTTTCTCTTTAAGCTCTCTTTTAAGTTCTTTTTAAACTTTTCCTTCTCCTTTTCAATTGGCAGTAAAGGTAAACTAGTTCTTCTGCCCAACTCATCTGGAAAATATGTAAATTCTTTTTAAACGGGTGAGAAATCTTCAATAGACTTGTAATCTCCAACTCGACTTTATTACATACTGTCTGCAATTTCATATTGTCCACAGCAGTGATCTTTGCATCCTTATATCAGTGGAGATCCTGCGGAGCAGAGGGCTGTACATATTTTATCCTTTCCCTTCTACCTTTTCATGCCGTGTTGCTTTCAACATGCTTTTTCTATCTTTAAGCATAATGGTTCTGAACAATTAGGAAAGACATGGGTACTGTTTCAGAAAAGTATGAGGCACACAGCCACTTTTAACTAGGTGAACAACCTGAAAAGGAAAAAAAAAAAAAAATAAAAGGAAAAAGACTTGTGTGCCTGAAAGCTTTGATTTAGCCCCCAACAGTATCAGTTAGTCTCATAAAAGATACTAACTTTCCCCACAAATCATACTTTGCTCATTGGAGCATTACATGGCATACTTAATTATTGTAATCACACTGGGGATGCTGGATTAAAAAGCCTACAGACATTTAAAGTAGGATTAATGTCCTTGCATTACAGCGAAAACTGATGTAACTTTCATGCCTCTGAGAAACAATTTTGTGATGGAAATAATGCCATTTTAATTCTAAAATGTTTAAATGTCTGCTTGGTTTGAGGAAAGATTCTTCTTGCTACATTTTCTCAGCTTCAAAGTTCTGGAGTCTCATACAGAAATCATACAACAATTGGATTCTCAGACTTATTTCCTAAGGAAATGAGCCTTTATGTGTTCCTGAACTCTATCTATCAGTCTCTCAACTCCTCTGCAAATTTTGAAAATACTAGCCAATTTCAACCAAATTTTGAGAAGGCTAGAGGTCTGAAAGATATTATATTCCTAAGGTTGTGCAGAAATTGGGAGCTGAGTAGAACAGAAAGATTTAAATTAGAGCTCAGTGAGACAGAGGCAAAGGACTCAGGTGCTATCGACAGTGCCTGGCAGCAGCTGGACATGTCATGAGCTCACAGAGCCAACCTGTACATCTGCATTAGCCACAGCCCAGCCAGGACCACCCTGATGTGTCCTGGAAATGGAAGGGAAGGTGGAAGTCTTGGATCAGGGAGGATTTAAGGGTCAGAAGACACAAGTCATTATGCAAAAGGAGTTAGTTGTGCTGTGTCTGATACAGGTTTGACTATTTTGTCTGCAAAGAGACAGAGATTGTTACTGGTCAAAATTTCTGAAAAGAACCATAAAGTCTCCATTTTTGGAGGTTTTCAAGACCAAAGTGCATAAATCCATGAACAGTCTTGTCTGACCCAAAGCTGACCCTGCTTTGAGCAGCAGGTTGGGCTAGAGTAGCCCTTCTAACCTGAATCATCTTGTCATCCTCTGTATCTATGGAGGTAAGTTTGCCTTACTGTGTTGCCAAAAGCAGAGTACAGACAGGTTCATTTAGCCCAGATTTTATTATCTGTCAACTACCTTTTGAAAGGCCTACAGATTTTTTCAATACCAAAAAAAAAAAAAAAAATATTGCAAATGTTTAATATTTATAATGTGCTAATATCCAGAGATGCTAGCCAAGGTCAGAGACTAAAAGAAGAATGAAGGTAATTTAGTGGCTAAATATTAACCTACAGCAGAGGAAATGAGAGTTCATTAAAGTCTCCATATATGAGTTTATAGAAGTAACAGTGAGTAGGAGTTATCTCATGTAATTTTAGCCCTTCAGAAATTAGGTAGCTCATTTAATGTGACTTTTTAGATGCCCTCATGGGTCAACAAAAAGACAAAGAGTTCACAACTGGTTTCTGCAACATATTCTGGTGGGGTGGGCACTTTCTTTCCATTGGGGGAGATAAGAGAGATAATGGCACTGTGTGGTTTCACAGTGGGTTGTGCACATAAATACATCCCAGACTGTAAGATACCCAGATCCTGTCTAAGCACCTTTGATAAGTAATTGCCCTGTTTTCATGTGTGTCTGCACATGTGTGTGACTGCAGTGGATATGACAGAAGAATGGAAAAGTTTCTTACACAATGTTATGTCTAGGTCAGTAAACACAATACCAAAACACACAACAGTAGCTTGTCTTTAAAGTCAGCTCTAAATTCTTTTATTCCTCCTGGCACACCCACTCAGTCTCACCCCCTAGGCAGTCAGAAATAAGTAAATTAATATAAGACAAATAGAAAATTGACCCACTTTGATGAACTAAAATGAAAAAAACCAGCATTGTCCCATAACTGGTTTCATCTGGTACAATAAATTTTCTTTCTAGTAGCTTGTACAGTGCTGTCTTTTAGATTTAGGATGAGAATAATGTTTTAGTTGTGAACAGTGCTAACACTAAGTCAAGGCCTTTTCAGCTTCTCATACTGCCCTGGCAATGAGGAGGTTGGGAGTGTACAAGAAGCTGGGAGGGGACACAACCAGAACAGCTGACCCCAACTTGCCAAAGGAATATCCCACACGGTATGGCATCATGCCAACAGTAAAACTGGGTGAGGTTGGCCAGGAGGGGCCATCGCTGCTCAGGGACTGTCTGGGCATTGGTCAACAGGTGTCAGTTGCACTGTGCATCACTTGTTTTGTGTGTTCTTTTACAATCTGTTAAATTATTTCCCCTTCCTTTTCTGTCCTATTAAGCTTTCATTATCTCAACCCAGGAGTTTTTACCTTTTCTTCTGACTCTCTCCCCCACTGCATTGAGGGGAAGTGAGTAACCAGCCATGTGGTGTTTAACTGCCTGCTATGTTAAACTATGACAGTCCTTTTTGGTGCACGATGGGGAGCATGAAGCGTTGAGGTAATGATAGATCTGATCACACCATGTTAAAAAAATATTGTTGTAAGTATTTATTATATTAGTTTAATACATTCTGGTCAGACTGTTGCTTTATATACTGTCAGCGTTTTTGTGCTTTTCTCAGGGTTGTGCTATCTAACACCTTACTAGCTGTATAAGTTCCCTGTTGTGCTGTTTATCATCTCTGGGGACTGGATTAAAGTTATCATTTTCCCATACTGTGTAAAACTGGCTTATGATATGATAAAATTACAGGTCATGAGACTAATCTGGTATTTGTAGTTAGCATTGCTGTCATCTTCCTGCTGCAAGAACTGTCTCTCAGGAACTACATTCTTTACCTTTACTCCTCAGAGAGGCAATCTGTGGTTGGGGGGGTGGGAGGAAACAGGCAATTTCCTCTGCTCCTTCACCTTCCCCTTCTCCTCCAGGCCAGTTACAACAGCTTTTGAGCATCTTCAGTATTCTTGGGATGTTCAAACCAACATGTACATATTGCTATGTCTCAATTCTTGTTTAAGTTTAAAAAACTATTTAAGTATACATCACAAAGAGCTTCCCCAAGGTTGAATAGTTATGTGTGGGGTAGTATGGGCAAATGCATTGGACAGTGGACACATCCAATGGTTTAAAACTTCCCCACTGAGCAAGTGCAGAATCCTGAAAATCTCATGATATCTTTGGGAAAAGTATGCTGTCACCCTGGCAATTCCGGAGAGGCGCAAATCACTGCAGTGTCCTGGAGCCTTGCCCATGCCCACCGAGCCCTGTTCAACACTACTCAGTGCCCTCAGCGGGAGAAGCAGGTATCTGAATCTGATGACAAAATGACAGGTACTGTGACCACTCCAACCCCAGCGACAGGCACTGCAGATGACCCAGAGAAACAGCCCGTGTTGGTCATCAGGCACACCTAAATACAAGAAGAAATACTGGGTGAGAAAGTCAGCTTGTTTAATAAGGGAAGTAACTCCCACTAAGAAGGGGAAGGAGGAAAAAGTGAATGGGGTAGGTTATTCTGAAACAAGACTATCACAAGAAGAGGAGGAGGAAGAAACAGATCTCAAATGAAACCGTAACCACCTAATACCTATTCCTGAGTGAACTGCCAGATACATGAAAATATTTCACCTATGGTCCAGGTGAGCACATTGTCATCTGATTGCTCCCCTGCCCAGGGCTGGTAGCCTGGAATTAGAGGATAGGAAAGCCAGCCAGCTGCAGTCCCTTTCTAGAGAATGTGCATTGGCAAAGCAATTGAAAAAGGGGCACAAACCTTCAGCCTTTGAAGGTGACTCCTGTCAAGCGTGAAGGAAAGGTATCCCTTCAAGGAAGTTATTACATGGCACTCAGGCAAGTGGAACACCTTGGAGAGAGGTATCCAGTACCTGAGGGAATAAACCACACTGAAGGTGATTTATGATGACTTGCACAATAAGCAGTTATCTAAAGGTCCAGATGAAACCAAGTGTACACAACCCATGTGGCAGAAGTTTGTACAGAGCTCACCATGGTCGTACACCAGCTCATTGGCAGTAATGACCTGGGAAAACAGAGAGGGACAGACGCTGAATTGACGGGTCAACTTCAGCTATAAGAAGAAAGTCTCCCTGCCTCACTACATGCCTTTATCTCATCTGGGAAGAAACTGTCTTGGGAGGTCCAGCAATTCAAAGAGGATATGTCCTACTCCCTGCCTATATGGATCTGTATCTCCAATATTAGGAGTAAATGTTCCTCTGTTCAAGAGAGAAGATAAAGTGGGTACACACCACAAGCTAACCTCTGGTTTTACCTGCATGACCATGGAAAGGACATGAGGAAGTGGGATGGAAAATGGGTACCCTAAAGGCATGGATACATCAGTTGCAAGGTAAAAAAAAAAAAAAATCACCAAAGAGGGTTCCTTAATGAAAATTACTGTTCCAGTTTTCAGTGGACAGTTCTCTAGATGTAGTAGAAGGATTATCTTACTTGCAGTCTTAATAAAGCGACTTCTGATTCGTATTTACAAAAAGTGAGTAATGAAGACTATGAGCAGGACTAGAGGGACCGTGCCTCCAGCCAGGTCAAGGAAGGAAAAAAGTGGTTTTATTGAACTGTGTGGATTCAATGGATTGGCAGAGCAGATACACAGACTCGTAAGGCTCTAATGGATGCAGGCGCACAGTGTACCCTGTTGCCATCTGTCTATAAAGGGGGGATCCCATCCCTATATCTGGAGTGATGGGGCATCTCAGCATTTGACTGTTGGAGGCTGAAATCAGTCTGACAGGGAATGAGCACCAAGAGCGCCTCATTGTCACTGGCCCAGAGGCTCTGTCTTGGCATAGTCTGAGGACAGGGTATATCAAGGACCCTAGAGAGTATCAGTAGCCTTTTGGTATAGCTGCCCTGGAGATGGAGAAAATTAAACAGATGTCTGCCTTGTGTGATCTCTCAGAGGACCCTTCTGTTGTGAGGTTGCTGAGAGTGAAAGAATAACAGGTGCCAATTGCTACCACAGCAGGGCACTGGCAACAGTATTGCCCTAAGCTGATTCTCATCCGTAGGCTGATTCATCAACTGGAGAGCCAAGGAGTGATCAGCAGGGCTCACTCACCCTTTGACAGTCCCATATGTCCAGTGAAAAAGTCTAATGGAGAATGGAGGCTGACTGTCATGGCCTGAATGATGTCACACCACTGCAACTTCGATGTGAACTGACTAAAAGGCAGCCAAGTGGGGCCACAATCAATACTTTTTATGCATTTTTCTCTATTCCTTTGGCAGCAGAGTATAGGCCACTTTCACTTGGAGGAGTGTCCAATACACCTGGAATCAACTTCCCAAGGGGTGGAAATGCAGTCCTACCTTTTGCCATGAACTGATCCAGACTGCACTTGAACAGGACAGAGCTTCAAAACACCTGCAATACATTGGTGACATCAACCTATGAGGCAACACAGCAGAGGTTTTTGAAAAAGGGGACAAAATAGTACAAATCTCTCTGAAAGCCAATTTTGCCATTAAACAAAGTAAGGTCAAGGAACCTGCAGAGGAGATCCAGCTTTTAGGAATAAAATGGCAAGATAGATGTTATCAGATCCCTTTCCTCATAAGTGAAGTGCTCCTATCCCCTAATTATCTTTGTATCCTTATGGAGGACTATCTGCAGGAGGTCCATGTCCCTGTTGTACTGATGAGCCCAAAACTGGGCTATCTCTGGTTCAAGTGATACAGGTGAATGATAAGGAATTCTGATGAGAATTTTGGAAGGACACCCTGTTTTTTATTGACCTTTTCCATTGAGTCCTGGCTTAGGAAACCCAGTGTATACCAACCTTCCCCACATTCCCAAGAAGGCACTTGGTCTTGAACTATTTGCGTTACTAGAAAGCCAAATGCCATAAAATAAGAGTGAAATACTTTTATTTAATTCAATTCTTCTTGTGAGAAGCACCAAAGTCCTCTTCCAAGTGCTGAAGTTTAGCAATAGTAAATCTCAGTCTAGTTCAACAGGTGCTAATTTTCTAACAGGCAGCTGAGCACTTGATAGGCAAAATCCAAGGATTTCTTCAGAGATGCCTCTCCCTCAATAGTTTATAGGTGCACAAGCATTCAGTGTTATGGTTTTACCCCAGCTGACAACTCAGCCCCACACAGCCACTCACTCTCCCCATGGCGGAAGGGGCTAGACAACCAGAAAAATAAAAGTGAAAAAAGCTTGTGGGTTGATATAAAGGCAGTTTAATAAGTAAAGCAAAAGCTGTGCACACAAATAAAGGAAAACAAGGAATTCATTCACCATCTCCTGTGGACAAGCAGGTGTTTAGCTACCTCCAGGGAAGCTGGACTTCATTATGCATAATGGTGACTTGGGAAGACAAACACCATCACTCTGAATGTCCCTCTCCTTCTTCTTCCCCAGCCTTATATGCTGAGCATGACACCATATGGTATGGGATATCTCTTGGGTCAGATGTGGTCAGCTGTCCCAGCTGTGTCCCCTCCCAATTTCCTGTTCCCTCCCAGCCTCCTCGCTGGTGGGGTTGGGTGAGGAGCAGAAAAGTCCTTAGCCCTGTGTAAGCACTGCTCAGCAATAACTAAAACAATGCATTATCAAATCTCTTTTCAGAACAAATCCAGAACATAGCTACCATGAAGAAAATTATCCCAGCACATTCTCCACCACAGTCACAGTCCCTTCAAATCTAATTTACAGTAAGGCAAGCAAGCCCCATGGTAGGCACAGGAGTCTGTCCAGTACAGCAGTAAAACAACCAAAATAAAACAAGCAGAAAAAGCAAAATTCACTCACTAATGAACACAACAAGTATTTGGAAAAGTTACTATTTCACAAAGGTGGGTAGTGATAGGACAAAGGGGAATGTCTTAAAACTGAAAAAGGATATGCTGAATTAACTAATTAGGTATTAGGAAAAAAATCTTTACTGTGACGGTGGTGAGGCACTGGAAGGGGTTGCCCAGAGAAGTTGTGGATGCCCATCCCTGGAAGTGTTTGAGGCCAGGCTGGATGGAGGTCTGAGCAAACTGATCTAATGCGTGGCATCCTTGCCCATGGCAGAGGTTGGAACTAGATGATCTTTAAGGTCCTTCCAACCCAAATCCTTCCATGATTCTATGATTCCAATATTTTGTGATAAAATGATTCTCCTTCAGATCTTACAGAAGGAAGAGAGAGAATTGCCAAAAAAAACACCCCAGACTAAAGTAATACATGAAACCATTAGCCCATTTTCTTTCTATTTGGTGTTCAGGTGGTCTTTCCCCAGGAGATTTCTGTCAACGTGTCTGGGGGTTTCCTATAGATAGTTGTAATGCTGGATTTAGATTCCCCTGTTTCACCTGGATTGTTTACAATTTTCAGGAGTCTTAAATATTTTTTTTTTCCTTGTGAGAAAACAAGTAAAATACAGAAATTCAGCTTGTTGTCAGTGTAACCTAATCACTCATAGAAAAATCTTTAAAGTCTTGTTTCTCTGAATATAATAGAAACAGACTCAACACAATTTCCTCACTCCTAAATGCTGTGGGTAGACAGAAGAGCGCGCCAGGTGAGGAGCCTGCATTCTACACAATCACAGGGAGAGATGTCATTCTACCAGAACTGAGAACAGGGGGACAGAAAACTGGCAAATGTAAGGGTGTTGAAGAGAAAAGCCAGAGAAATTATTCCAGAGTAGAGAAGATGATGTATGCATATTTTGGTTTTGTGAGTGGTGCCTGAGTGAGAGTCCCCATCCTGAACAGTGCAGAGCAGCACATGTATGGGCTGCACAGCACTCTGTCGATATCATCTCTACACCCCATGTGACCACTTTTGCCTTAAGGCATAGTTATGATCCATTTCTGTACTTTTTTCCACTTTGAAGTTCAAGAAATAATGGGCTGATGCCTTACATGACTTCATAGTTTGATGCTGAGCCTGCATGTTAGACCCAATAATTCAAAACATATTCCTATTGCTTGGAGCTCATCAAGAATCTTAGAAACATAGAATTGTAGGTTGGAAAAGACCTCTAAGATAATCGAGTTCAATCATTAACCAAACCATGTCCCTGTACTTGTACTTGGGATTGCCCCAACCCAGTTGCAGGACCTTGCACTTACCTTGTTGAAATTAATGGGTTATGGCTGTAAATGTGATATCTCAGTAGATACATGAGTACTTTGGATGTTTTCTTCAAGCTTTCTGTAAGCACTGTGAGCTCTGAAAGTTCACAGTGATTCTCAAGGCCAGCACTACTATGTATGTGTAAGATGAACCTCACTTTAGGCAGCTTTGTGCAAATTTTATTCATTTTCTAGATTTCATTAACAGTTCAGAGGCCAAGTTGAACTTCGGAAAATCAAATTAATGAAGACTGTTTTGTCATTGTTAAATACATCTAATTTACAACAGAGACTAAAAGGGTAGTGAATTAAATAACCTGGCCAAAGGAGATAAAATATTTCTCTTCCATGCTCTTCCCCATGTGGAAAGAACTCTTCGTGTATATGGAGATCAATCTGATTCTCCTTCAAAACTTTTGTAGTGCTCTGTTACCTTGATAGCTATGTAAGCCATGATGTGCTTAGGCTCCTGGGAGTGCAGATATGTTTACAACAATTGCCTATAATTTTTATGAGCCATTAAAAATAATGTAATGTTTTGTAATCTCTAAGTCAGAAATTAATGATACCCAAAAGCTGGTGCAACAACAGATGTTCAGACGCAGTAATAATGGCCTTGGTGTGTTCCCATGCCTTCAGTTACATTTGATATTAGTTAAGACAACCATTAAAAAGTGGTACGGTTGTTCACAGATAATATTATTTAGTTAAACTTTTAAAGAAGACAGGGCTTTTTGAAATTTAAAATTTTACAAATTAAGACTTGAATATATGTAGGTGCATGTATATTTACTTCTGCATACAAATACACATATTTTTTTTATCTAATAGTACATAGAATCTATTTCTCTGTGTGTCACTCTGATTTTTCAGCATGAAATCCCGTAGAGGGTTGGATGCAGTGGTGATGGGATATAGTATCAATGGGGAGTTAAGCTTGTGAATATCATAACTTATTAATAATAAATCATTGAACTAATCACTAGAGGAAAATGTTCCAAAGAGAAGGAAGGATATATGTCTCGGTTGTCTGGTTGCAATGTTAAATAACTATAACTAGCCTGTTCTCAAATGTTCTGGAGGTGCAATACATGCCTCGGAGATTAATTATCACTAAGTGACTGAGGAAAGATCTCTGCAGCTTCATGGCCTTGTTTAAATGGTAGAGGTGATTGCATTGAGTGATGCCAAACAAAGGAAGAGCTTTTGTTTAACCAAGTAAACCCAACTCTAAGGTACACTATGAAAGGGCATAAGAAAGATTCACTTAACAAGTTAAGATTTTGTAGTATAAAAATACACTTTAGCATTTGAAGTTACACTTTGATTTAAAAGAAAAATAAAAATAGTGGCTCAGGGGAATTATAGAACTCTGACGAATTCCTGCATAGTATGACTGAAATAAAATGGGTATTTTATCAACTGCATCCCGACTGAAGAAGTGTGTTCCTTCTGTCAATAAACATTTTACTCTTTTTGCATAGAATTCTTACTGAATAGAAATACCTGTCTTTATGGCAAGGTGTCTTCTTTGGTGAAGAAAGAGAAGAAGCTGTAATTCAGTAGGACAAAGTGCCCAACTATGCATGGCTTTAGTGATATTTTGAAACAGACTTTTTATTTCATTAAAAAGGTACATTAATTCCTATGGCTGCTGGGAAGATAAATTTTCCTCCAGGGAAACTTCACTAAGGAATTGCTCTACTGAAATTTGTGCTTGTTTACTAATCCTTAGATAATCCGTCCTTGTTGGTGGGTGGGAGAGTTGTGAAACTTCTTAGACAATACTGTTAAATCTGTAGATTAACTGGTTCTACAAGCAGGCAACATCAATCACTGGGATGAGATGTCAGGTCAAAATTAGTTCTCTAAATTACCTTCCTAGTCATTGAGTATCAACTGGCACCTTCCTGTTGTGAGTCAACAACCCATGAAAGAGACTAAATTTTATGCTGCTTAAATGAACTGAGTGTAGACTATAGTTGGAAGAAGCTCAAGTCTTGATTTACATGATTTTTCAATGTTTTCCAATGATTTTACATCAGCTTGATGAAAATAAAATTGAAGAAACTGCACACACTGATAAGAATCAGGGTTTCACTAAAAACTTTGTTGAAAACTCAATTACTAACTCATTTAGTTTTAACCATCAGCAGATCATCACCAGGCTGTGGGGCTCTGGCACAGCCCTATGGTGCCAGTCAGCCCTTTTGCAGCAATTTTTTTTTTTTTTTTTAATTTTTTAAATATAAGCCTGATTGAATTCTTCAAGTTGGTAAATATGATTCATGGTATTCAACTGAATTTGGCATTTCCTTCATAGGTGAATGGCCTCAGTGTATATGCACCAGAACAGAATAACAAAAATGGCAAAGAATTACTATTGTACTTGGCTAAAAGGACCCTTTTAGGACAAGTTTTTGAAACTTCCTTAAATAGTTGGACCCAGCTGTATAGATTAAGCAATCTGGGCTTCCTATGGAACACATACTCAAGAACTGGGATTGCAAGAATGCATGCCCTTGATGGTAGGTCAATCTAGACTCAAACAGCCAGGTGTTTATATGTTTCCCTTCCTTTGTAAACATTACAGAATCTCTCCAGTTTTTTCAGAGACCCATCCTACTGACATTATACAGATAATTACTCCAAAACTAAGCTCACCTTTCCTGGACAAGTTTAAGGGGAAGTTTGGCAAAGGCCATCTATGAATGCAGCTGCTTGAAATCACATTCTAGATCCAGTCTGGTCTGTGCTTAGTCTAGGACATGCTACTGGGGGACAAAATTACCCTCTGGGCAAGTACAGGTAAATACTGATCTTTGATTTCTTTGTTCAATCCTGGCCACAAATTGCTGCTCTTTTCCCTAAGTTATTTCTCTCAGTCATTTGAGAATAATTATTCAAAAGGGTTAAAACTGAGGAATGCACATTCCTCTAGTTTTTCTGTATTTCTGAAATCCTAGAAGGTTCATTACATTCCTCAATCCCTTTTCAACATCTATTTTCTACCACTAATGGAGAAATTACTCAAAGACTAAGCAAAGACTTGCACACTAGTACTACACAGATGACAAATTATTCTCCCCTCATTACCATCACAAAATAACCCAGTGTTTGAAAGAGAATGGCTCCTTTAAACTACACCTAAACAACACTATTAGTTATGAAAAAAAGTTTTAAATATTTTTAAGTCATCAAGAAAGGTCCTGGGTAAGGAATACTGATTAGGGACACACCAGGGCAGCATGAAAATCTTAGAAGCACAATTGAAGTGTCAGTTGGCAGACATTCACTTCCCGATATATATGTTTGCAAATGTAATTAAAATAATTTAACAAAACTACACTGTGAGGAGTATTTGTGCTCTTTTCTACTGGTGCATATTTATTAGATACAGTGCACACACAGTGATTCCAAGTGGTAATTAGGATACTCCTCAAGTAGGCATGATTTTTAATAGACCTGTGAGACTGGGTTCATCTCATCTAATTTTAGTACATGAAAGGTCTCCTTAGTGGTCTAGGCTTGTCTATTAGGAGTGATCTGACAGAAATTAAAATGCAGGTAAAGATTCCATTGGCAGTCACCTTGAAGCCAACACAGAGGTAATTATTTCTGTTTTGATCCCTATTCTATAATATTTCCAGAAGAGGAATCTATCACAACAGTAGGAATTAATTTTCTTCTATTTTAGCCTTCTAAAAGCTAGAGACCATCAAGTGATGGGACTCAGCTCTGAATTAAGATGTTTAAAACTAAAAGGCAGATTAATCTGCTTAAATGTACCTATCCAGTACCATTATAAGAACATGTGGAGGCAACTCAGACCTTAGCTGGTTATTTTAGATACCAAACAGGAAGGTCTCTAGATACAGCCTCATGAGGACCTATTGGAGAACTATGCCTTTCTGTAGTAACAGATGGATGGAAAAGGCATTCGAGTCAGCTAAGATATGACAAGAAAGTAAAAATTAACCAGCTGAGTCCTATCACTTGTGATCCAGAGATAGCTTCTCTTCCACTCAGTGCTGTATTTTCTTAAAGGTAAAAGCCTGGTGCTATTTTCAGACCATTAGGGTATTCTACCTAATCTGGTGTTCCAAAGGTTGTAAGATCTTTGAGGCAGCTTCATGTGATTGACAGTACATGGGTTGTGCTTGAATTTGTAGGAGGAAGCCAGGTAGAATATAGGTCAATGAATGAGATGTCTCTGTCTCAGCAGTGGAATCTAGGTGAGACCTCCATTAGCTATAAAATGAACTTACAAACCTGTCTTTCAAGTAGCTATTTGTGTGTGAACAGCTATATATAGAAATTCTATCATCTCAGGCAGACATTGACCCCAGACTAATCAGAAGTCTGTGAAAAAAACAAAAACCACATCAACTCTTCACACTCAAAGGAAGAGATCAAATTCTTCCAAGAGAAGATTCATCCTGTTGCAAATATGCTAATGTAGAAGTAGTTATGCTAAGGCCTGAGTTGTTTAACTAGGCCCAAGGGAGGGTAACTTGAAACATCCATGGGGTTTTAGAAACTGCTGGGAATGTGCTGAGAATAGAGGGACAATAATCAAAGGAATTAGTGAAGTATGTAGAACTTGTAGAGGGAACAAATTGTTGCTTAGAAGATTAGATTAGAATCAACAGGTGTGAGGAGTTTCTGTATGGGGTCAGTGTGGGGGAGCAAGTTAAACAGTATCTAGTGTTAGACAACCATGGTAGATTTATAGTACTGAGAGATAATTATTATATGTATATGTGTAACCTATGTAACTGATTTATGGAAAGATTGTGTGTTTCCATGCACGTATACTTCTGTAAAAAGAGTATAAAAGCTGTCTCTGAAAATGGCTCGTTGGAATCCTGATTTGGGATGCTGATCCCCAGGTTCCCGGGCCCTGAATAAAGCACCGCATAAACTGACAC
>JAWWEU010000081.1:145877905-145894525 GCA_035583155.1 Acropternis orthonyx | reverse complement strand
TATCTATCCATATATATGCTGTAAATTTCTGTAAATATATGTGTATATACCAGTTTCAGTTTTAAGGTTTTTTTTTTTTTTCCCCTCACTTCTTTTAACTGAAACTCTGTTGCATTGGGAGGTAGTTGGCATTTTGCCAAGAGTCAAACCAAAACAATAACACTGAGTCTTCTCCAGTGCTAAACAGAAGACCAGGATGTCATGCTTGGGAGCAAGTCATAACTAGCCAGACCATCTCCAGCCCCAAAAGCTAGCCCAGAGTTGCTACTAATACTCCCTCCATACTCAGTCAAAAGACACAGTGCATTAAGTGCCCATTTACACCTTGCCTGTATCATCACCCTCCCTCTGCTGACTAAAATTTTTGGGTGTCTAGTCAAAAATGATGAAACCTGCTCAGAGTCTGCCAGTGTGAAAAATGGGAAAGACAGTCCTGCTTCCATATCAGGTCTTTATAAAAGTAACCAAGGGGATTTATTTCTGGAAACACCTGCCTAGTGTTAATTTTGACATATACATCTGCATTTCTGAGGTGCTAATAACTTGCCCTTACTGTAATTTAGCAAGGTTGGCATGCATTCTCCCTCTTCTGAAGATGTCTTATTCTCTTTATTCAGGGCTCTTTACCTGTAATGACATGCTTGCTGCTTAATTTAAAAGGTTCATCTTAATAAATAGAGCCATGTTTATGCTTAGTAGATTGTGAGATGGAAAGCTTCTCCTTCAACAGCAAGCATAATTTGCCAAATTCTACCCTCTCAATAGGGAAGTCCAGCAATTTTAGCTAGAAAAATCCTAGGAATAAAAACTCTATCTCTTGCTAGAGATAACAGCATGGCAAACAACTATAGCATTTCAGGATTCTTCATTCCCTGTTGTTTTTGCACTCCTTTGCAATCATTAACTGCAAGGGTTGCTATGATTTTTTTATTTTTTTTATTTTCTTTTATTAGGCACTATACAAACATGTTGTGCTAAGTAGAGGGAAAATGCACACAGGAACAGTTGGCCATTTCTTACTATCTGCATGAGCGAGGTGAAAATACAAATAACCAGACTCCCTCACCATGTGTCAGGCACCAGGTTTGGTTTGACTGTAATTGCTCCCCCGATTGCTGTGCATACAGACTCAGCAGCAATAGCAGCTTTGCAAAACTATCATCTTCTCCTGCAGTTCGCAAAGGTGAAATAAGGATGCAGAACGATCTTGGTTGCTCCATATTCCAGACCTTTTTTTGTCCCTCTAGCCCACAAAAATTCAACCTAACCTTGATCTTAGGTGAGACATACTTTACTAGTCCTAGTAAAAGCCAGCGACTTAATTGGTTAATTATTATTGTCCATTACACCTTGTCTTTAGTTCTATAACTGCATTCAGAAAATGAACATAACTTTAATATAGTTCTAAAAAGATAAAGATGGAATGGGAATTATTTAACATTGATTTCTGATTAAGCAAACGTGCATATTTTAAAGCTCTTATCACAAGCTATGTTTCCAGTTGTCAAAACCTAACTAAGGTAAATTTCATGTGTTTATTTTTCCTGCAAAATTAATTGAATTAATTTCTATGTATCTATCTCATGCTACTCATATCTCTTCTATCCATTAAGATGCCAACAGAAAAGTAATTGCAAACCCAAAACAGTGCTTTATATCTCCCATCTCACCCTACTTTGAGTCAGCAAAAAGAATTTCAAAATAATTCAAAGGTTTTCTACTTCCCTTGTGGTGAGACACATCACATTATGTTAAAGCCATCTTTCAAACTCTCCTACTAACTGGGATGAGAATATTAAAATAAACCCAATTTCAAATTCCATTCTTGACAACTCAATAAAAGGGGGTATCTTTGTGTTTTTAAATTATATTTAGTCATAGCATTCAAATGTACTTCACTGGGTGTGTTATTTGTAAAAAAAAGGATATTTTTTTATGTATAGAAAAATGTTTCTATATCATATTAAAGTATCTGGACAACAATTACTAGTTTGACCTTTGTAACATGTCATCCCTGCAGAACTGTCGTGATACTTCCTCAACTCCTGTCATTTTTTGTTGCTCCTCTTCTTTTTCCTCACAATTCTTTTACTATCACAGCCGAGTGAGCAATCTAACAGAGCACAAGGGAGGGAGAAAAAAGCTGTAGACCTTGTCTTCTGTGATGAAGAGATGTTCTGCTAATACACAACCCTCCTCTTCATCATGCCCCTGAAATGGGAAGTTGCAATCTAATGTCATACTTGTTATTTTTTAATTTTTTTTTTTCCTCCAAGGCAAGGACTATCAAAATCTCATTGACGGAAGTCACCTGTATGAGCCAACATGAAAAAGCAATGAGAATGTCATACATTTTTGCATTGAAATGAGTCCACAAATTTTGCCCAGCTCTGATATGAAGCCAGCGCTTGAATGAATGCTGCTTTGCATCCTTAACTATAAAAAGCTGCAACCTGCACAAGTCTGATAACAGCTCACTGTTAAGTTGAAATACTTTTTCCAGCTTGCAAGCAATTCCTTTAAAGAAGAAAATTGAAGAGCAGCCATTAACACCAATAACTTTGCCTTCCTTCTGCCCCATGGCTTGGTGCACACTGACACTGCTAGAGAAGAGATCCCACATTTCTGGGTGGAAAATAAGACTGTGTGAAATCAACAGCATTCCACTGGGATACAAGTCAAACTCTTTATAACAGCAGTAGTCAGACATGGTGATTGTTTTTTTGTTAAACCAAAGTTCACCCTATTTTATTAATTCTCTTTGCTCTTAAAGAAAAAGGTTTCAAGCTCACAAGAGCTGAGGTTCTGGAACACTCTTTCTTGTCCAAATATCGAGCTGACAGACTGAGCATCTATGGGCTTGCCTCCCACTCCATCTCTCCAGAGACTTGCTAAGACTTTGCAGATGAAATTAAATGAGCTACACTGTAATTTTATATGTAGCTTGTCACCAGCAGGCTAAGTAATGAAGACACCTGCTGGTTGCTCACCACCCAGGCATCAGAGAGATCTCTCCTGGCATCGATTTTAATTAGTTCATTGCAATGTCTTTTGCCTTCTCATACTCCTTTCATCAGGAAACCTTCACCCATACTCCTTTCAGAATCACACTCTGCAGATCTTGAATTGTGCTGAGCTGCATCTGGCTCAGAATTGGACCCCTTGTGTTCAGAAACTGCTACTGAAGGCAGAGCAATAGAGCAATTGCCCTCTCTTATGCCCTACTTATTTCCACACACTATAAATAGTTCACATACCTTGGAAATTGTCTAAATTCTGTAGAATCTACATTAAAAATATCTGACCTCATTGAAAAGGAAATATTTCAGCCCTGATACTGGACAGTCAAAATGCATTACTGGATGAGTGAACTGCAGCTACCCATTGTAATAATTTTCACTGTGTGCCGTATATTTATAACAGCCTGTTTCCTAACAGTAGACAAGATATGGTGCATTTGATCACATGTAGGCCAGTTCCTTCCAGAAAGAACTTTAGTGGGAAAAGAAATTTTACAATATACAAAAAGTTTATGATCACCACAGTCTGGCACAAGTAAAAGAACACACAAACCACAGCACAAGAGTACCTTCAAGAAGGTACAGTGATGCACAAATCCAGTGCCAGTAGTTAAATGTCTGTGAAGCCTTTGTGGCTTGTTAACATCAGGTATATGAACTGTCTAGGGCTGTGCTTTAGGAAGGATTGGGAAGACCCATCTGCAACCTGTTGCTTTGCTGTTTAAGGCTCATATTCTGCAGCCTAGATGGATCAGGCATGGCTACACTGCCAATTAAAAAAAGGGGTCAAGAAGAGATTTCAAGCACTGAGCCCCAGCTATCCACACTTACCATAATGATTTTGGACTGTTACATCTATCTCTGCTATCATAAATCTTATTTTTTGAAGGAGGCTGTTCCTAACTTAGAGCAGACTGTGCTGTTTAGTTGTTGTTCACCTCCAGGAGAAGGCTGGTTCTGTCTTCAGAGACCTACCCTGAAGTGTTCCCCAAAATGGTCTCTGGCCCTGCCCAGAACAAGCAAGGAATATATTCTCAAAGAGTGGCTCCAGGAGGGCTTTCTGGATGTAGTGGTCCTTATTTCTTGAACACAGGCTGTCAAATTAAAGACTATATCACCAAGAAGAATAAGGCAGTTAAAATCCATTTCAGAGACTGAGGATTTGAGGATGCAAAAAACACAAACAATGAAAACTTGAACACTTCTGATGATACACATTGTGTATCTGCAGGCAACCAGTGCCTGGGAAAGGAAAACAAGGCATTTAGAAGCTCCTTTATATAGCTGCTTTGGGCATTCAATAGCTTCCAGTTGCCTCAGTTAAAGATGGAGAAATATAAAGATGCATTACATATTTGAGGACTGAAACACTCACTATAAAAATAAAATTTATGAGTGCAGTGTTTTCTGCAGAGTTAAAAAAACCGAGGGAGCAGAGGGGGCTTTGTGAGTGATCTGGAGCCAGTTGTGATGTTTGTTAGTGACTGTCAGGAGAGCAGATCTTCCCTTGGTGCTAGTGCAAAATATTCAGGCAACATCTGCAAATTGCAGGGATCTGTTGGCCACACTGGTAATCAGATTTATTTCTTGTCTGCAGAAGAAATTGTATTGGCTCAGTGGATGAGGAGAAAATTTGCAATATGCTCAGCTGGAGTCAGGGTGCTGGGAAGCTCTTTAACTTGGCTTTCTGCCTGTAGCTCCACCTGAGAAACAGAGAGAGATGGAGAGACAGTCTCGGTCCCTGGGAGACAATGAAAAGCATTTCATATTTGCCACATGAAGGAACTAACTCATTCCCATCTTCCATTTCCTTACTAGAGTTGGGAATTGGAGCCTGTTTTCCCCAAGTGTCATGCCAGTGACCTGCTTAGACGAGGAAGAGATTTCTCACAGAGGAGAAGAGCAGAACAATCTGCTTCCAGTGAGACCAGAGCACTGGCAGACCCACCTTCCCCCAAGCCTTCAGTCTTGTAGAATTTAATGCATGTTCTTTTCCAACAGCTATTTTTTTCCCCAGAGGGTCTAAAAAGCAAATGTGAGTGCATAAAAGAAAAAGGAAAAAAACCCCACCAAAAGTAGAATAAGAGTCAGAAATCTTTATTCTTTTTAAATAAAACTAAAACAAAACAACATCTCTGTTTAGGAAAATCTCTAGGAGAGAAAACCTTTTGCAATTTACATCAATGAGGTATTTTTGCTATGAACCTGTTTCAGTTAAAGGACTTCAGCTATTTTGTCTTGAGGAACTGAGAGGTAGCTTGAAACCTCCTAGACCAAACACAACAGACTGAATGTGCAGAAATGCATGAAACAAAGCTGTTGAGCAAAAAAGCCAGCCATTTTTCTTATAGAAATTCAGATATGTTCAGGCATGACGGTCTGGAAGCTGCCAGTCTGGAGCTGAGGTAACTTTTTTCTAGATACTCATCTCATAGAATTACAGAATCATACAGTTGTTTAGGTTGGAAAACACATCCAAGATCACTGAGTCCAATCCTTAACCTAAAACTGTCAGGTCCATCACCAAACCATGTCTCTAATCTCCTCCACCCTTGCATTGAAGGTGGGTATCCCTCCATGAAGTAAGACTGCCTGTACCCATTTCATTACCCTTTTTTGTCCAAATCACCAGCGTTAAAACAAAAATGAAATCAGAACCAAACCAACCAAAAAAAACCATATGTATTACTTTTAGATATGTTTGTTACACTACTTTCTTTGGGCAAGAGTGGCTGAGGAAAGGTGAGGTGTTCATGCACACCTGTGAAGAGATTGCAACTTCTGTGGTGGGACAAGATGGAGCAGCAGAAGTTGGTGACACGTTAACCTCAATCTCATCACTGTCTGTATCTGAAGGGAGGTGCCAAGATGATGGAGCCAGGCTCTTCTTGGTGCCAGACATTCTTGATCTTGAGGCAGCAGGCAAAAACAAAGGCACAGAAGTTCCACCTGACTATAAGGAAGAACTTCTTTACTGTGCAGGTGACCAAGTACCGGAACAGGTTGCCCAGAGAGGTTGTGGAATCTCTCCCTCATGGGAGGTATTCAAGAACTCTCTGTTCAAAATCCTGTGCCTTGTGCTCTGGGGTGACCCTACCTGAGCAGGGAGGTTGGACCAGATGATCCATGGCGGTCCATTCCAACCTGACCCATTCTGTGATTCGGTGATTCTGTGAACTTCCAGTAGCAAATGGTTCTGCCTCAAGGTGGTACAAAGTTCCCTGGAGATTTTTTTGACCCTAATATTAAGATACCATGTAACAGACAGCTTGCTCCCTCGTTCGGTCTGTGCTAGAAACAATTCATCCCACAGGGTACAGTCTGATCTTTCCAGTAGACTTTCACATTAATCCACCTGCTTCTCCCAAGGACAGTTTAACCTTATAAGGATCATAATAAAGAATCACAATAACAATTCCATCCTTCTTGACATCTTTGAGCAATTGGACCTTTTTCTGAGCATTCCCTCACCACTCAGTTATCTCAAAGTCCTCCAAGGCCTTCTAATTTGGGAGAAGAACTTGTAGGAGAACACTAACAATTTCACTACTATTCCAGGCACTAAACCCTCTCAATATCTACACTGGTCTTTAAGAACTTCCTTCATCTACCTTCATCAAGTACCCAGGAAGCCAAACCGTGCATTAGGTACTTTACAGAAACAGAAGCAAATTCCACCTCCTACATCAGCTAACAAAACAAAAGATATCAGATGGATGCAGATGTCAATTGGGAATGCAGAAATAACAAGACAGTCTTTGTCAGCACGGCAGTCAGTAGCAGGACTCTAATAAAGTACTAAATTAATTGGGAGAAAGGAGTATATTCATGTTCTTTAACCTGTCAGCATACAAGTAATTCACCATAATCCAGACCCTGATCTTCATTTATGAGATGTAAGCTGCAAAGTGCTGTTCCATATTAGTCACTGCTCCTAGAATTTCTTATAATACTAATTAAGTACTGAGATACTCAAATTCCCTAAGTCATGCCCTGTGTTTATATTACAGGACATGGGATTTCAATTGAGCAGCCAGATTATTATTGTTCATGCTCAGACTATGAGATAATGAGCTATTAATGCTTGCCTCGGGTGGTTCCTGAGCTAGTAGGCAGCAGGAGAAGAACAGTTGTGTATAGCTGATGGCATTGCCTCACCATGGCAGCATTTAGGAGAGGTTGTTATAAGGAGAAGCCCAAGACTCTAGGACAGAAAACAAAAGGAAAATTCAAGGAGAGAGTGCCAGAGACCTAAAGTTCTTATTTTCTTTTAATAGTGGAAATAATTAAGCTCATACTTTTGCTAGCAAAGTACTAGACAATAGATCAGTTATCATTTCTCCCAAGCAAATGTATTTGGCTCATGAAGCAGAAGAAACATCATCTCATGAAGAAAAACCAGACAGAAATATCTTTTCAGTCTTGGATGTACTTGCTGAGATGTTACCTTCTCCTGTCTCCTTCTACAGTCTAGAAACAAGCAAATCCCATCTGCCAACAATTGATTCTACCCTGTCTGTTGGGTTGTTTTGTTTTGGTTTGGTTTTTATAAACTTAGTCTGAGGTTATAGGGAAGATACCCTCAAGACATCTCTTGTTCTTAAGGATCTTTGCAATTTTATTCTTCTCTGTCATAATTATTAGGAAATAATTCCAATCCTCCATGAGCTGTTTGTGACCTATGTGAATATGAGTCACCAGAAAAAAAAAATCTAGGTATTTACCATTACAGTATCAGAACTCTATTGCTCACACTTTATCCTACTTCTCAGAAGGGTTTGAAGTGTTATACCTTATTTTAAAGGAGGATAGTGTTTGGGATGGGACACTGGTTTAGAGTATTCAGATACAGAATAAGCAACATGAGGAAATGAACTCTTACTTTCTTGTCTACCAGAGAGGGCCTTACTTCTAAAGTAATATTTTGTCCACTTCAAACTCTTTATTCAGAGTATAAAAGACAACCATCTACAACTCTTCCCACATCCCATTCCATAACTTCTAATAACAACATCATATATTGGTGGTAACAGAGATAAGGATGCATTATTGGTATATTCTGACTGACAGTACTTGGAGGGCTGAAGGAGTGGAAGAACATGGTCTTCTAGACTAGGAACCAGGCTAAGAGGATATTAGAGGTATCAGGGCTTGATGAAACTCAAATACAGAGGGAGAAAAACCATAAACACTTCTTCAGAGAAGTCATCCTTGAAGCGAAGTACCCCATCCCTAGGTTTCCCCTCAGGCAGAGCTAGTCGGTTCTCTACAGAGAATGGTCTGTAAGCCAGTTAGGAAAGTGTATAAACCAGCTTACATACCATCATGATCAAGGGACCAAGACCTTAGAAAAAATGTAGTTAACACTTTTGGCACTACTGATGCCCTCAGATGCCCTGAGATGCTTTAATCCAGTAAACAATACAGAAACAAATTCCAACACAGAGCTGAGACGTTGTGCCCTGGGGGTTAACACAGAATAAAGCCATGGTTTCACTCATTCCCCATATTGATATAATAAATTTGAATCATACCCTATAATCCTGGCTTCTAAATTCATTCCTACATTAAAAATCAAGGTGAAATATAATCACTTTTAAACAACATTTTCATCTCTGTTGCCAGGGAGAGCACTCATTTTCATATAGTAAGTAAAAACATTAAATACTTGTGAAGACTCTAAAAGAAAAGCTTGTGAGAAGGCTCTGTGTTATCTGGAAATAATTTGTGTTCAGTAGGTCATAGCGCTGATAGCCCTGCCTGACCTCTCTTCTGTTTAATTAAATAAGACAGTGCCTTCCACTGAAGGTATTATAACACATCTAGCACTCATTTTTATCTAACTCATATCTGTTGTGATATGTGGGGCTCTCTGAAATTGCCACCACAGTGACAGTTTGGGAAAAGAGCCATTGTGAGATTTCAGCAACCTCAGTACTTTTTACTTGAGAGAAACTTCTCAGAGCTAGAAGAAGAATCACTAAGAGAGTCTTTATTTCTCTTGGATCCTGGAACAAACAAAAAAAAGAAGAAGAAGAAAAAAAAACGTCCAGTGTGTATGAGGTAAAGTTGACCTAAGGAAAATAGTGTAAGAGCCTAATTCCCATTTCTTCTAGCTACTTTAAATCATTTATCACTTCTAGTACAATGAGATCTACTATACCAAATCAAACCAAAACTGTAGATTATAGTCTAAAATAAATACCTAATTGTATGAAATAGCCCAGTCTGTAAATGGTGGGCAAAGTAGATGGACTAAGGAAAAGACGATAGAGAGTAAGTGAATGGGCAAAAAAATGTGGGTATTCTGGGTGTAGGCACTGCTCGAAGGCAATCAGCAGCAGTAATCCCAGCTGATAGAAATAAAATTACTCTGAAATGACAGGAATAGGGAGGGATGATTGACTGTTGGTATGCACTCTGTCTCTAATTGCTCTGCCTACTACTAGTAAGGAAACAATTATTAAAAATTAACCATTTATACAAGTGATAAACAATCAGCAACATTAAAAACACTCACCCACTTGTCATCTCCTCAGTCATCTCAAAATTCTGTCAAAACAGATGTTCTCTACAGCATTGCCTAAAGGCCCAGCAATATCTGCCTATTTCAAACAAATCCGTGTTATCCAATTTACTGAAATCAATCTGCATGTGCAGATTAATTGGGTGCTGTGGATCTGTGAGTGCATCTCAATTTCCTCAGTAAGAAAAGAAAATGAAATCATGTCAAGAAGATAGACCAGCTGTAAGACAAGAGCTAGCTGATAGCCCCCATAAAGGGCCCTTTAGAGCTATCACATTTACCAAATTTAAAAGCCTGGCACTCACAGAAATGTGAGACGATATCTCCTTTTATGAAAGCAAATTCCAGAAATGTCTATCGAGTTCAAAAACAGAAGATAGCTTTTGTCAAGTGTGATTTCTTACTTATTCAGAAAACATCCTGAGGCTTCCTAGGCTGGAGCTCAAAGTTTAAATGACAACTTTCAGAACACTACAACTTTAAGAACAAACAAGGAATTTGGCACAAAATAACCCCTGAGTTTAGCACAGCTCCCTATCTTTCCATCTGCTCTTTGACTCACTTTTTATAAAAGCACAGTAAACAGTTATTCTTCTTTTCTATGGTAAGTTTATTTCCCTTACCAAAGCCTCCTTATTCTCAGCCGTCACACAAAGACATATAAACTAATGACTCTCCTTGCTTCCCTTTTTCAGGAAGATGCCCACTTGCCTTCCTCTCCTGCTTGCCTGTTTCTTTCATTCTTTCCATACTGGAGGCTCTGTGAAGAATGATCTATCCCATTAACATGTCTTTAAGCAGGTTGAATGTAATTACCTGAACTGGAATATATCCAGGACTCTGGATTTAACAGCCATTAAAAATCTTGTTAGACATTTGTCATACCTTCCTAAATTGCCACATGCAGTGACAGCTCAGTATCTGAAAGACGGTAGTTCAGAACAGCACTGCTCTTACACTGGTGTATTTACTCCTCAAACAGAGAAGTGAATGTCCCAGTCATGGTGACAGTGTGATGGATGATACATCAAGAGATTTTGCGTTTCTCATATACTTTGCACCCAAACATCTAAAGAAGAGCTAAATTAAGCTTTGGCAAACCTTTGGATTTGGTAACTAGCTGTTAATTTCATCACAGGAAGACCAGGAATGTGGCTTGTCAAAGTGTCACAGAGCAAATTTTACAGCAGAGCAGGGCATGGAAATGTCCTGGGGAGCTCACCTCTTCTGCTCCCCATTCTCCTCCCCATGCCAGAGGCTCTGCAAGAGATTTAAACACAGAAATAACCTGGTGAGGAGCTCCATGGTCCAGACTTAGACTAAGATATGAGTACAAGATTTGTGCCTGCAAGACAAAACTCCTGAATTGGTTAATTATGTTGAATAAAGACAATATCAGCACGGAAGACTTTAAAGAAATTATTGCCAAAGTCTCCTATTTCTTATACCAATCTCTGCCACATTTTTTTTTTTTTTTTTTTTTTTTTTTGTTTTTTTTTTTTTTTTGTTTTGTTTTTGTTTTTTTTTTTTTTCAGAATCTCTGACACTTCCAGAGCTCTTTGCATGAGTGAGGAATGCAGAATGAACCTGCTCGTGGGATAAATGGCCCAAGTATGGCAGGGCACAGTGTGGGGGTGGACTGATGTAGCATAAGCTCTGACTGCTTGATATTCTGCCAGTGGAGAGAGTGCAAGATGACCTTTCAATACAGTGTTACATGAGCATATTTGAAGAGGAGGAACTGTTGGGAAAAAGATATTTGTTGTGGAAATGTTGATATATATAACTGGTTTTGTTTGTAAATTAAGGTGCAGATGACCCCTCCATCCCTTCCTGCACAGCTGGTGCAACACATGCTGCCCAGGGAATTGACCTGTTTTTCTTAAAGTGTAAACTATTCAGTTAAGGTACTTACAAATGGTTTCATGACTGTAGCTCATTACCAGCAGACAGATTCTGCCTTACAGCTTCATTTTAATATGCATTCATATTGAAACGAGATGTTGTAGCTCAATCCAGTTTTCATTACAAGTTCAGATCTTAAAAGGAAGTCGATAATAAACCCCAAGTTAAACCACATAATTACTTATGCCATGCCCAAGTGCTAATGGGAACAGCAACACACTGTACAAGTAAAAGAAAGTGACTATTCTAATAAAACGACTTATCTCTGGACTTGTATTCTCTATGTTCAGAGCCTATGATAAGCATTGCTAATGTAACACTCACTACTGACTCTTCAAATACTTGGTGCTAGTGTTATTTGCTTGTACAGCTGTATTTGTTAATCTGCTGAAGTCCCATGTAAGGGAATTCTTGATTACTCTTAGCCATGAGGAGCTTGTGACCTTCATTAAGACTGGCTGTCTTCAACAGCTGGCTGAAAGAAATTAGGTTAAGTGAGAGTCATATTCCCTTCATAGTTTTCTGGTTACATGTTTAACCTTTAAAAAGCCCATGCTTCTTTTAGGAAAGAGAGAAACACCAAGTGAACTTGTTGCTTAGAGCATGTTGGACTCTTGATTTACTTTTGAGCCTGCTAAAGGTCAAGTGCATGTGTTCATCCTAGTGCCCACTCTCAGAAAGGAGCTTTCGTAGGTAAGGTACAGCAATCTTTACCATCTCTAAAAATAACCTTGGCAGCTTGACAGCTTCTAAAACAAAAAAAAATAAATCAGTCAATCAAACCCACAAGCAAATGCAAATGACTTAATCTGAAGACTGGAGTACGGCAAAGAAGTGAAATATTTTTTTGAGGGAAGTATTAAGATTTGTCTGTCTTAGGTAAACAGAAGAACAAGATTTGCAGAATGTGGAAGTATGAAAAGAAGACAGCTTTAAGATGATCTAGAGCAGCCTCAAACACAATCTGCTCTCTCTATAAGTTACCAGGAAAGCTTTAAAACTCAGCATTTGCTATACTTCTGTCAGAGACTCATTTTACTTCACCTTCCCAAACCAGGCATCTAGTTTAAGCTAATTGTGGTCCCTATGATAATTACAGCTAATATGTGCCAGTTTAAAGGCAGGATCACTTATCCCAAGCTAAAAGAGGATAGTAAAATCTGTCACCTTCTGTAAATTAGTCTCCATTACCTGCTGAGGAAGTCTTGGCAAGTATGTCAGATACAGTGTCTGCACTTCAAGTCATTAAAGTGAGCCGAGACCAGCCCCACCACAAGTAGCAGACATGGCCTGCTGGCTGGGAGGTACCTTACAAGAACGGTGCTGTTAGGATGGGACTGAGGCAAACCTGATGCTCTGGGAGAGCAAGGACTAATAGGGAGACCGGACTATGCAGGAGTTGGATTCAACCAATTGCTACTCAGTGATCTCATCTAAGAACTCTATGTTCACCATGATTTGTAGTCAGATATATGAAATGTGATTATTAATAGTCTATCACTATCATTTTGCATCAGAGAGGATTAGCTTGGAGAACTCCAAAGCCACAAGGGGTGCAATTTTCAGTTTCACCTTGTTTTAATATCACAAAAGTCAGTATTAAATTAATTTTGATAAAATACTTGATTACAGTGGGAACAGAAGTGGAAGAACACTAAACATTCCTGGTTATCTTGGTAAAGACAAAGGATCCCTATAGGATTGTTCACAAAATTCACAGATAATTTTAAAATCAGATTAACATCTGAAGTTACTTGCCCCGTTTAGTCACAACAAAAATGACTGGGTTCAATTTTGGGAAAACTTTTGTCAAAAAGTCAATGCTATTCTAAGACATATATAAGCAAAAGTTGTGAGGATGGGGCTGAAAGCAAAGTCTCAAAGCATGGCAACATTTCCTACCATGAAGTCTCCAAACATTATAGTTTTAATAATAATTCTGTTTCTGCAGTGATTGAATCCTATTATAGATAGATCCTAAGATATCCTATTAACTTAATCATCTAAAATCAAGATAAATCAGTGTAGCTAGAATTACAATAGCAGATATAGTGTAAACAAACAAAGAGAAAACACAATAATTGAAACATTTTAGTTTAATTCTGTCGCTTAATAATGTCTGGAGCTCATTCCAAATGAGATCAAGCAACAGAGTGGGAAACATCTCTTGAACCACAGAACTAGGGCTCACTCTGGTATCTGGCTAAATACAGAGATTCATTTAAATCCATCTTGGTATATTCACCCTGCACAGGTGCAGGGGTTTCACTCAGACTCAAAAAGTGAACAGGAAAGGTAGTAACAAAACTATTTCAGTATTGTGTGTACCCATATATGTGTGCATGGCAGAGTGGAAAATGAAATGAAGATTACCAGGAGTCATGGTGAAACTGCAGTAAGAAGAGTCTTTGTTGTGTTGCAACAAGCAAAAAACAAGACAGAAATTTTAGCTAAAGGGCTCACTAGCAAGTGGTTTGTTAGCGTTAGGACACCTTGGTGGGACTGCCCTGAAGTTACAGAGAGGAATTTGGTGTGGGATCTTTGTAAAATATTAAGAGTTTATTATCCCTAATTTCCATTATCAGTTGTTCCTCCAACAGGATATAATTTACTGTCTACACTTTGACCAATTTCCTGAAAAAGAAAACTCTTCAACTTCTCTGTAAACCAAATGAGATCAGGTGTGTACCACAACAGAAGAAAACAACAGTTATGGTGCTTTTCTATTCACTGCAAATCAGTGAATATCAGACATATTCTTCTTATATGAACCATTTCTGTTTCCTAAAACAATGGAGACCTACTTTGATTTCCTTTACCATTCTGCTCATTGCTCAGTTTCCTCCACTGCCTGTTTCATTCATTAATCACCTTGAGAGCTGGGACATTGTTCTCTTTTAGACCCCAGACAGCTCCACTGCCTTTTTTTCTCTTTCCCCTGTACTGACTAATCCCAGGTTTACCTTTACTGGCTGGTAAATGGCAGCAGGTCCAATTGGTTTCAAAATAAATCCCTTGTAAGCTCTGTAAGGCCCTCCCATAATATTTTTATTTTTTGTAAAGGGATTACGTATATTTTTGCCTTGGTGAGTGAGAGAAGGAATTATTGCTTTGTCTTGCCTTGTATTTCTCTATCATCTAGGAAATGCAGGCTCCCTTTTCATCCTTTTCCATAGCTGTAGTGACTTTATTGGTGGAGAGCAGCTTTTTGCTGCCAAAATAAATGTTCAGGACAGCCTCTGCTACAGAGCAGGGAAGTTCAGTGTTGATGGCCACTGTTGTTGCTGTGACACAATGGATAACCTGAGAGATCCCTGACCTGCCTTCACATCAGTGAGATCAGAATCCAGACTGCTGCAGTTGTGGGTGAGCCTTGTGGTGCTTTCCAGGAATTACTAGGCAGGGTCTTATTAATTATTTTAAATACTCAGACACAAATTCCTCCAAGCAGTTGATTTATAAAAATGTCTGCTTTTGGTACCTCATCTGTTTTCTCCACATCTACTGCTAGAGAAGAAGTAAACACTACCTAAATACATCAATTGATTTTCAGGTCAAGGTATAAGTGTCCTGGCAACAGTAGCCTGAGAGAGAAAAGAAATAACAATGTTCATACATTTGTGCCATTTGAAAAGCTACAAACTGCTTCTCTTCTTAAAATGATGACTTAAATTTGTTAATGCATTTTCTGCCAAAAAATAAATGTATTATTAATAACATATGAAACTTACATTACTGGCTACCAGACTGGCAGTGAAGTTGCTGCATGCTCAAATATACTGCTCTGTATCAAAGAATCATCTCAAAAGATCCAGCAGAAATAGGTGCTCTGTAGTGCTACATGCACAACAAAAATACAGTAAAAACCATGGGTCATAGGAGTGCAACAAGGAGAAGGGTTAGAAAGAGGCAAAATGTGCATAAACATAAAATTACTTTTTCTGTCTGAGGCTGGGACCCCACATCTCCCAATGTCCCTTGGAAGACCCTACTTACCAGAGAGCACATCCATCTGCAACAGTGGGCAAATATAAAGGTTTCATTCTAAACTCCTGAGTCTGCCATTTCGTCCCCAAAATTGCCAAGCTGAAAACATTTCTAATGACATAAAGTTCATAACAGAGAGCTCTGTTCTGGACTGTCTGTCTGCTCTGCCATTGCAAAGCCCTTTGTCTGCTATTAATAAAAAGTCAGAAACCTTAATTTTTGTTCACACCAATTAGCACTTGCTTCCTGGAGTCGCAGTTCTGACACCAAGTCCCAAGTGAATAATGACAGCCTGTGTCACGCAAGCAGGCACCAAGCACATCAGCAGAGCCTCAGGCTTGGGTTCATCTTTTTTACACGGGGGTCTTAATGGCTGGACTCAATAATCTTACAGGTCTTTTCCAACCTTAATAATTCTATGATTCTGTGATTCTATGCAGCACCTGTACAATATCTTCACAACTGAGTCAAGGCTGAAGTAGTTACTGGGTGTTGGCATTCAGTACTTCAAAGTCTACTTAAAAGAAATCAAGGACTCTTCGTATCCAGCATGATTGTCACATTTGGCTCATTGAAGCATAAAGAGAGCACAGCCTTTGCCAATTTATGTCCCTGATTTTGTACTGGTCTGTGTTTCAGCATCCTTACAGTCCATTTACATTGTGACTGTACCAGATACAGATTAATATTATCTGAGGCAGTTCTGGGAGTTGTATTTAGGGCTCCTTAGGCTAGAAGCAGAGTGGCTTCTTTGGAGAGAATTTGAACACTGTTTTTATTGACATCCTCTGTCTTATTAAGCAGCTTCATGTAGAGAACAAGGATAGGTGTTGTTCTGCTGTGCCCTCCGCAAGGCAGATATTCCCCATCCCAGACCTGGGGAGCCAAAATTTTCTCAGGAGAACATAGGATGGGAATTAGGCTCAAGATATGAACTTCAGTTTGAGCTGCAGAAAATCGCATTGGCTTCAGTCACTCTTTGACTGCTGATTTCATGGCTGTGTTTGGGTGATGTGGTAAAAAGAAACATCTCAAAGAATAAAAACCTTGCCAAAGATGGAATATTAACTAGAATGAAGAGACAAATGCAAATGCCTTTTGAAAATGAAACCTTTACTATTGTATAACATTCTTTACAGATGGAATTGTAATTTTTCTGTATTGCATTCTCCCCTTCCCTAA
>JAWWEU010000081.1:145815722-145877779 GCA_035583155.1 Acropternis orthonyx | reverse complement strand
TGGCCTTTCTTGGGTTCACGGGGGCCACGTGTTTGGGAGGGGGCCAGGGGAGAGCAGCCCCCAGGAAATCAAGTAAGTGCCCACTCCTGGGGGAATCCAACCACCTGCCACATTTGGGTGCTGCTGGCTTCACTTCTGACTACAGTGTTTTTTCCATGCTTCCTACTTAAATTTGCTGCCTGTGGGTGTATTATTTTTAATTGGAGTGAGTCTGGCACGCCTCCTCAGTCTTGCTGTGACTTTACAAAGAAGCAGAGGCAGGAAGAAGGCACACACGATGCTGGGCTGAACTCAACTGCACTGGACTGAAATCAGTCTGTTTGAAACACAGCTTGACATTTTAAAAAAACAGTGGCAAATAACTGTAATTTCATTTTTATTGTGCTAAGAATAGGAATACATAGACCAGAAAATGGCATCTTCATTGCACCTGTAGAGGTGAGGCAGTAGGAAGGACGGAATCCATAAGCTGGTTTTGATTTTGCATGTAAATGCTGAACTTTTTTTCCCACTAGGGTAGCTAAATGCCTTTAATTAAAGAAGAGTGTTTATATTTTACATCTTGGCTTTCTGGGAAATAACAAGTTAGAGAAATGAGAGGAAAAAAGCATGGTCTAGTCACAGGTCTGAGAAGACTGTGTGTCTATAACAATCTCCAAGACAACATTTTTATTTCTGCAAGATAGTTCTCTTCCTTATTTACACTTTCCTTAGTTGTGTACCATTATACATAATTACCGTGGTTTTACATAATGACAATGCTTACATACAATGACTGCATGGCCATGACAACTTAACTTCTACTATACTGGTCTTTCAGCTTTCAACTGTACAATATTTAAGGAAAGAGAAGACAATATAGACACCAGCAAAGAGCTAGCATTAAAGCATGTCTTTACTCTTGAATAAAAAACACTGTGGATCTATTGGAAGAGTAGGAATGAAATGTTTCCATATTACTTCAAAATACCAGACTTCCAGTAGTGAAAGCCACTTGCCAAGCCTCTAAAAATACAGGAAAATAAGTAATGTGTTGCAAAGGTTTAGACCAATTTCTCATGTATATCCTTTCTGGCTGTATATACAGCTATTGGATCATCGGAGAGAGTGTAACAGACCACATGTGGCCTTGCGAGAGGGCTGTGTGTCACTTAGATCCCACTGAAGGCTGTCATGACCTTCTGTGAGGAGCCTATCTTATATCTCTAGGATGAGATATCTCTGAGAATGTGGTAGCTTGACTGTACAGCTTCAGTCCCACTGTGAGGAGAATACTGCATTTGCTTAAAACGAAGATGTACTTTTTCTCCCTCAGTCATGCCTTCTAATTTGCCAGCACAGCCATTTCCTCAGCCTGGCACCAATTGAAAATCTTGCTTTTGGAGTGCAGTGCATCTGCCCAGCCCACTGGAGACAGAGCCCTTGTGTTCGAAGGTGGCAGGACACGGGGAAGGATTACCCCAGGGGCTGTCTAACTTCATTAGGCAGGTCTGTGCTCTTTCAGTGGGTACAGCTGCTTTGGATCAGAACTGGCTGCAATCCAGTTGCACAGAGCAATGGGAGGATAAGTTCTCACCACTTTTCCTAAGCCTTAATAGTGTTATTTGAGGACCTTCAGGAACTCCATTAAGGTGAGGTAAATTGAGTTAATTATGCACATTAATCACACTTATTAATGTAGTGCTAATGAGGATATAGCGTACTTCTTTTTACCTGGCATTAAGCAGGCACAAAAGAGCTTACTGACTAAATAGCAGATGTGAGAGGGAGTGCATGAAAGCTCTGAGATGTACCGAAAAGATCTACCTGCAAAAACTGTTTATGTGTTGGCAGGGATCTCCAGTTCTTTTCATTCACGCCTGATTCCTATCAGCAAAGTTGAGACTTCCTGTTGTCCAAACAAAAGTACCTCTGTGGACAGAGAAGTCCATTGCCAATAGGTGATCATTTACATGCCAATGTGCAGGTTGCACGATTCATACCACAATACCTGAACCTCTACAGTACTTCTGTTTCCATGGCTGGGCCTAGTCCAGACAGTTAAACAGAGACCTCTCCTGTACAAGAACCACAGGACTACGATCCAGCCTCTCCTTCCGGAATGTCCGCTGCCCTTAAAACTGACAATGAGTTTTGAAATTCTCCATTCCCCTACTATGCCCCTTTGCAAGTCGAGAAAGACAGCAGCCTGCAAGAAATACCGTGGAGAACATCTCTGGATTAACAATGTCAATTCATTCTCTGACCAGTTCTGGGACTAACTGACTCTGTGTTCCTTGTGGGATCCAGATGAGCTTTGGGTCCCCTTGCTCTACGTCCAACATTATTCTAAAAGATTTTTAGACAGTTCCATGAGTTCTCATACTACATATCAGAGCTCATAGCATCTGTCATGACTTTCTCATAACAAAAATTGTATTCTAGTGGGGTTCAAAACAGATATTCAAACTCCAGAAGTCTTCAAATCAAGTGTCAGTAATGTCAGAAGGTCAGATAAACACCATACAGGACTCAGAGGAGAGGCAGGGCCAACTGCTGTGTAGTGCCACTGTAGCCAAACCACTCTAGCAGTCCTAGTCCTGACCAGTGCGGACTATTATGCACCACTTGGGGCCAACCTTTGGGGTCAAGGAATACACTAAGAGAGATTAGGAGTTATGAAACTCAAATATAGTCACTTACAAGCTTTGAGGAGAGGTTCAGGAAACTGAATGGAGGCACTTCAGGGTCCAAAAGCCTTTCAATATTTAGAAGAACCAGATGAAGAGCAAAACAATGAAGAAAGGGACTTCAGTAAGGAAAAGATTAAGGTGACATTTCCCTTTACAGGTTTAATATCTTTATATTTGCCCTTATCTCTATTTTCTAAGGCAACGGTTCATATGTTGTTAAAAAATATTAAAAAAAACCACAAAGAAACCCCAATAAAAACTACCCAAAAAGCTTCCAATGACCTTTCACAAGGAATTTTAATTTGAAAATATCTCCTTCTAATAAACAACACATCTGAAGGAATTAATCTAGATGTCATCTTCTCTTGGCAGTAGGATAGATCATCGACTCCTGTAATGCTAATATCCCAAAAAAATAGAGTTCATTGTTAGGATAAAAAGGAATATAAGGAAGTGGGTACTTAAATATGAATACAAAGGTGCAGGAAATATAAAAGAGTCTTCGAGAGCAACCTATGGACTGGCTGATTTTGCTAAGAAATCTTGGAGAACAGGAATGTGATGAACACATGGCAAAGTGCAGGTGACAGATGTTTGTTTCTCAGTGTGGTATAAACTCCTGTACAATATGAATCAATCCTTTCCTTTGCATTTGGGATGGAAATGCATCTGCTACTGAGTGAGAGCAATGGGAAAGAGCAAGTTCTGTGGGATGAAAGAAGAGGAGGCTAGAGGAAGGAAGAAGAGATGTTGGCCTGTGGTCCCAGGGACATTCCTTTTAGGGTTGCCAGAAACTCTTGTTGCTCCATTGATGAATGTCCCTTTCTCTTCCGGGAGGTCTGGTTAGCATCATCTACAGTAAACTTCTGGATGCCTTCCCAGATATTTCTATGAAGACAATGACTTTTTTCTGTCTTGTACTTCCCTTCTGCACTGGTAAACCTTTCCATGTCCCTCCAGGATTAACTCTGCTGGTTTAGTCCTGCAAACAGCCAGACAACATACAGGGTGATCCCAAATTTTTCTGGGAGTATGCTCTCTGTCACCCTCAGCAGTGATGGACAATCAACACCACCCAGTACAAGAGTACAAATATTTACACTATTCTGGCTGTCAGACCCCAGGTTACCAACTATTTCACTATTTCATGCAGTATGTAGCAATCAAAGCTATTACCTCTTGATCTCCATCACTTTATACAGGATCAGTGCTTCAGGTAAATGGAAACTCTTCCACATCTTCATTATGCCAATCTGCCACCAATCCAGTGGCTTTTGGAACAGTACTGTATTCAACCTGTGGTGTGAAAAGCCACACTAGCAGAAATTCTTCCTTTGTGTCAAAGATGAAACTAGTTTTGCTGGTAAGGTTACAAAATAGTTAGGTGAGAGTTGGGAATGACAGAAGGTAGATTGGGGAATTAGATTGTTTTCCTTCTCAGGTCTTTCTTTTTCAATGGACTGTGCTGTCCAGCGAACCATTGCCAACATTCCAAGAAGTGATTTCCTTCCAGGTGTCTCAGAGACCCTGCACATCTTCTGACTCCTCTGTTCCAGACCTTCAAGGTGCAGTTACCCACATAAGGGTTTCAGGAGGGTCCCACCTCCTCCTGCAGCCGGTCTCTACCTTGCTGTAGTGATACCAACCACCTGCCACACCTTGCCCATCCTCACAGCTCCATTTGACACAGGACTGACCACTGGAAATAATGTCAGTAGTGTCAGTCAGCTTAGCATGTATCAGGAATCTCCTGAAGTCTGAGCCAAAAGGCAATAATCTTGCACTCCTCATTAACTGCACTTAGCAAGTTCCTTGTACTGTGTATTGCACAATCCCCTTGCTGATACCACTTTCAACTGTGTGCCTGTCAAGAGCTCTCTGACTGATTAATTACTTTGTTGATGCACTGAGCATGGTGGCAGACTCAGAGGTTTATCAGGAACATGTGTTTGGTTCATTCTATGTAACCTGAAATACTATCTTGAAATATTTCCTATTGTCCTCCCTGTATTAACACAAGGGTTTTGTGCAGCTCTGATTTAGCCCTTTAATGGCACAGAGAATTCCTGCCAGCTAGTCTAACATCTGCCTGCATTTCTGTCATTGTAGATGCCTGTCATCTTCTCTTCCATGATAATTCGTTCAGATATAGAACTTTTTTTTCACAAACCATTCTCCTGGAAAAGACTCTGCTGGACACCTACCTCACACCTATCATCATTTTGGAGAATCCTCTTCCTTCCTGCTACTGAACTCATGCCACTTGTTTTGTTGTGTGCCACTGTTTCCATCAAGGAACCTTCTGTAAGTGCACTTCACTGATCTGTCTCATCTTTGATATCCCAAACCATATTGGATTTATCAGCACTTGTTTCAAATCTGCACCTTCTGGGTATTCCCAGAAACCAGAAAGCCATGAGACACCAACACCTGTGGATCAATCTAACAAAGTTATATTCAAAATTTGTGCACTATGATTAGCACATGTGGATTTTGATTATGTGGGTTCTATTCTTGCTAGTTAACATTTATATTGGACTAATGCTCAGGGACTCTGATCAGAACTGGAAAATAGGCTTGAGATGTACAGAAAAGGAGGCACAATGTCCTCCCAGACAGAGCACCCTAGCTGAAGTTGCACCAGAGTTTCACTGCACTACGGTTAATTATATGAATAACTCTGAGAGGGTCAGAGATCTGACCTGACCACAGTTTTTTCTGATTAATCACAGAAAGAGCTTGGCTTGTGCAAAATTCAGTACAGAGTTCACTTTAATAACTCTCATCATTGTCTGCCAGCTACAATGTGTGTGATTTTGTATTGAATTTCCATTTTTCTTCCTACTTTTCCCACTTTCATGCCTTCATGTAGTGGTGTATTCCCTCTGTCCCCCAGACTGCCCTATGACCTGAGAAATGCTCGTTAGGCCTCAGCCTTGATGAACAGCTCCTGGGCTAAGCTCCTCTTGAGCTTATCAGAAACACTGTCTGCTCCCAGGAACTAGTTGTGCCTAATGAGCACTTGTTTTTTAATGAAAAGCCCTGGAAACTTATTTTTGTTGCCTGAATACCAGTCCAAGTGGAATGATATTTTTGTTATTGAACCTTCAAAGAAAGTTACCAACACAAATTGCAGCCAGGATGGAAAATTATTGTGACTAAACCAACTCTCTTGTGACCATATCAAAAGTGAGACCCTTTGAGCTCTCCTGCACTGCAGCAGGCTGTGAGCAGCAATTTCCCTCTGAGTGGACACCTCTCAAAGCCAGAAAACTCTCAAGTTTGGTGTACATGGAGGAATGATGATGGCAGATCCTGGGCTGATACTCCCATTCCTTGAGGCTCAACCCCTCAGGCATTTGAGAAGATGGAAAGACATCCAACGTGAGAACTTCACTGAATTTGAGGGGAATTTTTCACAAGTACTCTTTCGGTCTGTGTGCATGGGAGTGTGAATAAGCTACAGCAAATGGACTAGAAATGGAATGTTGTTTTCCTAGATTCTTAAGTACTTCAGATTTGTAAGGAAGTTAGGCTTGTGAGTTGCTGTTGTCGTATAATGAATTCTGTGTAAATCCTTTGTTAAATTGTTTAACTTAAGCTATCAACCAACTGGTAAGTTTAAGTGTTAAACCTTTAGGCATTAACTGTGGGACAAGTCTGGGGCTCAGATCGGGAAGGAGGTCTACTCTGAACCTTGTGACTCAACAAGAAGGTCTTTCTTATTCCTTTTTATCCTACCCTTTCCTACCCTTATCCTTTTCACCATTCATCCCCTCCTCCCCAGCCCACCCCCCTGACCCCCTATCTGTTTGTCACCTGTTTTTGTCAATACCTTTGCTGGTGATTCTTTAAGCAACCTCAAACCACTCATTTGTGATACTTCTTACTCTTCATCTAGGTATGTACACAAAAGAGAGAAGTCCTGACACAGATCTGGAGAGACCAGCTATGACCATGCTGAGCAACACATACACACAAATTTACATTTGGAGAGTTTTCTACATCCAGCTGGAAGAGATGACTTTGTATCTCTGTTGGGAGGATACAGAGGCCTTTACTGTTTGAAGTGTGAATTGGCACACAGACACAGAGATATGACTTCTGTGTTTTGTTTAATCTGGGTTATCTGAAACCTTGGTTTACCAGGCTGATTCTCATCCATCACTGAATATTCCTATAATGGCAAAGAACATGTCTGTGGTCTTTTCCACCTGCAAGAAAGTTCCAAAATCCATAGTTACAGCAGCTGCACCTGAACTTTTATGACCTTTATGGCAATGTGGTTTTGTTCATCTCCATGTTTCAGGGTGCCTAGACTATAATTTTAATTCCTGGAAGGATTCTGTCAAATAACCTGCAAACTTTTTCCCAGAAGCAGTGGAGAATGTAATGAAATAGCAACAGTCAGTCTTAAATTAGCCCAGCAAACCATCAGTATTGCAGGATCTGCTCTACAGACAATAATCAGCAATGACATGGTAAAAATTTGCATACAGCCACCTTTTTGTTTTGGTTATAACTGAGTTTCTGCAGTTTACCTCTACTCATACAATGATATAATCATTCTTTTGACCTCTGAACCCTGGTAAAGGTTTCTTACATTTAATTTGTGGTTCTAGCGTTTAAAATTAAATCAATAACACTTTATTCAATGAGAAACTTTTAAATGCAGGCATAGCCGTAAGCTTGGGAATAGTCTAATTGACTTCAAAGGAAATAAAAGGTGCTTAAGTACCTTACTGAATTAATAACCAATTGCATTATAACTTCAGGAATAAACTTAGTTTAACTTACAAGTTCAGTATAGTTTATTCAAACTTCCAATTACAGATGGAATGTTCAGATCTGAATGAATAAACACACTGGCATACCTGAAATTGCAAATTAAAACTTGTATGAGGGAAAGAAAACTAGCTTTAGATATATAGGAAGAAACTTGTCTAACACAATTTCAAAAGCTCATCCACAAAATTGATGTTCCTGCCTTTATTCTTGCAAGCTGAAAGATTATAAGGGCAGACAGTGTAAAATTACAAAGATAGGAGAAATGAATGAACTACTGGAAAGGAATGAAGGGTCTATTCAAAAGACAGTTCCTTTTGCTTTTCTCTTGAAAAGGTTTCTGTTACTTCTCATATACAGAAAATGCTGTAACTTTTCTTATGCAATATTATGTGCGGAAGAAACAACAAAAAAGTTTTGATGGTACTTGAACAGATATCAAGAAGTCTTGCAGTGTGCTATGAATAGAAATACATTTGTTAACTGAGGGAGAGGACTGAGACATTTTTTCTTTACCAAATCCAGATAAAATGTAACCAAATTACTGGGCTGGTGAGATTACATCCTGTCCTTTCTTGCTCCAAGAACAATGCAAACCTTCTTCTAGTGCAGTAGGGGGTTTTTTTGCTGAAATCTTTATGAAAGATTTTGTTATTTTTAATATCCATTGAAAAAAAGAAAATTTAATAGAAAACTTTAAACCGTGATGTTGTAATGGGATCATGGTTTTAATTCAGACATGAATGTTTAAGGAATTAGCCTGGAATTGCCCTTTTAAATAAGTATTTACAGAACCATGTCTTCTGTATGCAAAAGAAATCCCCATCAGAATACACTAATACTTCTTGCATACTCATTTTGAGAAAAAAAGCATTTAAAACAAGGGAAGATAATTCAGTTCATTTCAACTGGTAAATGATCACAGGGCAGTAAAGCTTGGGCTAATTCAATCATTTTGATGAGCTTACATCCAAGACAAATATAGTTTATAAGAAAGAGTAAAGCTGAGTTTCCAACCACTGTGTTGACTAAAATCCCACACATTATTCATTGCTGTTGCAAATACACCCTATCCTCCCTGTGCTGTTGCAGTTACCTGCTGTCTGAATGCAGCTATCAAAGTCATGTGTTATTATGATATATGGTGTAGTAAGCTGAAAGAAGATTTTCCACATAAATCAAAATAGCTAGAGATTTGCCAGTTAGCCTAATTTACCTCAGGGTTCCAACCTGCAAGAAATAAAATTATACAAATATCTTTTCACTTTCTTCAGTTATTTCAAATGTTCCCATTAGCAACTATAGAAAAATGTTTTTCCATTACTCAAGACAAAACACGTGAAGAGCTGAGTGGGAGTGGCAGGAGGCATCCAGAGAAGGACCAAAGTCTTTTACAACATCACTCTGTTGTGATCAGAACCTATCTTAGTATTCTGTAAAGGGCAGATAAGAAAGGCCTATTGGACATCTCCTGTCTCTGAGGAATCTCTTTGTGAAGTCTCTTTTCTTGTGTAGTAAGTACTTCACCTGCTGCAGTCAACCTTACACGTTTCTTTTCTTCAAAATAGGATCCCAGCATTTTTGCTCAGATGAAATAGGTCTCTGCCAGCTGAATAAAAGGAAGAACTATTATCCATCTATGTTGATGGAGCTGATGTTTTCTGTAGTAACTTCTCTTTTCTTCTCAGGGCTAAGTGCATTACAGAGTGAGACTTAACAAGCAAGTGATCTAGTTACAGCATTTATGGGGCTCCTATTAATGGAGGCTTCTCATGAAAGAACTTGAATCACTACTTTGTAAGTAAGGAAAATCCCTAAGATGCTATGGATGGGGCACTGAGTTTGAGAGAGTGAATCAGGCTGGATGTCTGCAGCACTGCCTTCAGCCCTCTGAGTCACCCTGGAGCACCTCTGTGTCAGGTGGCACAGAGCATGTCTGACTGGGGGACAGGTTTATGCTTTAGCATGCCCCACCACATGCCCTGCATTCCTGCTGTCCTGGCTGGACCTGGCTGAAGGGCTCCATGTCTGCCCTGCTTCTGTCTTGGTACAACCAGGGCATGAGTTTCAACAAACTAATGATGGAGCAGTGGGGCTGCAAGAACACGTCCCAGAATTACTAAATGAGTGGGCAGCAGACAGGAATTGAAGTCTGAATCAGCAACAAGTGCTTAAGAGCCATTGCAATCCAGACCCCAGGTATTGCCAGAGGACAGGGGCTTGGCTGGTGTGCACAGAGAAGAGGTCTCAGGAAGTGAAGACTGGTAGAGACAAGCCTTCTGAACCAGCACCTGTCCTGAGGGAACACCCTTTTTACTTGACAACAGGGCTTGCACACAACTCCTGTCAGATCCCAGAGGACCCGGGCAAATGACAGAAGAGCTAGATTAAGGGTGAAACACTAATTGGGATATAAAGGATTTACAAAAAGTGGCATGGGGATAAACCTAGGCAGTGTTCCCTGAGTCCCTCTGTCAGGATATATTTGAAGGTTTGTTAAGAGCTCCGGGCTTGAACACTACCCTGCTTGCCCTGAACTTCTTTAGTCCCTTAAATCTTAGACTGCAATACTCAGTCTGGGTCCTTCCTGAGCCCCTGGAAATGGTGTGTCACAAGGCTACAATTAAGGCTTGTCACACAAACAGTGCTGGTGATTTTTCTATCCTAAAACAAGCTGTTAAGACGTGATCCTGAGGTCTGAACTTGAAAGTTATAGGCTGCTCCAAGAACGGTATTGGAGACTTCAGCCTCTCTTAAAAGCTGCAGAGACTACCAGGGGATCAGAGATCTTCAGTACACTACAGAATAGGAAGAGAGGCTCAGTACTGAGACCAAATGAAAAATAACCTGTTCAACACTACAACTATCTGGGAGCCCACTGGCAAGCATTAATCTCTCCTTGGGGGAGTTAAATTATTTTTCAAATATTATTTTGCTTTTTGTTTTTATCTACAACTGGCTTTCATTATATATTTGAAAATATGTTTGGAACTGCTTTTATTTTCTGAAAATATCTTTCCATGAGCTGACTATGTTATTTAGAGATGAAGAAAAATGTTCTGCAAACATCCTTTGGAAACAAAGCTGTGCAATATGTTTTATCTATTTCTTTGAAAAAGAATAGAATGAAAAGTGGGAATGAACCTTTAGCCCCCTTCAGGACTGTGACACAGTGATGAAGCAGTATGGAAAACCTATTCAATAGCATATCTATGGATAAATGAAAGAATTCAGTTTCTGAAGCTTCTTGTTCTTAACACTAAATTCCATTTCACAAGGCATACATACATGCATCTCTAAAGTGGTATCCAAAAAATCCTCTTAACACTTTTAACAGCTTTCATCTCTCTGCTTTCTGCAAGGACTAATCCATACCTGCAGAAACAAGGGACCTTTTGTTCAGCTCCATTCTTAGCACAGTGCTTGCTAAATTTTTCCTCTGTAGAAGCACAGCAGAATAAAGGCTAATATGGACCCAAAGAAGCTAATACAAAGACAGGCTTAAGCTAAATGCGTGAATCTCAACTCTAAGGAGGATTGAATAGGCATGAAGATATTATCCATCTGTAGTTAATACAGATCTTTCTATGATAATACATTTGTGTCTCTGATTATCTGCTTTGGCTGGCCCTAAACCCACAATTTTTAATTCATAGTAATAATGCTGTCTAAGTTACATATATATTAATAAATCGAATATTTCCAGGACTAACTTTTGGTATCAAAGTGAGCTGGCATAGTTTGGCCCCAAATTGAGCTCTTGGACTTCTTTCACCTTCAGAACAAGGTGTCTGCAACAACAATGATTCCTGGGACCACTTTCCAGCCCCAGTAACCATGCCCTTGCACCAGGATTAGTGCCAGTACCACTTAATGTGGGACAAAACCACCCCAGGGACCATTCTGGGTTCAAGAGAAGAAATGTCAAAATGCAGCATCAAGAGGGTGTTCCTGGCCTGGCGTCATTTACATTTATATATATACTTATGCTAAACAGTGCACCTGTGCTTGGGAGAGGTGCTGAGAACAAAGTCCTCGTTGTGCGTGCATGAAATAGACTTACTGTGCCAAGTGGGGCAAATCACTGTGAACTTCTTCGTTCCTTCCCACTGCTTTTTCTTTAGGTGCAGTGTTTATTATCTCACAGGAATCAGGGCTCTGGCTATTGTTAGGGTTAAACATAGTCAGGTAAGCTTGAGGAAAGAGTGTGTGGACCATGGATATCCAGATTAAACTACTTCAAGCCAGTATACCTATCAAGGATTTTTGGTGCATGTTTCCTGTTCACTTCAATGCCCTTCCAGACAAATTGGGATTTTCAATGGCTCATTTAACAGAATGTATAATTCACTGGTGAGCTACACACAGTCCCATCTGTGCCAGCCCACAGAGCATAAGGACTGGGATAGCCTCCAGCTACAAAGCCCAACTCACAGCACAACCTCATTTATCCCATTCCCAAGCTCCTGGTTCACATGCCTCTCCTGCCAACAGACTCAGAGGTTTGCACACATGTGCCTAGTAAGACCAGAATAAACTGGTCATCTCCAGCTTACTATAACATTGCTTCATACATTAGGCTTTTTCTTCTTGTGACTGATTTCTGGTTTAGATCCAGAATCTGCCTGAAGTCAGTGGTGGGTGTTGACAGAGCAGCTACCACCTTCCCCAGAAGACCTAAGTGTGGAAACTGGTGACTGCTTTTTTATTCAGCTCCAAAAACTTCATGGAATATTTCCACTGTCTCACTCCTATGTGTCCTTTTCCTTCCTCTCTGAAATTCATCTTTAATCCTCCCTGCTTGGGGATCTTTCTTTTTTTACCTCACAGACTGTTGCCTTGAGCCCAATCATGTTTCTTGCTGCAACTGCAAGATAAATAATACTTATATTTTACTCTTTCAGGCTTTAGACTTTTGTTATTTGTGACATATTTTATACTCAACCATGGCTTTAATATGTCAACATTTTAAAATTAATAAAACTTTGAAGATGGAGTGACTTTATGCATATCCTGTGTGTCACAGTCATCCAGATCAAAGTAAATTACTTTTATTAAAACTTAACCTTAAATTCAATATGTCTGGGATAAAGGTTATCTCAGAAGTATGTATTCATTCCAAGCAGCAATAGCAGGAGAGAGAAGGTGCTGGCTATTTTCCCATGTAGGCAGCAAGTGATGCCATAAGACTCTGCTCCCTTCCACAGGGGCACTGGTCATTCTTTCCTTTCAAGTCACTCCCTGGTGCCTTTGACCTTCTCTAGTGTCTCCCTTTACTCCTGTTTTTTTCCTTTTTTCTCCAACTAGAGAAATACTGGATTAAAATCTGACCTCAGTGATTCATCCAAGGCCACACATGAAGACCCTTTATGAAGAACCAAAGACTAGGGCCCTGGTCCATGTCTCTGTCCCAGTCAGATGGCTGTGGTCCTTCTGCTCACTCTGTGGCTGACTTCAGTGGCAAACCTTGGTCCAGTGCATACTCACATTCACGTCTCCAAAATCCGACATGCACATGTGTGTGTTCTCATATATATACACAATTATCCCCCTGCTTGCTGGCGCACTATCACCTTCTTCAGGCTAATATTGATGTAAAAACCAAAAAGTGTAAACTAGAGGCAGCAGAAAATGTTCCTTTTGTGTAAGTACTGGCAAATATCCACAGAAGAACTTCTTTATTGTGCATGTGACCACACACTGGGACAGATTGCACAGAGAGGTTGTGGAGTCTCCCTCGCTGGAGATATTCAAGAACAATCTGGACACAATTCTGTGCCATGTGCTCTAGGATGACCTTCCAGAGCAGGGAAGTTGGACCAGATAATCCACTGTGGTCCCTTCCAATCTGACCCATTCTCTGATTCAGTGATTCTGTGAAGTGGTGGGTGAACTCACATGCAGTCACTGAGGCTTGGGGCAAGATAAGGCTGGTAAAGTTGTTGAATGCTGATTCAATAGTAACTCTTTTCTCCTCTGTTGCAAGATAATGAATGAAGAAGAATGAAGGCCAGGCCACCCCTCTCCTATTTCATACAAGATTTCTGTCCAAAGTCCTGATATGTTAAAATAATGTTTAATTTTAGTGATACATACATTATATTTGACCACGTATGATAAAATAAATGAGCTGAGTTATCAAAAATACAATTTGATTCTAACACTAAGAATACAGAAATGGAGGACACATTGAATAAAAAAAGAAATTCTCAACAAAGACTGGTACCTTGTCAGGCTGCAGCCCTCTTCAAGGTTCTGCCCAGAGCGCAGAAGTTACAGTTTCCTAAGACCTTAAGGAATGAGTACATCCTGGCTTCAGAAGGAAATTTGAAACACACCGAAAACTATTTCTCCATTCATCAGAGACAATACTTACAAAGCCCTTAGTTTTTGGCCAAAACATCTAATAAGTTACAGATCTGGAGGAAGTGGAACAGTAAAGTAGCACCATAGTGGATGCCTTTCCCTTCAACCATTGTAGCAAAATGTGATTAATCACCAGCAAGCAGAGTGACAGTTCAGTCTGAGAAATTCTGAAAAGGGAGATTTGAAAAGCTACATTAAAGAAATTACAGAGATGGGGGGGTGGGGAGATTCCTCAGAAAACTTTGTAAGAGATTTTAGTTTCTAATATAAGCCTCTATCAAAGAAAATGACCATGAACTTCGCACAGAAATGAGGCATTATGTCCCATGAGATTTTATCTACCTGTCAGTACAGTCAATGAAAGAACTTCCATTAATCAAAAAAGAGAAATATTTTCATCTTAATCGCTGAAGGAACCTGAGGATCCATCATCTTTTCCACATTTAGTTTAATTCATATGCTTTTCTTTTCATCATTCTTTCCATTACCTGTACGTCTCATTAATGCAAAGGAAACGGTTTCTGTAAAAGAGCTCATAAAAATTAAAGGTTTCCACCATGCTGAAAATGTTAGGTTTCAAAATTAAACTCTAATGCAATCCTCAGAATTGTGTTTTTCTCATCCTCTGCATATCTAACTCAGGCACTGAGGATCTGCTTGTCAGAAATACTCAGAGTGTCCAGTTGTATATCAACAGTAAGCTCTGCTCCAGGCAGAGGAAGTGTATCACCGGTATTTTCAGAAAAGCAAAGACATAATACTTCATAAGGGATGTCCAGAGTGAATGTACATGCCAGATTTTAGTAGCAGACCACTCCAAAGGAAAGCAGGTGTTGAAAAAACAGATTACTTTGTGTGTGTATGTGCAAGTGTAGTGATAGTTGCCATAGAAGAGTAAAAAGAATATCGACCAGATGATCACTAACAAAAAACATTGGGGAAAGAACTTATTAACAATTCATTCAATACTTTATAAAGTCACTGAGGGGATTTGCTCCAAGTTAAAAATAACATGCTAATTTGTAATTGAGGACTGAGTTCACATGTGTACAACTGAAGAGGATGAATAAAAAGTGAACAAGAAAATTAACCTGAACAGTCACTAAATTCTAACCATTAGAATTTGCAGTCACAATGTTAATTTAGTGTGCAATTTTGCATGTAAAAACTCTTGAGCATTAAACCAATCACATCAAATCTAGCTTTACATCTAGAATACAAGTAATTTGTCACTCTCTTTTCCCCAAAAAACTAAAAAGAAAATGTGAGTCACAGGAAATTGCATAAGAGCTGTATAAAAAATATATCGCTAATAAAATATTTCACTTTCACAGATGTTAGCAAGTCACTTAGATCTTCATTGAACTGTGTGTATGTGTAATGAATGATGTGCTGGGACTGCTCAGGAGATCTCCAGAAGGAAAAAGCTGAATTAAAACTTTTCAGATGGTGAAAGATCAGGCCAATATCTCAAATGCTGCTATAACATGCAAAATCAAAGTCCTATTTGTATAGCAGCTTGAACAACAATGGAGCCTCAGTCTTGTAATTATAATAAAAAGGAAGAATGGTTTGTTTCCAATATGAGAGCTTTGCAAATGCACTCACTTTCCAAGAAAAGGTGAGGGAGCAGACTTAAACCTCACCATCCATTGCTGACAGTGCTTGGATTCCCCCAGAAACAGGCCTGGGTTGGCAGTTTCAAAGACAAGTTGGCTCGTCACTGTCACTGTAGCATCTATGGGTTTTTCAATGGGAATGGAGTAAAGTTTGGCTTTTTTTTAACCCTCCTCTTCTGAAGCTATTCCAAACCTATTCTGTGCAGTTAGTCTGTGCTATTTTGAATCAGAAATGCTCAGCTCAGCAGCTGGGAGCATGTTTGACACTTGTACAGATTTATGTCATGTATTCCTTTCAAGTAAAACCACAGGAATGTAGGCATGAAGATGATAGGAGACAAGAAGCTGACCAGGAGCTGTTATTAGACTGCAAGTTGCCATGCTGCTGTAGAAGAAACACAACACATTGACTCTTTGGGGATATCACCTTTCAACATCCCACCCTCTCCTGAAACACTTGTACTAATGGATATTAAATTGTGGAGATGAGTGAAACAGCAAACACTCCCCTGTGGCTTGCCTGAGCTTTCCAACACACTCCAAAGTGCCATTGGAAAAAAAATAAAATTAAGTTTCCTTTTTGTACTAGGTTTTAAAATGGAACTTAAATATGAGATTTGAGGAGATGTAAAATGAAGACAAAGATCTATGACTGATGATCCTCTCTTTTTGGCTCTCACACTCCTACCTTTGCGGTATGAGGAATTTGCTGCTTGAGCCCTAGCCAGTGTATGTGTGGGATGACCAATGGATCCAGAGCAGGTCCAGAACTTTGCACTGGTGAAATGTGAGCAGGAAGGATCTTTGAAAGACTGCAATGAACAGATTGACTCAAGGAAAACCAAACAACTTTTTTTAACTAACAGATGTTAGAAATCTTCCAAGAAAGCCATAAAAATTGCTATAGTAATGGATTAGCATGACCTCAAGACAAGAAGATGCTGATGTCTTTGAGTCCTCCAGCATGAATTTCTGGATGAAGTTCTAAACAGACTGGAGGACCTCAGTTTTGCCTCCAAAACTAGAGATTGTCAAAAGCTGGTCTTAACTAAATATTTCCAGTGAGTTTAGTTTGCAGGCATACAGCACCATGGCATAACCTCATAAGAGCATAGACATCCTCCTAAGGATCAGCCTGATCCCATATCTACTGACATCTCTGGCAAACAGTGCAAAGAAAAAAAGATGCCCAGGGGAAAAAGAAAACAGGGCAAGCATATGAAGTCCCTGCAAGCACTTGCCCAGTCATTGACTATTTCGGGGAGTTTAAGCCTTATGTGCTTTGTGTACTCATAGTCTCCAAGGGATATTGTCCTTGTGCTGTCTCCCCATAAACCCATCTAAGCGATCTACCACCCACTGTCAACAAAGCCTACCTACTTGTTTTGAACAGCTTCTAATGTCATTTAATGGCCCTTAATTCTTTAAAATCAAACCTATATGAATGTGCCATATCAACAAGAGGCATTTTCATCAAGTTCCCAGTTCTCACCATAAGCAGAAAGTATTTATTAATGCCATAATGTGACTGCATCCTGGTGCCTCAATCTATGTTCTGAGCTGTTTTTCCCACTGTGCTGCCTTTTCACATCTTATTTTAGAGCAGGGGAGGGAGGAGGGGAGCTGTGTCCTTTTGTGATTGAGATCATGTGCTTCACTCAGTAAAAATGTAGAGAACAGGGAGAATTATCTCCCTCTCTTTTACTGTTCTGTTTACAATCAGCCTACTTTAGTCAGTAGGAGAAATCTGAAAGAGACAATTTCTTACCATGAAAGTGACTCCCAAGCAGTCTGGGTTGTGGTTAAGCTGCTTCCCACACACTGACAAGTAGTAAATCAAACAAAAAAGCAAAAATTTTCCCTAAAAATATAGCATCTCTACAAACTAGCTATAATGCCACCAAACAGAGGGCTGTGGAGCTGGACCAAACCAAAGGTACCATTAGTGAGCTATGGAGAGTCTTACATTCCTGGGAGGAAATCAGCAGTCAGATGTGGGATTATCTGCTCTCCTCCACCACATTAGAGTTTTCATTCTAGTCCCAGTTTATTAGGGAGTGATTCCATCCCTGCCACTTGCACTGTAATAACCACTGAAAACCACTGTTAGACCGAACTGCTCTGCTCAAGCACAAGGAAACCAGAAAGCAGGAGACTGCTGTGAAGGGAAATATGGAGAAACTTCTTTTGCCTGCTTTGAAAGGGTCACTGGGTGTGGGAGCTGAAGAGGAGAGAGGGTTTTGTGCCTGCCTCCCTCCTCCTGAGTGACTGTTCAGCCAGGAGACATAGAGACAGCTCAGCAGTTCAGCCGTTGTCAATTCACATGAGCAACTTGACAGGCTGGAGAGGTGTGTCTCTAAAACTGACAGCTTCTAACAGTGGAAGGTGCTGAAGGAAATGAAACAGGGTGGGAAGCAGGTGGAAGACAGCCCCAGGCTGTGTCACAACCTATGTGACACCACCTAGACCCTCCCAGCCCTGGGGCTGGCTGTGATTTCCATCACAGCTTGGCTTTATTGCAGGTGAAATGGCAGTTTCCAGCTCACCTCGGAGGTGTGGGCATGTGTTTATTGTGGGAATGTTTCTCTTTCATGGCAGTGAGCTGTAACTAGATGATCCCTAAGGTCCCTTTCAACTCAAACAATTCTATAATTCCATATCCAGAAATATCCTCACACTGTCAACCTGTGAAAGGTCTAGTGCAGATCCAAAAGAAGTTCTGAGCACAATCCTTAAGGGACTACATTTATCTGTGATTGTAACTGGTGACTGAGCTCCCTGTCTGTATCTTAATCCATGAGGTTTCTCATCCTATTTTCTCCCCTGTCCTACTGAGGTAGAGTCAGTAAGCATTGCAGTGGGAGTCTGGACCTTCACCAAGGTTAACTGAGCACAGCTCTGTAGGTTTGAGTGAGCTTTTCTAAAGCCTTTGGAAGATGATAGCACCACAGAAGGTCCCCTCCATCTGAGGGCCTTGCACAGTAAATAGATGTCAACATTATGCTACTGATGCCAGCAGAGTTACATTCAATTGACACCAATATGAATTGAAAACCATTCTCCAAGATTTTGTCTTGTGTCAGGCAGCACACAAATATGAAATGAAAATAAAATGACCAGATTGCTAACAGACTGAAACTATGGCAGGAACAGCTTAGAATAGATGTACTGAGGAGTGTTTTCACTATGAAGATAATTGGGTAATGGGCCAGATCAGTGATTTCTGAAAAAGTGGCAAATGAAAGGCTGAAAAAAAAGAATATTTGGGAGTTTAAGTGCTGAGAAATAAACATGGAGAAGCTAGTTTTCTCTAGGTAGATCTTTCCTTCTAATTTGTTTCTGTTTTCCTTACCCATCTGTGTTTTATGATCAAATATTTCCAGCACAGGCATCCTGCAATGCCAGAATATTTTCTGCCACCCTTTTTGACATAGTTAGTTAAAACAGTGTGGTCCTCTGTATTTTTTTCAGTTAGGGAAAACTGCTGACAGAGACAAATACTTATTAATGGAACTTCTTTTATTTACAGAAACGTGACACAATTTAAGTGGTTTTAGTAATTCCTTTTATCAAATTCTCCTAAGCAATCCCACCCCTCCTGCCCTACCCAAGTTGTCTCTGAGTCACAGCTTTTCTTCACATATTTGATTCTTTCCTTCTGGCTAGTTCTCTGCCCTTGTATCATCTTTTGGCTTCTCAGAGACACCAAAACTTTACTGAAAAATCGAGCATTGATCCTCACTGTTCATGCATGTTTTACAAGTGTCTTTGGGCCAATGCTTTACACCAGTGCTTGAAGTAAAACTGCTGTCACTGCTGCTAACTAACTCCATAAAGAAGACATGAAATCTTAGAATCCTTGAAAGAAAAGCAGTGTTTGTACCTAATCTGTGGTATTATTCTTCCTTGTCTTCTTTTTCTTTACTTTTTTACATTGTCTTAAGGTGCACACAGTATGCATCAGAAAATGTTTAACGTATTATTCCTCTTAGCACTTAAAATATAGGTATTGCAAGTTGCTGGCCTATCTCCAAGTGCTTCAGTCATATTATTTGTCTACACAGGAGGGTCTTGAAAGTTTGACTGCAATTAGTGATTTCATAGATATGGTTTTCACCTTGTTAATTATTATCTTGTTCAGCATTCACATAGATCCCAGGAGCCTGCCCATGGTCCACGTGACTCATACCTGACTGCTGACTGCTATACTCAGGACAGGTAAGTTTTCTTATCCACAGGAAAAAGAAAAAAAAGAAAAAAGAAAATAATTTGACAATCAACAGCGACATAACAAGAAATATCAAACTCACTCAAAATCAACAGTATACTAACTGCACAAGTTCATGAATAGAATGTGGTTCCTGTAGATATTGAAACTGACCTAGGTTCAAAAGGAAGTTAGACAAAGGTTATCAGACAAAAGGACATGCTTCCAGAAGTCCCTGCCCAGCAGGTTACTAAAATATTGGGGATTAGCTCTTATATTTGCCTCTTTACTCTGCACTTCCCATCACTGCCATGAAAGAATATTAGGATAGATGGACATTTTTTGGATGTACTATGGTTACCATTTAGGTAACGTGAACTAACGTGTCTGACAGTAAAGCTACAGCAGTCCACTAAAGAGGGACACTACAAAGCTCAGGAATTATTATGTGGTCATGTGTTTGATGGACAGTAGAAGGTTAGCTGAGTAGAAACAGACAGGAAAGAAAGACCACACACATGGAGTGAGATTTGCCATGGAGCCATCACAGGAATGAAAAGGTTAAGGATTCTGAGATTAGAGAGTCTCTGTAAGTCAAATCTCTCCCAGGTTTTCAAATTACAACAAAGATAGCTGTGAAACTATGTCTATATTTGCCAGGAGATATTTTCCAGACCCCTTTTGTCAATGGCAAGAGAAAGATTGGTTTCTGTTCAGTTGCAGCCAACATTGTTATCTTTGAAATAAATGAAACTTTTTATATCCTTCTCCATTGCAGCTGTATTGACATGGTTTTTGTTGGCACTTCCAGCACATATGACTGAGGTGTTGTAAGGATGCCCTGTCAGTACATCCTGAGAGGTGTCCCTGTATGAGTTTAGTTTTGTGCTTGCCATCAGGGATCTCCAAATGAGAGCCTCTGACTAGCTCTATAATGTTCTCATGCTTCAGCAGGATTTTCACTCAATGTCTTTTGGACGTCTTTGCAGTCACACTTTCATACTGGTAGTTCACTTACTAACTTTCCTGTGAAATTTTAACTCCTTGAAACTTAGTTTTAATCTCTGAGCCCATCCTTCTTCAGGGAAACAGGTATGTTAGCCAGGGTTTCATCTTTGCTGTGATTTACCTGGAAGCTTGCAGTGCTATTTACAGTCTCAGGTAAGTCACGTTTGACATGAGGAACCTGCAGTAGTCACCACTGCTCTGGTGCTCTCCTGAGCTGCTCAGATGCTTTTCTAATACTGCCCACTATTTTTCCACCTGTTAAACTTTAATCCAGAAAATCTCAGAACCTGTTTTAGACTCAAGAATATGTTGTATGTTCTTGTGAAACAATTTAGGTGCATAGCACAGTCCAACTCACAGTGTCTCCCAAAAGACATACATAGTGTTCTCAACTATATGCTCTGTTTTTCTTAGGGAACCTGCCAGAACTCTGCTGACACATCAAGTGTAGAAAAATATTTGAATTCAGCCTTGTCTCCTGGAATCTCTCCCCAGGTAGAGAGGAGAAAGTTACTCCTTGTTATAAGCATATATGATTCTTTGGGAGTCTGTACTGAAGGGATGTTTTGAACTTTTTTGTTGGGAGAGGCTTTCAAATGAACAGTGAGTTCACCAGCTTTGCTAATTTTACTTTTTTCAACTGTTGCAAGCCCTACAGCAATAAACCAACCAAGCTTCTCTGTCAGCCTCTGCCTTAGAACAAGAACTGTGATAATGAGTTAAGCAGTGGAGTGGCTGAGGTCTTTCAGTCAAGCTCTGTACCCTGACAACAGTTTCCTTATCCCGAGGATGCTTCTTCAGTGCATCCACTGGTGCCTTGACCTTCCAGAGGATGAAACCAAGGACTTTGTATGTTTCTTGCCTATGTGATTTCTATACAAACTCCCTAAACAGGAAATGAGTTTACTATTGTATAATCTAAGCTTAATCTATTTACTTGCTAGAGCTTTTTTTTGACCTGTTAGTCCCACTAGCATTACTGTTGCTTGACCTCACTTTAGGTTGTGTATTCAACTTAGACTTAATAACTGTCACTTACATTCTGATGTAAAATGCCTCACTCCCCACACTCCTTCTGTACAGCCTCATGGTGGATTAGAGCCAAGTTAAATAAAAACTATCAAAATCATCAATCTGCTCCGATCATCTACTTTGAGAGACAAGTCTAATCTTGTAAACTCTGAGGGAAATCACAAAAGGTTCATGCATATAAGTACAAAGTAGGACAGTCCCAGTATATTTCCAGATTCTTTCCCTTTATCTATCAATACAAGAACTAACTGAACAGCTTATGTTCATGACAATTATGTGTCAACATTTGCTGCCATACTGAATGGATGATGAGACCAGCAGCACCCATGGAGGAGTGAACCTGTCCTCAGAAAAGTAATACTAACGGTAAGAAAATTGGAACTGGATATGACAAAAGAAACAAACAAAACCACAAACAAACAAAAAAGGTATCATGATTGTGTTCCTTTACAGAAATTCTGTTGGTATCCTATGTACCATAAATCCTCCTTCAAACAGTAATACAAAGAGGCAGCTTTAATGGGAAAAGAAGGTGACAGGTAGCTAAGAGGGATCAAAGGTAACTTTTAAGTGATGAGAAAAGCTGAGACGTTGTGTGGAGACCACTTTAAGGCATCAAGCAACAGAGTCAGATTTGAAGTGGAAAAGAAACCTGAAACTCATGTAGGTTGTTTTCAAATGGCCTGCAGAAATGAGAGAGTGAACAGGCAAGCTTAGGGTGTTGAGCAGATCTGAAAGATCTTAGGCTGCAGGGAAAAAATAGCTTTGTTGGACAATTCCTGTGAAGGCATCTCACTACCTCACATAAGAACAATGTCCATTCACCTGAGCTAATCAGAGGGTATCCAGGGTATCCTGGGAATAGCATATCCTTTATGCCAGCAGATGGACCTCCTACAGACGTTGAACTCACATGACCCTGGATAAAGAAATATGAATTGCAGAATAACAAGATTCCTCCTGAGCCACTGACAACTTGAAGGAAGGGTGGAGTCACATGCTTGCTGAGACATCCTGGAAGGGGTTTCTTATGCATGCCTTTACAAGCTTATTTTGTTCTGACCCTTAAAGCCAATTTATTGTTGTTTTAGGTGTCTGGGCTGCCTACTTCTTCCTTCAGGTTTTAGACAGATGCTTGTGTGACTATTTTTTCTCTTCTTCCTTCAAAGAAACCCAATAGCTTTGTGGTCAAGAGCACCTGACTGCTGAGTCGCACGCAGATCATGTCCCATTTGACTGAATCATATTGCTCAGGCAGACAAAATGTTCTCAGTTAACTCATTCCAGGGTACCTATGATGTCAAGTGGACAGATTAATGTATTTTAGTCTGGAGAATCTTCTGAGCAAATGCTTCTTGGGGTCCCATGCCATGAAACTGGCCAGATTTTGAGGTGGTACCTACTTTCTTCTACAGTCAGGCCAAGAGGAAAGTAGTTTTGAACACAATCAGACATTTCAGTTGTACCTGCACCTGTTTTCTTACAGAACCTCCTGCCAATGCTTCTTTTTCTTCCTATGCCTGTGTGGATTTCTTCAAAGGAAATTAAGTCAGTTAATGTGTTTGGGTGTTTACTTGGTGTGTTTTCAGTCATCATGGAATTTATAGAAGCACACAGGAGAGTTGAAAGCCAAAGTGAATAAAGAAAATTCACTGCTAAGTTACATGGAAACTAAGATGAGTAAGCTGCACCCATCCCATTCCATCATCTTTCCCTTTTGTATTATTTCAGGAAACCAAGTAATGTCACTGCTATTAAAAGGCTTTGAGATTGAAACTGGAAAATGGGACAGCAGTCACTGAGAATTTGTTTATTCTGGTATGTGAAATACACTGAAAGGCACTGCCCACCGCCTTTTTATCTCTGTTCAATGCCTGTATGAGAGAGGGATCAAGTTTCCCACAGTTTTCTCCCTCTAATTTGTGGAAAGTGATGGCTTTTAATGCCATTTATCTTAATGGGCTGAACACCTTCATTATAAGGATGAACAAAACCATCACAGCCCAAAGCTGAGTCCAACACTGTAAATTTCTGAGTTGTATCTGACCTTGCAAGACTAAAAGAGAATTGGGACGTCACCTTCCAAAGAAGAAGTTATGAGAACCATATGAAAATGCCTTTAGGACATAGCTTTACAGTCTCACTGTGCAGAGACTTACTTTATAGATAGACTTTATAGACAGGTAGCACTTGTGCCAAAGTGTTCAGAGTCACTGAGTTCACTTAACAGTGGAATAACAGTGGAATAAGTGGAATAAACAGTAAAGGCATCCATTGATTACCTTGTAGCAAGAGAATTGAGTAAAGGTATCCAAAGAGAAGGAGACTGTAAGGAAGATTGTTTGAAAAATATTAGCAGAGATGTGGAGAGTGTTGAACTACACAACTCCTTAGGTAAGCTATTTGAAACTGGTTGGTTTGGCTTCCAAAGGCCAAGGATGAAACCATTGCTAAATAGCAAGCATTTGCTAAAGGTGTCTCTTACTGCTTTTGCAAACAGGAGATAGGCAGCTGAAACCAGTAAATCCAAAGCGTCAGTACCACGAGCTGCTACAAGTAACAAAGATTTATAGGCAGCTCTGTGGTGATTGCCACAATGGTATTCAAGGCCCTGAAGGAACGCTTGTAAAATTCTGGACATATTACCCCCTTTTACAGATAAGTGGAAGAATCGTATTTCTGGCCAGCCCTGGTCTGACTTTTGTTTCTCACCAGTCCTGTACTGATTCTTATCTCTTCTCCCCACCCAAACTTCCTTTCCTTACTCCAGATCAGTCTTTCCATCCATTCTTTAAGTGGCAAAGTGAGATAAATCCTCCACAAGAAGCAACGAGCCTCTGTGCAATGGCCTCTGGTGTTTGAGCCTGAGCCTTTGTCTCTGGAGGTGAGGAGGTTGAGCAAGCCTCTTGCTCAAATGTCACTATGCTGACTGGGAGTGGAAATGCCTCTGGAATGTGGGTAACTGCAAATCTCTGTTGTTAAAGTGTTCTACACATGAGTGATGAGAAAGATAGGCAGAGATCCAACAAAGTTCACAAGATCTTTAACTTCTCAGTGATTCCATGTGAAATTAGGAACTTAGAGAGGTCCCATAGCTAGGCTTCTGTGCCTAACTAGTCACCAAGCACTACAGTGTCTTTACATTCACACAACAAATATTCACAGACCTGTCTCAGTCCTTGTGTTTCTGATGGAGGGAAGTGTCTCCAGTGCCACGTGGGATAGAAATTTTATTTTCAAGTTGGTGAAATTATAAAATACATAATGCAATTTCAGTTTTCACAAGTTTGAAGCCAACACATTGGACTGGTTGAGGTATATCTGAAAACTTCAGCTATATTTCAGTTATTAAACTGAACAGGTCACATATCTTAAAGTCTGGCCTAGACTGTGTAATAAGTAGGTTGCTCCTCAGCACACCTTCTACTCCTATTCTAAGCAAGGCCTGGACACAGCTTGTGGGACAATAGGAGTTGGGACGGTTTCCAAAAAAGTAGGCTGAATGCAGCCACTCTTTTGTGAAGTTGTTCTGACAGAAGATTTATCATGTCTCTTGCTTCAATCTCTTTTTCACTATTTGCTAGCAAAAATGAAATCTTGAGGTGCACTGGGAAACTGGGGAGAAGCCTGAACTTCTAAGGTGTGTTTTGATTTTGTTCTCAGTGCTGCTGCTCATATGAGAAAAAACACTGGAGAAGATGTTTCCCCATCTGCTTGAGATCATCAAATTATGAAATCATAGAGAGATCTGGGTTGGAAGAGACCTTAAAAATCATCTAGTTCCAACTCCCTTGCCATGGACAGGGACACCTTCTACTAGACCAGGTTGTTCAGAGCTCCATCCAAAGTTCAGTTTAGAAAGCTGTTATACGAAGGTCATTATTATTAATGTTCTTTTAGGGAAGTATCTGTTTATTTGGGATGACCTCTTCCTTCAGTGTGTTATTGTTACTGGATGCCTTGTTTTCAAACTAAGGTGAGAATTAAGCTTTTCTGGTGTCTATTCAAATGTCCTGAGCAAAGTGCTTAAATGTGAAACCATTATATCAATGAATGAGATGTGAAAACACTGCTTGGATTAGGTCCAGAAATCCTCTTACACCTGCATAACATTATTTCTTTATTGGAAATAAAAGATGAAAAGAAGCTACATAAAGAGAAGAAGATAGTAGAAAGAAAATTATAGACAACATACAAAAATTTTTTTCTTTAACATGAAAGAAGGCAAAGTGTGCCTAAACACTGAGTCACCTTTGAGAAAAAGGGTGGGAATGTACTATATAAGGGAAAGAAAACAGGGTTAGTGAATTCATAAATGCCTTTGACACCCAGTGGTACTGTCTGACATGATTTCTTTCCCTGAGGACCACAGTGGTTTAGTTCCTTCCACCATGCATGGAAGAAGTCCCAGAGTCCTAGAGTTACGCATTGTTGGCATTGACAGTGTGTCTTACTAAACACTTTTGTCAAAACCACATCTTGATTACATCCTCTCTTTTCCTGCTGTAATGCTGTTGCTACTCCACTTCAAAGAGTATTGGTATGTACTATTGCAGGACTTTTCAGTGAATGTATAGAGTTAGTGCCTAACTTTATCCTCTCAAAGACAATTTCACCTTTCCCATTACTAGGACAGAACTGAACACACTGCCTGACATTTTAGCGCTCCTAAATCTACTGTGTTCATTGCCACATTTATCTGAGGTGCTACAAGAAGCACATCATCATAAAATTGATTTTATTAACAATACAGAAACCTTGATCCAAGTCAGTGTCTGGATTTCAAACTCTTTAGTATCTTGAAAAGTAAATTTCTGAGGTGTTCCCAAATTAGCAGGTTAGTTCAACTCACATCCCTCCCCTGGGTAATTAGATTCTGGTAACTGTAACAAGAGTTGTGTTCCATATGCTGCCTCTACAATATTCTTAAGTGCAATTTTAGTAATGCTTATTTTAAAAGCCCCACTTTTCTGTAAAAGAGATCTGTAAAAGCTCACTGAAACTGAATGAGAAAAGTTCATTCAGTCACAACATTCAGATACAGATCTAGCAAACAGCCCTGACAGCTATGTACAGAAGGTACTGGCAGCCACTCCCAATGCTTTTTGCAGTAGGAAGAACCATTATTTTCCTCTTTCAGATCAGGCAGAGAGGATTTTGATGTTTTATAAAAAGACAGTCATGGGAGGAGCAAGATGAACTATTGAGCCTAATTTGACTGTGATAAACACAAGGTAAACAGAGTATCAAGCAAGGCAATCTTCTCAGATTTTCCCCACAGCACCTCCTCTTCCACTGGAAGTGTTGGTGAATGTCTTTACTTTGCTTGAATATATGAAATAAAGATGGCAAGTAAGAGCTTTCTAAGTTTGTACTCTGTTGTTCCAGATCTATAAATCTGCAGCTTGAAAATGACAGGATCAGCAAATTTTTCACCTCTTCTTTTGTGCTCATTTAAGCAATTTTTTTAAAATTTCATTTTGAAAAATCAGTTGAAAATTTTATTTACACTTACCTGTTTGATTAATTATCCTAAATGCAAGAATGTCTTATCCAAATAAAATATAATTCTGTCTTCCACAAGTTTACTGAGTATACTGTCTCAGTTCCTCCTAAATTAAGTCTTTCTGCTTTTCTGAAAAAAGATTCTTGCCAACTAGCTTCTACATCTTTAATAAATATTACCCAATATATTCAGGTGGATTTTCCACCCCAACCCATTAGCTTGTCTACTGTGACACATTTTTGAATATAGAAATGAGGGCAAGATTGGAGCCGATCAGTCTGTGCCTTCAAAATAGATATTTGCAAGCTGCTGAAAGGACCAATGCTGATTATTCATCATTTTATAGATGATAAAATGTGAAGACATATTCAAAAGCAACACCAGGCAAAAATGGTAACAACTTTTTTAAACTCGTAGCCACATACCCACCTTTCTGAATGCAACTTCACACAGCATCCCTTACTTAAATATGGAAGGAAGGCAAAGCTTTCCTCTGGGGAGAAGGGAGAAGGATGGGCAGAGCCCAGGAGCTGTCTCTGAAAAACACCTCCAGGTTTTCATCCTGAACAGTCTTCTCCTGCCTAATGGCTTATAGTGAGCTGTGTTTGTTAGTGCAGTTCACCTTGAACATCCAGTGGTGATTCAGGCATTGTAAAACTGGGATTTTTTTCTGCCATGCAGCAGCATGCCTTTCTGCTGGCTTCAGAAGTGGCAGCACAGTCTGCAAACAAGATCTTATTTCAAGACCTTCTGCTGGGCACAAAAGAGAACATTGTGATTTTTTTTTTTCCTGGAGCAGTTTCTTGCTTTCTCTAGGTTTATACAGTAAGTTTGAAAGAAACAGGAAACCTTGGGTGGATGGGCATGGAATGTACAGGCTATGAAGGATCACTTCATTAGTGATATAACAGGGTGTGAAGTGTGTTAATACATCATTATTTTTACTCGGAATCTAACTCTCTAATGTTAATAATGCAATTATTTTCATTTGCATGTATTTAGACCTCTGATCAAAATATGGTCTAATCCTCTGCTTCCTACATAGAAGTAGTTCTAACAATAGCTTAGATCAAAGAAAACATGAAAAGTTTGCTTTCCATCTTTTTTTCGGATTTGTGTTGTCACTGATGCCAGGAGGTGGTGCCACAGAGCAGGAAACAGTTTGGGTATGGTCTGGTGTGCACACCTGGCATGATTAAGAGGTTAGGACACAGTTTTGCCTTCTTCCAGGATTTATTCAAGGATCTTAGCTGAAGCCTGACACATATCCAAGCACAGAAATCAAGTATTTTTTTGCCCCTTCTATTTGAATTCCCTCCACACTAATACTTCCTTTTTAGTTAGACATACTATCAAAGAATTCATGGCTTTCTTATTCAGCAGGAAATCTCCTGCATCCCTCCATCATAAGCAGATTTGAGAGATCTGTGACAGGATCCATCCTTTTTCTCCATCTTTTGCTACTTCCCTCCTTACAGCTCTTGCTTTCTTCTGAAATAGATAGAAAAGGTTCAAGTCATCTGAGGCAGGTGAAGGACCAGCATGATCATTGCTTTACAACTCCTAAACAGTTTCTCTTGTATCTTTCCTCATTTGCCTAGTTCAAGACTGCTTACAGGAGGAGTGTGTATATTGCACAGAACAAAATCTGCAAGTCAAAAACTAAGAGCCAGTGAATGTTTTCAGTCCTTGATAACATCATGAGATGTTTGCAGTACCATATGGACATTTATTATTTCTACAGAGAACCTGCAATTGCCTGTAGAGCAATGTATAGACAAATTGTTTCCCCAGTAAACAAACAAACAAAAAAATCCTTCCTGAAAATAGGCTCCCCCTTGTAAGTCATACAAGAACACACAAACCAATATTTTGCACCATTTTAGCTTGTGTATTTTATCACAACTGCAAGTAGAAAATATTCCTGAATATGTTCCTGAAACTACAGACATGGTTTTAACCACAACCCTTTTTAATGTTTTGAAGTCATATACTTTCAAATGAGTTGATTTTTCAAACCAGTTCCTGCTCTCAGTACTTTAATGATGAACTTACTGTAACCTTGTTGCTATCTTCATTCTGTTGCATGACAAACAGCTCTGTTTTCTTTCCAGATACCTGTTTCCGCTGTCCTACTCTCTCTGTGTCAGGCTCCCTCATGCTCTTTCTAGGCCTTCCTAGCACCTAGACTTTTCACTGCACTTCACAACATGCTTTCTGTTCACTGCCCCTCTTAAGTTTTGTTTCATCCTGCCTTGAGCCCATAGTTCACATACTCAGCCAGCCTAACTGCTGCATTTTCCCATCAGGTTGCAAGGTCTTTGCTGCTGAATGCAGACCTGCTCAGCTCTGCAGCATGACCCTTTCACACACTTTGTTTTCTATAAGGTATATTAAAACTGAGCCTCACTTATATAAAAAGTATCTGGCTAGTCAGAGAAATTCCTTTACTACTCAGGATGAGACATGCCTCCATCTCAGGCTACTTCTGAAGTAACTCGTTTGCCTCGGCTGTAGGGCACAGCCACCTTGCTTCTGGATAGGAAGGCAGCTATGGGGTGACTTTTCTGTCTGTAGCACTTTGTCTTAGTTGGATTGCCTAGAGAGTCCCAAAGTTGTACCTATGGCAATGTAACCTGTCTGAAGAAAGTTCCTGTTGTGAGGACCGGCAGACACAGAACAACCCATGCCCATGCCACTGGACACTCAGCCTTGAAATAGGGTGACCACACCCAACTGCCTAATGGGGCTAGTCCTAGCCTGTACTAACTTCCAAACTCTGCACGGAATTTATTCAGTTAAGTACCAGGCTGCTTGGCCAAAACCATGCCAGACACCAGTCTGACAATTTAACAACATAGACAAGTATGTCCTGGTGTTCAAGAACATTCCCTGATACTGTTTAATGAATAGAGCTGGAAATGTTAAGGAGGATCTTTCAGTTTCAAAACCTCTTGTCTTTATTACCCCTTGAAGGGTTTATGGAACTTTTCCAGGATTTCTTGCATTTCCTGGATTTTACTTCCCTTAATAATAAAAAAGTCATTAGTTGTAATCTTTTGTTTGGGAGACGCAGCAAACACAACTGTTGGTCTGATCACGCAGCAACACAGGGCCTTACCCTGCCTGTCATACATATCCAGTAGTACCTGTTCCTTTGGGCATATAACCATGAAACACTTTCATCCAGCAGAGCATGCTGATGACACTGGGTGTGTTCTTAGGTCCTGGTAAAATTTACTAGTTGTATTAACAATGCTGTCTACAGCAGCTTTCAGCCAATTTAGATTTGCTGACCTATTGGTTTCTCATGCTGCAGTGCTACCTTGCCTTTGTGGTCCTGAGAGCTGCTCTTCTGTTAACACCAGCAGATCAAATGGATCCAGCCATGTCACCAGGCTCAGATTGCACTATTTCTAGCTCAAATTTGTCCTGTAGATGCCCATTGCTTTTAAAATATGTGTTTATAGACAAAGATCATTCTAGCACAGAGAATATTTCTGGTCATGCTCCCTGGTGTCCCACAGTAGTTCTGCATGTCAGATAGGATAAATGACAAACTACATGACTTGTTTCCCTGGTTTTAATTTTTTTTTTTCTTTTTTACAGTCTGCACCTTCACTTTGTCTCTTAGCTGTGATCCTCAGATCTTGTATGTGTGTCTCCAATAGAATTTTGCTCTTTATTATGGCTGATTCATGGTCTGTCTGGGATCAGGCTGGTTTGGATGCTCATATACCAAAAAGAGAAGGACTGACATCCTTCAGCAGTGTCTGTGCACTGAGACCACTAGAAATAATCACACTACTGATTTTTTCCTACTCTCTAGAATAACATCCCTATCTTTTCAAACAGCCTATAGGATGCTCTGGTTTTCCTGCCTGAAATACTTGGGTGCTGGGATATAAGAGATATTTACCTGATGCCACATTTTTCCATGTGGTGAGGCTTCGTTCATCTCTGAACAGATCAGATTGGTGTCAAAAATGGTTAAACTATGTTAGTGTAGTACCCTACTGAGGATAGATAGTGCTGCTGAGAACTGCACTGCACCCAGTGTTCCCACAGCTTCTATAGCCCTGTACATTTGCCTGGAACCTCTTTCTGCCATTCATGGTGCCGTCATTAATGTACTCACTGGATCATCCTCAGTCAATTTGCTTGTCATGTGTGTCCCATTGCTTTAGTTCAGTACTTGCATTCTTATTCTGCACAATAGCTCTGCTTGTGATGATGTCTTCCACACAGATACATATTGTAGTTACTATTTCCTGGCATTTTTCTATGATTTAGTTCTGTTTAGACAAATATCTACTTCAGTACTGTTGCTCTTTGATGCAAACCTCTATTTATTTTGCTAATTGTTTTGTTTCATTTTTTTTCCAGATAAAACAGTACCTCCCAATAGCTTTGCTCCATCTCCATCCACAGTAGTTATCATGCCAGTAGCTTGGAAAACACTCCTACGCAACTTATTTCTTGACATTTATTTTCCTTTGGTAGAGATTTTTTCCCCTTTATTATTCATGATCATTCCTGTAGTCTTTCCATCCTTATTACCACACTTGTGAGTTTTGCTCTGGAAACTGATGAATTCTGGTGATCAAGATCCTTTCACAGTATCTGTTTGCTGTGCTTTTAGGTTGTGCTTTGCTACCAAGTGTAGCTGCCTTATGATATGCAACTATCTTTCACATCACAGATTTTGTAGGAGAAGAAAATGCCTTCCTCAATCTGCCACTGGCTGTGCATGATGTGGTGCCAGGCATTCGCTGTATCTGGTATCTTATTCCTTAGGGAAAGAACAAGGAACTCAATACCTAGATCCTTCAATTACTGCATAGAGGAACTAATAAGAGAAAGGTGTAAACCTCTGACACAAGGTGGAAGACTTATGGTGTTGTTTGGTAGAGTCCCATTCTCTACAACAGGATTTTTCAATGCACATATGTAGGTCCATGTGCATCAGACCTCTGATTCTGGATGGTTGTAAATGGTTACAAATGCTGATTCCACCAAATTCTCCTCTCCAATATCCTGCAAATCCAATACTTCCCCTTGCCCCCATGAAAGCTACTTGGGAACCAACTGTTTCTGAAAATCAGAGTTTGTTTTGGTACCTGTCAGTGGATTTTACGAGCTTGGTCCTTAGCACCGTTTCTTCTGCTCAGTGATGTATGCAGAAATCCCATGGGGCAGCTGGGCTGTCAGGTACCATTTCTGCTGTGGCAGTTTATAATTGAGTGCATTTTCATGCAGATCATTTTCCTTTGGGCACAATCTGTTTCAGGAATAATCACTCCTCAGAAAGCAAATGCTCCCAAACCCATGCAGCGATTAGAGTGACTGGTCAACTGGCACTTCATGGAGTCCATAAAGATACAAGATGACTGCATTTGAATTCCCCACTTATTCAAATTGGACATGCAGGGTTTTCATCCATGAAATTTGTTGAACTCAGAAATGCAAAAAACTGTAAATGCAGTCACTGGTTGTCATCAGTTTGAAAACCACATTGTGTGGGTCAATGTGCAAAACACAAACGGATAGAGAAAGAAGGCACTTCTAAGATCGGCTTTGTGTTTCCTTGAGAAGTGCAGGGCACAGTGGGAATTGACTGGTTAGGCCATGTCTGTGGCCCATGTGGAAACAGTAAATAGGTAGAAGTGTGTGAATAAGAATTACGAAGGACTAGTGACAGGACAAGGAAGCAACAAGCATGTGTGGAATTGGAGCATGAGGGAAAATTCTGGGGTGGGAATATGAAAAACAAGTAAATGTGCTGGAAAACCAGCGTTTTGTGCTGAGCAAAGTGAGTGAGGATGGGAGACAGGATGGATCTTGAATCTGACTGTGTCACAAACTAAATTTTGCAAGGTGGTAAAGGCAAGAGTGAAGAAGTCAAACTTGTCCAGCAAATAAAGAAGCAGCAGATGAGTAGTGGTCATTCTGACCTCTCAGGACTCCTTACTGCTATGTGAAGAGCAGAAACCTCCCTTGTCCTATATTGCTCCAGTGCAGATTCTAGAGAACTTAAAATAGGCAGTTTCATTACAGCATCTTCTCCTTGTGAGTTCTGGTAGAGGGGATGTATTTTGCTAAGTCTAAGAGGTAGAATGTAAATATTAAATGCTTGAATGGTACCATGCATGGGATGGAAATTGCCCAAGCTTGTAACTGGGCATACAGAGGCAAGTTGTCAGACATAGCTTTATGTATTTCTTCTGTCCATTGAACAGCCCGAAACCTTGTAGGAGCATAAAGAGATGGAGACATCTTGTAGAGCAATAGGGAGCGAGTGGTACGTGTGACATCATGTTTTCCAGAAAGGATACTCAGTGACATCTTGACTTGGCATCTCACTGATGTGGACAATTAAGACGGAAGCTCCTTTTGAAAACTGCTTATTTTTCAGTGAAAAAGGAGGTAGGGAAGATCCAGTGTCTCAGATGAAAGTTAAATAGGACACAAGTGTGCTGAAGCACTTCATCCTCTGCCTGCTTCCTACATGTTCAGTCAGAGTGACAGTGCCCTAATTACAGTCCCTCTTTCCAGCTGCCACAGCTGCAGTGAGGCAGATGCTGGTTATACAAAGGCTCCCCAGGGGTCAGAAAAGTAGGTTTGGGGTAGCTGAAACCCAGCAAAGCAGGTACTGGATAGTACTGAACACCTAAAAGTTAGGCAGGTTGTTTATACTCATAATATGGGTTCCCTCCACCACCAACACAGAGAAAAGGAACCAGAGGTGTCAACTTTGCTGAACTGCTAATTACAGAAGAAAATGAAGTGATTGGTTTACAGAAAGTGCCCACTTTACAGGTGGCTGAAGATAGGTGAGATAAAGCCCCAGGTCTTTTCAAGATCTTGAACATTTACCGTCAGATAGCAAAATTGCTTGGGAGCATTTAGAAAAGAATCAGGCACTGACCTTTAACAGTAGAAGTAAAATGAGTTTGACTCTTCTGGTACTCTGTGCTTTCCAGAATAAAAATTCACACCTACTTGTCTGCATAAACACCAGTCTCAGTAGTGCCTGGTCATATATTTATTCCCATCTGTAGAATGGTTGTCTTTGTTTTAAGACTGTATGATTGATAAGACACACACGAACAACACTCTGCTGCTATTTAAAACAGGACATAGTTTGCTCCTGGGCTTTCTGCAAATGCATCTGACTAGAGTGAGTTACAGAACTGGACAGATTTACAGCCACCAGCTGATCACTTGTCTCTCCCATCAGTCTGTTGATGGACTGCTTGAACATAAATGTATGGGGAATTCACAGGGTATATCATACTAACATATCTTTTGTCCTGACTACACTTTGGGTTCATCAAACACTTTCTTCTTTCTCCCAGAAATAACTATACAAGTATTTTGAAGAAAAAGCAACAACTCCTGCTCCCAATTAAAACTATCAGAAATTGTCCAGTAACCTTGAAATGCTCAAAAAAAAAAAAAAAAAAAAAAAAAAAAATATGATTAATTATTCCGGTTTTTGGGGTGTGTAGATGTTTGGGAAAAGTACCTCACATATCAAACCATGAGTATTATCATAGTTTATTAAAGTAAGAAGGACTGTGATTCTGTCAGCCAGTCATCCCTATATTACTTAAGTAGATTTAGTCCTTAGAGTCATGATTTATTTAGTGAAATTTAGAGTAAACATTCTTGGATTTCTGTTTGGTAGAAGATTGGTCCTGATCCTCATTTGTACTTCAAAAATTTCTTTCAAAAGTGTTGCAATTAAAATGGATTTCTCTAGGTGTTGCTCATGTAAAATCAGTAAAACAAATCCCTTGTCCAGTGCAAAGGTCATCTCTACCTGCCAGGAGATGTGACTGTAGGAGGGATGCACAGCCAGATTAGGACACATCCAGCTAGACCAGATGACATTCCAGGTTCCTCGATGTGCCCAACCATGCTGAGGTTTTTCACACTCCACCTTGGTTGGGTGTGGATTCAGTGGAGGAGAAGGATATCAACAGGTGGTCTTGCAGGCACTTCTGATAAAGTTATAGTTACACTGACCTCCTTTTAGATCACAGAGCTATCCTCTCCTGTCTGCTGTGCTCACATCACATCAGAGAGATCTTCCATTTTTATGTAGATAAAGCTCCACGTGGTACCCCGATACAGAGGGACATCAGCTGAACCCAAGCAGACTGCCATGGGGACACTGCTCTTTCCTTTTAAGATAAATTACAGGAAGTTAATTGTTAATCTAGGGCTACAATAAGAGAATTTCCCCAATATAAAGGACAAACTAAAGGAAATTATTCATAGGCAACCCCCTCAGCCAAAACGCTCTTGACTGAACAATGATCACTTTCATGCATTTTAAAATGTTCTGGACTATGAAAAATTTAATTCAGTTCAGAGTCACATTATATGTGAAATAAGCAGGGTTTTTCCAATGAAATGTCCTCCATCAGTCAATGTTCTAGATAACTGATAGTATTTACAAGAGGTTTTCTATTGGTTTAAATTCACACTTCCACCTAAACTATTACAGTTTCTGAGTGTTCAAATCCTCATTTTATTTTTCAGAGCGCTGGGGTTTTATTTAACTTTTTTCAGTACAGTGAAGCTAAATTAATAAAAAAATGCTATAGTAATTTCAGAGTTTCTATATAGGGATTTTTTTGCTCTACCTGAAAAACCCTGAAAGTCTCCAGCTGATGTCGACTAAAGAGATTCAAGTTACTGCTACAAATTCTGCAATAGCTGTGGCCATACAGGGATTTGCAGAAAGTGTCTGCAACTTTTTCTGTTTGAATTCAAGACTTTTATTACTTCTGATGCATTTCAGTAACAGGAAAGAGCAAGGCAGATGAGAGACTGGGGAAATGGTATGGGGAGAAGGCTCCTGAGTTTTGCCTAGACCCGTCAGCAACCGTTTCCCTTCCTGCCGCCTCATCATCTAATCCCCTTGGAATTTAGCAGTTCTCACAGAGCTCCTATCTGCTGAATTAATGGGATTTTCAGAGAGCAGGAAAAAGGAAGAAGGGTGGGGAGGGGCGTGGGGGAGAGCAGGGAAACCATTCTGATCCAGTACAAGAACAGAAATTCCTGCTTCTGTATTTTGCAGAGTATCTACTTGGGAGTGAGTCTGGATATGATGTAGCAGCTCTCTTCCTTTAAATATTTATTTCAAACAGAGTAACTATATCCATGTATGGGGACAGCTCTTCTGGAATGAGAGCCTTGATCTTGTTCTGCCTAAGCCTTTCTAGTATTGACAAATTATCTCGTAACTGGTATAAACTATATCTCCAGTGGAACATATGCTTCACTGACCACAAAAGAAAAACCAGCAGCAATGGGTTTATGATGTAGGCAGATGGTGCAGCAAAGAACTTGAGGTTTTTCCCATAACACATTTTACCCTCCCTATTTTGAAGTTTTCAGTCACATCTTGATCTGATTTTCAGCTGAGTCCTGTGAACTGTACAAAACGAGACAGCAGCCTTTCCCAAGAACTACCTGCTGTACTTCCACCACAGAATATCCCTGACATATGTGCTACTCTGGATTTAAGACCCTTTTTCTCTCATTTCCTCCATTGCCAAGAGGGCTTTGAATTCAGATCCTGCCCTCCAGCATGTGCCCTAAAATCGCATTTCCACAGGTTAAGCCCAAGAAAATCCACCTCCCAGGTGCAAGCAAACTGATGAGGACCTGTCCCTTAGTCCTAGAGAGAAGCTCTCAGCCATTTTAGAGGCAATATGAGGCTTCCTTAGCCCAGACTCTGGCTGCCTGCCTGACATCCCCTATATCTTAATGTGGTGCTGATAGCTGGGTATGTAGGGCAAGAGAGGAAATTCAAATGAATAGGTTTTTCTACCTCAAAATGCAAAGGGAGACTAAGGAAGAGCACTTGAGAGTGCTTTATTGAATGAACTGACCTGCCAGCAAGAGAAAAACTGGGAACAGAGTCAAGCAAACAATCCCAACACCTGCACACAGCTGTGTGACTCTGGCTCTACCCCTGACAGGGACCTGCAGACTCTTTTATATGCTGACAATGTTTTTGCAGTTGGTCATGAGAGTTAAGTGTTCTCGACCAGAGAGCACAAATTTACACACGCACACATGCTTCCCCCTCGCTGATCTCACTGCAACAGCACCACTGAGAAAAGTAGACAGGAGGCTCCATTTAATTGCCACAGGACATGAATAAATGTCATTGATTTCAAAGGGAGTTATTTGTATCCTGCAGTAGGAGACTAGCACCCTGGTATTGCTGCTGCTCTTGGCTCTTGGTAGCTGGGACTCTGCAGTCATAGCAGGGCTAACTCTGCTGCCAGTTTTCGCTCTTTTTGTTGTTCTGTTCTTCACTTTTATTGAACCAATCACTGGCTATTAGGGAGAAACTTTCCCTCTGGCCTCTTATTCCATTATCATTCATTATGATTTTTTTTTTCACTACATCTGACACATTTGATGCCAGAAATGGGTCTCAAGACCAGTGGGACTTCAGGGGTTTGTGATGCTCTGAGAGCTCAGATCTGGAGGATGGGGAATGCTGCAGACGGAAAAGCAAGAGTAATGCAATATGCACATTCAGCAGTATGAAATACTATTCCTGCATTTTGCTCACTCTCATTGCTGCAGCTGACAGGGGGGATCTACATGTCCCTCTGTGATCCCACAATCTCAGAGGTTTCCAGCCGTTTCCACTTCAGAGGGCTCTGTTCCCAGCTCTCTTTTCATCAATATCCCAGCATGCAGGCATGTGCTAATCAGCTTTAGCAGGCTCATCATTTGATTGACTTCAAAGCTGGGAACCCAGTTGCTGCCACTCTTAAAAGATAGAAAAGGCCAGCGGGACAAGGGTTGTTTTGCCTGCCTTTAGTTTGTGTGTGTCCTTTTTGGGTGGGTCAGAGATGAAAGCTGATCTGTTTCATGTATCATTTGTCTGATTTCTTTCAGTCACTTGGATTAGCTTCTCACATCTTTGTCCAGAAAATGTTTTCATCACCTTGCAACAAAACCTCCTTCTCTGGTATCACATATTGGTATTGAAGAAGTGTTGTCTTTGCCTTTTGAGTGTCTAAGGTTAAATAACAACAGTGACCTGCCGTGGAGTTCACTCTCTCCAAAGGGGACCTAAAACACAATGTCCTGTACAAAAAGTACTATCTCCAGAACAATATCCACAGCCAAAAGTTCCTGTGCAATAGGCTCTTTTCATGGCAACATCTCGCAGATGACTGAATTTCAGCAGTTATCTGGGCTGACACATTCATTATTCTGCACTGTAGGAACAGGCTTCTTGCGCATGAAATGATCATATATATGAACATAAGTACTATTCTGACCAACTCAGGAATGGAAAATTTAACAACTCTCATTTTACCTATCATGAACTCAAGAGCATTTGTTTTCCAAGGAGCAGTGATTTTTTTTTATTTCAATTAATTTATTCCAGGACTATTTTCCTCCCTTCCTCTTTGTGAACTGATGACAAGCATCTCTTATTTATTCATTGTTCATGTGTTAGATAAATACCTTTACCTTTACCCACTTGATTTTGGTGTGCAAGCCATTTTGCACATAACTTTTCGCAAGTGTTTTTCTGATCAGTGTTACAGGAATTACTCCGAGAGCAGAATGCTCTCTTTTATGCCTCTTGACTGAATGATGGCTGTTACTAACTCAGCCAGCTAGAACTGTGGTCAGAAAAGTGGTGCCTATCTTTTCTTAATCAATGTACTATGTACATAGCAAGAGGCCTTCCAGCAACTGAGCTTCAGCTAGCCTTAGTATGGGTTCAAGCATTACAGATTTACCTCCTGACATGTTTCTTATTTGCATTGAAGGCTTCTAAGTGATGGATGCTGTTCTTGTATCCCTATTGCTTTTGGGATTTTAACAGGGAAGTAATCAACTTAAACGAAAAGTTCTTCCACATAGCAGGCAGAAAAAAACAGAAAACTACAAAATTATTCTTTGTAAAATAGGAGATTTTCTTAGCATGGAGTAATGCTATTTGCACACACTGCCCATGCCTACACTGGAAAGGGAAACATGAGACCAGTAGGTGACTGAAGATTGAGTATTAGAGTGGAAAATGAATTCAAATGAAGCTCAGAGTTGCATAAGCATGAAGAAATACATAAGATTTTTTGGGGTTAGTGACTCACATGTGTGGAGCTTAATTTTCTGGATGGTGGTACAAGGGAATGACACCAATTTTTTCTTCCGGTTATGGTGTTGGTACTTTTAGTTCCAAGTTATCCTGAAAGAGTTATGAAAGAAAGACAGCTCAGCTTTTCAGGAGAATATGAAAAACAGTTAACTTTCTACCTACTTTCTTCTCTTGCCTCCCTCCTCCCAGCTCTTCATGCTCCCAGCATTCAATCCTATATCCCCTCTTCTGGGAAATTTGCTTTCTGCCAGGCTGTTCTGTTAAAAGGTTTCTTTAAACTAACAGCCTGGCCCATTAATGATTTTTAAGATTTGAGTCATATGCCTTGCTCAGTGACATCCCTCTTCCGCTCAGCTCCCTTCCCCCATGCCTCATCTGAAGATTTCTGGATGTCAATCCACCGGATGTTTCCATTCCAGAGCACAGCATAGGCATTGTGTGACTTACGTATGTCAAACACTGAAGTTCAAGAGAGCTACGGTGTGTGCTGAATGGTTGGAGTTCAGGGGTTATTTGACAGGAAACATCTTGATGAAGGACCTCTCCTTTCTGCAGCCTGCTGTTTTGTATCTGCACTTGAAGATGAGCAGCAACCCCTGCCCAGCCAGGGCCCCTCTGTCCGACCACCGAACCAAGCTACGTGCTTGTTTCCAGTTGCTTTGGCTAGACAAGAAACAGCAGAGTTAATGGGCAGAAGGGGATATTAATTTGCATTTGAATACAGCCCAACACAGTTACTCAATGTTACTGCTGGGTAATGGGAAAATTAAGCTGAAAGGGAGTTAACATATGGAAAAGAAATGTAGCTGATGCTGAGAAGATAGACTGCAGTTGCTTCGAATTAGTGGCTGCAGCTGTTACACGGGATGCCGTATTGCTCTCAGGGCAGGTAGCATTGCAAAAGTAAATATTCCTTTTTATACACATGGTGGCACAGTGTGAAGTGGTTGGAGAAATAAAATCAACCAATAGGAAAAACAAAAAAGCCTGTGTGTGGGAAGTGATGTAGTTGCAATATTAAAAGTTCAGTGATGAAAAAGCCACAGAAGCAAAGGAATGCAAGGAGATATATCCTGCTTTCCTTAAGAAAGCAATAAAACCCATAGAAAAGTTTCCTTCCATTTACAGTGCCACATCATTATTTTCCACGGGTCTGGCTAATCACAGCAATTCTCCTAGTCAGACAGAGCCCAGAGCAAGATCTTTATACATGTTGCTATGTGTTATTATAGCTGAGAGCAATATGTGGTTACTGTCTCAGAACTATTGCTTTCTTTTATTCCTTCTTTTCTCAGTGTCTGGATTTCCTTTCCTGTCTGAGGAGATGACCGAAATGACCCTGGGAGCTACCTGTTGTCAGGGAAGTCAGCGAATGGGTTGGGACTGGAAAGGTTCATACAAGCAACTCATTTGCGACTCTGGGTCCTTCATTTCGTTAAGCTGTGCTTTGGTCTGCAGCATTCACTACTGTGATCCCACCATGGCATGGACACACAGCAGAGTAATGTGGAAAGCCACAATGTCCTCCCTTTTCTTTACCTTTTGTTTGTTTGTTTATTTTTTGGTTTTTAAGTGAAGAGATATCATGCTTGAATAAGCTTTAAACACATACAAAGCCATGAGCTGACATCCTCACCCCTTTTCTTACAAGACAAACTCTAGCCAGAGCATTGTTTTTCCAAACCGGTTAATATTTGTGTCAATAATCCAACCTTTTTTAATGGTACTAAGACGCCATGGTGTTCAATATAGTGCTCACCTAAAACTTTCAGTACCCTTTGAATTTTGCCACATGTTCCAGAAAAATAAAAAGATACAGAGATATTTGATTTTTTTTTTCTGCAAAGAAATCCTTAGGATTTAGTTCCACATCTACCAGCAGTACTGGTGTGTGGCTAAATGCATTGCATGGCTTTGAACTTCTCAAGCGTGACTGTAAAAGGATATTGCCTGTGCTTCTTATTGGTTATATCTGATGAGTCCCACTTCAGTCCTTTGTTTGCACTGTTGATCTCATTAGAAATAATTAAAGTTTTTATCTGGTTTACATCTAGTAGCTTTGTTTAGCTGGGCTTTCTTCAGTGGTGGTGTTTTTTTGGTTTTTTTTGGTTTTTTGGTTTTTTTTTTGTTTGTTTTTTGATTTTTTTTTTTGTTTTGTTTTCAACAGATCATTTACTTCTTAAGCCTGTTCCACCCTGCTGTTCACCCAGGGTTATTATTACCGAATTCTTTCTGAGGGTTAACTCCCTCACTCATAAATCATTACATTTCCACTTAGCAAATTTAATAACAGGATCTGGTTTCAATCCTCCCTACACGGAAAAGCCACTTCAGCTTTTCATTCGGACGAGGAACTTGATGGAATGTGCCTGGTGCTCGGAGCAGATCCCAGCCCTCAAAACAGCTCCTTGCTGGGGCCAGCTGGGATGCCTGGAGCTGCTCATTGCAAGGTTGTGGGCCATCCTCACCACTGCTGCTGAAGAAATAAAGTGAAGGGAGGAAGAAGAAGGATAAAAAAATCAGTTTGGGCGTTTTTTTGGTTTTTTGGTTTTTTTTCAGTAGCCTAAAGAAAGGGATAAACATTCAGGTTCCAAGCTAAAAGATGATGGAAATTCTGAAAATATTGAAAATTTCTAAGGGAATGGATTTTGAATAATTGCTGTGCATGCATTAAAACCTGTTTATATACAAAGCTAGCACAGTCACATTACCTGGATATTTAACTCTGCCTGTATATCTTCAGAGAACAAGATCTATCAACTATCACCCTATGGACACAGAGTGACAAAAAGACTCAGGAGCAGTTCACATCTTAGTCAGAGACTGTGGGTATGAGAACAGGCTGCATTGAGGTGAGGAGGAGGGAAAATTCAGCACCGAAGCATGTCCTTAGTGATCGTGTCTCCCATCTCAGACACCCAGCCATCATTTCTTGCAGAGGATCACCATTCATGCATTAGTAAAGCCTGTAAGTGCAGACTTACATGCATTTATTGAGGAATAGCTAACATATATAGAATAATTTGCTTATTCTATAATCATATTTTCAGATGACTGTACTTGTAGAGAGAGCTGAAACCTGCATACAAGCATGCACATAGGCATTAGGCTTGTTCTTGATTTGACCCATTCAGTGCTTGGGCTTGACTTCAGCTAATTCTAGCACCAAAGCTGCTTGGGAATTCCTGAGGTCCCCAGTGCCATGCCAGCTGAGCACCTCCCCTTCCCAGACCTGGTTTTCCCGCTGGGAGCTAGGGAAGAGTGTTCTTATTTCTCCCAGGATCCCATCTTTCTCCTCTCTCACCAAGCCTTACCTAACTAGAAGAGACATGACATGAGGCCACCATTCCAGTCTCATTTGAAGGGATGTGTGACCACCTCCACAACACCCTGCAGCATGACTTAGCAGTGGTGACAGTCTCCCTCTGGCAGCTTGGGCACAGGCTTCATTCACATCCATTAAAGCCACTCTAAAACCCTCTTTGATTTCGAAGCACTTTGGATTTAGGCTTCTTTCCCATACAACAGGAGTCCCTTCCAAATCAGCTCCAAGGCACATCAGTTGGACGCTGTGCAAAGGGTTTTCTACTGTTGGTTTGATCTTTGTGGATATTAAAGAGCACAACATCCTGCTTGATTTTCAGTAAGTCATATTCTGCCAGGAGTTGCATTTTGAAACTGAGAAACAGGGAAAGGGAATTAAACTCTCACATGAGTGTATGAAATGTGCACCATTAGAACACAAGGATGCCATAATGCTATTTTATTAAAACTATCACTGCAATGAAAACTGATTATTTACTTTGTAATGCATAATGCTTTCCCAGAAAGTAGTTTCTCAACATGACTTTCAATTTTCTTTGAACCAGATGCATCCCTGACCGCAGTTATTCTTATAGCTCACAGATGTTGCCACTTTAAAGCCAGCACAGCAGAAAAGAACACCAGGAAGAGAGAGGGATTAAAACTGGTCAGGATCACAGGTCTGATGTCCATGGTAGGACCAGAGCTCACCTGTATGTACAGATGTCTCTCTTGCTAGGAACATACTGACATCTCCATCCTGTGCCACAGCAGATGACAGAGAGGAGATGAAAATGGGAAGCCCCTGACCTGGAAAATTCTCCCATTCTACATCAGCATCATACAGCTGTCCTTTAAGATCCAGTTTTATCCAGGATTTAAGAGAGTTGTTGGGTTAGTCAGGAGGAATAACTTCATATAACACTTTTAAAACTATTGCTCATGTCTTTGGTCTTTATCTCAGAGTCTGGATACAAACAACTAAGAAGCCCACCTGGCTTGGTTGCATTAGAAACAGCTGAACAACCTTCTGAAAGCTCAGCTTTTCTCACACAAAGACTTAATCACAAGCAAAGTCATCTCATCCCCTGACACACAGGCAGTTCAGTAATCACAGCCCAGGTGACACTGCTGTGCCAGGCAAACCAGGTCCTCAGAGGCTCTTCCCTAAATGCTTAGGGAAGAACACAATGATGGAGATGCTCCTAGGAGTTCAGGAAGAAAATTCCTCTTTCAAAATTCTCCTAACTCTGGAGAAGCTGCATCTGTATCTTTCCATGACTGTAGGCTGAAGCACTGCAAGGCAAGAGAACTGTGCAAATTACAAGTTATATTTCAGTGCACACACATATACACTTCTCACATGCAGTCCCCAGTGCAGCTGGCATTGTGACATGGAAACAGCCAGAAGAGCTGTCCTCCATCAGCATCAGATTCCTGCCAGAAGGTAACAGCTCTCTTTTGCCACCAGGAAGGGCAGAGAGAGCACTGCCACTATTCCCAGCTCTGGACCAGGTATCAACTGCCTGCTCAGTCTTCCCAGTGTAGCTTACACTGAATACTCAGGCACTGCCAAGAGGTGTGACTCAAGCCTGCATGGATCCCAACAGCCAGATAAAGCAACTGCATGAACTCATCAGATGGCAGAGCTCAGAGCTGCTCCCTCGTACTGTCTCAAACACTGGCTCGCTCTGGAAGTGAGCACCCGCTGTCAGGCTTTGTGTGCAAAGCCTTGATTTGTCCATTTCATATTTCAGTGATCTGAACAGCTGTGTTCAATCACATCTGACTGCGATGTGAACTCTTGAGTACACAAATGCTAGCTATGATCTGTGCAATTTCATAATCCAGTAATTGGCAGCCATACTGCCTATGGGGCTCTGAGCTCCTGACCAGCCCTGACACTTTCCTGAGCTCCCCTCCCTGAAAGTGACACATACATGTACAAGAACTGAGCAACAGAAAAGTCCCTAAGGTGCCATAGTTTAACCCCAGCTGGCAGCTCAGCACCACACAACCACTCACTCATTCCCTCCAGGTGGTATGGGGGAGAGAATCGGAAAAGTGAGAAAACCTGTAGCGTGAGATAAAGACAGTTGAATAGATAAAACAAAAGCTGCACTGACAAGCAAAGCAAAACAAGGAATTTATTCAATACTTCCCATGGGCAGGCAGGTGTTCAGCCATTCCTAGGAGAGCAGTCACACTTAAAGGTGACTTGAGAAGCCAAACACCATCACTTCAAACATCCCTCTCTTTCCTTTTCTTCCCTAGCATTATATACTGAGCATGACACCATCTGCTATGGGATATCCCCCGGGTCAGCTGGGGTCAGCAGTCCCCTCTGTGTCCCCTCCCAACTCCTTGTGTACCCCCAGCCTCCTCGCTGGCAGGGTGGGGTGAGGAGCAGCAAAGGTCTTGACTCTGTGTAAGCTCTGCTCAGCAGCAACAAAAACATCACTCTACTACCAGTACTGTTTTGGTCACACATCTGAAACAGCCCCGTAGTAACTATTATGAAAAAAATCAACTTTATCCCATCCAAATCCTGTGCACTCATGTACAAGAACTACACAACAAAAATTGGTCAAGGATGATATTGTTCCATTTCCAAAGAGCTTTGCAGAGATAACAGTATATCTTGCCCAAGACAAGGTCAACCCTCCACTGCCATTACTCACCAGCCATGCTGGGGCCCTAAGTCCCCACTGCCCTGGTTAGCAAAGCTTCAACCATTCTGAGACTATGGCAATGAAGGACAAGGTCAGTTGAAACTCTCATTCTGAGTTTTCATGTAAATTCAGGGAGAAACCTAAGTCACAAGAAAGCTTTCAGATTAGGTTGACAATGTACTAAAAACTTCAATGGAATTACGTTGTTTAAAGTTGAGTGCAGTTCATGAGACAAAAGAAGAATTGTGTAGTTTACTTTTTTTTTCCCATGAAAAAGGCCCCAACTGCTGTCTGCTCATGGCCACATCACTGGCTTTTTCTCTTATGCCCTCTCTTTGCACTGCAGCTGCATCCAGGTTTGGATGAGCTCAGCAAAACCTTTGGCACAGCTGCTGCCCTTGCTGCTCTGACAGGTGACCCAGCATTTAGTTTTTCTGCAATCATGATGACCCCAAAAGTGGTCCACGACTGATTTGTAGCACTGTGAAACCTTTGCAAGGTGCTTGCAGCCACATGAATCTCAACTCCCTGGTGTGCCTACAGTCTTGCTCAAGATTGAAAACCTGCCCCAGCACTGCACAGGACTGTGCACCTGAGTCCTGGTAGGACTTGGAGACAGATTGGTGATAAAATGTGCTGTTGTACTGACATGCCTCTTCTCTTCTTCCAGGTGGTGAAAGTAATTGTATTTGGTCCTCCTCTCCCTGCAATCTGTTACTGAGAGAAAGAATGGGTGGGGATATTTCAAAGGGATGGTCTTCCTTACTTGTCTTCACCTGCAGTGTGAAGAGATCTACAAATCATGCCACAAGCACAGCTTCTGCACCTCAGCTCTTCCTGTGCTGCCTTCTGGAGGCAGTAGAAACAAGTGTTTAAATAAGGTGCTCTGTCCTACCAGAGTCTGAGCCACTCCTAGCTCAAGGTCTGTTAGACATATTATTGTGAGATTTGTTTTCCTTAATTATTCGTTAAAAATAGAGGTCCTTTAGGACTATGGAGTGCCCATGCATTTGATGTGTGGAACATGTCCTCATATGAACCCAGTGGCTATTCAAACCTGCAAAGTTTTGTTCATTGTGTTCATGTGAGAGAGCTACAAGAGCCTGTCCCTGTATTTCCTGAGAGCTCATTAGGCAGTGGAATTGTACATCGCACCTGAGCAAAAGTCCAGTGGAGCCAGTGAATGATTTTCTATTGATCCAAGCCCTCGAACTGCAGCCGCACAGGTGAAGCAAATTGGGCAAAATTTCATCTTTCAACCCATCAGAACAGTATTAGAATTTCCCTATATTGCCTGTATTATTTTCTTTCATCCTTTTTGGACTTTGAACTATTTGGTTCAGATCTATTTCCCCTCTTTCTATCTGCTCCTATTTCTAAATGCAGTTACTAGTTGGGAAGGGGGGGCGGGGGGGAGATGAGCAACAGGTAGAAATCAAGGCAAAACCAGCAGTAAATTGAGCTTTCTTTAACACACCAACAGGAGAAAGGAGTGAACCACAAAATACTATAAGAATAATTACAGTATTAAAACAGTAACAACAAGAAATCATAATATATTATGGCTTTGCAATTAAACAGCATCCTTTATCTGATGAGCTCCTTGTGCTTTGAGTTAATTAAATCTTCCTCACGCACATGATATGCAGAAGGCAGAAATCTTCAGCAAGAGTGTCAAATGACTGATTTAACTGGGAGTGCAAACTACACTTTACTTCCCCAGGAAATGAGCACTTTTCTTTAGAAAAATCATGTTTGCTACATCTGCTCTGGAAAGGCTCCTCCCGATTCAAACTGAAAAACTGCTGAGGAAATTAAAGCTTCATTTACCTGAGTTTAGACAAGGCAGTTTAGGGTAAGAGAACCTGAATTTCTTTAAAAGTAGCTGTTAAAATCAGACAAAAAATATTATATGTGGAAAAAAAAGAAAAGCAAATGTTACATGGATGCTGCATTTACTACAACATCATCTTGCTTTTCTGCCTCCTGTATGCTTGCTGTTCCCCTTGCCTGATTTGTTGAACCAGTGACAAGAGACTTTCCAGCCTAGAAACAAACTTGTTTTAAAAGATGAATAAAAAGTGTGTGTGTCCCATATGGACAGCTTACCCTGAGAACACCAGCAATAGACTGGGAAATGAATGCTCCTTTAGGTGTATGCCAGCTGTTGATCTTACGCTAAACAATGTTCTTAATTAGTGGTAATAGGTTGGCAAACTCCTGAAAGTGTGTAACCAGTTATTTTATTTTTTTTATATAGTTACGAACACTCAAAGACAATAACATATTACAAATGATGACTAACAAGGACAATGCAAATGTCAATTAGAAAATATGGCTCTAATCAACTCAACTTGCCTTCAAGCACAAATGGAAAGAAAGAGCTAGGGTAAAGCAGCCGACTGTGTGCTGGGAAAAGAAAGAGCAGAGTTATTCTGCTTCCCGTGCAGAATGCTGAAAGGACAACACAGAAATTAATGAGCAATCGCCATGACATATCAAACAAAGGGACTATCCCCATAGTGCTGCACTTGGTGAGCAGAAACCACCTGCACTTTCAGAGCAGCCCTGTACTAAGGGAGGCAGATGTGTGGTCTGTGCATCTGTGTCACCACTTGCAAAGCACCTGAAGTGACAACCAGGACCCATGGAAAAGTTGTGCAATCCTGGAGGGGCAGCTGGAAGGCAAATGAGTTATGTGATGGAGCCAAACTACATTAGATGCCTGTGTTTAGAAATCTGAACCAAGCAAGGAGAGATCTCAGCTCCTGTCAGCCTTATGCTGTCCTTGCAATCACACTTTGACTGGCTCAGGATGGACTTTACCCACCAGATGTCCTCTGAAAGTTGCCAAACATGGAGGTGTAAGGCAAGAACACAGATGTGAGCTCAAAAGTATGTTCTATATTCAGCGCTGTACTGGCATTTGAAATAAAATTACTTTCGCTGTGGAGGGCGTACACTTCAGATCAGGAAGCAAGTGGGCACATTCAGAGGAGCTTGTGACAAAGAGCAGGGCTCCCAAGGAGTAGCATCTCTGAGCTTTCAAAACTTAAGTTTCTGTGTGATTGGTGAGAGTGAAGGCAGCAGAGTGTCTCAGGTTTCAGGAGTAAATTCCGTGATAAAAGTCCTTTGCGAACTCTCTTCAACTTCTCTTACATTGTTGGCATTTTTTAAGATCAGAATTATTTAGATTATTTTTGTGGGGTTCATTTGGGAATATATATATAAAATTTTTGCCCCTAGCTTGAAGGACATAGTAGAAAACTATTCCCTTGGAGCACAAAGTAACCATTATCCAAACACTGTTAAATGGAAGAGATCAATCTGCAAAGCGAAGATGGAGATGTTTCCCATCCATCATGGTGACACTGCTGAAGGCCGGTAGATGAAAGTTTGATTTTGCCAACTCTGACAGCACTTGTTCAGCGAGCAAATCTCTGCCACATTACACAAGGCTCTGAAAGGCAACTGGCAGCATATACATGACTTATAGGTGCACAGACTCAAGCAAACATGATGAAAAAAGATCAGCATAAACTAGAAAGCAAGGGGCAGGGAGGGATGTGAATTATTCCCCCTTTAGAATATGGGTGCTGAAAACTGTTATTTGTGCTGCTCTAACCAACTCAGAAAGCAGACTCTGTGCTGAGAATACAAAACTTGCTGTCTATGTCTTACCTTGGTGGGTTCAAGGTGGATTTTACCAAGGACTAGGGATGTGTGGTTTCCTTCCTTCCTAAGTAGCACTTTCAATATTTTCAACCATGAAGGGATCAGTATTATTCACCCCCAAAAAAATTCAGTTCTTCCAAAAATATGACAAGATAAAAGGAAAGCACTTCTCTTGGTACAGACTACCTTTTTTACTTTTTAATCCTTTTTACCATGGCATAACTGAGTACCTCCATCATTAACCACAGCATAATGTACTTTCGAATACATTAGCTTAGGTACTAATAGCAATCTGTCTGCAATAGCTTGGATTTGGCACTGGCAGAAAATCCTATTTGAAAAGCCTGGCAAATTAGGTCAGGCTCTGAGCTCTGTGCTGGCCAAACCAGATCACTGTCATGCCAGCCTGGAGAGCTCGGGGACAGCTCTGGCTTCAGATGACTGGAAATCATTACCAGCCTGAGAGGGTAGGTGTACAGCTTCAGCATGAAAAGTGATTCTTTGGGTACCCTCTCCAGATGTCCCACAGGAAACTGCAGATATATTACTGAGTTTAGTGTCAAGAAGACCTCTGGGAACGGCAGACTATACTATACAGAGACTGAGGTGGTTGGAGGTTCAGCATCACCCATCTCACTCTCTGGTTTGGCTGTAAAGCAGTGCTTAGTCTGTTCAATAGCAGCTGCAGATTTTGCAATGAGAGTGAAAGATAAATCATGAGCTCCTTGTCTGGGGCATCTCTGCATTCTCTCCTCATGTGCCTGGATGTGTTATCCATGCTTACAGGGCATGTTTACACTCATGTGCCTGGATGTGTTATCCATGCTTACAGGGTATGTTTACACTGGTGAGCTACTTGCAGAGATACCCGAGCTCACCTCGCCCAAGCTGTTACTGGAGAAGCACACTTCATAATCACTTCGGCAGATCTCTACCCTAGCAAATTAGACTTGCTGATTATGAGCCCAGGAACACTTGGAGGTTACACCATTCTCACCCAGCCACAGCTAGACTCTGCAGGGTGCTGCAGGGCACTGTGGGGGTGTCCCAACTCACGTGGTGCTGTCTCACAGCTCTTCACATTGGACTCCTTTGTGCACCTTTGTGCAAAAGTAGGTTATTTTCCCCAAGGAGTCTAATAGAATCATAGAATTAGGAACATTTAGGCTGGAAAAGACCTTTAAGGTCATCGAGTCCAACCGTAGAGTAACTTGAAGGAAACTATAAAATCAGGAAGGGAATATGTTGGGCCAGAAAGAGCTTTGTGCAATGGCTGCTTACACCTAGACCTGGCAAGATCAAGAATCAAGCACTATTCTGATGCTGACAACCAGTTTTCTCCTGTGTGCGAATATACATTGGTAGACAGCATGTATATATTTTAATTAGCATTTCAACTAGACACAGAAAGCTCTCAGTTTCAAGTAGTGTGTTACAGCAACACACCTGTGCTTTCCAAAGCCTACAAGAAAACATGTAAATTATCCCTAAAGCAAAGAGACACTGTCAAGTTGTCCCATTTTCACATGAGCCAGTGGCTGGCCAGTGTAGCTGACTGTGTAGCTAACACCTTCCATATGGGAAAATAGAGATAACTAGTTTGAATCATGCCTTTTAAGGCATTTTTCTAGCTGGAACATCCCCCTAGGCTGCACAGTACCCAAAGTAGTGAAGGGACTGAAGCACATATTTTGGCTCTGTGTGTTACTACAGGCTGAAAATGAAGAAATCAAAAAGTTACAGATATTCTGGATGTAAAGATTAGTTTGGGCCAGTTCCTGCCCCTAGACTGTCCCTGCAGCTCCACTGCATTTTATTGTAATTGCCTAAATGTAATTGAGGGTAAGAATAGGATCTTCAAACCCTTTTTTCAGTTTTTCCCTGTTTTGTTTTGCTTCTGCTGCCACAAAGCATCATCATGCACTGGCAAAAGACAAAATGAGCAGCTCTGAATGCAGTTGAAATTGGTTGGAAACCAAAAAGACAAGGAACAGTAGAGAGAAATAACTTGAATATGTGTGGAAGAAATGACCATCTTTTTCAGAATTGCATTTAGTAATTTTATGATTATTATAACAGAAAGCAATGTTGTAGCATGGGAATTGCTGTGATTCATATATGGTTTCATAAAAGTGACAGAAAGTTGAGGCTTGTGGTGCCTCTTAAACAAATAAAAAATTTAAGTGCCTCAGTAACATTTGGAAATTTGAGATAAAGCCAAAATCCCATGTCTTAAATTAAGAAATTACTAGATCCTAACACAGACATGCATAGCCTATTGTACAATTAGTGACAAATTTGGGGCCTGTGACATATTTAGTGCATGGAAAATAGAACTAGCGTGTATGATGGATGATGACTGGGTAATGATTTTAAGTAATGGTCTGTTTGTACAACTGAACAAAGCAGAGAAAGCAATTAGCCCTTCCCATAAGCCCTCCATCACCGATGAGCTGTCATGTTGCTTTAGCTTCCTTGGGATAGAGAGGAGTGGAGAGAAGTAAAGGAGGTGCTGGGGGAAAAAAAACCCCCAAACTACAGAGAAATGTGAAAAAGGATGATAGCAGAGCAGGTTGCTCCTGACACCCACACTGGGTGACTTGGGTGCCATATTCTGTCTCCTGCTTTTCACGTCTCAGTGGAACTTTTTTCCCATCCAGGTTCATCACCAGACATGCTGCCTGTCCACTAGTCCCTTTCCTGGCTCCTTGACATTCCGTGTGTCTGATCCATGTGTTTTACCCTAGACCATCTCATGTCAGCACTTCTTTCTCCCTACTGGCCCTTGTTCATTTTTTCATAGGTCATAGATAGCTGTGTGGAAAAAGCAGCTCAATGCTAAGGAGCTGACCTTTTCTGCCCTCCACCCTTCCTCAAAAAAAAAAAATTTAAAAAAGGTGAGAAAAAAAATAAAATACAGAAAAAATTGAATTGTTAGAGAAGAGATAGAGAAAAGAGCAAAGAACTTTGTTATGGTAAACACAGATCCACCATGAACATTTGAGTAGAGACTCTGCAAAACTTTGTTTGAATGTGGAAAATGTTCAAGAGGAAGGAAAACGTGATTTGAGGAAATGAACAGCAGCTAAGGAGATTAGTGCTCATCAAGCTGCGAGTACAGAAAAAACAGTTAAACAGGAACTGTGAGAGATCTATAAAATTATGAGTCCCAGTGAGTTGTTGATGAATAAAAATTATTCCCAGTCCCTGCCAGTTGACAGCTAGGGGCTATCAAATAAAACAGCTGGCAGGTCCAAACCGAAGCAAATCAAAGCACGATATTGCTTCAGACAACATACTCATCTGCGGAACTCCCCACTCCTGCCATCTCCCTCTCTAGCTTTACTTTTTCATTCTCCCTCACAGTTCAGACAATATTATTTTCTCTTTTAACTCGACCCCTCTGCACACCTCAGAAATTCTCTCCATGAGATTTTCCTCGTGCACATCCATTTGAGCTCTCAACATCATCACTGCAGCTTGCTGGCTTTTACTCTTCTAATTGGCACTAGTATAAGGCAGCATCCATGAAAGATCTCCCTTCCATCCTGAAAACTGAATCCACAAGTTGTGTCATTCCCTATACATCGCAAATGCAGAAGACACTGACCTGCAGATAGCAGCTGACACAAGATTCATATCAGATTTCCCTGTCTTCTCAGCTTGGGAGGGAAGCTGTAATCTGGTTGATATGAGTTTACTGCTGAATTGAGCCTTGCTGTAGATCAGATGCCAGACCAGGATTCAGGTATTTCAAGTATGTTGTCTGTTGTCTTGTTCTGTTGTCTTTAAGTATATCAGTAACTTTCCCAGGGTCACTGGGATGCCATAACAGCCCATAAATTCTGCAAAAGTGCTCATCTGCCTCAGTGTACAAAGAGCCAGCAACACAGAAACCCCAGATGCAGTTTCTTCTCCTGGAAGTAGAGAGGGCATGGATGGAGAGACTGGCACTGGAATGTATTAGAGGCTTTTGCAGGTATTCACGCTCTTGTCCCTCAGAACAGCTGTGATGGGTTTGATAAACCCCCAAAAAACTCAGATTAAGGCCTTAGTATAGGTCTTCAGCAAGCCTCAGTTTTGGGCCATAGGGGTCTCCATAGACTCAGAGGGACAGGTATCAGCTGACTTAAGCAACCAACTAGATATTTCATATGACGCCAGGTTAAGCATAAATCCAGGGGGGAGTTGCTTCCAGGCTTCTTCTGCCTGTGGTGGTGATAGGGAAGAAGACACCCTGTCATTTCTTCTGGGAGTGACAGGCCCCACTGCTCCTTGCCGAGAAATTCACAACAGTTTTGATCTTTGGGAAGTAAAATACTTTTGGTTTTTTTGGGGGTGCTCTTTCCTTCTCTTTGCTGGGTGTTCTTCCCAGGAAACATCTTTTGGGGTGTTTTTCTGGGGTTCTGGGTTGTAGAATCTGCGTGTTGTTGGAAGGGAAGTTTCAGGTAAAGTTATTATTGGTTTTTCTTTTATATTTGTACACATATATGTTGTAAATTTGTGTAAACATGTGTATATATATGTTTCAGTTTTAAGGGTTTTTTTCTCTTCACTCCTTTGTTGAAATTCCGCACAGCTCTGAGAGGCTTGGCATTTTGCCAAAGCCAAACCAAAACAATAACAACAGCACGAAAAACAACCTTCTTTAATCTTTAGTAAAGAGCAAACTGGGTGAGGACTTCACAGGGAAATGCAAAATACTGAAGGATATAATTGAAACAAATGATACATTTGACCTCAGGTAGAAACAAACAGTAAAAATACTTTATTTGTTCTTGAGCTTTAACTTCTGTATGCCTGGTTGAACTTTTCTATAAAGGTTGTTATGTGCAGTTTAGATTTGGATAGGTTTTGGTGTGTTTTTGTTTGCTTCAAGGAATAAAACCACTTCTTAAAGTGGTAGGTGAACAGAGTGGGTGTTTTTGAGTATATCTAACACTTAATTGAAGAGGGGGAATTCCTTGAATTTACATAAAATAAACAGCATGTTACATAAAACTACTGTAGATTACATCAAATTAGCATAATTTCACCAGAGCAATGACCACTCAGCTCCTTCAGATGCTTTAACATATGTGCATAGGATGTTTTAAAGTGTTACTTTATGTCGAACAAAACATTTTCAATTCTGAGATAATCCCACCCACTACCCAATAAATTTTCCTGCCCTTTTGGCAGCATGGTATCTACTAACTTTTATTTAAATGACTAGAAAGACTGAAAAAAAGTTTCATTATTGGAATTCATGAATAATCAGGTTGAATCTTTGATTTTCCTCCCTAGTACAGTGAAAAATTAGTTATTACAAAGTCTACCTGCAAGATTCTTGACATCTTGTTGTGTTGCTGTAGGGTCAGCAGCTGGAGATGGCATTCACACAGGCTCTGGATGATGCAGCTGGGCTGGGCCAGGAATGGACTGGGCAGTGGCCAAGGTGGGGAATGAGCTTGTTAAGAGATGACATTGTGTTCCCACCAAGGGCTGGGCAGCAACTGGGAGTTGCCCTCTCAGTAGGACAGGAGGTGCTGCTGAGAGGAACGTTGTCTGTGTATTGCTACTGAGAAAGATTCTTCTGCCTTCCACAGAGATATACCAACACTTTAACCTCTAATTTGAGAAAAAAAATAAGTGACCTACCCACTGCTCTTTCCAGCCATGCTTTCCATAAATATGTCCTTGATGACCCTCACTGGGCGCAATGAACTAACTAGCTCAGTGCAGAAATTACTGGGTAAAAATGCCTCATAATTGGCTTTGCCACAGTTCAGTGAGGTAACTCTAATAGTCCCTTCTGGCCTTATGTTTGTGATTCTTTGAACATTTACCCCTCTGGCCATGAGCAAACAGGTCTGGAAGAGACAGGGTTAGAAACCAGGAGATCCTGCTTCCCATTCAGCTCACAGACCATTAGGTCAGCCTTTCCTCACTGTCTATTTACATAATGGTAGAACTATATTTAATTCAATTTTCAGACTGGAAAGTCATGCTGGAGTCTTTTATCAGTTTATTTATCCTTTTAGCTTTGTCCAGCTCTTTATGCTCAAGCCCATTAGGTGATTCTAGTGAACCAAAGCGCAGTAAAGCTAAAATCCTTGTCTCAGAAAACTAAGTCTTTCTCTTGGTCCTTTTTCCATTTTCAACAGCAATTAAAGGAAAAAATGTCCCTTTACTACAGCCCATCACCTGCTGAATCATGAGTCAATATCCTGCCTTACTGTGGGAGGCTTTTAAGAAGTACTGAACTCATTATTCCCTGACCTAGTGATTTATATTGTGATCCTTCGTGGGAAGAAAATGCACTAAGGTCGCAAAGTGGGGAACTGAAATCAAGAGCACATTGTAATAGATTGAGAAAATGGTACCCTAGATGGTAGAAAACTGCAGGCAGGAGGAAGGGAAATATCAGGGCTGTGTGAAATATGCCAATTTAAGTTTTCATGACTTTGACAGATCAATGCCCATGAGCTTTTATTTGAGGTGGGTTTGCTTTCTAAGAGGTGTCACTGAAGCCATGGCATCAGACAGAGCCCAGAACACTCATACACAGCTGAAAAGAGAAGATAAATGTCTGGTGGTCTTTCCAGATGCATCTATTTCCTGGGAAGACTTACCAACCATTTTGAGCAGGTCCTGGAATGCTCTTGCTTGCACCTGGATATTTCCTGGAGCTGAGTAACTTCCAATGTTTCTTTCTTCTAAAAGTTTAGGTGACAAACAGCAGTCTCACTCATCCATCTGAATGCACCATTCATTCAAGCACAGCCTTTTTATCTACTACACATTCAGCAACACAGATTTTGGAAATCTTCCTGCAAGCTCTGCCCAAGGTGGGTTCCACCAAAGATCAGAGACAGGCAGTCTTTGAGGAAAATAAACAGTCCAGCATTAACATGAATCTTCAAGATGTTCAGAGGGTGGGAACCTGGTGTGTACTTTGTAAACTGGAAACCCTTCAACATTCTTGTGGTATAAGGGTAAGTACCCCAAATGCCTGGATGTTCTTTATACCCACTGTGTCTGCCAAGGGCCCCTCACAGAAGCACTTTCCCCTTTCATAGCAGCAGGCTGTCTTCAGTCACAGTCAGCATTGGAAAAGGAGGGTTATTCTCAGCAGTGAAACACATTTTCTGAGTGCCTATCAATGCCCATCTCTACTACATTTCGCACAAACCGGCTGATGTGACTTAAAAGACCAAAAAATGCCCTGAGGTGCAATGCATTTATCAGGTGTTTCAATGGATGTCTCCTCTCTTTCAACTCTTTGGAGTTTTCCTGGCATGAGAAAATAATAGAACAAACCCCATCTTGTCTGTGCACGTTCAGTTAAGATCAGCTAAATTAATTTCCCTTAATTAAGGCAGTTATTACTTTGCCAATTGCCTCTGGATTTTTGCATCCTGCAAACCCCAAATGCAACACATAGTGCAATTCTGTGCATACAAAGAAATACCAGGTGAAGTTTGCTGCTAAAAATAGGTAGGCAACTTCTGTGGAAATAGGTCTCACATTTTTCCAGAAGAGTTTCTCCAATCTTACTGCTGGTAAATCTTCAGGGAAATATCTGCCTTCATTTTCAGCTTCTTTAGAAGGAAACTTTTAGTTGTTTCCACTATCATTCATCCTTAGTTAATCTTATGGTAAGCAAAATAGCAAAGTTCAAGCTCAGGATGAGACTAATCCAGAGCAGCACTTAACAGTGTGAAAAATCCTACTGACTTCCAGAGGGACTGCTTGAATGTTTCAGCTTGTGCACTACACTTCAGTGCCTTGCTGCTGGAGAGCTTCTGATCTCTAAATCTGAAAATGTGGCCTCAGGAATGTATCCCATGTGGGTGTTAATTTATCTCTTGGGGAGGCAGGAGAAAAGAAAGTGGTGCATCATCTCAAGGTGGTCGATGGCATTCAGCTGCAGAGGTCCAGATACCAACAGAGGGTCTCTGAGAGGTTACTGCTGTGAACGTATCCATGACATCAGGAGATGCCCTGCTCTGTATCCTGCCTCCCCATGGGACACTGCAGCAGAGAGATCAGAGCAGCGACTTTGGTGCCTCACTGAGAAGTCCACAATATCTTTACAAAGCCACTGTCACCAGAGGACTAAGATAATACACAGACCATGAGGTGCAGACACTCAGCCTCTTTCCAAGACAGCACAAAACCTGTGTATGGCAGAAAGCTCTGCAGCTCTTTGCAAAGGTGTGAGGTTGCCAGAGTCCTCTGGCAGGTTCCAGTGTCAGCACAGGTTATTGTGGTGGTTGGAGTCTGCCACACAGACCCACCTGGCATCTCCGTGACGTGGGAGGTATGGTGCACTTCTGTTATATAACCAAAGCTTTTTTATGCAACTGTTCCTCCAGCACTGCCCTGCAAGATCCGATTATTATGGAGGATGAAAAACATTGTTATTTTTAACAGCTGGATCAAGGCTCAATGGGCTTAAAAGGATATTCAGAAGCAGCTGCTTCCATAAGGCTTTTCAGTCAGTAGTGACCACTGCAAAAGCTGTTTGCCTCTGTTTTGAAGACTGCTTTTCCATGGCTTTTGTGTTGCCTTGCAACTCTAAATGAAAAGCTGAGTCCTTTTTCTGTAAATGTTCTAAAATTACTTGTTACCATGTGTCCAGACAGTGGGACTACAGCTTTCCAAGGGGTTCCTTTCCATCACATCAGGAAGCAAAATAACACCAGTGCTTCTAGAAGGTAATATCTCAAACTGTAGCCTAATTTTCACATAGGAGATCTATCCCTAAGCCCCTATTTGCAACAATTCATACACTGTGCAATGCTAGAATAGTTTATCCAATATCCAAATAATTCTTGATTTCCAAGAGTTAGTAGTACTGTTATGTTAAAAGAAACAACAGAGTGAAACTGTCCCAACAGTGGCATACATGATGTTCACTTCTGTGCTTAACAATGCTAAACATATTGTAAGCCATTAAAGTGCATATTTTAAGCAGAAAGTATCTAAGCATTTGAGGAAATACAAAAGGGGGAAAGTAAAGTAGAGGTTTGTTCCCCTTATCCATAAACAATACCAGAATTTATATAAAAGGCTAAGTTATTCAACATCCTTTGATCCCTGAAAAAAAAAAAAAAAAAGAAACTGTCAGATAAAGTTCCATTTTTGATTGATGGAGATGCACAAAACTCACACCCAGACCTTGGTCTTGGTCTTCTTGACATTTTAAGAGCTTGGGTAGCAGTTTGTTTCACACCAAAGGCAGGTGTAGGTTCTGTCTAAGGTCTCCCATGCCTTGGGCATCCATAGTGCTGGAGGAGAGTGCTCTTTCTTCTCTGGTGCTAGATGAGATGCAGCAGAGCAGGAAGGATCTTGTTTCTGAGGTCAGACATTTCAAGAATTATAAATCTCAAACTATTCAAATTTATTAAACAGAGTATTTATAGCCTTACAGACCTGAGTTATGTACTGAGTTTCTGTACCTTCTCACTCCAGCAGTGGCTGTCTGAAAAGTACATCAAAATATGTTGTGGGTCTTCATGGTTCACTAACCATCTGAAAGTAGTTTCAGCTGTGTTTCTGTAAAGGTGGGATTCCTCTTATGGTACTTGAATCAACAAATATTCAATGGACTGGAGTAAGCCAAGTCTATCTTTTTTTACTGTCAGTGTAAAGGAAATGTTTTTTTTTCACCAGAGGATGATTACTTCTACCTCAAACATCTATTTTTGGATGGGATGGCTGATTTGAGATGTGATTTATTGTAGTGACAGTATCCACTTAGGTACAAATTTAGTTCTTGATAGCTGAAGACAATTAAAATGAACCTTACCTGGAAAATCAAAGCAAACTCTCAAGGGTTTTAAAGAAGTATAAAAATGCATAAAAATTTTGTGTCTCTGTTGCATGTTATATCATATTGAAATGCAGTGCACTAAGTGAGCCGAAAGATTATTAAGAAGCAAGGCATGATGCCTTGGTGGTCAGTGTAGCTTGATGTTAATCACACAGATCTGTTAGTCAGGGTGTGCAGCATTGTAATAGGAAGATTAAGAGAGGCCTGGGGACAGCTGGGTGCGGAGGCACCAGCAGGAGAACACAGCAGGGACAGGGCGCTCAGAATGGTTTGTGCTAAGGGCACTGAGATTAGCAGAGCAAGACCCCAAACACATCTGCCTCCAGCCTCACAAGGCAACCAGAGCTGAAGATAAAGAATGGTGGTGACCTGATGATACACAGAGGTGGGATAGAATGGAGACACTGATCACTGCCAAACCCAGAAGAGTACAAAAATGCGTGTTGGAAACCTAGACATCCTGAAAGAATACTCAGAGACCTGAGAAAGACTTAAGAGTTGGTGTTACAGATCCTGGATCTGGTAGTTAAACAGGAGTGTTGTGATGCCTGGCTGCTGGGCTAATGTTGGCCACCACAAACATGCTGATGCTCATGAGCGTGAGACTGAGAGCATGCATCAGTGAAGAAATTCTTTCTTTCAGTTTGAACTTTTAAGAAAAATCATCTTTCCCTACTATAAGGTTATGGACAATTCCATGTCTATATGTGCCCTGGATACTTCCAGCACTTTCTGATAAAATGTTCTGATGGCATTCCTGTATATGCAGACTGCATGCAAGTTTTCACTTTAGAGCAGGAGGTATTTCTTCTTAAAGGAAGCAGGATGTGTGCTCTGTTTCTGTAAACTCAGAGGAATCAGTTTGTGCTGGTTTAACCACAGCTGGTAGCTCAGCCCCACACAGTCACTCACTCAGCCTGCCCTGGTGGGGTGGGGAGAGAATTGGAAGGGTAAATGGGAGAGAACTCATGGGTTGAAATAAAGACAGTTAATTAGTAAAAGCAAAAGCCACATACACAAGCAAAGCAAAACAAGGAATTCACTCAATACTTCCCATGGGCTGGCAGGTGTTGAGCCATCCCCAGTAGAGCAGGGCTCTATGACATGTGAAGGTGACTTGGGAAGACAAACACCATCAAATGCCATTTCATTTCTTTCTTCTTCCCCATTTTCTACACTAAGCATGACACCATATGGTATGGCATGACCCTTGGGTCAGGTGGGGTTAGCTGTTCTGGTTATGTGCTCTCCCAAATCCTTGTGTACCCCCAGCCTCCTCAGTGTTGGGGTGGGGTGAGGAGCAGAAAAGGCCTTGACTGGGTTAAACTCAGCAGCAACAAAAACATCACTGTATTATCAACACTGTTTAGGTCACACATCTGAAACATACTCCCATACTAGCTACTATTAAGAAAATTAATTCTCTCCCAGTCAAAACCAGCATGCAGCTGAAGAGAACTGTTGTTTAGAGAAGTATTTCTCTCTCCTCTTGATTCTTTCATCGGGGCGGGGAGGAAATGCTTTAGAGGGCTTTTTGTCTTAGCTCAGAAGTGAAGATACAATACCTGGAAATGACTGATGCAAGCTGTTATTAAAGGAGATATATTCATACATTTCAGCAGAGTTAGATGAAGATGAAGTTGAAGTTAATTCAATCTTGTAATTGCAGATAGCTGTTGTTTCAGAAACAGTACCATCTAAAAGATCTGGTCTGTATCATCTTGATGTTTACAAATAAACATTGAAGTGGAAATTAAACTCTGGCTAAAATGAAATTAGAAGTCACCTCCTGGGGTGTAGTGAACACACAGCATTGATCATCAGCAAATGGTTTCTACTTTGGTAGGTTTGCACAAATAAGTAGTTGCAAAATAGCACTGAGCCTTATTTGTACATTGTTGATCATTTCATTGTACAATATTGTCTTCTTCAGCTGTAAACAAAACTGAGTCACATGCTTAAAATAGTAAAATTATCCTTAAAGCAATGACATTCTTTCAGGAGTTGTCAAAACAGGTTTTTAATCCAAATGTTGCACCCTATCTTACTGTTGTTTGCCTTTGTGGCATATAGAGATAATATCATGAAAAATGCTGGTATTTAGAACATTTTTTTAACTCAGCTGCTATTGCCTGCTATTTCCTCTAACTTGTAAATTTATTTGCTTGTAAAAAGAGGCACTGTGGTAGAATGTGATACAGAATATTTTCAAAATAGTGACACCAGCTGAAGACCCATTCTTGGATAGGCTCTGATGAAAGTTTACACACCTCTAATATCTTTCACATTTAAACAAAAAATAAGTCTCAAGAAAAAAAAATATTTCTGTGTCTTTGGTCAGGTCCCAGAAAACTGGAGCTAGAGCGAGTAACAGACTGTGAGATACCTCACTGCCACCCTTCTTGACTTCTGTGGCAATGCAAGTATCACAATTTCTGAAGGATTTATTGTGGTGAGAACGCCCTCACTGTGCACTGAGAGTTATGAATCTCAACTTTCACACGAGGTCCTCTGTTGTAACTTCCCTTCCTTCTATTTATGGTGTTAACACAGAGAAACATAAAATCAGATGCTGGCATCCTCAAGTTCGTCTTCTTTTGCCCACATTGTCCTCCAAAATTGCAAACTCCAGTTGAATTGATTTCATACATGTCTGTGAAATTTCCTATAGGGCTTAGAGTAATTGGGAAATGTTTTGGCTGAATTTCCTCTGTTCTCCTCCTGAGGTGCAAAGCAGGCAGAAATCTGGCTTACCCACGTGGAAGGAGAACCTCTAAACAGAAGGTGATTGCCAAGCTCTAAGTGACATTATTTGTCTTAACTAAAAGTAGTCACTGTTCAGTGAAGATCCAGCTATTGTACAGAGAGTTTAAGGTACAATTCCCTTTTTCCTAAAGCTTGTAGCCTAATTAGGCAGAGGAATCAACATTCCCAAAGTACTTGATTCTCCACAGTGACTGTAAAGAGAGCCAAAGTTTACCATCTCAGTTGAATGTATCTACAGTGGATATGGCTGAATGGCGGTGAGCTAAATGCCAGCTGTGGCATTATGGATTAGTGAAGCTCATTCCTGATTTTTGTTCCCTTTGGAGGTGGAAGTTGCACGGAAGAGTTTCCTGGGCTCTGTACAACTGAGGAGAAGAACTACCCACTTCAAAGAATGATGCCGAGAATTCGTGCCCCCAAAAAGGCGTAGAAAACTGCACAAAGACAATTTGGGTCTCTATGCAGCCGAGGT
>JAWWEU010000081.1:145798751-145815622 GCA_035583155.1 Acropternis orthonyx | reverse complement strand
CTTGTAAATTAGTGTAAACATACCTTTGTAGCCCACTAATCCCCAGATCCTGACTTCTAGCTAAACATCTCCCAGGACTTTTGTGCTAAATCTTCAGGGTCCTAGGTTTTGCCCCGCTTCAAAAGCCTAACTATGACTTATCTAAGGCAGAGAAAAAACAGAAGAATAAACAAAGATTTGGAGAGATGAAGCAGTTAGACAACAGTTTGAGGGCTCATCTGCCAATGCACTGATGGTGAAATACGACCTATAGGATTACAAGCTTGTTTAATTTCTATGTTTGTTTAGCAGTGATGTGCTTAATGTTGTTGTCTTAAACTTTATGAAGTACCAAGTGTTTCAGGCTGGTACAATAAAAAGTAAATTAAAAATAAACAGGTTTTGCCTATTGTGGCTACTCATCTTGATGATGAATCCTGGAAAAGCAGTGAAGAAGCACAGCAAGAACAGTCACCCCTTGTATACATTTTAAATAAGAAAGCTTTCATGTACTTATTCATAATTTCATATTATGCCCAACTCTGAAATACAATGCATGAGGGAGTCACAGCACTGCCTACAAAACATCACGACTGTAGTTTGGTGACAGAGCCATAATTTATTTTTATTCTCCTAGATAGCAAAGCCTAAGGACATGACTAGTCATAAAATATGACTTTCCAGGAGAAGAAACCCAAGTGTACAACTGTTCAGATTTGGTGTGTGAAGTGATTGCAGAATGTAATGCTTCAAGAATATTACAATGTAAAGAAGGTCAAGGTCAGTGTCAGCAGATGTTAATGTCTTCTCCTAGAAAAGGAATAGTTAGGCATCCCAGATGGCAAAGACCCTAAAAGGAAGAACTGCAAGAACAAAAGGTTGCCAGTGAGCATTATTTCACTAGAGGCAGAAGTACTAATGAGATGGGAAAGTGGTTTGTCCTTTCCTGTGGAGCTATATCCTCTATTCCAAGTGGTCTGGTATTATTTTCAAGATTGATTTTTGGTTTTTGTGAGTGCTGGAAACTCATTGGCACTGCTCAGACTTGGCGTCATGAGTGATAAACAGAAAGATAATACTTGGGAAAACTTGGAGACGTGGGTCAACAACAGCATAAGCTTCCTCTTAGGCATGACAGCAAGTTGCCTGGTCTGCATTCATTCCAACATCCCACAGTGACATAGATTGTGTCTCTCCTGAAGGGATTTAGCTTCATGGGTACCGCTAGTTTCAAGGAATTACATACTCAAATGCCTTTGAGAATCTGCACTGTTCTGAACATTTAGCAATTTCTAAATGACATTGTGTATTCATGACATTTAAATTTCATCACCATTCACATGAGTAACATCTTGTCTATAGGGTTATGCAGGAAGATTTTAAGACTGCCATCAAACACTTTTCAGCACAGCTCACCTGCAGGCCTGGTTAAAGTCAAGTGGTGTAAATGACACCTTTTATGTGGGCTGAATCAGAAGAGCAAATGTCATCACTGTTCTCTTGGTTTGAATGAGAGCATCAGGGTGCCAGTCCATGGCATTGAGGAGCTGCTCTGAGCAGCAAAACCCAAGGTGAGGGTGCCAGAGGTATCCCAGGAGGTTGACCTGGCTTTGTTTGGCTGAGCACATGGGAGGGAAGAACGAGCACAAAACTGGCAGATAGTGTAACACAAGCAGCAAAGCTTTCCTGGGGTGAGGGAGTGAGCAGAGAGGCTGAGCTGCTCCTGGGCATTAAGTTCAGTGAGAAGGTTGGCTTCAGTTGTCGCAACAAGAACACTCTCTGTTTACTCCTGCTCTGTTCAGGATACCAGCATGATGCTAGTATATTTAGGTTGTCTCCTTAGGCTCTATGCTTAACCCATAAACAATGGAAACTTCCTCCAGGACAAATTTCAGAGCAGGGATTTAACAGAGCTTCACTGGTGCTTTCCCTCAGCCTTTAATCTGGAAAAACCTCAGGCAACTATTTTCAGGCTCCCACTGTTTCCAGCTTAACACAGCTCTGTTTTCCTGCATCACGAAAGCTGAAGTGGTGATATTTCTCTGTCTCAGAGAAGTGTCTACTTTATTAATGTTTAGGAGGCGCAGGTACTATGGCAACAAGCGCTACAGTCAGTGCCTAAAGAAGAATTGACATCTCCAGAGATGCTGTCTTTGAACAGCTTGACACATCTGTTCATGAGCAGCAATCTGGTGCTCTGTCAGCCCACAGGAAAACTCAGCTGAGCTGCAGCTGGATCAGACAATGCAATTGTGTCGGGATTTCAGAGGTAATCTAAGGCACAGCCATGTAAAATGCAAGTGAGAATGAGAAAACACCCAGAGGTTTTAGGAGGTAGTAATATTTGTCAGGAGCCTGAAGTTATCTATTCCGAGCGAAGCACTAGGAAAAGGAAAACTTGTGTATAGCACATAAGCAGCAATAAAGGCTCACTCCAGACAGAGAGGATTAATGCTCTCCTAATCCTGTCACTCTTCAAGGTATTTTGAAATACTGGCAACTTCTGGTAATTTTATTTTCCCAATAAACAAACAAACAAACACCAATACAAAAAAAAGTTTAAAAAAAAAAAAAAAAAACAAACCTAAACCCTGCCTACTTTCAGACAACAGTAAGTATGCCAGGAAACAGGAAACAGACAGAGGAGAAAACAAAACACCCATATTTTCAAGATTAAGAGAACCAGAAAAGCAATTAACAAAATGCAGTTAAGCAAGAAGCAAAAAAGGCAAAAAAGAACAGGTACTTTAAACTAGTGCTTTGCTGTAATTAGGAAAAAAACACCAGGAAAGTATGAATATAAAGAGATCTGTCAATTGATTTTTAAATTAAAAACCTGATATAAAAATATGGAAGGGAAAATTCTTATTTCAAATATTTACACTAAAGAGGTCTACTTCACAGAAAAGCAACTGTTCACATATGGAGAGTTAGAAACACAGAAGCTTGTGCTAGCAAAATAAGGAGAACAAGAAAATTAAACTGGGATGGAAAAGAATGCAGAACCACATGGTTAAATTTATCTTCCAGATATTTGCAATGGTGATGTATAGACAATATGGTAATGTGGCTCTTATTGCAGTCCCAGTAAACACAGCTCTGTGGAGTGAGGCTGGGTGTTGTGGTATGCCCAGCTGGTGTGCCACCTGTGCAGCCCCTCAGGTTTAACAGCTGGAGCTGGCGGAATTCTCATGATTAGACTGGGAAGGAGGCTATATGCTTTCTTTCGTATATTGTCTAATCCCAGAGTGGATAATTACAATTTATGAAATGCAAATAACAACAAAAAAAAATTGTCAAATTTTCTTTTTGAATAGTTAAGGAGGATCCTAGGACAACCTCTGATAAGCATTTAATATATGATCAGGAGTCTCTAGCAGTGAAGGTAGTTTCACAAATACACTTAAAATTTTACAGGTCCCAGTATTGTTAAATCATGTAATTATTGTACTGGCTTCCTCAACACAACATAAATGTATCAGTCCAGTGAGCAATAGAATTTAAATACTTAGAATGTAAAGTGATCTAATGGACCTTCCCTCCATCACCAGCTGTATTTAGAGATAGAAAGAACATAAATTGATATGAAATTATATTTAGCTGAATGGAATGGCCTGGGCCCCATTTCAGGATATACAGGACACATCATATAAGGTTTCTGGCTGCTTTTAGGTTTGTTGACAGTCATAGAAGAGCCCTTATGGATAGCCTCATATTCAACTGGACTGAAAAAAATGTGTTTAACAAAGGAATATATGTCAGCCATGGAGCTACCCTGTGTTCCTTCTCCAGGCAAAGGAAAGAAGACAACCTTCCTCCAAGGCAATTCAGCAGCCTGAAGATCTCAATTGCCTCTGAAGACTCCTGTCCCTTTTCATTCACCAGAGGGGTAGCTTAGGACTACAACAGTACCAAAAGGATGGATAAATCTGAGCTTTGGGCAAGAGGAGGCAAGCTCCTTCTGTGTGACTACTACAAAGCCTGTGTGGTCCCTGAATGTTGGATCATGTCAAAATAGGAAGCCTGACATATCTAGAATGAGATGGTAATCAACCTTTCTGTGTATAACTTTTTACTAGAAATGAAGGAGTGCCCAAGATAAATACTGACGTGTATGACTGGGTGCAGTGCCCTGAGGGGCTCCAAATTGACCTAAGGGCAACTTTTAATTGGGATGAACCTATTCCTCTTTTGTCTTTAAACAAGGACTCTGTTTTTCTTCTCAGAGGCCCTCACACTCTTATGTTCTGTAGTTAAACAATAGCCCTTAGTGTTGAGGGGTTTACTATGTCATAATTTGGCCGTGGTATAAACTGGAATGCATAATCCGCTACAGTCAGCCATTTCATTCTACAGTGCCAAAACAAAGGTTGGATTGTGGTCAGGGTAAAAAGACTCACACAGAGCTGTGTACGTTCTCAGACCTGAATTACTCAGTGCCCATGTAAGCAAACAGGAGATACACACTTAGGAATTTGGAGTCTGGGGCAGAGGGTAGGAGGGAAAGTTGATTTGCTCTATGTCCCCTTGGTCATCTCTTTCCCTGTTTCTTCTTCTTTTCTTTATCTTTCTGTATGTTTTGGCATAAAAGAATATGGTGAATCAATTTCCCTCTCTAGGCCCGCAAAAGGGAACATGTTCTCCCTGACAAAACCAATTCAATCTGGGCATATTCCAGGAAATTCCAATTAATGTTGAAATTCCGATTAACATTTCCGTATGGAGATAAGGGATCTGAATAAACACGGGGGCATGTTGCTTTTCATCGCAATTCACAATTAAACTGCTCTATAATGCTTATGAAATTTGGGTGCGAGTGGAAGGAGGTGCGATAGTACCTACTAGAAGTAACAAACTTCTGGCTGCAGAATAGAGTACAATCCTCCTGTCAAAGTGGACCTCATTTTGTCAAAGCCATTTTTCATTTTTTTATACCCATTCCTACCTTTCACTGCTCATTTCTTCCCCCTGTTTCTAAAGAAAAATAATGGCACTAGAGTCAAACCAATACATATGATTTTCCTTTGATGGTGTCAAAGGCAAAACAAGAATATGCACATTTTCAAGTGACATTCTGCTGTGACTAAAAGATTTGTCATCTGGTGGGAGTGCTAATTAGAGGCAATTATCATTAAGATTTACCTGCCAGTATATTCTGTCTTCCAAAAAACCATTGCATTTGTTTACTTTGGGGATCTCACAAGTTTATGGATTTACAGACAATGGAAGTGAGCGTAGATGTGGCAGGCTGCTCAGGATGGCATTAACAGTAACACTTGCCTTTGTCACTTATCTTTGAACTGGACTGTGAAGATTTTAAAAACCTCTCAGCAGTTCTAAGAAATGGAAATGGGAGGAAAGCTGGACTGGGAAAAACAAACTATCTGAATAGCTGAGCAGAGAGAGTAGACAGTGGAGATTCCAGAACATGGCCAAATTACATTGCTATTAATTGGAGGCAGGATCCCAGAAGCAGCAAAAGCAACCAGACAAAGTTCAGTAGACTTAGTTGAAGGGAAGAAAGTAGGTGGTCACAAAGCATGGTTTACATCCATCGATATTTGTGCACACATGTCTCCATATGTTAAAAGGACTACAGCATTACTTCCAACTCCTGCCTTTTCGGTAATTCTCCGGAGGGATTCAATGCCATGCCACTTTGGAAACAAGACTTACCAAACACACTGAGATAGAGTCTTCACAGCAAGCAGATAGCAAGGCTTTGTTGCTATATCAAGAGATAAACAAGCAAGGTTAAAACCACAGAAGCTTGCTGTCATGGCACTTAATTTTTAAGTGTCTTCCACCTCATGGAATTCACAGGACTCCATTATAGGTTGTCGTTATAGGTCAGGAAAAAGCAAACACCTTAGAGTGGGATCCACAAGATCTGTCTGGAAGGCTGCTTAAGTTATTGACAAGGATATGATCATATGTGTCACAGCTTTCCAAACTGAGGTGTTTAATCAAGAGACTTCAGGAAGCGACTCTCAAATATCAACATTGCCAAGAATCCCCTGCAGCCACTCTGCACCTTTTTCCTAAAATACAGGAGAACATAGATTTCATCTTCCTTTATCCAACAGATCATCCATAAAATTGAAAACCTACATTCAAAATCAGCAGGCTAGTTGTACACTCACTTCTCTGCAAAAAAATGGACTGATAAGAAACTGAATTGATAGTGTTCCACTCTAGAACACAATCTGGACTCAGATTCTCCCTTTTTGATTTGTCTCCTACTCACTAGACTGTGGATGTCATCACTAGACTGTGGTGACATTTGGCACACATTAGGTATCAGATTCATCTACCTCAGTGTGAGTGTTTAAAAAAAAAATCCAAGGAACCTAGACAGCCCAAGCTTCCATTAGAGTTAAAGGAAAACAGAGCAGTGGTGCTGCCACCTCGTCTTAAGGTGGATGCATAAAACAGATTTACTACGTCAAATCCTGAAAATACGTCTTTCTTTCAATTGTCTGAGGATGACCCTGTTGAGTTTTGATGGATGTATTTATATGGGTACACACAATACCTCTAAGGCATCAGAGTTTTTATTGTAGACCCACAGTTTCAAAAGAAAAATGTTCTAGAGAACTGACCTCAGACTCGTAGAGATCACAACTTTCTCAAGTCCATTTTTTGTTCATCCACACACGATATTTTTGTAAGGAACTGGTTATGTGAATTTTATAGCTTCTGAATAAATAGTTGACAATTCTATATTTTGGAGACAGTTAATCTCACCAATCTCCTTCATTGCTCATTCACAGTAATGTGGTGGGAGACCATTGCTATGCAAAGATTCAGTGCACTCCACACCACTTAAAACATATGTGTCCTATGGAAGAAGAGAACAGTAATCATATTTTAATGGTAAAATGTGTGAAACTGAACACAGTTATAATATTTAAATAGTGTGTAATGGGTTGACCCTGACTGGATACCAGGCACCCACCAAAGCCACTCTATCACTTCCCTCTGCAACTGCACAGGGAAGAGAAAATCTAACAAAAGCTCTTAGGTTTAGGTAAGGATTGGGAGAAATCACCAAAATACCAGCATGGGCAAAACACAGTCATCTAGAGGATATTACTTGAGTTTGTTACTAACAAAATCAGAGCACAACAATGAGAAGAAAATCAAATCTTAAAAAACACCTTCCCCTCACCCTTCCCTCCTTCACAAGCTCTACCTCCTCCCTCCCAGCCGTGCAGGGAGATGGGAATTTGGGGTTATGGTCAGTTCATCACAGGTTGTTCCTCCTGCTGTGCAAGGAGAAGAGTCCTTTCCCAGTTTCAGCATGGGGTCCCTCCCATGGGAAACAGTTCTCCACAAACTTCTCCAACATGAGTCCATCCCACGGGCAAAGCTCTCCATGAGCTGCTGCAATGGGTCGCTTTTCCACAGGGTGCAGTCCTTCAGGCACAGTCTGCTCCGGTGTGGGTCCCCTGTAGGGCGGTTTCCTACCAGGAAAACCTGCTCCACCATGGGTTCCTCTCTCCACAGGTCTGCAGGTCCCTGCCAGGACCCTGTTCCAGCATGTGGTTCACAGCCTTGTCTTGAGCATCCACCTGCTTTGGTGTGGGTCTCCTTCCTGGGCTGCAGGTGGATCTCTGCTCCCTGTGGTCTTCCATGACCTGCAGGAGCACAGCTGCCTCACCATGGGCTGCACCACGGGCTGCAGGGGAATCTCAGCTCTGGAGCCTGGAGCACCTCCTGCCCTTCCTTCTGCACTGGTGTCTGCAGAGCTGTTCCTCTCACACGTCCTCTCTCCACTCTTCTCTGGCCTCAATTACTTCTACACAATAACTTTTTCTTTTTTTTCTTCTCAAGCATGTTACCACAGAGGTGTTACCATCATTTCTGATTGGCCCACACTTGGCCAACGACAGGTCCATCTTGGAGCCGCCCAGCATTGGCTCGGTCAGGCATGGAGGAAAGTTTTGGCAGCTTCTCACAGGAGCCACACTTGTAACCCTCCTCTCCCTCTACCAAAACCTGGCCATGCAAACCCAATACAGTGTCAGCAAAAAATGAGTGGACAGAAATAGGCAGGCACTAGAATTCTCTGGCCTTTATGAACTCAAAACTTCTTCCTTCTGTTGATCAAGTAGGTCAGGGGCTTTTATTATAGTAACTGTGTTCTTTTAAATCAGGAACAGAGAAGCAATTCCTCAGCCAATGTTACTCTATTTCTTTTATTGCTATGAAAAATCTACCCACATTCCTCAGCAGCAGAACAACTTGTCCAATAGTGTTTGCTTCACCATGGAGTGCTTGGCAGCCATCAGCACTTTGGAAGCACCTCAGCAATGTGTATTTGGGAACACTTTCAACCACAAGTTCTCTCTTTCATGCATTCTTGCCATTTGATGAATATCGGAACATGAAAAGATAGAAACAACTCATCCAAAGGTGATATTGTTACCTTTAATTTATTCTTTACATTGAACCGTAGAAGAGCAACTTGAAGATAAATGGTGGCTGTATCAGGTTATTAAACCTTATTGTCTTTTAAACTGTTTTTCCTCCCTTTTACAATTTGAAAATTCTGTCATAAAGCAGGTATTAAAAACAGTCAGTCTGATTTCCTGAACAGTACTATGTTAATTATTCAGATGTAATTCCTTGAAGAACAGATGAGGTCAAACAGAAACAAGTGCAAAGGGGAAAGGAAGTAAACATGTCCAGGCAATGTGCATGAAAATGAGGATCTCCATGTTTTTGAAGGCAAACAAAACAATGATGTCTCCAGTAAGAGAGGTGAGACACTAACTCTGCAAATGCCTTCTCTGCCCTGGACCCAGATTATCTAATGGGCTTTCTTGCTTGGAATCTTACTGTCCATTGCAAAATGATACATGTCAAATTCCTCTATGCTCCTGCTTTAAATACCAGGTCTATTCAAAGTAATTTGATACATGCCATCCACTCTAATGGCCTGAGGAATCTAGATTTCATTGTCCCATAAGTGCTCTTCTCCTTTTCTACCTCTTTTTATGATGCTTCTTTCTCAAGCACCTCAAATAGTCTATGAATTAAGCAAACTCATCTTATTAGAAGAGTCTCCAGGGTGCTGTCAGTACTTCTGCTTCTAACTTCAGACCCTGGACACAATCAATGAATGAATCAATAATAATCAATGCACAGAGCATTTCAGCAGGATTAATGACTGGCTGGGAGGCGTTGATGGGCAGAAATTAAGTCAAGGACCATTAATCCCAGCTGGTCATTTGTCTCTAGGCAGCACTTTGTGCCAAGGTCATTACTGCTATACTAAGAAAAAAAATAAAAGGAAGCTGATATTGGCACATGGATATTTTTAACCTGGCTTGTGCAGAGTCAGGTGCTTTGTATGAGTCTTTCTATTAAAAGAGAGCCACCTCCATCAGGCACTTCCATTGTATAACATCTCCCAGCACCATTTTCTCCATTTAGTGAACCAACAGGTGTTTTCAACCACCTACAAGTTGCATAGAGATGTCCTAGGATTTATGGAGCCTGGCAGACCACTGTCTCCTGCAATGAGGATTTACTCGATCTCTCTCTCCACACAGACACTCAGCTGTAACTAAGAAAATGATGGGGATGTGCATTTCTGCCAAGGTGCTACAAATTGTGGCAGCCACATATTGTGTGTACTGGGTCCTTAGAGAATCCTGCCAGCTCAAGACAGAGAGGGATCACAGAAACAAAAGAATTTCTAAAGATCTTAAGCCCCAGGATGTTGACCTATACACACACACACACACAGAAACACATGGGTTGACATTAGAATTATAAACTTAGAATCATAGAATGGTTTGGATTGGATGAGCTCTTGACCATCTAGTTCCAATCCCCTTGCCATGGGCAGGGACACCTTCCACTAGACCAGGGTGCTCAGGGTCATCCAATCTGGTCTTGAATACTTCCAAGGATGAGGCATCCACACCTTCTCTGGGCAGCCTGGTCCAGTGCCTCAATCACCCTCAAAGTAAAGAGTTTCTGATCCAAACCTGTCCTCTTTCTGTTAAAAACCATTACCCTTTGTTCTATCACTAAATGCCTTTGGAAAAAGTCCCTCTCGGCTCTCTTGTAGCCCCTTGAGGTATGGGAAAGCTGCTGTAAGGAGTGTATCGTTTTCCCAACATATCCTAAAAATTACCAGCCCATGATGTATGGCAGCCATACTGTGTCTAGAGAAATATTTCAGGAGACGACATTAAGGTGGAGTCAGGACTATGCTTGTTGCTCATCTATGTGAATATCTAGAAAGCTCTCAGAGAAAGTTTGGCAAACCCCCCTGCTGTACCCCAGAACCTCTTGTTCTTCAAAGCACAGAGTATTCCTGTGTGTATCCTGATGCACAGAGCCTCTCCCTTTTCCCTCTGTGCTTGCAGACTGTGTTAACGGAGATACAACATGACCAACAATGAGCAGACAATCCAAATAAGGTTCCTTCACATCAAGATCCAAGTGTTTTCTTTTGCAAGATATACATAGTATAGATGGTGCTAAATTGCTCTTAGTTGTTTGCAATGAAAAAGGAACTAGTTAGTCCGAATCATGCTAGACAAGCCATAAAGTTGCAGGGGACAGAAAATTGCCTTGTGTTACTACAACATGCACTTAAGTGCAACTCACAATACTGCTTGAAATTTGTCCACATTTTCAATGGGTTTTGGGTTCTTCTTCATTCAAACAGAAAACTGATCAAGTTGGAGTGCCTTTCCATTTTATGCAAAAACAATATTCAGCTAGTAATGCTGCAGTCTGAGCCTCCCCATGTGCTGCATAACCCCACAAGTGGACTTATTTTCCTGACTAAATGCAAATATGAAAGGTCTAAAAAATGTTTTGATTGCACATGTACCTTTTGAAGGCAAAGACACTAAATGAAAATACCTAAGTCATGAGGTGAAAAGAGCCCCAGTCCTACTTTCTGATAATTGAGCAAAAGTTTACCAGATGCATTACTTGCTTTCTGGGAATTTTGGAAAACTTGTATCCTGGAGAACAAAATTCAATAACAAAAGAAAGAGCAGACAGTATTTGGAACAAGAAACAATGTGAAAATTTCCATGAGGTGAGGAATTTGTGTTTGTCTGAATACAAGATGAAGCTTGTATTCAGTGCAAACATAATGTCAGTGGCATATAATATAAGGAATGGAGTTCCTCAGCATAGATATATGCTATGTGAATAGTTGTTACCTTTTCATGTGTTATTTGATGTAATCCACCAGGCGGTCCCATGGCATAATGGTTAGCACTCTGGACTCTGAATCCCAAGGGCCTGAGTTCGAGTCTTAGTAGGGACCGTCCCCTGGGCAGTTAAGTGCCTCCCTGCCATCCAGTCCTGTCAGATCTTGGGTGCTCAGCAGGGGCAGCCCCGGTTAGTGTTAGTACTGGGTGCTGTAGCCAGTCCCGAGGATTTCACTGTAACTGTCCAAGCTCGCTCGGCCATGGCAAATGGACCTTAGGACTTAAATGGTGGGGCCAGTTCTGCGCACGCTGTGCCTCACCTGAAAAATCCACTGTGCAGGCTGGAAGGGCACACCCACGTGGGAAGAGCCCTTCCCCAGATCTTCGTTCACAAAGTTTGGCCATTATATTATGTATGATGTAATCCAGTTTTTGCTAGAACAACAAGCACCTGAACAAACTGGTTTCTGTTCACTTTCTGTAGGCATTTCCTGATTAATAGATATTGCCTATATCCCACTTATGGTCTATCATAGGATGGATGCCAGAGAGAATTATATATGTGTATATCTTTCTACATAGCAAAACAACTTTCCTGTTGAAAGATTAACAAGCTGAGGTAATCATGTATTGCAAAAGAAGCTGATCAGGTGCTATTTAGTGCTTGAAAAAATTAATGGTTAGCAAATGAAACAGTTTTCTGCACAGTTTGTGTTGTATTGTTTAATGAAACTAAAAGAAAAAAAATGGCTCGCTTAATGACTTAAAAGCCTGAAGAAGTCATGCAGAACTAGATGGTCTCCCGGAGACTATGGGCTGGAAAATGCAGCCTTTGTAGCTTCACAAAAAGCAATGACAAGCTGGTGTTGGCCTAATTATCTTCACTAATAACTGGATCATTCTCAGCCATGCTATAAGATGCTTGTGGTGTGATTTCAGAGTTGGTGTTGACAATGTTTAATTAGCAAATTGCTACCTCATCTTTTACAGATCCATATTAAAGTACAAAAGTGTACCTGTGCAGTGTTCCCCTGGGTTTCCTCACAGCTTCACCTCCAGTGTTTAAGCCCAAGGTGTATGTATAGACAGGCATATTCAGTTAGATGTGGTGTTTGGGGGGGCATTCTGGAGTTGAAGCTGCACTTTTGGTCCTTCCCGTGTCAGTCCTGTCAGCTTCCACAAATGCTACAGTTGCTCCTGGGAGCAGGGATGTACTCCCCAGGCTGCAAAGGGTGCAAGAAGTGGCAAATGGCCAAGCTGAAGTAGATGGCATGGGAACAGGGCTTGGGAGCAACGTAGGGAAATCTCAGATAACCAGGCAGAAAACAAACTCTAGCAGCTCAAAATCCAGTTAAAACATCAGCCTGGAACGATTCCTTACCTCACAAATATTTGAAATTACTTCCCATGAGGGCAAATCTGAGACATTTTGTGTCGTTTCTGATGAGAGAGGAACTCTGCTCCTAGTGGAATAAACTGTGTTTGCTTAGAGAGAAAGAAAAAAAAAAAGATTTTTAAATCTAAACCAGTAATTAAATGTGCAGCAATTCTGAGAGTATTCATACTGGTAAATGTTATTGACATTTTCTTTCTGCTTTTTCCAGCGGAAACAAAATTATTAATACCCTATTGTTGCAATAATGAGCTCTTGATAGACATAGAATTTATTTTTTCTTGTATTTGTTCAGACCCGAATCCGTTTTCACCAGGAACAAATAGAGAACATTTTGTTTTAACATCACTGACAATGACAGAAAGAGAATCAAAACATGGGAACACCATGAAAAGCATGTCAAGACTCTCCTGGAATCAAGGAATACAGGGCATCAGTGCCTGTTGCCAACTTCCATTCACTGGAAGTGACTGATCTGGGCAAGCTGCAGAAGCAGTAACTGAAAACCTGACTCAAGCCATTAATGAGATAGAGATCAGCTTCTTAGATCTTTCCTTTGCTGCTCCTCTTGGTTAGTAAGACTACCAGTTGCTAACATGGAGTTCCTGGGTCTACTGCCTGTAGTGCTTTGCCATGTGAGCTGTTCTGCAAACACCTGCTGCACTTGTCCCATGGGCAATTACAGGCTTGCTTACTGCTTTGCTTTAAGGTCAGTTGGATTTTTCTAATTTTCTAGAAACAAACCCTTTGGAACATTTAGTAAAGGACTCTAGAAATCTGGAGAACTACTAAATTATATTGCTCAGCCTCTCTCCAGTTTATCCTGAATAAATGTCCTTAGGATGCACTGGGACAATTACATTAACTGATGGGTTTTTAAAAAAAGCTGAGTCAAAAGTACTTTTCTGCTGGAACATGCCTCATTGAGGAGCTATAAAATTAAAGGAAATAATTTGATATTTTTTTTACACGACAATACAGAAAATAAAAATGTTTCAAATAAAATATTTAAAATTTAGTAGTTTGATCTTGGCAGCACAAATCATACCAGGGTTGAAATGGCTTTTTATGTTTTGAAACTTACTTCATTTTATTGAGAAGCATGATTTGTAGGGAGAAGTAATGCCTTTTATTAGATGGAATTATGCAAGTGGAACAAAAATAGTCTCATAGGCATGCAATCTTTCCTTTTCTTTTAAAAATTCTAACATAAAGTGAAAGAAACATTATGCCAAAATCTGAACAAACCGTTTCCATTTTTCTGGAAACAAGAAATTCAAAATCATCTGAATTCTTGTTTTTTAACCCCATTATCTTGATTGCTGCTTTGGAATGAAAATAAGTTTTACCTAGAACATATGTTTTCAATTCAGTCATCCCAGCAAATTAGGGACAAAAAATTCCAGACACCACATTTGGATCAAAATGAAACCCTTTGCCTGACCACTGACCTGTCTGTCAGCAGAGCAGCCTCCTTGTGCTTCGATCCATTCATTAAGATGTTGGCAATTGTGGTCAAATGATTCAACAGAAAAGTGCAGCCCAAGAGCGCTATTGCCACAGCAGCTGTGCCCTCCTGGAGGTCGATGGACAGTGTGATATATGTGCCTTGGCACATACACATCCTGACACCTTCCCAGGTTGCTCACCTCACTGCCTCCTTCATCCTGCTCTGGGGCAGGGCTTTCCACAGCTGCTTTGCAGTGTTTACACTGTCCTTTGAACACAGTCCCCAAAGATTTATCTACACAGTCAGGAGAGTAGACAAGCAAATAAAAAAGAGGCTGTGAGTGTTTCCGTCTGCCTCTGCCCTAGGCCACTGAGTGTGCTGCATGCAGCACAGCTGAGACCTGCTGCTCCTGCTCCTCTCTGCTGGGAACAGCCTGTCTGGCAAGGACTTCAAGCTGGTTTAGGAAGTGGTACCCATACCACACAGAAATACAGAGTCCTTTGTGTCTAATTTGTCACTGTGCCTGGTCTTGAAGTGAAGCAGGATGTGGAGGTTTTTTGCACAAAGCAAAGCAGTGTTTTCTTTTAGAATTGTCTGTATTGTGTACAGGCTTTCCTCCAAGGAGAAAATTATTGCTCATTTGCACTATCTCTAAATAATAATCTCCTTAAAGAAGAAGAGCAAAAAAGCTTGGGACTTTTATTTCTCTGAGCATCAGAGATTTTCTGGTCATGTAGACATCACTACTTGGCTACTTCAAAACTGCATTCATTGACTCTGATTTCCTCTCTAGCCCAGACTCTTTTAGGTCACCCTGGGAATAGCTGAGGCTCTAGAACAGCACTCAGAGCTACTTGCAAAGTGACTTGTTGACCATTCTGCGCTGAGTGATTTCTCTCCAGAGTGCAGATCTTCCTGCTCTTCCAGGTCCTTGTCCCTTGCTCTTCTGATGCCATGAGAAACAAACAAACAAAAAAACCCCCTAATAACACAAACATGCCCTGACATGAAACCTTTTCAGTTGAAGGCAATTTGCTCCACAACATCTTGGTTGCCTTGGGTGGTCCATCTCCTACTTACTGTGTTCCTTTCCATGTGCTTTGAAATTTTTTCCAAGGTATGCCAGAATATGTCAGAAATAACTAGTGTCTTTAAAGTGATGTATATTTTGGATATGAGCAATGGAATATTCATGCTGTAGCTCATACCTTTCCCCCAGAGGCAAATGACAAAATACTGTGTGCAAAATGTACCATGAAAGCCCGACCAGGATCCTGCTTCCATTGGCCTGATGGACCTCCTTTATTAGCAGGGAAAATTGCTGAGAATAAGACTTTGATACCTAAGTCACAGTGCTGGTGGAGATACCTGTATGCACAACAGTGTAGAGCACCCTGTCATGTAGAGATTCTGTTACATTTTTATGCAGTCTGTAATGTTATTTTCATGTAAAAACTTCACTGCAAATTACTTCTGGCTGCCCTCTCTGCTTCACAGGAGTCCATTAATGCCCTACCTTACCCAGGGTATAAAACTATAGTCAGGTCATGGGCAGCTGCAAATGTGTGTGCTATCATTTTGAGATCTACATGGTTAGTGGCATGTTAAGTGACATGATGAGCCCATCAGCCATGGAGACATGCAGCAAATATTGTTTGCCCAACCTAGTGGCTTAGAAACGGAAGCACTGATGGGGAGAAGGGAGAAGGAGAAACACAGAACACACATTATTTCTGTGTAGAAGAGAGAGGAACTGAGCTTGGGAAAAAAAAAAAAAAGTGGGTACATAAAAGAAAAGGAAATTGTAGCACAATTTTGATGAATTGAAGCCATAGTGGTCCATTCAGTGATTTACAGTTAAGATTCTAGTCTTAGTTTTCCGTATGGCTATAATATGAAGGAAGACAGATGCAACAATTTTGGGTGCTATTATTTCTACCACTGTGTGGAGATATGCAGCTTCTTGTTCTCTGTGACAACTGGTAAGGGTAGCAGTCAGCAGGTTTTCCTGGAGCAGAACCAGTGCACTCATGGGCACAGCCAGAAAATATCTCTATTCCCATTCCAAGCTCCAAATCAGGAGACACTAGGGAGAAAACAGGTGCATGATGTCCTCTCATCCATAACACATCAGAAATTTTAATGAGTAACCTAAGGTGCCTGCTATGTGATGGAGAGCAAAATACTGTAAAATATGCTTTATCGTAAAAGACCACACTCCTAATATGTTGGTTCTCTTTCAGTTTACTTAAAAAAAAATAAAACCAAAAGGATAGTGAGAACTGCTTGCCTGTACAGATTATTTTGTGCCTGATTAATTTTATGTACAGACACGAGCTGCTTTATCCACTAGATTAAGTATCATTTCCAATGTAACGTTTCTTGCTTGCAGTTTGGGGCACAGGGCACCATTTTATTAGCCATTTTAGATTGCTTGTTTGATTTTTTTATACTTCAATAAAACTTCTGGCATAGTTGCTGTTTTCCCTTCTCACACAGTTGAACAAACAATAATGTAAAGTTCTCAAACAAAAACCCTGAAGGTTTTACTGAGCTTCCAAAGACATAGAAAAGCAATGAGCACAGTCAGACCTGTCAGCAGGAGTTGTTTTGTTTCAAGGATCACTCTACCAGATAGGATTCTCACTACAGGACAAAGTCAAAAGCAGCATCTCACAAAGACTGGCTCTGTCTCCTCCAAGAAGCACCCTAGGAGGGGTGGATCACTAAATGAATGGTTTCTACTTTGGCCCTGAAGGGAGACTGCTGATTACCTGGATGGGGCCACTGTTATTGTTTTGGTTTGACTCTTGGCAAAATGCCAACCACTTCCCAATGTGACAGAGTTTCAGTTAAAAGA
>JAWWEU010000081.1:145633505-145798651 GCA_035583155.1 Acropternis orthonyx | reverse complement strand
GTCCCTAACCACATGACCCACAGAATTGGGGCCTAGCTAAAACTAAAACCTTAATCTGAGTTTTTTGGGATTTATCACACAAAGCACTACCAACCAGAAATGCTTCCTTCCTGTGGCCGTTCTACAACTTCTGTGCCAATACCCTTGTGAGCATAGACTAAACCCTGTCACTCTCAAAGGACTGAATAGTTCAATGACAGCTTTTTCTTAAGATCCAATACATGGAAACAAATGTGCATAAGGAAAACCAGATCACGCAGAGCAGCAGCAGAAACGCTCAAAGAGGCTGGGACCGATGGGGGACTAGAAAAGGGACTGCTTGTATTCAAGCTCAGCAACAATCCTCTCAGAGACACACTAAAACCACTCTAAAAACTGATTCAGGAAAAAGCTTTGACATCAGTAGAACTTAAGGGTTTGGGCTGAAACTGAGCTTCAAATGCTCATCTCTGAATTGAGGGCAATAGGGTAGTTTAGGAAGCAATGTGATCTTGAATATGCAGATACCTTATGATATAGACTTAACCTAAGAAAACCAGAAGAGCAGCAGAACTCCCACTGTGTACAAATTACCGGCTCTATATATGCCAGAGAATGACCTCAAGCTAGGATATAATAACCAGCTTTCATGAACAGCACTCATTATATATATATTGTGTCCACTATAGAAGTGCAGCTACATGACAGTGCCATAGGCTATAATGTTCTCACTCAGAAGAGTTTCAGTTTTCTTCCAAGAGACAATGTTGCCCTTTCGTGAGCTTATTTTTTGCATCCTGTGCTCATTTTTATTTGATAGGGTATGATGTGGAGTATATTTTTGGTTTTTCTCTCCTAAAGCAAGAAAGCAACTGCACACACAAAAAAAATCTGTCTTGATTTGGGAGCCACAGAAAGGCACGGATTCAGGTAGTGTAAATCAGCGTGATAAATACTAGCTCAGGACTTTTGCCAGACCACTATAAATTTGCTGGATCAAAGTGTTTGTCAATGACCAAAAATATCTCACAGAAATGGCCTGCTGGCCCTCTGTTGACACAACAGAAGATATTGCTAAATCAGCAAGAAAACTTGGATTTGTTGTGTGATGACTTAAAAAAGATTTTCTCAGTTATTTGCTCAGCTCTTCTTCCTGAGTACTACAGTGTACGATAACTCAGGGAGCACAAGTATTTGGTTAGAGAGTAGGAGAAATGCCTGTGGTTTTGTGGGTAAACTACTGAATAGCATAGGCAGACCCAGACAGAGTCTGGCAGAATTTATCAGCTGTGAGTAACTGCACTTCTTGTGATCCAGCATGGCCAGGAAGCCATAAAGATACCTCCACATGCTGCTCAGCCTGCCCTAAGACACCTACGGATCTGTCCCACATACAAAGCTACGCCTTAGGAAGTCCTCTCAGCACCCTTTATTCAATGGATGCTAGTGATAAGGGGCAGGAAGATGCAACTCATCTAATCCTGCAATACCCAAAAACCACTGAGAAGAATCTTATCTCCCCCAGTGCCTAGTTCCTTCTTATTAGCCATAAAGAAAGTGGAAACCAACAAACTCCAACAGTTTTGGTGTTTCCACAAAGATCTGAGACCTGATTGTCACTTTCCCTAAAGAGAGGCCAGACTGGGTGGGTTCACAGCCTAAGTTTTCACGAAGGTATGGGGAAATGCACAGGAGAGTCACACAGGAATCTACTCCAAGAGAGACAAGATGAACAGGTTCCGACTCCAGGTGCAGTGGCTGTTATCTTTAAGCCCATGAAAATACAAGTATTTTGTGATACATCATGCACTGAAGGTGAAGAGCACTCTTGAGGACTCTCTCTAGGATACTAATGTTTTCCACACAGCCAGGAAAGGTTGTCCGAGGCTGCCTTGAGGTCACACTCTTTTGAAACCCAAGGCAGACTTCTCACCAAGTCCTGCCTTGAACATCACAGTAAGGAACTGATGCTTCTCACAGCCTTAGCAGAGAGGGCAGCTGGGTTGAATCCGAGGAGTAGATTGATTTCCCCAGGCCAGCTCAGTGTAGTGGCACCCACAGTCCTCAGTCAACCTGTCTTTCCTGCAACGCTGCCCTGAGTCTGTCTGGGCTGGAGTTAACTTTCCCCATGGCAGCCCTGCTGGTGCTGTGCTGAGTGTTTGTAGCTGGCACGGAGTTGATAGCACACCAGTGTTTTGGTTGTTGCTGAGCAGTGCTCCCACAGCATCAAGGCTTTCTTTCAATTCCTCCCTCAAAGACCAGTAGGCTGGGTGTGAGCAAGAGCCTGGGCAGGGACACAGCCGGGACATCAGAACAAGCTGACCAGAAGGATGTCCCATACCATAGGATGTCATGCTCCATAAAAGGAGATGACAGAAAGGGGCAGGCTGAGGGATATGTTACTAAGGTATTTGTCCTTTGTTTCTGTACATGGCCTTTGCTTTCTTTCATTAAACTACCTTTATCTTTACCAAAGAGTTTTTCAGCTTCTCACCCTGTCGTTCTGAAGAGGAGGAGTGAGAGAGTAGTTGGGTGGGCACCTGAGAGCCAGCCAAGATCAACCCCCTCGCCCCAGTGGCTGACACAGAAGATGGTGTCAAGCAATGGTACCATCTCTACATTAAAATAGGCTGTAAAACTGAGTGAGATGACCAGGGTAAATGAACCCAGCAAAGAATCAAAGTATCACTACACAAGAAGAAGGAAAGACTAGGGAAGGCAGAATCACCTCTAACTCTCATCGCTAGTAAAGCCACTTTGTGGTCTCCTGGGTCATTCCTGATTGGGTTGTTACAAACAGGTAGGCTAATAGAGACATCACACTGTTGTCTTCCCCTTGTCAGGATGAGAACCCTTCTCTGCCTGCTTGGTGGTCCCACTGCTTGGCTCTAGGACATAGTCCCAGATCAGATTTCTCTGGTTTGCCCCATACTAGAAGCACATGCCAAAGGATCCCAGTAACAACTGTACAAACTTTGGGGAGTGATGGGAAGACCAGAGAAATGACCTCACATTCCCTGAATAATACCAGTGCTCTCTCTCAGTCCCAGTTTCCAGCTAAACCCTTTTTTGCCTCCTCTCTACCTTTATTTAAAGCCTACTGTCATCAGTGCAATTCAGTTTTTCTGATTAGGCTCTCTGTGTGTCTATGTGATTTATACTAATAACCTCTGAACCTGCTTGCCAAAGGTATTGACAGATGTCAGTGTTGTGGAGTTCTACCACTTTATGAAAAAAAATTAACCCTGTCAATCCTTTCAGTAAGAAAAACTGGCATGAGGCTAACCTTAATGTATAAATGCTTCGAAAAGCTTGGCTTGGACACTGCTAGGTTTTCATTTCATGCAAGTCATCTCCATCTTGGTTTGGAGCATGTTTGGGTAGACTTTTGTTTTTCCCAATGAGCTAAGAACTTGCTTGTGCAAGTAACCCTGTGAAAACATTAGGAAACTTTCATAATGGCAACTTCCTGGAGGAAGGATACCCCAGAGATACCCCATAGTCTTCACAGCTGATGCCAGAGAGGTGGAGGTTTATATTATCATTTCTGTCTTGAAATTATATTATTTTATATGTAATATAAAGAAATTATTATATATAGCATAAATAATATATATATATTATATATTGTAATTTCTGACTACCCACACTCCTTCACAAAGGAATCTTTTATTTACAGACTAAGTGCAATGGCAGTATATGCCATTAGGATTCACGGTTAGATGATAAAAGATGAATTTAAAAATCATTTCCAAAATTCCTGAGCTCCACCTACCCTATTTTTCCCATGATGGTTGTTACAGCAGTACCTGCCCTAGTGAAAAAGCATCGGTAGGGGATTCACTAATAAGTTCAAGCACCCAGGAAAGGTGTGGGAGGATGTGCTTGCTGCAGATATCTCCTGTCTCCAGGGGGAAACATACTAAATGTATTTTAGGAAAAGTCTTTCCATGCATTAATTAGAGCAACACTGAGTCAGCCATCTCATTGCACTGCTGATAGAGATCAGCAAATACTTCCTCCACAAGACTATGACATCTCCCAGGGGCTGCAGGTAACAGTACGAAGATATATATATATACATTGCTTCTTTTAACTGAGAACTTGTGTGCACTGTCTTCTGATAGATCTGGATGTTTGCTATCAGCTTCTGCAGGGTTAAATGTGGATCCAAATGTGGTGAGACATCTGGTTGGTAATGTCTAATGCCTGTAGATTGTTTCAAGACAGTGACACAGGCAAGAACTCCTATCCATCTAACATCTTGCTCTGTGACCCATATAGTATGAAGTAGCAGGTGAAGTCTGAAAATGGCATTTCTGTGCAGTAGAAACTGTTCTGGATAGAAGAGGGGGAAAAAAGGACAACAACAAACCCTCAGCACTCTTTGCATGCTTTAAGGAATAGTGTTTCTCCAGAACTAAATTCTGGCAGATGTGAAATCACAGTTCTGTGCATCTCAAACCTTACTGATGAAATTAACCCCACCAAATTTCTAGGTTGGCCAGAGGGTGAGAATACTGCTTCCTCACACCTTCTCTTGCTTCTGGAAGGGAAGGACAGCAAATAAAGGACATTCACTGTCTCTTCTTTAATCCTACTCTGTGTGCAGTTCCCTTAGCTGAAATGTTCATGACAGTTTTGGTGTCCTCTTGTGACTGCTGGTAGATTTTAAAACAGCTTTTCCTGGTGAAACATCAAAATGTCTTGGAAAAAAAAAATCCTTCAGTCATTTCCATTAGTAGTTTCTTAAACACCTCCACCAATAAAAATAATAATTTAAAAAAACCCCTGGAGCCAGCAATTTCATTTACATTATTCTATTTTTAAATGAGATTTCCATCATCTTAACTTACAGAATGTGTAATGTCCTGTTAAGAAGGAACTGAGGACCACATCATCTCATTTAAGATGTGGTTTAGTATTTTAAGAACCACGAAGTGGGCAGTGTTAAAAAAAGTGTATTTTCATAATGGACAATACAGTGCATTAGTGTCTCACAGAGAAACGACAGCACTTGCTGTGTGTGCCCAGCCCTTTTTTTTTTTCTTCTTATAAGTCAAAGCACAAGTTAGACAGCCTAACTTTACATTTCAGAGCATCACAAAACTCCCTTTGGCAGACAACTTATTCATATTGGAGAAAAAGCACTTTGCCAGGTTGAAAAATTAATTAAAAATGCCTAGTGTGACTCTAGAAATCACACACTGAACCCCTGTGATACATTTTTAATGAAAAAACCTCCTGAAGTTCATTAAATATTACAGTTTTATACCTTCCAAATAATTCAGAGCAACATCTCCAGAACTACCAATGATCTAATCTCACAAATTGAAAATTAGGTGGAATAACACAAATAAGGCATTGGACATGCAGTAGATACTCACAGATATTGTTTTTAAAAAAGGGGGAATGAAAATTACTGGTAATTAGAAAGACTGAAAGGGAATATATCTGATATAAATCAGAAATGACAGTTCACAAAAAATTCAGTATTTCCATTATTACACTTTAAGGGTTTTGTAGGGCGTACACTATTGCTTGCTACCAAATAGTTCAACCCAAAAGGCAGTTATTTGGGCTAGGAAGTGTGGAGTTTCTGTATTGATTTGGTGCAGGATGACAGCAGCTATTGAAAAGCAATAAAACATCTGTAGAGTTACTTGTGATCCAAATTGACTGTATTTTTGATGGGTATCTTGAGAGACCTTGGAGGTACCTGGTTTTTAAGGTTTCACCATGCTCACTGCTCTCTCAAGTGTGTCTGATACAAGAAGTTGTGGACTCAGAATTACTAATGAAGCTTTGAAGATTTGGAATAGAGATGTGCATATTAATCCTTAAAAGGGATCCATTTTCAAGTCTACCATTGCTGCCTCCTTCTAGAAAAACATCCATTTCTCATCCTGAAAATCATGTCATGTTTTTTTCATCATTCATGTTCTTTGAAAAAGTAAATTAAGAACTTAGATCCCAATGTCAGTGGTGGGATAGAGGCATTTTTTAAGGCATGTTTTTAAAATTTGGATCTTGGTTTAGCCTGTGCAACCATGAAAGCAATGAACATCTACAGGAATGAATAGCCTCATTGAACTCCAGAGGGATTCCTTCCATGAAACCCTGTTGCCCAGCACATGAAAAGGATACACAAATGAGACTTTACCAGGGGAGAAAGACAAATATTTTTAAAACATGGCCAAGATGCCAAGATTTGAGAGTTACATGCTGGCTGTGGATAACTTACTGGCATCACACCCAATATAGTAATGGTGTGGCTTGTTAAACAGGGTTTTGCAGCATCTGTTAGGGTTACCCTACACATTCCTGGGCAAAGCAGGGGAGTAAGAAGGGGCTTGAATGTGTTGTTTCCTTAGACAGCTGTATTGCAACCAGCTGTCCGATTTTTGCTGCCCATGCAGTTTTATATGTCAGTGTTATACTCCTGTTAAAAACTGACAATCCGAGTGGAGAATCCAGAATGCTTGGGAATATTTATCTCCATATGTGGTGTTTCCTTTTCCTTTCATGTATATTCTTCCCTTTAAAATGTTAATAGTATCCAACTGAAGCCATATCTTAGAGATAACGTCATGCTTGTCATTGGCATTATTAGGAAAGTCCAGGTTTTGTAGCAGTTTTAGGTTCTCTTGTGTTAAAGGTGACCCATCTGGCATTTAATCTAAAATCAGTGTTGTTATGAGCCATTATGAGTCTTGTGGGTGAGATAGAGGGAAATAGATACATATACACACTGGCTTGTAGCGTGTGACTGTGGGTTGCAGTCAGGCTGGTGTAATATCCTTTGCTGAAGGTGGGGCCATGGAATTTAATCCATGAAATGGCTAAGAAAAAAATGAAAGAGAAAAGAAAAAAGAGGATAAAAAACAAAAAAAAAAAATTAAAAAGAAAGGAAAAAAATTAAAAAGAGGGAAAAAAATAGGTAGGGGGAAAAAAAATCAAGCACTTCCCTTCTCAGAAGTGGAGGAGAGGAACTGTGAGGTAAAATTCCACCTTTTCCAGTAGCAGATTCAGCCTTGCTGAAGATACTGTGACTGTGCACAGTGTGTGCATTAAGAGCAAAATGTGCCATTAAGTTAGTGCCATGGAAATCAAGGCATAAGGGAGAGGTAAAAGAAGGGAAGAGAAGGAAACACAGGGACACCATTCCCTCCCCTCTTTAAGTAACAATTTTTAAAGTTATTTTTAAAGTTTCTTTCAAATAATAACATAAAGAAGAAAACCACCCTAAATCTTTCAAAATGAGGCAAAAGAGCAAGACTCAGCTTTTTCTGCAAGGAAATTAAGAGAACCATCTCCAAGTAGTCAGAGCTGTTGTTTTTGGCCTCCCACAGAGTGTGAAGCAACTTCGAGCACTGGCAGGGCTGCCAGCTCCAGGGCACAAGCAAAGCCCACCCTACGTGGTCAAGGCATCTGTGCCTGCTCCCACCGAGGACTGGACAACCTTCCCTCCAACCTCACAATAAATCCCAGGCACAGTTGAGCTTTCCCCCATGGCAAGTAGTGGGTATGTAAATTCCAAAGATCTCAGCTGGCTCTGCTGTGTGTTTATGCCAGTTGGAGATCATTTCTCCATCGCTCATAAAGAAGCTTCCTGATCCAGAAATATTCAAGTTCATAACTTCTTGAAATCGCCCTCCCCCAGTAGAAATATGGCATTTAAAAAACCATCTCCTTTATCCGGAGACCTCTGTGGGTTTTGAAAACATGCCATGGGTTTAAAATATTTCTTTTAATGGTTAGTGTTTTTTACTGAAACAAAAGTCAATTTTCACAAAACCACAAATGTCTGCGGTCGCTCAGGCTTGCTAATACTTTCCACAAACATCTCAGACACTAGTTAAAAGAAAGGAATTTGTTTAAAATGCTGGCATCTGAAAACAGCTGCGGGGAGTTTTTGATATTTTTTATTAATCACTTGGGAAAAAAAAATTGGATGCTCTCTTTTAGAGTATTTCTTAATGGTTCCATCAGCCTACCAAGTGATAGCAGATTAACAATTGTGGAAAAGTCAGTGCAAAGTGATACTTAGACAAAATTTAATTAGCTCAAAAGGTCACCTCCTGGAGTCAGATATTAGCCAAATATATTGTTTATATAACCTGATCAGGACAATGAATGAATGCTTGTCACTTTGCTGATAAACAAAGGTCAATTCTAGGATGAAAAAGCAAAAATGTCCACATGGAACGGAGTGGGTTGTGCAATAAGGGATGCTGGCACAGCCCGGCCCTGCTGAGCAGGGGTTGCACAGGTGAGAGGACAGTGGGCAGCAGTCCAGGTACTGAGGGAAGTGTGGTGGTAGCAGAGAAGACTCGTACACAGGTTTCACCTGAGAGCCTGTGCTGAAGCCCACATGGCTTCTGCCTTGCCCCAGCTGCCTTAGGGAGCAGGAAAATACACCTCCCAATAAAAGCAGGAGGACTCACCACAGGTGAATGACTCTGGGCTGTAAATCCTGGGAACACTGGGACGCCCTGTTGCTTCAGCTTGAGCGTTAGCCTAGAAATTCAAGAGATTTATGGCAGCTTCCTGCACAAGGCAGGGACCGGGGTCTGAGGATCCCTTGTCTGAAGGAAACAAAGCTGCCCAGGGATGCTGACTTGTTCAGAGCAGATGTTCATAATTCTCTCTCACAGCATTACCAATCCAAAAGCTTTTCTTGATACATCATGTGGTCTTAACAACATTTTTACTTTGTGTTATTCCTCCCTGGAAAATTGAGCTGTAAAAGCCTTTTTTGGTGTAACCAGCTGCCCTGATTCATCACTGAAGGGAAAACCCTTTGAGACAGACCAACACATGATCTGGGCAGATGTGAAGGTCCCAAATCGGTACCTGATGCCACCACAGCTGGGTTGCATCTGCCTGTGCCACAATTTGTTGTCTACAGCATACCAAAAGGGCCAAGTCAGCAAGGGTAGAGTGAGGCTTGATTTGACCTTGTAGTAACATCTCTGGAAGGGCTGAGAGGGTGCTTTGCCTCAGAAATTTGTGATTCCTGTTGAAGAAACTTGCTACTCCCTTCACTACACGTGCAATCAATTTTCGTGTTTCTATTTCCAGCAGGCAGGTCCCCACTGTCAGCCCAGCACTGCTGAGCACACAGAGCTGGCCACACTGCAGAACCAGCACTGTGAACTCTGTGACTCAGCAGAGAAGCCAAAGCCTGACTGGTCATGAAAATTGAATTGCTCCATCAACCCTGAAGCATGGAGGTGTCCCTCAAAGGCATGGTATGGGAAAGAAGGTCTCTGCCTCTGGGAATTTCAGGCTGTTACCTATTCATAAGGACTTTTTTTCTTTAGTAAAAGAAAAAGTGCAGAGCAGCATATGCATCTCCACAGTCTGAATCACAGAACCACAGATGGGTTGAGGTTGTGGGGGACTTCAGTAGGTCATCCAGTCCAAAACCCCTGCTCAAGCAGGGCCATCTAGAGCCAGTCACTCAGGACCATGTCCAGATGGCTTTGTAATATCTCCAAGGAGGGAAAATCCACAACTTGCTGGGGCAATCTGTGCCAGCATTGTCAGCCTTGCAGCAACAAAGTGTTTCCTGATGTTCAGAGGGAACTTCCACTGTTTCAGTCTTTGCCCATTGCCTCTGGTCCTGGTGACTGGGCATCATGGAGAAGAATCTGGCTCCATCTACTTTGTACCCTCCCTTCAGTTATTTATATTCCTTGATAAGATCCCAATGAACCTTCTCTTCTTCAGGCTGAGCGGTCTCAGCTCTCTCAGCCATTCCCGTATCAGAAATACTTCACTGCCTCAGTCATCTTCATGGCCTTTTGTTGGACTCTCTCCAATGTGTCCACATCTCTCTTACATTTGACAGCCCAGTGTAGAATACAACAGTTTAGATGTGTCTCACCAGAGCTGAGTAGAAAAGAAGGATCACCTTCCTCATTCTGATGACAGTGCTCTGCCTGATGTAGCCCAAGACAACACTGGCCTTTGCTTCAAGTACACACTGCTGGCTCATGTTCAACTCGGTGTTCACCAGGACATCCCTGCACTGCACAAGTGATTTCTGTCGGTGATTTCCATGGTGTTTTCCACCATTCATTTTTGCACAAGTTTGTTCCTCCCCAGATACAGAAATTTGTGCTTCCTTTTGTAAAACAACTGGTCCCATCTTTTAGAAATAGGTCCACTAAGTGATTTTCACATAGAGAAGGAACTCAACAAGAGGCACAATGAAATGCCAAAATATAGGAATAAATGGAGCATCCCTGAGGACAGGAGAACTGCATAAGGGCAGAGTGAGAAGCACAGAGGAAAGAGGAGTTATTTCCCTTTCCCTGCCCTGCCTGGGTCCTGTCCAATCTGCTGGGTTATGGCTGCAGCCAGACTGGACACTCATAATAAATGGCATGTGGTTTTCTCCATGCCAAAAGACTTGAACATAGCAAACCTTGTTGAGCACCCTTCCACTACTTGCTGGTATTTGCAGCCAGCATGCCAAACTCCAGAAAGTGCAGAGCATGTGTGCTTCTGTGTGTGGGAGACATAAGCAGATGAAAAAATCCAGGGAGAGCCATGATTTCTGTCATGGCTATTTCTGCTCAGGAGAGTCCCCCTTGGAGCTGATCCTGGAAGAATTGTGATGACACAACTTTCCTGACAGAAAAGGCATTGTTTTTCCAATAAAATATTTCACAAGAGGTCATCAGTTTAGCAAATTACCAATTTTAAGGCATTTTTAATTCGAGGAAAATTGAAATTGAAACAAGTTTCAACTTTCCAGTACTTATTAATACTGTGTTGACAGATTAGATGAGTTTATATCATATTTTATTGTGGCTGTGTATGTGTTAGAGCAATACTGCAGTAATCTGAGCTACCAGACCTTTGCTTCATCTTGCTTAAGGTCCTGAATCTTCTGGGAGTAGAAATGTCATTTTAGTCCAGAACATTTCCCATTAGTCTCAGTACATTCTCTGGGAATGTTAAATGGAGCCAAGGGGAGAGAGGAAGAAGAACACAGAACCAGTTATAAATATAAGACATTCAATTTTCTTTAACTGCAAACCTTTACACAATAAATGATGTCTTCTGAGTCTGGTGTGGTTAATATTTGGCACTTATATTGTCAGTAAGAGGAACTCAGGCATTTTCCACAGGGAATTCCTCTGCTTTTATTAAGACTAAAAGGAATTAATTTATAACTATGTTTAATTGCCTGCTGTCATGACATAACCTTTAGAGAAGAGTGAGGGTTCCTCTTGCTTTCCAAAAGCAAAGCATCCCCAGAGACCCTACTACCACATGTCCTTCCATCTGTAGAGGTGCACTGAAAAATGAGGTTGAATTTTTCAGTGTCAGGTTATGCTATGAAGAAGTTGAAAGCTGAAGACTAATGAGGCTTTGGGAGAACGTACTGGGTCTTGGTCCATAGATCTGAAGGGCTAAAAAGATCTAAATCTCTTCACTAAGGGCAAATTGTTAGAACAGGTCCAGAGGAGGGCTGGAGCATCTCTCCTTGAAGACAGGCTGAGAGAGTTGGGGTTATTTAGCCTGGAGAAGAGAAGGCTCTGAGGAGACCTTATGGCAGCCTTCCAGTACCTAAAGGAAGCTTTATGGAGGGAAACGCTTTACATTGTCAGATAGTGATAGGACAAGGGGAAATGGTTTCAAATAAAAAGAGAGGAGATATAGATTAGATGGTAGAAAGAATTGTTTAGTGTGAGGGTGGTCCAGGTTGTCCAGAGAAGTGGGCATTCCTGGAAGTCTTTAAAGCCAAGACAGATGGGACTCTGAGCAACCTGGTGTAGTGGACAGTGCTCCTGCCCATGGCAGTGGGATTGGGAGCAGATGATCTTTAAGATTCCCTTCAACTCAAACCATTCTGATTCCTGCTGAGTAGGCAGATGATGTTCACCTAGAAAGGCAGAGGGCCCAGGGATGTCTGAGAGACATGAAGTTGTAATTTTGTCAGTTTTTCTCCAATCAAATAAATGCATCACCTCAGTGACTTTCCATAAATATTGCACCACTGGGTGTACTTTGGAGATTTTTCTTCAGAGCTCCCTGACTCTGCATGCCCTTCAGAAAAGGTCATACGATGAAAATACCTATTTTCTAGCACATGTGTTGCTCAGGAAGGCTCTTTGCCATGTCCAGATCAACTTCTGCAGTATGTCCCTTTCAGCTGGGTGTCTTTCCTGAGAGCCAGGTGGACTAAAACTGCCTACAGATGTCTCCCTTTCCTCCTGATAATGCAGATGTGGAATGAAGTAGGTTGCTCCCACCCACAGCTCACAGGGCAATGGTCCAGGAGAGAACAGGCTAAAACAATTGGAAGCTATAGATCAGACAAGGAGAACTGCAGTAGTTAAATGGACACCTCTGGTGACAGCTTAAATGACCCAGAGTTAGGTCTCTAGACGCAATTGAAGTGCCTGCTATCACAAGTGAGAACATCTAAGTCTTAAGATGTCTCTGATCAAACCCCAGTCTCTGATTCCTGCGTGGAGAGGTCAGCTATATTTCAAGCCACTAGAGAAGCCACAACAGCAGAAAGTGACCTACACCAGGGGAGGCTTGGAACATTGAGCAAGGGAAGAACAGTGATGGGGAATGTGCAGAACACAAAGTTGATCAAGAGTGATGGAAAATCAAAGACTAAGTGAGAGGACAGAGGAAGGAGGACAGCAAACCAGGGCAAGAGACAAAAGGCAAACTGAGAGAAAATGAGAGGAGACTGAGAGAAGAGAGAAACTGGGGCAGGAAAGACAGGGAGGGAAATGAATTGGAAAAATAGTATGAAAAGAGTGCTGCATAAAAAGGAGATGGATAAAGGAGCAGAACACAGTGGACCAGAGAGGAAAACAAACAGGACTTTCAGAACAGCAAGTGTATCCATAGAAATAAGGTGGAAGTGGAAAGGGGTATGGACCCTTACATCTTCCCAAGCTAAATTAATATAAAGATATGTCCTTCCCAGGAGAAGTCCATCAACAACAAGTAGATATCTGGGACCAAATCATGACATGTGCTTCTCTTGTGTGAAAGAAGAGGCATTCACTCTCCTGGGAGGAAAGCAATTTCTGCCTGAGAGCACATGTTTCCGCCTCATATTTGTAAGGATCTGACAGGGAAGGAGAGAAAGAAATTGATGAGCCCCTTTGCCCTCAGCAGGAACTTACAGACAGTTTTTCCTCTTTCAGGCCTTAGTTTCCTTCTAGCTCTTCCACACAGCTGACATCATAGTGGAAGCAAGATGAATAAAGGTGACTGAACCCATTGCTGTTCTGTGTCAGAGATAGTTTAAGGTCTTGCAATCATTTTACTCTGAGAAGTTAGGAGGTGACTTACTTCAGGGTGGGCTTCCTTTCTAGCCTCAGTAGTTAGAATTTTATTAAGGATCTGTCCTCCCTATGACTGATGCTATTTCTGTTCCTTCTTGTGAGCACACACTTGACATCTTGCAACTCCCCTTTCTTTGTATTCCTGGTAAGACTGTTGAAGTAGAGACCTCCCTCTCTGCCTCTGGTAGCACTTCTCCCATTCTGCCATGCTCCTGTAAAAGATATGGCATCCCAAAACTTGTTTGTCTCTATACAACAAATCTCACACATGTCAGCCAAGTATACCAACCTCCTCTCTCCACTTCCTGATGGCTTTATGCCTTTTTACTCCTCCTCCCTTTGAACTTTGCAGCCAGGTACAAGGAACCAAGTCATGACTGGTACCCTACAACTTGGAGACAAAAGCTTGGCAGATCTGTCTATCCTCTTCCCTGTGCTGCCCAGCTCTCTGACTTGAGGCAAAGCATATCACTGCAGCAGAAGTCAAGAAACATCCTCTACTGTTAATTATCTGATTAGTACTGTCCAGTACCAAGAAGTAGAGCAATGATGTCCACTCACTGCTTAGTTCAGAGTCTCCCATAACCATTCTTTTTCAGGTGATCTAAAAACCTAGTCTTTTTCGTCCTCAGTTCATTCTCTTCAACCCAAGACTGCAGTAGCAGCTTGAGACATACATTTCCCAGCAAAAGTAATCCTCAGCTTTATTGTCCTCTTTCACACTGCATTGCTGTAGTCCAGAAATCCACCTAGCTGACTGTCCACAGATATCACCCAACAGGGTATATCCTACAGAAAAAATGTCAGGTTGTCATTTCAGTCTAGCTGAGGAATCAACTAAAAGTTGGATGACAGCTGTGAGTAGCAAAGACCACTGCTCAAAACTCCACCTGCAAACAAGAAAGTGCCCTAGAATGCAAAGTAAATGTAGGATGCATAAACATATTGCAGAACACTATATCCTTTGGTCCTAAATACTACTATCTAGAAAGTTAGCATAGTGCAACTACAAAAGAGGTAATTACAGAAAGAAGAATGGGACAACAGTGAGCTACTGCTTTCCAATTCACTGCCCAATATCAGTTTGAACAGTCAAGCAGAACTGCCTACCTGCATAAACGCCTTGGCCATTAAGTTTCAGTTCTTTGACCCTCCTCCCTTGTTTGCTGAATCTATTTGCAGACACTAACAATTTTTCAGACATTTTTTCTCACCATCTGTATAATTATTCAGGCTAGCAGGTGCATAAATATATCTAGTGTTGTAATTATAATAATTAAACATATTCTCTTCACTATTTGACACATAGAACATTTTGAGATTTAAATTTACAATCAGATTAGATTCAGGTGTTTCAAGTTGAAAAGTCAAGTACATTGCAGATTCTGTCCTGCCATCTCTCTACAACTACAGTTATGAGGAGTGTTTATGCATGGACAGGAACCTCTATGCATCCTGTACATACAACGACAATAGAAATTGTTAAATTAAATGGCAAAATATGTAACTCAGGAACTGGCCATTATTTTATTTAGAACAAACAAACAAACAACCACCCCTGCCCCACCCCGTTCCCTCACCAAAGGCAAACCAACAACAACTACACCAAGAATCAAAATAAAATGAAATAAAAAAATACTAAAAACTGTCCAGATCCTAAAGAGAATTCTTACTTTTTACTGCCAGTTCAGATTAGTTGTGTAGTAGTAACCAGTGCATCCAGCTTGTGGCAGCCCACAGCACTGCACCCATTTTGTAGGTGAGGACACTGAAGACTACATGAGATTTATAGTGCTTTGAAACCACACACAGGAGACTTTTCATTACTCAGGCCCCAAAGGAGATATAATTGGTTTCAAAATTTATGTCTAATAAATCTTTCTGCTTGGTTATTTGTTAATAAGTTCTGTTGATAATACTTTGTAGTGTCTTCGGTGCCTCCTCTATGTGTTGTCACAATGGAAGTCCGAGTTTTGTGTGTTGGACTGTTGGGGCATCAGTAATTCTGCAAATTTAGGTACAAAAAGACTAATATCTCATGCTGAGGCCAGAGGTAGTAGTCAGGGGAGGTCAGAAATAGTCCTGCACCTCTGCACCTTGCTTCTGTGCTGTGGACAGTACAGATGGTGAGGCAAAGGTGTTTCTTCTGACTAGGCAGTGTTAGAAATATTCAAGTATAGGAGGAATGACTGGATGTTCTGGTTTGCCAGTATTTCTACTGACTAGCAAAGTAGATCTGTAAAGCAAGTCACATTTTTGCTCCCCCCTTTTTTTTTTTCTCTTCCACTATTCATTTTTAACCACTTCCACACAGAGCATCTCCATGCTTTGCTGTAGACTGTGGAGGATCTTGGTCATGCGACTTTCAATGGCATAGGTTTTGAACAGGGGGCTTGTCCATGGACACAAGAGTTGGGAAAGAAATCAGTCCCTCATCATATATTGTACACAAAACCTTTCCAATCAGCTTTGTACTCCAGCTGTAGAGATATTTGGCCATTTAACTTGGACAGCTGATGATGCTGTTGGGCACTGTAGCTCAGATCAGCTTCTCAGAGAATTTTTGCTAACACACTGTGAGGAAAAAAAACTCAGTGGGAAAATCATTGTTCTTGTACACATTTTCAGAACATTAATGAGAGCACCTGGATTTAGCATATCTCACACTTGATGTCTTGACATCTGTGTCTGTGCAATTGCCATCCATTGATCCAAAAACATAATAGTTTCACCTCATCACAGCATTATTGGATCACATCATCCGCATCCAGATAGTGAAAATCCATGGACTGTCAACAACAAATTGCATTCCCTTGAACGTATTCCAAAGGGGATGTGTATCATATGTGTGTTAGCATTAGCTGTTGGAGAATGGTGGAAAGGAAGGAAGGAAGCAAGGAAGGAAGGAAGCAAGGAAGGAAGAAAGGACCTGTCAGACTTGCAGACCTACACCTCAAGGCTGTGCTGCAATTCAGTGGCACCTTGATAGGCAGGAGAATTGGGCAGAGAGAAACCTTATGAGCTTCAACAAGGGTAAGTGTAGGGTACTGCACCTGGGGAGGAATAACCCCAAGTGCCAGTACAGACTGGGGGCTGACCTACTGGAGACCAGCTCTGCTGAGAAGGACCTGGGAGTCTTGGTGGGTGACAAACTGACCATGAACCGGCAGTGTGTCCTGGTGGCCAGGGGGGACAATGGTATCCTGGGGTGCATTGGGATCTTGCTTTGGTAAAGAAGTTGAATGCTTAAAAAAGCAGACTCCAAGGGTTTAGTCAAACACAAAGCAGAGGGATTTTCTCTGGAAAAAAAAATCCTGGTCCCTTTCACATCCACAGCAGCAAAGGAATTTCCAAGTGCTATGACCTGCAGCGGCTATGACTTGCTCCAGCACCTGTACCAAGCAGATCTGCAGGAAGATGAAGCTTAAGCCTCTGTCTAATGAGCCACAACAGCAAAGTGCTCCATTTCCTTCAGCCATATTCCAATTTCCACATACAGAATAATCCACTCTGCTTTCAGACAGGAACTTTATCCATCAAGGGTGAAAGAATGAAGCAGATTATCCCCTTACTGAAAGAAACAACCTATTGTTCCCTAAATAAGCCCTCATCTACACATTACTCCAGCTGTTGGCTGCTAAGAGAAAATGACTCTTTGTCACTGTTGCTGTCCTTTAATGCATGTCTATATTCCTGCTCCACTGTGATGCCACTGTCACCTATTTCCCAGACACCCTTCTAATCTTATTGTCAGGAAAGAAGCTTGATAGCAAATCCCTAAAATAGATTCTGGCTCCTCACCCAACAGAACTTAGGATTTTACTTTACCTAGTTTTGCTCAAGACAACTATCAGAACTTTGTTTATATATTGGCTAAGAAGCTCAGAGAACTCATGGACATTTGAGGTTAAAAATGGAGTGAATCAATGCTCTCAACTTACAAGGTTATTTTATCCACCTGCCATTCCCATGGTGCAAACAGCAAGAACACCAGATTTCTATGTGTCCTGGAGTTTACTACTGTCATGGCATTCCATTTGTACTGAGCATCAATAGATTGCTTATAATAAAACAGAGGCACTCCTACTTATATACCCTCATTCTGCAGAACAGGATATGTCACTAGGATGTGGGGAGTGATCCAGGATCTTCCTTTCCAAAGTATGACGATGTTTTGTAACTGCAAAGAACTGTTTCCAAGAGGCTTTGCTGTAATTTCTATAGCAATTAAGACAAGGGACTGTACTGCATTTTTTTTCTTGGCAACAAACATGAACACATTTGTGGGGTGTATTTTAAGGTGTCAAGGGAGAACTACCTCTAGACTAGTTCAGGCATAGTTTCTAGTGATCTGGACGTATAGAATGGTTTTAAAATCCATCACATTCCTTCCCCTTTGTATATAACAACACAGGTGCAAGAAACAGGTCACCAAACTTTGATTAAAAGAGAGCATAATATACATTAAACTTGGTTTGGGGAGCTTCAGTATGAAAGTCTGTCACACAGTTGTTCAATTTCCTTCATCAAGGCTCAGCTGTTTCCCTGGGATCAGAAGTTATTTTCAAACTGTTAATCCATGTCCTTTGAAAGAAGAGAATTACTTATAAACTTGGTTTGGGCTCTGTTGCTACTTCGTATGAAATCTAGTAATATTGAAACAAACCAGAAGTTATAGACAAGATGGCTGGAGATGCACTGAATCATGAAGAGGTATACAGAGATACGAGCTGCACAGATGTATACGTACAGATATATTTCCCCACAAAGCTCATTACTTCAGTATCAAAACATGCATTTGATTAGCATCAATTCAAAGACCTGGAAGATCTTTGAAGGAAATGGGGAAGAGGATTGGAGATTTATGTGACTTGCTGCGGAACATGGGTGGAGTCAGCAGTAGTCATCTATTTCTCATGTCATGCCAACAAGAGATTTGTGTTCACTGTGACTCTAATACAGTTTGCATTTTATATTAGTAAAATTACACTGCAGTTGGAGTAACTTGACTTCACCCTGTCCTGATCCAGTGTCAGTATGAGCAGTGTGGCACACCAACCTAAATAACAAGTGAGGAACTTCCTCTGTAGTCCACACACCCTTTTTTTTTTTTTTTTTGACATAGGAACCTGGTTCACACAGAGTCAGCTGGTCCCAAAGCAGCGGTGGAAGACACCCTGGCAAGAATTGCAAGTGAAAGATTAGATTTAATTGAACGACATTTTGCTTCGCAAAAATCACACAGATGGAGAGGCCTGTTTTTAGGGAAAGTTAAAGGTCATGCACTGCTTAGGCAGAAGTGAAATTTGTCCATCCTGTTAACTCTAAAAATAAACTGTTAAGAATGTAATAAAATTGGACTTAGGAGCAAAGGCATTTTGAATATTTTGAAATGCTTATGTATGAGCTATGTGGGACACATGCACTTAATGAAGGAAACAATTTGCATAGTGATTAAAAACATGGACATGAACACCGTAAGTCTGAAAGACGGAAACCACATTGTTGTCCCAAGTCCATCTGTAAATTAGGACAATGATTTCACTGCCCCTGATTTGAGATGTCCCAGCACTGGAGCAGCAGCAGTATCTGTAACCTTTGAGCAGTGGGTGTATATAGTCAAATCACTGAAAATGATGTGGATTATAGGACCTTATCCATTGACTTCAGAGGGCTTAACAAAACCCTTTTCAGCTTGTGTATGATTTTTTTTCCTAATTAAATTCCATATCTAATATTTGGGATAATGAAAGAACTCAGTCTTCCACCCCCAAAAGAAAATATACATCCCCATATGTACATCAGTTTCAATTAGTCTTAACAGGCAAGGCAAGCCCTTCTGAAAAACTGAGTCAAGAGCACTGGTTTCTCTATAATGGGTAATGACCATGAAAGAACTCAGAGCTCACAAAATTAAAGCAGCTCTTTTTCTGGGAGATATATTTACAAAGTTTCTGCAGCTTTTAAGCCATGCATGCATTGAGTAATGGCATGGATATCTCCATTTCTCATGCCTACTAATCTTGCTTGCCTCCTTCTGAGTCTCAGGATTATTGCCAAAGGCACCAATGACACAGGATTTGGTGGGAGAGTTACCTGAGCCACAAGTGCAGGTGTCACATGAGTGCCACATACCTCCTTGTGGTCCTATAGGAGATGGAAAAGTAGGAGAGCCTAAAACAATTCTCACAGTCTTGATAAAATACCAAGCAGTCATCATGTGCAGTACAAAGCTTTGAAGGTTATCAATATAATGTGATATTTTGAGAAGACCAGCTGTTACAGAAAAACATTAGATATATTATATCATCAGAACAGACTTCCACCCTAAGGGAGGCTTATCGTTCCCAGTTGTTTGAGGAAAGAATACATTAATGCAAAAACAAATACTTTAAGGCCTTCTAATATACAAGCATGAAATGAGGCTTCATCCTACAATACTGCAAATAAATGCCAAACTATTTTCATTCCCTGTGGACTCCAGTCAGAGCTGAGGGTCTCGATTTCCCTGAGGAGCTTAGTGTACATATGGAAGAAAATCAGCAGTGTGAGAACGGGCATGTGCTTATGACTGATTTTTTTTTTTCTCAGAAGCAGAAGACTTTTTCCTACAAAAACAGGATTCACCCTGATCATGATTTGGCACTCAGAAAGGAAATGCCAGTGAGACAAACTGGGAAATATTGTCTTTCAGTGAATTTTGCACACATCACTATAGAAAAAGGCTGGTATTTTGAACCATATAAAAGTACCTTCAGACCTCAAATATACTTCTCTTTCGTTGCGTTATAATTTGTCTTGAGCTGTACAATTCAAGGAGTCACTTCACCATGCATGAAAGTAGAGTGGTATGAATCAGGCTGCTTCAGGAGCAGGTCTGTTGTGTAACTATGCTTGAGATCTGGGCATCAGAAAAGATGGCTTCTTAAAGCAATTGCAAATACTCACAAGTTATCCAAAAAAGAAATTTTACATGAGTAAATCAAACAGTTCCCCTGGGTTTGCTGTATAACAGCAAACTTATTTAAAGTATTTCTGTGCAGAGACCAGGTGTTCACTGAAAACATCTGGCATCTGAAAAGAAACTTGAAGTAATCCAAGGCCGGGCTCTCAGCTCAGTAGGTCTTCTCTATGTCCCTGTGACCCTGAAGACACAAAGCTCCATTTTGTTGCAGTTCATCTTTGCTGTGAACCTGTCAAGAACACCAGTCTGGTGGAAAGCAAAAGATTGGAAGGCTTTCAGGTTCAGAAATCACAGTTTTAACCCAAAGAAATTATATCCTACAGGAAATTCTTATCATCAGCTGGCTGTATTTATCAGTTCCTCAGGTCCATAACCCAGACCATTGCATGTAGTCTAACAGCTCTATTTCTCCTTTGCCAAATAACCAGCACACAGGATTTATGTGTTTTACTGGTTTATGGGGAGTTGTATTTAATGATAAGCATTAGGTCCTTTTGTGAGCTCTTAGGCTTCCTAACTAGCAACTTCAGAAATGAATTTAAGTTTATTCAAGTCTGAAGATTCCTCAAATGATCAAATTGGTTTAGGGTCTGAAGTTGTCTGGTTTTAATATAAAATATTTCCTTTTTTGTTTGCTCTCTATGAGAGTTTTAGCCTCAGAAGCACAACGAGCTCTAAGGAATTCAGAAGGTGAGCTCCTCAGTCTTTTGGTCAGTTAACAGTGCCCCTACAAACACATAAAAGAAATGTAGAATGGAGAAGTAAGACACATTCCTGTCTTCATCACTCATTAGTGCTCCTCTGGGTTGGGAATAACACCTCACTTGCACTGCTTAAGATCAAGGTGTGAGCTGAAGCAATTAATTATCAAAGAAAGATCTTCTTGTGAAATGGGGCCATTCCACCTCCTTGCTAACAGATCCCCACAAATCTCCCCCCATCCCCTGGGCTCATTGCTCAGGAGCATGACCTGCTTACAAACACACCAACTGGCAACCTGTTTACGTGGGACTGGACAGCCAATCCCTTCCCCCCCTCTATTTTCCCACCATTTGTTCCTCTCTAAACCAGTTATATCCTTCTCTTTCCCTGACTTTAGTTTCTCCCCCAGCCCATCCCATACTAGGTCTTATGTAATCCCCATGGGATGCTCTTCCTGTGTATCCCATAATGTGTCCCATACCCAGGCAGTGATCCCTCTCCCATTTGTGGGGTGAGCTGGGGAGCTGCTCTTGTTTATCCTGGGAAGGGTGCTACCTCCAGCCCATGAAGCTAAGGCTCTCCTGGAGTAGTCCCAGCCCAGTTCAGAGGCTTGTGTCTCTGACTGGGGTATTGTGGCTCCCCAGCTTGCCCTTGTGTCTCTGGGTTCCTTGTGTGTGTGTAAATGAGCCTTTAATCACACAACCTAACACAGTTATTCTAAAATATTTCCCATCAGATGAAGGAAGATCTCAAGAACAACCCTCTGGAACTGTCTTATGGCTTGCTGGTCTCTGCATGTCTGTGTTGCAGCTTTTCTGTACAGCTTTTTAATAAGACACTCAGTGCATACCATGTGGCATAATACAATGGGTGAGTGGAGGAGGGTGATGATGTTAGGCAATTTTTTAATGGTTGTCAGATATTGCCAAAGACTTGGTTGAGAAAAGGTTTAAAGAAGGGAATACAGAGGGCTGTACTTCTTCCAGAGGATGTTAGAAACTGAAAAGAAAGGGAGACAGGACTGCTCTGAGAGAAGGATACTTTCTGAGCACTTGGGACATCCGGATTCATTTAAAAAGCACTTGAAAATCTTGGTTGTGTGGAAATGATCTGCAGTCTCTGCATCATGGAATAAGCCTCCATGGTGATATTGGATAAGAAAAGACCAGAATCCTGGACCTGTGTTTCCTTGTGCTACCACACACCCTTTATCCCGTAGTGCACAACTTCCAATACCAGCCCTGCTGCCCTTGAGAGCTGTAGTCTGTCCATCTTCCTCATTTTTGGGCATTAAATCCAGGTGTTGATGCTTGCTTCATCTTCTCCCTTGAGGCCAAGGGAAAGCACTACTACAGTTGCTGAATTCATCACTTTGTTCAAACTATATTTATATGACAGCAAATCTATACAACTTTCCTGTGTCCATTTACTCTGTTGTTCAGCTGTCAAGAAAAGGAAGCCCATCAGGTCCTTGCCAAAGAGCACAGTAGTTGCCTCTTTCTCCTGGTTCTGCATGGATCCTTTGCCCTACAGGAAGCCAGACACCAGAGCAGAATTTTCCTTGGGACCTTTTCCCCTCAAAGTTTAAAAAAAAAAAAAAAAAAGAAAAGTTGCATTCTAGTAAGTGATTATATTTTTTCCCCCTAATAGTTAGTCTTTAACTTTTAGCAATCATCCTGGTCACCCCTTATGTTTCATGTTTTCCATAAATGTGTATAAACCAGGCAAGTTAAAGGAATTGAAGAGAAACATGAAGCCCAAGAACAGGTAGTAACATGAGGGAGGGAGAATCTTGGTCTATCTGTGCCTTGCAGTCATGAAATGAGGGCAAAACACCACTGTGAAGGCAGGCTTTGAGCAGTCTAACAGAGCATTTGTACAGGAACGGAAATAAAAGTAGTTCCAGAATAGAAATCTATGACTGCCTGATAGCTCTAAATTGAAAACAGGAATGTTTTCATATTAGGCACTGAAGACACTTCTGTTCCCAGGAGATTCATAGTATCCTGGAAGATTTCCTAATGTCCCTAGTTGCTGGTCACTTTGGTCCTTTCATACCATAATGTAGATTTTACAAGGATATGGCTTAGCGTTTTAAATTGAGTGTAACCAAGAGACAATACAGATGGTGCAGGCTATAGAACTGAATTTTGTTAGAAAATGCCTATTTGAAATATCCTGGGAATGTATCCATTGCAGTAATCTTTCATTAAACTCCAATCTTGCATAGTACCTCTGAGTTTGGAAACCATAGGAGGTCCCCCAGGGCTCTCTACTATACTGATGGTTAGTAAGGTCTATAATCAAGCTTCAATTCCAAGTAGTCCCAAATCCTTAAAAACTCATCTTGAATACCACTCCCAATTCTATCATAAATGTTTGGATGGAAAACATGAGCACCACAGGTTTATAGGGGATTTTTAGACCTTCTGTGTTATCTGAGGTGGATGGAGGAGTCTGGAGACTAAGAGACAATATTCCAATGCTAGGAGCTCTGGAAAAAAACAACCAAGCCAATAGGTGTCCTTGTATAAGAGACATTTATTCTTCCCATGGTGCCTGCCTTTAGGCTGAACCCAATGACCCTAGGCAGCCTCAGAGGATGAACTGCCCAAGAGTCACAAATGAACCTGATCAAAACTTTTATGTGGTCAGATCTGACTGGCTGACCCCTGAAGGGCCTTCCTTTCCAGTACACCACCTTTCAGAGCTTTTAAAATTAAAATCTGATAGTATCCCCTTATACCCATTTTATTTGAGTCATTCCTGATGTTGTGACTGGAGAATCAAAATCCAATTAGGCTGGAGTTGATTAACCTGCGCATTACCCTGATAATTATATTTATAATGTGTCATAACATTGTTGAACCCTTACACTGGATTGCTAAATCCATCCTATGCACACATTGGAGTTATCTAAAACAGATAATTTTTACTAAAATTTAGTAACCATATCCTTACAATTTTTCTTGTACCACTTTAAGGGAGAAGATGCTGGCAAGACAGTAGATGTTTGGTTGTGGAGTGAAAACAAATAGATGTGACCCAGCAGGCTGCTGATCCCTTTTTCTGCTCCTGGTTATCTTGCCTATGCCTCACAGTTCATCAAAGAAGTCCCAAATGGAGGGGATGAAGCAGAATTTTACTGTTGGCCAAATCTCTTCTTATGCAGTGAAGAGGACTCAGACACAGCTTCTTTAAGTCTATTTTTTTCAGTGCAAGTTTAGTATCTAAACATCCTGAAAAATTTGCCCTAGGCTAGTGTGAAAAATTAGTCTTAGTGAACTCAAGTGTTAACTTTGGCTTTCTGCAGCATATAAGGGGATAGCGTAGGCTCTAAATAATTTTAAAAGAAACAATACAGGAGTCCTGAAACCTCAGTTCTGCTCACAGCGTCTTCCTTATTCCTGAGTTTCCCATTCCGTTCAATTTTCATGAATTACTTTCTCCACTCACCTCACAGCAGGAGCACTTGCAAGTGTTGGAGGAATTGTATTTGTACACAGGCACACTGAAGTAGGACAACGGACTTGGAAACTATTGTCATTTGAGACCAAATGGAAGCGTGGAGGCTGAACAGATTTGGACAGTCAGACCCTTCCCTAAAGCACTTATGTTTCATGCAAAAATTTAAAAAGTGTGCAAGCATAATTTTTTTGTTCTTGTTGTTGGTTGGGATTTTTGGAGGTTTTTTTTTTTTTTTTGCTTCTTTGTTTTTCGTACTTCATCTTGGATTTGGCATTATGGTGACTCATAAGCAATGTAAAACCACCATGCCAGGTCTCTCAATTCACTCCCTCTTCCACTCCCTCCTTTTAACTATTACATGACAAATAGCTCATCTCCACACATACAGGAGGCCAGAGGCACTTGGGAAGTGGGGGAGCCCCAAAACCTCAGTCAGAGGCATGACCACCTGCCAGGGTAGTCCAAGAAGAGTTTTGGCTCCACGGGCTGAGCTTGACACCTACTCCATGAGGAAATGTAATCAGCTTTCTGGGTCTCCTCTGACTGAGGAGGGTCTCTGAGTGTGGATGAAGGGGAAGAGCATCTTTGGATCATGCAAGGCTAGTTAATGGATGGCTAGGAAAGTAACCAAAGTCAGGAAAAAGAAAATATTAGCAAAGATTAGGCAGAAACAAGAATGAGAATACAGAATGATAAGGTGATAAAGCGGCTGGTCAAGTGTAAACAGCTTGCTGGACAGTGTGCTTGCCTGGTCATGCCTTGTGTCTCAGGAGTGCTATCTGTCCTGTCTTCTCATTAAACACCATTTTAAAACTAATTTAAATCCTCTTTCCCTCTGTGTGAGACTCAGACTCTCTGCCTGCATATCTGGACAGCTCTGAGTGAAGCAACTGGAATGAGACCAGGAGCTGTGGGGTCCCTCTGTCTGTGGTGGAGCAACTGGAGTGAGTGTGGGTGTGGCAGTGAGTCCATGATCACTAGTGAAGATGGAGCTGGACCAGCCAGTGAGTAGGTGACATGGCCTGTGAACAAAGGGGTCAGTGAGTCTCTGCGGTCAAGAACAAAGAAGACTAAAGAGACCAGGGGAGTCCCAGACAGCTTTCTGAGCAAGTTGGTCTGTAATAGCCATTGAAGTGGAGTTGTGATCTCAGGCACTTGTATCTCCAAGAGCCACCAACTGGGAAGACTGGGATCCAGGGATGTTACTGGGCCAAAGGACTGTCTGAACCCAACTTCTGGAGGGATTCAAACTACATACATGTGTGTGTATATATATTCCAACTAACTGCTCCCTAGCCTGCTCAGAGAGAGGGGAATAGGATGAGACCTTCAGTGCTTAATGTGTTCATATGTGTTCATATGTGTTCTCTGTGTGTCTGTAATCCATGTGGCCAGCTGTGTATGTATGTATATATGTGGTGTGCAGGTGTGCCCTTTGTGTGTGCATGTGCCTGCAGGGAATAGCTGTTCAGCCTGGCTACTGGTGGAACCTGGAGCACAGAACTGCCCCAGACTTACCTCCCTCTGACTCCTGGATCCAGCCTCCCCTAACAGCAACCAACACCACTGACATGACAACACCTCATGGCATCCCACAGATGGGAACAGCCCAACATCACTGCCCTGGCAGAAAGGTCCAAGGAAAGAAGCAAAGGGAAAGCACAACTTTAAAACCCAGGTTATGGTAGCAGCTGCATCCATCAGTCATGAGTCTGTCTGATCTGTGGGTTCCACAGACCCTCTTCCCTTCCTTTCTCCTCCATTTGCATCCCAACAATCTCCTGTTTTCCTAAAGGAAAATGTGTAATTAATCCCCAAATCTAGCTAACTCTTTGCTGCCTCCCTCCTTCCTGCCTTCTCAAACCTAATCTGTGATCAAGTCCACCCACCAAACTCAGATGTCTTTCCAGGGGTAAACTTTCACGCAATCTTGGAAGCAGTTTTCTAGTTTTGTGCTTGGTGAGAATAAAAAATTAATGCGGCTTGTTCCGCGTAGAAGCATCAGTCACGCATTGTGTGTACACTAAATTCACAGGGACATAGAAATTAGAGACTGGAAAGCCCAGGGGAGAGAGCTGCTCCAGCTAAGAAGCTGTGCAAAATTGTTCTCTGCATAACATTAAAGCAAGGAAGGGCTTTGGGCATTCCTGAACTGTCATGTCATCCTTGTTTTCTTGTCACCTTCTTCTTGAAACACAGGTGTGGGTATTGTCTTTCCCAGACAAAGGAACTTATTAATTTTAATGAGCAAGGAAGATGTGTGCTGTTGAGGAACAAGCTCAAATTAAAATATAATTATTATTACATAATCAAACATGGGCATTTCACAGTGATATTTAAAGAGTCATGTCCTTATTTTTACTTAAAATTTGCACTGAGCTGGCTTATGATCCATCAGCATCTCTGTCTGAGGATCTGACCCAGATTAGATATATTTGATTCAATTCTCGGGCTATTATATACTCCTCCATTATGGATCAAGTCTTACTGCCAATCAAAACATATTGGAAAAGCTCCAAATGGTTTCAGCTGAGTAGGAATGGCTCTGTTCAGACCATGTTCTTAAGGTCAGTGTCTGCTCTCAGGTATTAATCCAGCAGAATGTCACTGAAATCAATTGAGATATAGCTGATTTATAGCGATGACATTGGCAGCAGCAATTGACTGCCTCTAAGAACCTTTCCATGCCCTCAACTCAGCCCAGGGCTCCTGGGCTACGCACGCAGGTGCTGAAGTCAGTGCACCACAGGACCTGCTGTCTAGCTATCTTCTGACTCTCTTTTGAGTTCTTTTGGTTTCATTTTCTGATAGAACAGAGACAGGAAACACTGATTCTACGGTGAAACATCATTATGTGATTGCCCTAAAACCATTGCCATATGTTTGCCTATCCCTGTGCAAGCGGAAGCGACAGAAAGAAAGTGTCCTCCTTCCCTTTGCCATCCCAGCTGAGGGTCAGCCAAAACACCACCGTATTTCTGTGTGAAAATCAAGACTGTGGCATGGCTGTGCTGCTCCCACCTCCCACATCCTCATTTGGTCCCTGGGGAGATGCTGGTGATGCCCTCAGACATTCCCTCCGTTGCATGATTCCTCCTCCAGACTTCCCAGCGTGGGGTGTGACTTTCCTGCTCACCTTGTTTATGTCCTGAATTCACCCCCTGGCTTTGTGGAATTAAAAGTTCAGTAAGGGGGCATCCCCATGCAAAGTTTTAAGTTCCTCTGATACTGCTGCAACAAATCTTTTACTCCCACTCCAAGCATTGGAGGTCTGGTAACAAGAAGAAATCCACAAGGAGCAAGAAAAAAACCATTTTCATTAGCAGTGATTTGCTGACAATGCGGTTTCTCTGTCAAAACCTGTGACCTGAATTATCACTGCTTGTGCTGCCCAAGGGTTTATTGGAAAATGGATAGCTTTGCAGGGAAAAGAAAACAGGCTGCTGAACAAAACTTTTTTGGTTTTTTTTTTTTTTAATAAAAGGAAAAAACCTGCTTCCTTATATTGCACATAAACAAAGAGGACATGATCAGGTCATTCTTGACAACAAATCAGGCTGCAGAGTTCGGCTGGTCCACAATGAATCACAGGTCAGTGATGCTGCAAACTACTTCATGCCCCCTTGAGCTAAAGTTCCCAAAAATGCATTCTCCAACCTGTAATTATTTGGATGCAGCTCTAGTCTCCAGTAGGTTGAAAAAAAAATGCCAAAACAACAAACAAAGAAGTATAATGGATAAGGGTTGTCCTCATACCATGTCCCATGTGCTGTGAACATCATCCCATTGGATTTCTGCAGAGGTTTAAGGCTGCTGGCAGCTTGGAGCCCTCACTCAGATGATGTTCCCGAGTCACTGCTAAAATACCATGGGTGGAGCAGCTTCTTGGGCAGCTGTGAGCATGACAGCTTGTATCCTGCCCCACTTCTGGACGGGTGCATTGCCAGGAAGATAGCTAACAGGCTCAAACACAAAAACCCTTTGTTGGTCTGGAGGATAGACTTGGGTGAACTCCTGGACAAAGTCAAACACAAGAAGTAAGACTACTAGAGTGGCCAACAATGCCAAGTGCAAGGTCCTGCATGTGAGTCAGGGCAATCCCAAGCACAAACACAGGCTGGGTGAAGAACAGATTGAAAGCAACCCTGAGGAGAAAGACTTGGGTGTGTTGGCTGATGAACAGCCCAACATGACCCAGCAATGTTGGCTCACAGCCCACAGAGCCAACCGTGTCCTGGGCTGCATCAAAAGCAGTGTGGGCAGCAAGTTGAGGGAGGTGATTCTCCCCTACTCTACTCTCATGAGACCCCACCTGCAGTAGTGCATCCAGCTCTCGGGTACTGAAACACTTCTATGGAGACAGGCTGAGAGAGTTGGGACTGTTCAGCCTGGATAAGAAAATACTCTCAGGGGACTCTTAAAACACCTACCAGTAACTAAAGGGGACCTACAAGAAAGCTGGAGAGGGACTTTTTACACAGGTAGATAGAGACAGGACAAATGGTAATGCCTTGAAACTGAAAGAGAGTTAGATTAGATATTAAGAAGAAATTTTCTCCCTTGAGGCTGGTAAGGCACCGGAATAGGTTGCCCAGAGAAGTTGTGGATGTCCCATCCCCGGAGCCTTTGCAATCAGCAGCATATTTATCACTGGTGCCAATACTTCTGTTCATCATCATCTTCATTATTTTTAATGTTGTGGTGGCAGGATGCCAGGTGTCCACCAAGCTGCTCTGTAGTTCCTCCTTCTCAGATGGACAGGGGAGAGAAAATAAGACAGAAAATGACTCACAGGCTGAGATAAGGCAGTTTACTAAAGCAAAAGCAAAAGGTTGTGTGCACACAAGCAAAGAGAACAAAAATAATTTTATTCTCACTTCCTACTATCAGTTGGTATCCAACCACTTCCCAGGAAGCAGGGCCTCAGCACCCACAGTGGTTGCTTCAGAAGGCAAGCATTTTAAATAATGAATGCAGCCCCTTTCTCCCCCTTTTCTTATGTCTGAGCTGATGTCATATGGTATGGAATATCCCTTTGATTCATTTGGGTCAGCTGGCCTGGTTGTGTCCCTCCCAGCATCTTGCCCATCCTCAGCCTGTTGGTATCAGGGGAATGTTGGGGAGACAGTGCTGATGCTGTGCCAGCTCTGCTCAGCAGTAGCCAAAACACTGGTGTGTTATCAACACCTTTCTATCTATCAAGGCACAGCACAGCACTGTGAGGGCTGCTATGGGAAAATGAACTTCAGCTCAGGCAGACCCAATACAGATATTTTTCTTCCTTCTGATACCAAAGTTCCTGGATTAGTCAGATTCTCCTTTTTATAACACTTCTGCAAACTCCTGACTAAAGGGGAAGTCAACACGCTGCCAGACACAGACAAATTTAGGGAGTTAGAGTGGCCAAAGAGCTGTGTGCTTGACTGCTCCCCTCCCAGCAAGGCTGTCTAAGTCAGCTTGGATGAGCCAGAATTTTTTACCTGTGTTTGCCCCTGGTGAGCATGTTTGTTTCATTTTTTAAATAATAGAGTGTGGGCTTTTGGCAACAAAATGAGGATTCCAGACCATCTTAGGTTAAGTTCTTGTTTTCCCCATAAAGAAGAATTCATCCCACCTTCATTAATATGTAATCAATATATCTTGAACAAACTTCACCAGTGAGAAGGGGAATACTCAAACCTGCTAAATTCTTCTATAACAACCTCAGTTTTTGAAAATCTGTACATTACTGTAAAGGTTTTCCTGTACTTCTTTTGGTCCTACGTGGCTTAGTGTAGTGCTGTGCAGAGATACCCAAGCCATGTCTGAACACACCAACTCAGATATGGAAAGCGGGCTAACCATAGTAATGAAGACTTCCAACCAGGCTATTAGTACCTGAAAAGTGGGATAAACCAGCCAGGAAAGACTGGCTGTGCCTCATTCAGAACTGTTGCAGTTTCTTTATGTGCTATTACACTGCTCTGCAAAAATACCCCTTGACTTACAAGCTTCATTTATTTTGCTGAAATTAATGCAACAGCATGCAGTTACTATGGTGATGTGGGCTCCCTAACTATCTTAAGCTAAATCCATACCTATGTGTGAGCTGGTTCTTGCTGTGCTTGAAGTTTGCTGGCTCCTGAGTACAATCAGACTGCAAGCAACATGTAGGGAATGGCTGGATGATCAGGGAATATGGATATCACTTAAACAGAGACACTGGCTCTTTGGTAGCTATGGACTTCTTTGGTGTCTCTCTATGTACCTGTATGCTCCATGAATGGATAGGGGACAATCACAAATGACCTATGTTCTTCATGAAGAAAGCTGTGACACTGTGTCTCCCAGCTTTGTTGCTCATGCACTTTGTATTCTGCTTTCATTTTGCCAGGTTCCTGCTTTAAAGACAGGAGATAAGGATACTTCTCTGTTATTCTCTTGACTGCAAAAAGCAAGCCTTCAAAGTAGGTGGAATTCACCCAGTGACAAGGTTCTTAAAGTTTCCTAAATACCCTGAATACTGTAACATCCTCTGTCTCCAGGGCTTCAGGGAATTTCACAAATGCACAGTATGTACACTGGTCCTCTACATAAAGGACTCAATTTGTAATCAGCAGAAGCAAGTAGGGAACTTCCAAGAGCTTTAGCAATTTGTCTATTGCTGGGAAAAAGATGAACTTAATCAAAGCTGTGGTTTGTTGCGAGTTACCCACTCAGCTGTTTATGGTGCCTGGCTTTACTCCGCTGCTTGTTTGTATTCTCTGGAGCCTCAGATACCTGAACATTGCCATGAAGATTTTATCTTGCTCAACCTGTTTTTCAGGAATAAATCTTTGTGTCCACTGGTGGCTCAGTCAGCAGGTTTGTCTGCCTGGTGCAGCTCACTGTGGCACACAAAGTTGTGCTGTAGCACATTTCAGAAAAAGAACAAAGTTTCTCAGATGTACCATAACCAGGATGATTTCCTTGCTAGGATGGCACAGAAATGTTTACTCTGTTGAGAGATTAGAGAACATCTGCAGAGCTTTCTGCTGACAGGAATGTGTCACTTCACAGCCAGTTGTTTGCAGAAGTGCCCTGTCATTACCCAAAATGTCCCATCTGCATCTGTGGGGTGCCTAGAGAAGGAAAGAGAAGTGGGGCCCACTGCATGGTTGCTGCTGCAAAAAAAGCATAAACATAGCTCTGGGTAATAGTAGTAGTGTCAGGAAGATGCTGAGTCTTCCTAGAAGAGGACTTATGTGCTGCTTGGAACACTAATCAATGTCAGAACAATACAGACTACCAGTGGAAATGTGTGAAAACACATTTATGGGTAGAATTTTAAGTGTCTGTAGATGCAGAAATATTGGCAAGATTAGGAGGAAAAAAAACCAAAACCAACCAAACAAAAAAAACCCCAAAAATAAAAACAAAGGAAGACTGAGGGATAACTGAATTGCCTAAGAAGTTTGGGATCTTAAAACTCTCATTTTCTTAAGAAACTTTAAAAACCACAGCTGAAATGCATGGATGTATTTGAGTTCTTTATTTATGAAGGGTTATATCTTTGGATTTTCTTCCAATTCTCAGAGTCTGAAGCTCTTCAGGTGCTTTCCAATGCCCAACACAGAGAGCAGAGAAGGCTGTGATCTGCAGAGAGTTCTCTGTGGAGACCTGTGAGACTGACAGAATGTTCATCCACAGTTATTGTGAGGAAGAAGGAGTGTCTTGAGCTGTTTCAAAGGTATTTCCTGGAGATGGGACAGGGGTGAGAAACTGGAAAGACTGCAAAGAGTGGAGGTTTCAACACAGCCATTTCTCTAACATCAAGGCAACAACTCTAGGATAAATTCACAGATTGTATTAATCAGTCTAAAGCAGCACAGCGATCATGCACCAGCAAGTCTGCCAGGATAGGCACTGATGTGTCTGAGCTTTCAGCTCAGCCAGACTTCTGCATTTCAAAGTGAACTGTCTCCCATGAAACCTTCCTTTGCACAGATGGCAAGACCCAGCTGGTTAACCTGCTGTACTACCTCACACAGACTTTCCTCTTACCCTTCATTGTTTTGTTTTTCTTTCAATGAAAGAATTTATTTTAATGCCATTTAAGATGAAGGAATGTCTGCTGTTACTGTGCACTGTAATTCTGCTGCCCTTCTGACACAGCACAGCCCTTCCCTCTCCATGGCAGTTAAAGAGAAGTTGGGAATGAGTTCTGGGCTACACTGAGGTGATTATTTTAAAAAGCTTATTGAGCAATCCATTTGGCAGTATAGGTGTCACCTGTCATTAAAACAGGAAAGGAATTTGCTCGTTTCTCTACAACACAGCAGTGGGTTTTGTCTCACTGAAATGTAATCCAGGTAACTGCCCCATTTGGGATGTACTTGTCGGCTTCCAATGCTGCATTGAGAGTTAGAACTCTGACTTCTTCTTAGGTAAAGAAAGAAAACAAAATATTCCCCAAAATAAATAAGAAGCAGAAGACAGGCTAAAAACATTCTGTGTAACCACACAGTGCTTCTCCCCTTAATTCTGCATGTCCACATTGTCTCTGTGCGAGTTGCACAATCACCAGCCCACGTCACCAACACAGTGAATTGGGCAGCTGTGGCACTTTGTGTGCACTGACCAATCCAACCCACCCACTCCAGAGAAGAAACAAAGAGATGGTTTCGTTATTCAAAACACTTCATAGCCATGAAAGCTGGAAAATAAATGAAAATGCTCTCTTTTTTTAGAGTGTAAGAACTAGGCTACAGCTAGAAGGCAAAGTATTTAAAACCCAGATCAAAGAAGTCATAAAAGCTTTCTCAAGGCTGATAGGACTTGACAAACTAAGGTCAGGAGAGACCTGAGTCAGTGAAGGTTTGGGTGGTAGCAGGCATTATATAGGGCAAAAAGAGAATAGTAGTGGCAGTAAGCCCAGCAGGAGCCATCATGGTCATCTCTGCTGCATAATGTACAGCAGTGCTTAACCAGTTCTTCCCACACCAAGCCCATGGCTCATGGCTGAGCATGAGTCCCTTTAGAAGGGCACAGACCCAGCCTAAACTCTAAGTCTGGGGTAAAGATATCCAGTGATGGGTAACACCCCACTGCCCTCAAAAAGGAGGTGTTAGAGGGTAGGATTGGATTGGTACTGGAAAACCTCTCAGCCCTCTGCTCTCATGTCTTAGCTAGGACTAACCACCTCTTCATACAAAAATTGGCCTGGTTCCTGCCTCCGAGGGAAGATGGTAGGCCTTGAGCTTGTTCTGAAGTTAAGCTGCTACTTGATGTCTCTTTGCCAAGAGAAAAGGCTTCAAGTGTGTAACAAACCCCAGCCCTAAAGAGCTAAACCTCTTTGAGGAGCGTGTTCCAGAGGTGGTCTCCATCCATCAGCCTTGCTGAGGGGCAGCAGCTAATGGCTGAGTGTTTGTGTGAATCACTGTGGGAGTCAAAGGCAGGATAAAAGCTCCTTGGTGACTACTTTGACCTTCTGGTGAGTCTTTGGTTCTCATTTTTCTGAAGAATTTCCAAGGTTCACCAGGGTGAGATGGAGTGCTAAAAGCAATGTTCAAAGATGCTTAAGCACTGAGTGACATATGAGTCAGGATCCATCCTCTGTCTCAAAGGTAGGCCTAGCTGGCAGCACATCTCCCTGGTTTGTACTGCTTATTCATTAGCCTTGCTGTGATGAACTTTCACCTTATATTTAAGTTCACTTTCCAGACACTGTCCCTCATTGGGTACAGTGAAGTTGGGGTTGTACGTAGGAAGTATAAGACAAGTTGTGACTCCAGAATGTACACCCATACCTGCATAAGGAGTTTTGCAAAAAGTTTGGTTAAAGATGAATTCAAAAGCTCCAAGACACAACCTGTCTAGGCTGGCAGGATGTGTGAGATACTCAGAACCTGTGCTTTGTCTGATTTCTGCTTCTTCACTTGTAGCTGAGCATCCGAAGCCTCTCCTTAAACCCTCAGCATGCTGTGATCTGCAGGCACACAGCACTGCCAGCTCCATGTGAGCTCCCTGCAGCACTGTGCAGAGCTACCAGTCAGCCCACATGGCTCCAAAATGCACTCAAGAGATTCTCATTGATTTTCGCAATAATGCAAAATTCAAACCGGGTGAACTAGGTCATCCCCAAATCTCCAATCAATATTAAAATAACTCTGCATTCAATATTCTAATAAATGTTGGAAAGTTTTGGTTTGCCTTTTGCTTTCTGAAACTCCAGGGCATGTTCAGTACATGTTGCTAGAAAAATTAGAAATAGTATCTATAAATAAAAATACAATTAATATACATGTACATTATAAATATTATTATATAAATATAAAAATTTAAGCACATAAATATTAATATAATTAATCAAAACTAGAAATATTATTTAGAAATGTTATTTTTCTAAATTATAATATATTCTATTCCCCTGTACCTTTTTTTTTGCTGGGATAGTGTAAATTTTCTTCATAGCAGCTCATATGGTGCTGCTGTGTTTTGGGTTTGTGCTGAAAACAGTGTTGATTAGCCAAGGATGTTTTTGTTGCTGCTGAGCAGAGCTTACATGGAGCCAAGGCCTTTTCTGCTCCTCACCTCACCCCAACCGACCGGAGAGGAGGCTGGGGGTGCACAAGGAGCTGGGAAGGGACACAGCTGGGACAGCTGACCCCAACAGACTCAAGGGATATTTCACACCTTGTTGCATCACAGTTCAAAGAGATGACTTTTGTCTTCCCAGGTAGAGAGATCTCTGGGAAGAAGATCCCCTGCTTTCCTGGAGATGGCTGAACACTTGTCTGCCCATGAGAAATGGTGAATGAATCCCTTGTTTTGCTTTGCTTGGGCATGTGGCTTTTGCTTTACCTGTTAAACTGTTTTTAACTCAACCCACGAATCTTCTCACTTCTACCCTTCCACTTGTCTCCCCTGTCCCACTGTGAGGGGATGAGCTGACTACCACGGTTAAACCACAACACCCCCAAACAAGCTATTTCCAGAAATGGGGAATTTCAGTGAAACAGACAACACTTCTGTGCACTGTGTTTGCTCAAACGGTGGCAGTGATTTCTCACCCCTTCAGATTTTGTGAGAGATGAAGGCATAGCACAGACCAGTTCTAGAACTGCCACACAAATATTGCTTGTTAAATCAGTAATTTGAGTGCTGGGTGTTCAGAAATGACAATTCAGCTTTCTAAAGCTGAGCATTAAAAAGTAAAAGCTGTTTCCAAAAGTCCATGAATAACTTGCTTGTGCAATGACATCCACAAATCCAATGTCAGAGTTAAAATTTGAATTCCATAGTCTTTAATTTGAAGGAACACACTCAGCCTCTGCATATGCTATCTTGGGAGATAAAGATCCATCTGAAAAAGTCTATAAATTTGAAAAATAACTCTCATAAAAACCAATGTGATTTATGTAAGCACATTAAGAGGAAAATACCCTGAACAGTTGGTTTAAGTGCTTAGACTTCCTTAACTTAATATTTCCATATGGTCACATTATAATTTTAGATTTTTAGTTGCTTCATACTCTTCTTTGTTAAATTTGAGAAACAAATCAAGGTACCAGCACAAAGAAATTAAGCAACAAAGATGCCTGCAATGAGTGCTTGATTGTTCCTACATGAAGTAATTATTCTTTCTACAAATTCCCCTAATCCTCTAGCAAATATTATTCCAATTGTCCCAGCGTTGCTTGTGTGATATTGTGAACAGATGATTATAAAAATTTTCTGATATAAAGAGCAGAAAAATAAAGGAAGAAATGAAACCCCTACATTTTTATTTTTTTTAAGCAGGATTATGTTAGCTAAGTAAAGATTAGCTTCAAAATACCAGACATGGTTTGGATTCTTACTGAATTGTTTCATGTCTTTAACACTTTCACATTTATCCCACGAGATTTTCAGTTTTGCCTAGTCTTTACTACCCCTGCAATGATCCATCACTAAAAATACTTGGTTTATCTGTAGCTCTCACATTGACTTATGTGCCATTTTTTAACTAAAGGTTCCAAAAATTTTGAAAATTATTATTTAAACCAGCAAAACCCATTGTGTGAACCTTCTCAATTCAATAAAATTATATTGATTTAACTGAAGTTGATTCCTACCAACTAAAACTAAATGGAAACAAATCACTTTTAGAGCAATGTGGAGCTGCAAGGGAGTCTCACCTGAACATCTCAGCTCACTGACCACAATAGTGTACAGCAAAATACAACACAAAAGATTGAATTTTTTGAGGAATCTCTTCTCTGTAATTCATTCTTACTGTCCCAAAAGAAACCCATGGTAAGAGCATGTGAGAAGGCAACATAATAAATGCCATAATGAATTCATTTTCATTATCTGTGTTGGACTGGTTTATAGGTAAAGAGGTAGTTGATGTCAGAGATGCAGCAAGTATAGGCTGAAACTTGGTTTCTAACATGGCCTTTACATCTGTGGGGACACAGACACGGGTAAAAAATACCGAAACACTTGTTCAAAACTGTTGTTCCTTTCCCTGAAAATGTCTGTAATTGCAGCTAGTGAATGTGATGGAGGGAAGAAGACAGGAATGCAGAGAGAGTGTGCAAGGCAGAGGGGTTAGAGAACAGATGGAGGGGTACAGGGCTCACCTGAGCTGTTCCTGCAGCTTGTAGTAGAAGAATCTCAAATAGAACAGCAGGACTCTGTTGGGAAAATTTGTTCTTATTTCTCCCAAATGGAAAGACCTGCAAGTTCATCTTCAGACATGCTTGTTACTCATGCAAGTAGGCAATATATAAATATATTAATCATATTTATCACATGAGAGCATTCCAACTAGCCATTCTTAACACAGGGCATGTAAGATGTTGAGCAAGAGAAAGGTTTATCCTTACACTTTTTTCCTTTAGACCTAATAAACCCCTATGGAGCGATGGTTAACACCCCAGCACTTAAACATGTTTTGTATGAATTTTAAAGAGAACCTGCCAAAATACACAAATATTTTGGCTTTTGTTGCACAGAGCAAGTAATTCTTAGGATGTTGTCTTCAAGTGACAGAGGGGAAGAAAAATACATCAAGAATGGATTTATTGCTCTCTGGTTTATAACTTGACAGATGTAAGTATTTATTTAAAAATAAAACATGTGGCAGCTGTGTGGCTGGGCTAGTGACTGAGCCTGGTATGAGTAGATACAGCTGAATGGCTAATGTTGGAAATTAATCTGGATGGAAGGAGGTGAAGCCTGTGATGTTGCAGTGGTTTTTACTATCAGAAAAATGGAAAACAGATATGGAACAAAAATATCAATATCAATAGTTACACAATCTGCTCTTTTTCCAGGGGGACCATTATTATTTAGGCATTTTCTCATCAGTGCCACATGCAACTCATTAAAAAAGTACAATCAATAGCAATACAGTCTGTGGACAGCATACATATTAAAATCCAGTTCTATCTCCCTAACCAGATTTTCAGTGAACTGCCCCTGTGTGCACTCCCAGAACTTGAGTGAGGCCTCCTCATACATAGGCATTAATGCCATGAATCTGCTGGAGATCTGCAAAGCCTCATCAGTGTGATGTGCAGAGGAGGAAGCCAAGAAAATGATTCAAAGCTGGGAAAATTACTTAGTCCAAGAGTCAGATTCATCTTGCCTAAATATAGAAGTCTATAATGCAGCCAGTGACATGAGAGGTAGCCAGCACAGGCTTCCTTGAGTTTTGCTAGAGAGAAAAAAGAATGCTGTGAGGGACATTTATCTGGTCTGGTTTAAAGATTCACTTTGGGATGAGATGAACTTCATCCTGGAAGGGCTCATTTCTCTGAGCTAACTCCAAATGGATGGTGACTAGTGCTGAACAGCCATCTGTTGGGTAGAAGTGCACATCTGGGCAGATATATCCTACATGAGAGATTGCAAAAGTTCAGTTTACGTAATTCATCACAAGCAGATCACAGTGCTAACATAGCATGGATGACCTTCAAGCGAAGACAATCTTATTTTCAATGAACATTGTTATCAGCAGAGAGAAACAGGAATCAACATCTGTAGGCTGAAGCCACATGAATGCAAAGAAAATACTAAGATAAAATTTTTGTACAATGAGTGAGAGAAGCCATTGCTGAACAGTAGCAAGAGGAGAAGTGGTTTCCTGATATCTGGGAGCCTCCAATGTCTTTCTGAAACACCAGTGCTCCAGTTCCACTTAATATGGATTAAATGCATAAACCTATTAACCTGAATAAAACTGTGCTGCTCCACAAATCAGACCAGATTACTTGTCCAGAACTTCTGGCTTGTCCCTATCTTAGATTCAATTTAAAACCTGCATCCTTTTCTATACCTAAAAGTCTACATTATCCTCTGATCTGCTTGGGAAATAAATACATAAATGGGTAGAAATACTGCAAGTTCTTTTGTTTGCTAAAAAAGAGGTAAACCTTTTTGAAAATAACTGCATTCTGCATAATCATGGCAGTGAACACAAGGATTTTGTCTGCACAGATAGGAACAATTTTGCAAGCAAAATAGAACAAGTCATCTGAGCTGCTGTCCCTGGAATCAATGGTTCTTCAGTCTTGTACTTACTTCAAGTGACAAATGGAGGTTAGTGGGACTGAGTTTCTTCAGCCCGTTTCAGGTGTTACTGGTGTCCATAACTATGTAGGTCCTGAGATAATGAGAAATATTTGCCCTGGGCTCTGCATTGCTGCCTTAATTTAGATCTGAGAGAATTCAGTAAAACATGTTCTACTGCCTCAAGAGAACTGCTGCCAGCCAGCTCCTCTGACTCCTTTGTGGAGCAGAGCAGAGTTAATGCACTGGGGGTAGCTGGGTGGTGATGCATGCACTGTGCTCTGCCCTCGTGTCTTTACATATATTGTTTCTTGCTTTGCACATTTTTCTTGGTGTAAAACGTGAAATAGTTTTGTGGGAACTATTACCTCTCCTTATATAATGAGGTCTAATGTATTATGATAAGTTCTTTTCTCATACAGGAAACCATATATATTTATAATATATTTTTATATATATATATAATATTTATAATATATAATAATATATTTACCAGGAGTGCATCAAGTCCCATATAAAAACTTGAGATATCTTGTTCTTCCTGGAGGCTTTCTTGCATCTTCTTGATTTTTGATATGATAGTTATCAACATAATTTTAATTTACAGCCTGAATACATCCACCTGCACCTGATGCTCATTCCTCCTTTAGCTACTATACATTCTCCTCTTCCCTGACATTTACTTCTCAATCAATCAACAGAAATTGGATTCTCCCTCAGCTTTCATTCATTTTACAAGGCTGAGCAAATCTCATTTGCCCCTTTCATGACTTCATCCTACTAGTACCTTAAATTCATCTTGTACACCACAATCTTTCCCCTCCTACATCGGAAGCAAGTAAAGAGCTCTTATCCCAAGGCAGACTGTTTTCTAAGGGTGAGGTTCACCTCACTTACCTTGCTCTAAAGTACAGCTTCACAACTTCCTCCAATTTGCTGACTGCTTTCCAGCAGTTAACCTCACAGCTCAGGTAACTCTTCCTACACACACCTTGGAGGTCTTTTTCAATCTTAATGATTTTATGGTTCAGTGCTTTGTACCTCCTCTTCTTGAGTGGTGGGCTTATCTTTTATCTTGTCTTGGATGATGTGACACCCTAACTCATGGAGATGTGCTATGCAGGATTTTACACTACAGAGGATCCACACCATGCTCCAGGGCTGGGGCAGGGACCTGTTTCTGCACCCTGGCTGCAGGCAGAGCCTTGCAGGTCAGTTGGGTTGCTGCAGTGATGGAGGTGAGCACTTCAACACCATGAAAAAAACAGTACGTCCAGTGAGACCATAGGAAATTTGGAAATGTTCAAATATTCCCATTTATTATTAGGAAGTTATTTTGAATCCACGCTCACATAAAGCATCAAAGGCTCTGTTTGTATATTCATAGAACCATAGTTTGGTTTGGGCTCGAAGGAACCATAATGATCATCTAGTTTCAACCCTCTGTCATGGGCAGCAACACTTCCCACTAGATCAGGTTACTCAGAGCTCCATCCAGCCTAGTCTTGAACCCTTCCAGGACTGGGGCATACACAACTTCTCTGGGCAATTTTTCAGTGCCTCAGTATCCTCACAGGAAAGAATTTCTTCCTAACATGCAATCTAAATCTACTCTCATTTCAAAGCCATTCCCCCCTTGTCCTATCTCTACATGTCCTTGTAAAATGTCCCTCTCCAGCTCTCTTGTAGCCCCTTTAGCTACCAGAAGGTGCTATAAGGTCTCCCCAGTGACTTTTTTTCTTTGGGCTGAACAACCCCAACCTTCTCATCCTGTCTTCACAGGAGAGGTGCTCCAACTCTCTGATCATCTTCATGGCCTCCTCTGGACTAATTCCAGGAGGTTTACATCCCTCGTATGTTGGGGACCCCAGAGCTGAATGGAAGATTCCAGGTGGAACCTCATAAGAGTTGAGCAAAGGGGCAGAATCACCTCCCTCTACCTACTGCCCACACTGCTTTTGATGCAGCCAGGGACAATGTTGGCTTTCTGGGCTTTAAGAGCACATTGCTGGGACACACTGAGCTTCTCATTCACCAGCATCCCCAAGTGCTTCTCCTCAGGGCAGCTCTTGATCTGTTAAAACTTCAGTCTGTATTTGTGCTTGGGATTTCCTCAGCTCAAGTGCAGGAGATAGTCCATGACCAGCATACATGGACTCTGCATTACCAGTATGATTCCACACTTGGCCTCCAGGGAAACGGCCAATTATCTGAGTAACACCTTTTATTGGCTTAATCAAAGTCCAGGTAATTGTAATAAACTACATTAATCTTTCAATGAGAATCACTTCTTGTCTCAAATAAACTCTCTCTCTGGTAAACACAAGTTTGCATTTTGTCCCATTTTGTATTTTTTCCAGATATTAAATATTTTTTTAATCTAAATTTACACTAAGAAATCATCATGTATTAAGCTTAGATTAATGGCTGTCTGGTTTATAGATCACTTCCCCCCACCCCAATTTCTTAGTTTCTTAGAATGCAGCACCTGTCTGGTTTATAGTAAGACCATTTTCAAGTCTTTGAAGCCTTTTGTCCAGCTCTCATCTCGAATCACCAAAGCAATTCCTTAGTTTACTGAACTTCACTCTTCTGCAATCAAGGAGCTGTATTTGTAATCTTGCTTTTTATTTTACCATGCAACTTAAGTGGAAAAGAAGTCATGACCCATTACTCCAAAGCCACCTTTGATGACAAGATCCTCTCTAAATGTTGGTTTGTTAACACCAGATCTAAAAAGGCATTACAGCTGACTTAGCTATGCGCTAGTGAAGAATTCTGCTAAGCTTTTGCAAAGAGAAGTAATGTGAGATAAGTATTTTCTAAGCACCATTTCTGGGAAATTGGTTTGTAAACCTTCTTTTTTTTTTTTTTTTTTTTTTTTTCCCCCCTTTAGTAGCACCTGAGTGGCTCTGTTCTATGCTGAGCTCCAAGCTGTGGGGTAACAGCAGATCTTCAGCACTACCCCAGCACAAACAGTCACTGTCCCTCCCTGGAGGGATTCTGCCCATGCCATTTATCCCTTCCCAGCCTATCCCAGTAGGTGGAGGAGACTGCTAGAAGTTATTTTAACATATATATGGCAAGAAAGCAAAAACACACAAACTTTTCTGTCCTATCTAGTTTATTATGTTCCTTTTCTACCATTCAAAATAAATGTCTCACTATACTAAATTAAGCTATCTGACTAACATCTGCCAGGTGTGCTTCGCTGCTTTATTCAGAACTTTTCCCAGGGGATGACTTCCACATGAAATTAGCATTTTGTTTTGTTAGTGTGTTTAACTTCATGCAACAGATACAGCCCTTGGTATGGGCACAATGTCCTTTGAGAAAAAACATTTATCTCAAAAACTGCACGGTGGCACAGCTTGTGTGCTTCTGTGACATTCAGGAGAGATGAAACAGTTAGCTGGTGCTGATCAGACAAACACAGAAGCCTGACTTTGAAAAGGTTCTTCTGCATTACCATATTTATTTTGTTTGAGCCACAGAAAAGTGTATTTTTGTCAAAATGTTTCTTTACCAGTCTTTGCTTGACATTCTTCTTGTGGGCTGGAAGCTTAAAACCTAATAGACACTTCAACTTAATCAACAACATTTATTTTCTGGGTCTAAGTCTAATTTCACCTTCTGGTTTATTCTTGACTGTCCTCAGGGACAGCTGAAATGAAATAAAATTAAGATTATGCTTATAACTTCACAATCACTTTTATGCACATATTTTCAACTCTGTGCTCGGGAATAGATGATACTCAAGGCACTGTGAGATCGAGATGCACAAAAGTAAATCATGGTAATTTTACTGTTATGATGTGACTCCTGAACTGCCAAGAGGGGTCATTTATGTTGAAGAGATTGAATATGCTGCATGTGTATGAAGCACCCAGAATCTATACCATAGCTGTCCCTTTGCCACATAGTGACTTACTTTTGTCCTTGGTTTAGGTGCTTACACCATTCGTTTCTTCTGCGGTAAAATATTTATGACCAACTAATATTTTTTATGTTAATTTAATCTTCCTGTATCCTGAGAACATAAAATCATAAAATCCTTAAGGTTGGAAAAGACTTCCAAGGTCATCAAGTCCAAACTTCAACCAAATACCACTATGCTCACTAAACGATATAGCAAAATGCCATGTCCACTCATTTTTTGGACACTTCCAAGGATGGAAATTCCACTACTTCCTGTATTTTGGTTTTATCTTTTTTAATATCCCCATGGTGCTTTACTCTTATTTAGTGCTTATTAGTCCTCTCAGGCTTTATACTGTCCTTATAGCAAAACTTGAATTTATCGAAGACTACAAAAGCAAAGAAGTATTTCATAGCTCAGATTACTTTTTATGTGAGTTTGTGGGAGCTCCAGATTTGCTGAATATTTCTGCAAATCAGGCTTGCAATGTTTACTGTGTGTTTTTATGTGTTGCAATAGTGAAAGGTTTCACTGACTTTCTCAGACATTTATTGAGAGCAGATTGTACCATATCACAACCTTCACCCACAGCCAGTGCTCCCATATACAGTACTAATGAGTCCTAGCAGGTAAAAACATGTCTCTGTATAATAGTTTGGCCTCAAAAGAAATCCTGCTCTGATGTCAAAACTATCTCAGATGTGGTCCTGCACATTGGTGCTGTGAAACAAATGCTGAGAGCACTGACTGTGTGTCAGTAGCACAGAGCTCTTGCAGCTCCTCACCATTTGAACTCCAAGAACAAGCAGGAGAGGATGCTGTGTGCTTTATTTGTTTCTTTGCTCTTAATGCACTTCATTGCCAGAGCCCACCCTGTGACATGTAGAGGCAGATGATGTGATCTAAAACCGTCTTTTAAACCTGCACTCTTACTAGTTGCTTGTAGTAGACTTTTGCAACATCTGTCAGATATTGGATGTTGCTTGCAAAAAAAAAAAAAACCAAAAAAACTCCAAGTAAACCAAGCCATACATAATAAAACTGTGTATCGGCTATGGCAAAGTCAGCTGCCATTAAATTGCCTTATCAAGTTTGTTAGCATTGTGTATAATATGATACTGTAGCAAGTTATGGAAAATAAGGACAGTGCCTCCCACACATTTGAATATAGAACACCTTTTACCTCTTCAATGGAAGTAATATACACATATATCATCTGTCATATATACAGACACACATATACAATCTGTCTCTTTTGCCAGGCAGAATAAATAAATTGTACAGACCCCATCTGTGGTCAATATTCTTAGTTTCATATTTACAAAGTTTGGAGGTGTTTAATCTCTTTCACATCTAGTCATACAAATCAATAGGTGTGTATCTGTGTTATACATAATAAACATGAATGATTATCTAAATAAAAACATATAGACTTACTAGTAAATCTCTTTTAAAGGGATCCACCTGTGTGGACCTCGGTCTTGGCCTGGGGACATAACTGGCAAGGTCAGTAACCACACCTGCTGCGTTCATTGAGACAGGAACTGTCCCACTATCCAACTACAGAATTCAGCCTGTGCAAAGAACAGTCCAATCCAACAGAACTAGTGGCAGAAGCTGGGGATGGGGCACTAGTTGGCCACACTCCTCTATCCTCTCCTCTTTCCTCCCACTTGGAGCAAGGTGCAGTGGCAGCACTTAGCACATATTTTAGAGCAAGCCAACCATTTTTAAATGACAATTTATTTACATAGGTGAGGAGAAACAGCTTCTTGGCAACAGCATACATACCAAATGCTGGTTTTCTATTTTAACTTCTAGACACAATGGCAATTGGCTTGTTTGAAAGACGACAGATTTTGAACGGAAGGGAGAGAAATGAAGGGAGGAGCAAACACAAGCCCAAATCTGATGTGCCTAACTTTACAACTTGCTGAAACTCTTGAAATTGAGTTTGGGCCCAAAGAGTTCTTGAAATAACCAAACCAATTTAATTTCAGCTGCAAGTATAAAATGACTATAAAATAGAAATGAAAAGTTAGACAATCCAGGAAAACAAGGAAGAATGTAGAAAGCAGTCGAGAAGGTTGAAACTCAAGCTGATTTTGAGCATCTGCAGAGTAGATGCCTCCTCCCTTTTTTATTGCAAGGAGTTAGGAAGGGACAAGAAATGAAATCCCTAAAAGGTGAATCATTGTTATTCACCAGCAATTGGCTTTGCCTATTAAAACTACCAGAAATTACTAAGACAACATTCCTAGCACCACACTATTTAGGGAGTTAACAGGAAGTTGGCAAAAATCCACTTCAGCCAACCTTCAAAAAATAATCAAAAGCCAACATGACTCATGCTTCCTTCTCCAGCATCACCTGGCTCCATCTCTTTTGCAGCTGTAGGTTGAACAAGTCACATCTCCTCTTTCTCTACCTTGGGATGAGGCTTTCTGAAATGGGAGAGCCATAGTTCTGCCCCCATCTAGTTTAACAGTGCGTGTAAGAGGTAGAAGATGCCACAATTACTACATTTCTGCTCTTTTCTGATCAGTGCTGGTGATAATGATTTCCTTGTTATACTTGTAGGCTCCAGCACGCTGCTGTGTCGATGCATAGGAGGGTTCAAATCTGAGTCTTAAATAAAAACCGTTTTGGTTCCAGCACAGCATGTTTGTAAAATATCTACTGACAAGTCAGAAAAAAATTGTTCCACATGGCCTGTAAAACATATGTTAAAAATTATGCATCATAGACCAGCTTTAAATTATTCATTTTTAATTCCTTCAGCCTTGAAGGGCCTTTAAACACTGACTACTAAGAAGCAATCCTGCCACTAAGGGAACAGCTATAAAATAAAACACTGGCTACTTAAAAGTATAGAGAAAATTGCTTTACCTAGGCACAGTTTCTGAATTTTAAAATATGAATAAAGGGCTGGAACCCCACTTGGTGAAAGCTGATACTTCCTTTGAAGTCTGCATAGCTATTCCCCATCAGCAGTTGAAAGCCCTGGCCCAGAGTTTAGAATAGATATAGTTTCTCTACATAAGAAGACAAGCGAGATTTGCATGGTTAGTTCAAACTATTCCATATTCACTGAGCTGTTGAGGAAATACTGTCTGTGAAACAAATCCTGGATTCCTTCCCAAAAGCATCTAAATGACACTTGCCAGGGAAATGCTACAGCATAAGGGGTAGTGGATCCAACACATTGGGTTGGACCCTGCTATAATTACAAGGGCATTATGGGAGAGCACTTGTTACCTGGACACTCATCAGGGTGCATCAGTGAAGTTGAGAGCATGGGAGGTAATTAACTGAGTGTAACACTGATCCAATAAAGAGAAATAGGTTTCACACTTGCTGTTTCCCGAGGATTCGACCTTGTTCTCTGCTCTTGGTTCAGCCAGGTGCTAGCAGAGACCTGAGGAACTTCTCCGTGCTACACCCGTATCACTGTGTCATGCCTCCCTGAGGCATTTCTGAGTCAAGCACACTCCTCTTCTGCCTTGCAATACAGAAAGGAGCCTCTCTGACAGAATCAGCCACTGCAGAGCTCGCTTCTGTATCTCCTCCTTGCAACTTGTAACCATGGGTGGTGTGGCTGGAGGGTGTGACGGGTTTGATAAACCCCAAAAAACTCAGATTAAGGCCTTGGTTTAGTTAGGCCCAAAGCCAAATTTAGCAGGCTTCAGTTTTGTAGGCCATGGGGCTCTACATAGATTTAGAGGGTCAGGTATCACCTGACTTAAGCAACCAAAGAGGTATTTCATATCATCTGACATCAAGTCGAGTATAAATCCATTGCAGGAGGTGCTCCTATCCCTCCTCTCCTTGTGGCAGTGGTAGTGGGAGGGCACCCTGTCGCAGCTCCGAGAGCGATAGGCCTCACTGCTTTCTGCCGAGATATTCACCGCAGATTTGGTCTCTGGGAAGTAAATACATTTTCTGTTTGGTGTTGCTCTCTCCTTCTTTTCCTTGCTGGGTGTTCTTCCCGGGAAACGTCTCTGGGTTTTTTTTTTTCCGTGGGTTTGGGTGGTGGAATCTGTGTGTTATTGAGAGGGCAACTTGGGGTGAAGTTATTGTTGGGATTTTTTTATATTTGTATGTATATGTGTTGTAACGTTTGTGTAAATATACGTATATACATATATATCAGGTTTTTTTCCAGTTTCGGGTGGGTTTTTTTCCCTTCCCTCCTTTCGCTGGGACCATATGGGTTTGGGGCAGGTTTGGCATTTTGCCAAGGTCGAACCTATGACAAGGAGCACACCCTTGTATGCTCCAGGGAAATGGTGTGGAGATAGGACTGAAAATACGGGGCGGGGAGGGGGTGGAAACACAACGCTTTTGGGGATGGAGCATCCACAGCTTCTCTGGGCAACCTGTTCCAGTGTTATTTGGATTAACTATCATTAGTTAGGACATCCTTGACTGCAAGGTTAAGCTTTCCACAACCTAGCAAGACTTTGTATGATGGTAAATCACCTGTTTTACTACCTTTATTCTGTTTCTTTGTTGAACTCATGTACAGACCAGGTGTGGTACAGCAGGTAGTGAAAAGCAGAGTGCTCAGACTCTTCCTTTTCCAGGCACTGTCACTTTCATAGGATATTCCTTGGAGCCCTCATCATCCTTTCACTCCCTCCATCCCTTCAAAAATGTGTGGGAGAAATGTCCAAACCTGATGAACAGCACTATCACCAGGGAGCTGTTTCCCTGAGATTTTTTTCATAAACAGACCCACTCACTCACTATTATTGTTAAGGAAATGAAGGACCAAATTCAACTAATTTGCCTGAAGGTATGCATCAAGCCAATAGGGTAACAGAAACTGTCACAGGTTGGAGCTCCTCAAGTGCCCTATCCCACCTCCAGGAAAGTGTCAAACAACTCCTGGGAAGAAGCAGTGAAGAGCTATTTAATAGACTGTTTTCACCACACAGTAATTCCTTGTGTTGATACATTCCTTGTAAAAGAAGAGTAATGCTTTGGGGGTTTTTTCATGTTCGTTTCTTTATATTAAACCCCTTCCAAGCCGTGTTTATGAAGGATATTATACTATGCTGCTCTTCGGTATCCAAAGGCAGGATTTAGTGATGGGATGAGTCCCTTGAAGGGTTTGTATAGGCTCATGCTCCCTAAGCAGAAAGTTTAGGCTGTCACAGGTACTCTCACCCGAATGCAAATGTCTGCACAGTACATGATGTGACACTGGTCTAAATTCACACTTCAGCTTTTACTAATATAACTCTATGGAAACAAGCTCAGTGATGATTGATGACTTACAGCTCCTACATAGCACATTACAGTTTCCAGTGGAAGCATGGTGTGCTGGATGTAATAAACCAACAGTGTGGGCAGCTTCGGTAACTAGATTAATAACCTGTAAACTTGTCTGCTTCACAAAGGGAGTTATGCACCGGCTGTCCAGTGCATTAAGAAACATGTTTTTTAGAGCTCAGAAATACATTCTCTCCTCTGATATGTGCTGTGGATGTTCACTGTGCATGTAACACTGCCTACAGAAGGGCGGAGGAGAGAAGATCAGAGATAATTTCCTTCTTTGGAGGTGCTATAACCCCCCCTGCTTCTAGTCTTGGCTCCAGTCTTTGCACATTAACACTAAAAAAGCCAACATGATGTTGTTAAATAGTTTTAGCAGATACTTTATCTTTCGAATGTATCTGTCTGGGGGATTCTTTAATGGTGCTGCATTCTTTTTAATTCTACAGTTTTTTATAGTCACCTTAAAAATGTCTGGTGCTGGACTGAAAGAAGAGAGCTGAAGGGCCTTTCCTGTGAAGATGGGCTGAGAGGGATGGGGTTGCTCAGCCTGGAGGAGAGAAGCCTGTGGGGAGACCTTATATAACCTAAAGGGGGTACAAGAGAGCCGGAGAGGGATTTTTTCCAAGAAAATGTACTGATAGGACAAGGGGGAATGTCTTTAAACTGAAAGAGGGTAAGTTTCGATTAGATATCCAGAAGCCATTCTTTCCTGAGAGGAAAGAATCTTTGCCCAGAGAAGTTGTGGATGCCCCATTTCTGGCAGGCCAGGTTGGATGGAGCTCTGAACAACCTGATGCAGTGCAAAGTGTCCCTGTCCATGCCAGTGGGTTTGAAACTAGATAATCTTTATAAGAACCCTTCCAACCCAGATCATTCTATGATTATATGGTTCTTGACTATGTGCTATGTTTTATTAATGATGCAATGTACATTTTTCTCCTACAAAAAGTGCAGAATTTCTTTCCACATTCTATGCTGCGATCACCTTTGGGATTCATGCAGCCCAGCTTCAGACCCAGCAGTCTGGCAGGGGATGAGTAGAACACAGACATTCCTGGGTGGTGATCCTCTAGGGAAGACACGCCGGGAGCAGGATTTCATTCCGGCGCCCTGCAGGGGTGAGTCCGGGTTCGCATCGCACCTCTGCGCCGTGCAGCCCCGCTCGGCGGCCTGGATGGGGTCTGACAGTGTGGGGGAGATAACTGGGGAGCGGGTAATGGGAGGATGAGATGGGAGGTGGTGGTGAGTCGGGTGAGATGGGGTGGGGTGATGTTGGAGGGGAAATGATGGAGAGGGGTGATGGAGGAGGGTGATGGAGAGGTTGATAGAGGGGTCCACCCCTCGCCGCCCGGCCCCGAGGAGGAGCCGGCGGGGCTCCGCGCCGTCCACGTGGCCGAGGGCGCGCTATATGAGCAGGCAGGAAGGGGAGGGGAGGGACAGGGCTCCCAGAGTGGCTCGGCGAGCAGCGCCGGCAGACCGATAAGGCAGTGCGGCGGCAGCAGCAGCGACCGCGACAGCAGCGCCCGCCCGGCCGCCCCGCGGGCCATAGGGCTCGGCCGCCCGCGCCCCGCCGTGAGTACCGCCGAACCCCCTCCCTCCCTCCTTCCCCTGCCTTCGCCCTCGCTTACCTGCAAACCCTCCGCTCCTCCAAAAGGCGTGATGGGAGCCTTCAGACTCCCCGCTCCTCGTTTGGCTGTTGAGTTGTTGGGGGTTTTTCTAATTATGTGTGTTATTTGGAAGCGGGGGTGGCCCCAGCGCTGGTGGAGCTCTCAGCATCGTCCGGTGGGCGACCCGGCACTCCGAGGCGGGGAGGTTTCGCCCCATCCTGCCGGGATTTCCCCGCTGGAGGGAGGCAGAGGGGTGGCGGCGGGTGCCGGTGTGGGCTCCGGAGAAAGCGGTACCTTTGGGCGATGCTCGGGGGGCGACAGCGGCGGAGGATCTCCCCTCTCCCCGCCCTAGGCTGCCCTATGGGGAACTGGTCCTGCCCCGCGCCGCCGCCGAGTGGGAGCAGCGGGAGGGACCAGCCCGGCGGAGTCCTGCACCTTGATCTCTTTTTTATTCTATTTTATTTTGTTTCACCACCCTGGGTAGGCTGTGTGACGAGAAAGGAAAGCCACTGTTGCTCCGTCAGAGAGCAAAAATCAGTCTAGCTGTCTTAGGTATCCCGCTGGCACGTCCCTCCTTGCAGAATTAATTTCCAGTGAAGTATAAATAACTAATCTTCGAGGTCAGCAGTTTGGTTTTATTGCATTTGATATATTTATCTCTGTAACAAACCTACATCCCAGGTTCTTACTGTGACTGTGTGTAGTCTTGGCATAAATGAAAACAAACTACTTTAAAAAATGTCTCGATGCATATTTAATCGTTTGAAGCACACAAGATTTTTCAGCTCTTTATAACGGTTGGACTTGTATGTATCCAATATATTGAAATAACTCATCCATATAATTTTAAGTCTGAATTATATATTTGCCTGCTGGGCACATATGTTAAAGGAAAAAGCCTCCCTAATTATGGATCTTTCAGAGAGATTGGAAGGGTGACAAAGCCCTTGTAATCTTTTGGGTCAGTTTTCATAAGCTCCAAAAGCTCTCTTTGAAAAGGAAATTAAATTTCAGTGTGCAAAAAGGACAGGAGATTCAAGGATATAAAAAAGAAAGTCTCTCATTCTACTTTGATCTTGTCCTCAGGAGTTCATTTACTTTGGTGCTCTTCAGTGGCACAAGTGAAAATGTACAGTCGCCTTTAACTGGAGTTTTCCTGCCTCTTGGCGGTTCGGAAGGCACTCAATTAGGAGCACGCTCCTCCTGTATATTATTTACACGGGTTTCGCTGGAGGGCTGGCTCTGTGCGAAACTTCTGCTCGGAAATACTTCGGTTGTTACATCCATAGCATCCTGTGCCAGCCAGCACCTTCCACAGCCTGTGTGTTCACCCTTCCTCAGTTTTTCCATCTCTGTCCAAAGCCGGCAGTGCTCTGCGCACTGTTCACAATGCCTCGGCAGAACTGCTCTCATGTTAGAAGTAGTTTGGGCTGGCCTTGTGCCCCCTTTCCTGCTTTTGGCAAGGGCAGGATGGTTACCTGCAGGGCACCGCTGTGTTGAAGGTCCTTTCTGGGCTCATTTGGGAACTGACCGTTTTTAATCTGTTTAAACACATGTTCAGTGTGGTTGTCAGCCTGGAGGAGGGAATTACTGTGTGTGAGTAAGAAGTGTGAATTTTTTTTATCAGTTAGAGGCACTTGTTTTCTTGACTATCCTGGAAGCAACAAAACTTCCACCTTAGACCTGTGGTGAACTTGGCACTCTGTTCCTTTGCCAATTTCTCATTTCATTTACTGTATTTTGGTGCTGCTGTAGGGTAACATTTCAGTGGCAGGAGGTTAATATCCTGTGCCTCAACAAAGTCCTAGTCTGTGGTTTAAAGCTAACACTAAGTTTTTAAATGTACAAATATAAATTTATTTTAACTTTCTGCTAGTAGTATCCAAAAGTACAGTGTCTGAAAAAGCAAAAGGAGTAAAATCCAATTCCTTATTCTTTTGGCTCACTCACTTGGTGCACAGACTGATTGTGCAGGGGAGATAGTGAGCTGCCCTGTTTGTATGAAATTTTTGCACATCCCAGGCAGAAAGGAACTTGCAGCCTTTCCCCCCCACCCCCTGCTCCAGTTTTTCTTTCAGGCTTGATAATACTAATAATGATGATGGCATCTCAATTGAAGAAAGTCACTTTTACAACTAAACATAATTTAGTATCTGCTAATCAATTCGCTTTTTTTTTTTTTTTTTAATGTAAAACTGGAAGTAACTTGAGGGGAAATCAGGGTCATGCAGATAGCAGTTCCATCTCTGAAGTTATAAATACATCTTTTGTGTCAAGTCCGTTGTAAATGCTGCTGTTAAAAGATAGCAGAAATATATTTTTATTAGGAACATCTTTTAGAAGTATTTTCAAAAGCATGGTGAAGCAGAAATGTGCTTTTAAAAGCAAACTCAGCTCCACAGCATATTTCAAGTGCTGTTAATCCCACCACCTGGTGGAGCTTTTCATGGCTCTGTCTGAGGGAACTCTGAATAAGGATGCATTTTTTGTCTTTTTTCAACACTGTCACATGCCACATGTAGAATTTCTTTAAAGTTTTTCTTTCTCATACCAGGCTTCATGAATTTTTAATATTTTCTATGTCTTCTACATTTTGCAGAAGGCAGCGTAGGACTATTGGTAGCAGTAGATAGATGAACTGATGAAGTGGGGGTTAAAGTTTTAACCTAGGAGTACTTCTGAAGCAGAAGAATTATTTTTAGTAATCAGTCCCTTTTCCAAGGTACTCTGATACCTTTCAGTGCAAGCCCAGGTAGCTTTGTACAAGTAATTTTTATAATTTTATATAAATATTACTATAAATACTAGAACATACTTTTATTCACTCTAAAATGTTTGCTAAATGGCCTTTGTACAATCAACCTTGCAAGGAGAAGGGAAGCAGCTGCATTTTTGACTGATCTGAGATTACTCATACAGGTTGTTAAAACATGGGTGTGAATTCCAGTGAATAAGGTGAAGTGTGCAAAAGTACCTTTGCCTCTCTCTGACATAGTCTTGCCTAACTGCAATAAAGCCCATCTGTTGTGTTTATGATGTGTCTTGTAACTGATAAACAAATACCTAAGTCAGAGGTAGGCAAACTAAAAAATAATCTCTAGGGCTATCAGACAGTTCACAACTCAGAGGATTTGCTTATAACAGTGAAAAAGCTCCTTGACCCATATGGATATTTCCTGAGCACTATGACTAGTGCAAGAGATACAAACTTGCAGACAAATTGCTGCTGTAAATATTCATATTACTCTTATTTCCATAGTGCTTGTGGCAGCAGAGTAGTGGAGGCTCCAGCTAGCCTAGGAACATTGTAGCTCCCACCTGGTTCTCCAGTCCTGGCAGACATGGTACACATGGTCCTTCCGGTAGGATCAACAAATGCCTTTGCAGCCCATTCAGAGCTGGTCTGTGCCCCTCTCTGGGCTGGCTTGTTGTTTGAGGATTGATTAATTGCCCAGTAGGTATCTACTCCAGGGAGCTGGGAATCTGCTACCAGACTTCAGGGATCTTAGCTTCTTAATCATAGCCACTTAGTCCCATTTGAGCTGCCCTGAACTATCTGTCCTTGTCTTCTGGAGCCAGTACAGAAAGATCTGAGTTTCTGACTCCTCATGTTGTATTTGAGACTCCAGGAAGGTGGATTTTATATCTAGGTTATCTCCAGGGGCATGTAAAATGAACTTGGTAACTGAATTGATCCTGAGGGAACTATTTTCTTTCTGGACACTAATGTTTAACTTATGAAGGCAATAACATTATCAGTATAAGTGGTCTCTATTTAGTTGGTTAATTGTTCAGAGTTGTCCCTTCATGTGATTCCTTTTGTTCTGATTAAGGTTCTGTGCCACCCTGGCATTCATTAACATCAGCCACAGAGGAACTGCTGCTGTCCTTCTGGTCATCTTTCCCACTCTTAGCCCAGCCTCCACTTCCCACTGATGACAAATGTCTCATGCTCTGGTTTGTAACTAGAAAACCCAAGTCACATTGTGGAAAATGTCCTTCAAAGCTTTGAAAAGCTCCTGTACGTCAGGGCTGCACAACCCCCTCAGCTGTGAAATAGCCGTGGATTGTGGAAAATGGGAGGCCTTGGGGGACAGGGAGCTCTTTCTTTTAAAAGAAATTCGCAATAATATCAGTAGAACATGCTCTGAAGCATGAATTAAGATTAGGGATGTCATCAATTGCAAAGACTATAGTAATTGCTAAAATGTTACTCTAGGGGGAAAGGAGGGCGGAAAGCAATTTGTTTCTGGCTTTGCTGTACTTTGAAGTGCCTGTGATTAAGTTGCCTCCTCTGGACTGACGTGCATGTCCTTCCTCGGGTAGAAGAAGACTTGTGCCTTGTGAATGAGATGACAAAACCTTTGGTCAGAGACGGGTTGTACTATTTTGGGAAATCTGTTAATCTCATCAAACCACAGGTGTTTCCATTGGCTGATGTCAGTTATTTCTGTTAGACAGTTGCAAGGTATCGCAGAGTGCCAAAGAGACACAATGTAAATAGTTACAAATACTTGAGGTATAGCTTTCCTGTTCTGAGAACATCACCTCAATACAGCCTTTGTGATTTTTTTTTTTTTTTTTTTTTTTTTTTTTTGGTAGTAGTTTTTCTGTTCCTTTGGAAGTCCTTTTTCCCAGCAGTAGTTTTCAACGCAGGCTCAGCACTCTGTAGCTTTCCATCCCAAAGGGTCTGAGTGGAGGAGGAGTGAGTGAGTGACTGTTTGGAGCCCACAGGGTCCAACCACAATATTCCCCACCTTGCGGGTGCCTGACACAGGACTGCTGCTGGCATGGAGATGACCACACACATGCTTGGTATCCCCAAAGCTCTCCTGCAATGGATCACTCATTATTCATCCCCTTGGAGAATTGTTTTGCAGAGTAAAAACTGCCACAGTGACACTGAGGTATTAAATCTGATGCAGTTTTAAAATGCCTCTAGACTAAATAATTGCTACCGACATTTTCCCAGGATCAGTGGATTTTTAGATTTTTTTTATTTTTGTTTTTAGAGCTGCACTACACCAACACAAAACAAAGGATGTTCCTTTTAAAGGACACTACATTATTTCTGAGGCTGGATCTTCAATCAGTGATTTAATCTTATCTGAAATACTGTGTGTGCTGACACATCACAGTGCTGTACCAGCTCGAAAACGAAATCTAATTCTATCAAATCTGCTAGTTCAGTTAATATGACCCTGCCAGGGAAGCATAAGGCATCACCTCCAGGTGTTTTAAGTAGGAATCAGATTCCCACTCCCCATCTCAAATTCAAAGCACACTGCATATTGGCCAGATTTGGATTTTTTTTAATTTTATTTTTTTAAGGTACCTGCTTATGTACTGGCATGCAACACCACACATCAAATTGGAAAATGGCATCTGAATATTTGGGTTGAAACATAGTAGTTTGAGTCCTACAGACAGTCCTTTAGGGTTAGTCATCAAAAAGAGACCTGTGTTATTTTACCCTGAGATTTCTACAAACTCATATCTAAAGAATATGGTGTAGGGCTACCTGCAACTTGAATCAGAGCTGACCTGATAGTGTTTGTCTCTTCTATGACACCCCAAAGTGCATCCAAAGCTGCCAGGGTGTGATAAGGATATCTATGCCTATATTTTAAATTCCTTTATTCTGTTGGGATGAGGTGATGCCTGTTAGAGGGCCTGCTTGGGCAGGTATGTAGGCTGCAGCCTGCATTACTGAGAGACTTTAGCTGCCTATACTATTACTCTGTGCATCTAATGCATTCTCTTACTAGAGTTTTACTTAAATCAGTTCATGCAGAAGATCTGACTTAGATTTTTTTTGTGACAATGCTGAGGAAAGATATCAGTTTATATTGAATTGAAGCAATCTTTAGTTAAACAAGAGTAGGTCAAGATAATTATGGTTTTCATAGTGAGGCATTCCTGCTCTTTGGTTTACCTTATTCCAGGTCTATTTCAAAGGTAGTCAGAATTACTCATTTTAAGAGAATCAAGAAAGTTTTTCTTCAGAAATGTCAGAATGATGATTCTGAATTTGATGTGCCCTGCACCAAGACAGTTTGCCAGCCGATGGATATTATAGCTGAATTTGGGTTTTTACTTCTTGTTTCTTTGAAGCTATTTTTCTATGGATGTTATTATTCTTAGGAAGGTTCATCCTGCTTTTCTCTTCAGGGGCAATTCTGTACATTTCAGGAAAGGACCTCTCCTGCTCCTTGGTCTAATGCTTATTAGAGGAATTAGAACTCTTGCTTCTTGATCTCTCTTCTCTTTCCTCCTCCTACATACTCTGCTTTTCTTCTTCAGTTAAAACTTGCTCTTATCAAGAAGCAAATATGATCATTTCTCCTGTGGGTTCACTCTGCATCTTACAAAGAGACCTGCTGCTCTTCTCAAACTTAAGGCTTAATTCTAGCCTAAAAGCTCATCCTGAGAGGTGAAACTGAACTTTTGTTTGCCCTGTACCCCATTAAAAAAAGTTCACTTCAAACTTCAGCTACTGATGCTGAAGGGCTGCCTGATACCTCTGGGTGATCAAGCAGTAGCACTGGTAGAAACAAAAAGCAGGTAGATACTAAGTTTGCAGGCAGGATATAGAGGCATGTACAGTTCAGCAGCTGAGAATGCAATAATCATTGCAATGAAATTATTTGAGTTATCACAGAATATCCAGAGCTGAAAGGGACTCAAGGATCCTTGAGTCCAACTCCTGGCCCTGCAAAGGACAACCCCAATAATCACACTGCGTGCTTGAGAGCGTTTTCCAAATGCATTGTGAATTCTGCCAGGCTTGGTGCTGTGACCACTTTCCTGGGGACCCTTTTTCAGTGCTCAGCCGTCCTCTCAGTGAAGAACCTTTTCCTAATATCTAGCCTAAACCTACTGTGACCCAACTTCATGCTTTTCCCTTGGATTCTCTCACTGGTCACCACAGAGAAGAGATTAGTGTCTGCCTTCTCAGCCCTCTGCTGCAGTTTTTGCAGCTGTCAATGAACAGCATTTCAGTTTCCCGGAGGTTTAGTTCAGCCTGTAAAATAGTTGGTGACTCCAGTAAGGATAAAAACATTCCCTTTTTGACCAACAGCTTGATTTTGAATTGAAAAAGTAATTGACCAACAGCTTGATTTTGAATTGAAAAAGTAAAAGGGAATCTTCAACTGCATGGAGAGCAGAGCTTTAAAGATGGGACATTGGCTTCAGTGGTTTACTCTCTGCTACTCCATTGAGTAATGCAGTCACCAGAAATGTGCAGAAGCATGGCAAATGCTACATAAGTCACCTGTATTTCTGTTTTTGCTTATTACAATGAGGTTATCACCATAGGGCTACAGGGATTGTGCGATTTGGTGCTTTATCCATGTGACTGTTCATGCACTGCTTTTGCTTGCCTGAATCCTGAGACCTCTCAGAGGAAAATAGTGTCATTGACTTGCTGTGGCTGTCACAGCAGATTTTGTGTTGAAAACTATGCAAAAATAGGTATGCAAAGTTAAAAACTGTTTCAGACTATACGTTACAAAGAAAAAGCCTATTGTGGTAGCAGGATGTGAAATAGCAGCAGCTTCACAACTTTTTGATAAAACTACTGAAGCACAGCTGTCCTGCCATCTCAAATGGCCACTTCATTAGCTTGTTACGGCAGGTTCGCCTCCCCTGATCTGCGGGTCAAGGTTCTTTTGATACAGCCCTGGATGTGGTTGGTTTTCTGGGCTGCAAGTCATGTTGAGCTTTTCATCAACCAATAGCCTCAAGTTCTCCTCAGGGCTCTCAATCCATTCTCTGCCCAGCCTATATGTGTTGGGATTGCCCTGAGCCGGGTTCAGGACCTCGCGCTTGGCCTTGTTGAGCTTCATGAGGTTTGCAAGGACTCGCCTCTCAGGCCTGTCCAGGTCTCGCTGGATGGCATCCCTGCACTCCAGTGTGCTAGCTGTACCACACAGCTTGGTGTCATCAGTGAGCTTGCTGAGGGTGCACTCATTTCCTCCATCCATGCCACCAACAAAGATGTCAAACAGTCCCAGTCCCAATACTGACTCCCAAGGAGTGCCACCAGTTACTGGTCTCCACTTGGACATTCAGCTGTTGACCACAACTCTTTGAGTGTGACCATCCAGCTAATTCCTTATCCACCTGTAATGGTCAGTAACACAGACTCAGTTCTCAGGGGTATGAACAAAATCTGCTTATTAGATATATGTTTTGATGTATATAGAGTTATTACAATAAGGAGGCTGAGTTATGCTAAACGTGGGATGGACACATGTTAACTAAGAGAATACATTATGTTAACTACGGGGGGGGAAAGGTATGCAGACTTAATCCATTATCCATGAACACAAGGGAAGGGGAAAACAACAGGACATTGCCACACTGGTTTTGATTCCGGCCAGAGGATACCTCTTATCTCGCTAGTGGAGACAAAGAAGCTACAGCCTTTTCAAATGTTATCAGAGTCTTTTAGGCATGCCTGGAAACAGGATCAGCCTCTTGTGACAGGATTAAATCTTATTGTCCCTGGGAATTCCCTGGGTTCTAGTGTTTTGCAGTTTCATATCCCTACATCCACCCAGTCGTACAGCTGTCAAATCCATGTCTTCCCAGTTTAAAGGCAAGGATGTTGTGTGAGACAGTGTGTCAAATGCTTTGCACAAGTCCAGGTAGATGATGTTAATTGCTCTTCTATTGTCCACTAACACTGTAAAACCATTGTAGAAGGCCACCAGATTTTTCAGGTGCAGTTTGACATAATGCCCCGAATTCAGACAGTTAATTACACCAAGAAAAGTTGGGTGTAAATGCTCAGTTAGGACATTGATTTGTGTTTCTCCAAAAGTGCTGTAACTCTGCTGTGTAAAACAGACAATGCTTCAAACAAAGTGAACCTCAAGCAACTACATAATTGGTTGTGAGGCCGGAGAACCAAAGAGCAGAGGACCAGGGGATGGATGCTGATTGTTGAAAAATACAGTGTTACTAAAAAAAAAAAAAAGGTGATACAGTAATTGCAGAAGTGGCTAAAACATTTGCTAGTAGCAATGAAACAAAGGAGTTCAGAATAAGCTGCTTCTCTGCAAGACGAGAGTCTCCTGTCAATACTGAGTTAAGTATTGGCAGTGGATGTCGCTATGTAATTGCAATTCACTTTGGAATTTTTTTTAATAGAGGGAAAAAATGAAGGTTTGTATGGAAAAGAATCAATAGGTTAGAATTACCAATCCAGCTGCTTTGGAGTGGGATGTCTCTGTGTCATAGAGCACCAGGAGAAGAGACTGCTTGTTGCTTCCTCTGCTGTCATCTGACCCACTGCTGCAGTGGGAGAGGGGCTTGCTGGCTGAGCTTTGTTTCTGCTGTCTTAGAAGGACACACACTTTTTCTTCACCTGTAAAAGGTCTGGATGAAGAATGGTGTTGTAGAATCATTATGGTTGGAAAAGACTTCTAAGATCATCAAGTCCAGCCATCAACCTAAGATTACCACCATGTTCACTGTTAAACCATGTCCTCAAGTGCCATATCTGCATGGGTTTTTTTAACTCTTCTAGGCATGGTGACCACCACTTCTCTGGGCAGCCTGTTCCAATGCTTTACAACTCATTTCAGGAAAAAAAGTGTCCTAATATCCAATCTAAACTTCCCCTGGTGAAACCTGAGGCCATTTCCTCTCATCCTGTCACTTGTTACTTGAGAGAAGAGACCAATCCCTGCTGCACCACAGCCTACTTTCAGGGAGCTGTAGAGAGTGATGAGGTCTCTCTTTAGCCTCATTTTCTCCAGGATAAACACTCCCAGCTCCCTCAGCTGTTCCTCATAAGACTTGTACTCCAGCCCATTCACCAGCTATATAAATCTTAAATTTTAGCAGATTAAGGCAGAAGTGCTTTGTGTGGCCACTGTCTCTACTGTTTCTTGGAGAAAAGCTTGCCCCATCTGAGGGACAGTAGACCTTTGTCCCTTTGGTTTATAATACCCTAGTTCTTTCTGTGATGACTGTCATCACACTCATTGATAAAAAACCTAAGAAATTTGATCTATTTTCAAGTTATTATTTTGGGAAAAGGACAGTTGTCCTATGGGAACAAGCCAGACCAAAAGTTATATCATGCAGCAGAAAGCAACCCTTACAACCTTCTCAGGTGAGCTCTCAGGGACTCACACATCCAACTTTTCCTCTTTTGTGTGTGTGTGAGTTTTTAAAGAAGCCTTGCTCCAAATGTCTTTCCCCTGATTTATCTTACCACGCACAAACTTGGATGTTCTCTGTATGTTATGAAAAAAAAAAGAAAAACCAAAAACACAGCACAGCTTTATTTTGGAAAATGACTTTTCATCAAGATGTAACTTTCCCCTGAGGTTGTTCTCAGAGCCACTAACCACACTTTTGGCATGTCTCTGAATTTGGAAAGTAGTATTACAAGTCCAACTGTTTTTTGACAGTGCAAATTTTACAACTTTACTGTCTTGCTTGGAAATTTACTGGCTTTGGGTATTGCTCTGTATCTTCAGTGAGGAGCTTCTGATGGAACAGACTGGAGCTGGAACAAGAGCCCAAGGCAACTTGATGCACTTCATATGGGTGTTTCAGACTTGCTTGACAGAGGTGCACAAACCAAGGGTGGGATTACCAGGGTGGCATGTAAGCCTTCCCACTCTTGGAAGAAACCAGCTGTCTTTACAAGACAACTCTTCCACAGGGTGAAACTTGGTGCCATTGGAACTGGTGCCACCTGCTTCAGGGCTGCTGGCATCCTCCTCCCTTAAATACTGAGATGTGCCATACTGCCATCAGTGCCCAAGGGTTAAGTTGAGGGTAAAATCAGGAGAGATTTGCTTGTTTTGAAAAGCATCTTCCTCACAGGCCTTCATCTCTACAAAGGGGTGAGATCCAAATTTGCGTTTGTTACTTTTGTATCTCATCAGGTTACATTTCTCAAGTGTAGTTTTTGGAGATGGAAATTTTTTTATTAGGGCACTGACACTTTCCTGAATATTAAAAACCTCTTGCTTTTATAGCTGTCAGAATCAATCTTTCAGCTCTCCCCCTCCAGCTGCCATGCTCTCGCTCTCTTGTGAGCTGATTGCTACTCCTAGGCAGGTATGTGGCAGCATTATTTTGCCTGCCCCCAACAATATTGACGTCCAAGGAAATGAAGGTATTTCTGCCTCTTGGATCAAGTCCTATGTTTTGTTTATGATACTCTCTTCCATCAGAAACAAATGCTGCATGACAGTTTCACCTTTCTCCAAGAGAGAATAGGATCAGGCACAGTAACCTTGAGTATAGACTTGTCATATCTAGTGAGCTCATTAGAGCTTGATCTGCTCATTACCTGGAGACTGTTGAAGGCAAGACCGAAATATCTCACGGAGACAGCGTGGGCAGTATGATTCCCTCTGAGTCAGCACAGGGATGTTGCTCAGCACATGTATTTGAATCGATTGCTGAAGCTGTCATCTGCTTACTGAGACTTACAAAGCCTGTGGCTTCTCCTAATCTGTGTAACACATGGCACTTGTGTGAACAGGCTTGTGGTTTCTTTACACAAAGCCAACAGGACTTTTCCATCTGTATAGCAAAGTGCTTTCCTTAGAGCCATTACTTATCACTGTCCAAGAGTCCAGCTGACTGTAAAAAGAGACAAAATTTTCTTTGCTGTAAACTTACCCTCCCCTTCCCAAAGGAAATTTTTACCTAGGCGTGGCAGCCCTTGGCAGTCCACTTGTGCCTCCTATAGAATTTCAACTTCCTGTACAAAGTTGTTGGGACGTGAGATTGTTAACAAGACTTTTTTACTTCCTCAAAGGCCATGGGATAAGGTACCCTTGTCAACAGTACATGGTGAAAGATTTCAAGCTTGATGAGTGATCTTAAAGGCATGCAGCAGACACCTGGAGAGTGCCTTGGATGTTGGTAGAGTTGAAATTGATTTGTTTGGGTTTTTTTGGGAGCTGCAGAACAAAGCCACAGCACTGGCATCTTGCATTAAAGGCGCCCTTCAGCCTGCTCAGTAGGCTATTCTAGGAGGCCTGAGTGATGTAAACATTATAGCAGAGAGACTGAAACACTTGTGGTTTCACCCCAGCACTCACTCACTCTCACACCGGCTGGATTGGGAAGAAAATCAGAAGTTGGAAAACTCGTGGGATGAGACAAAGACAGTATAAAAGAGAAAGCAAAAGCTGTGCATGCAAGCAAAGCAAAACAAGGAGTTAATTCTCTGCTTCCCATGCGCAGGCAGGTGTTCAGCCACCTCCAGGAGAGCAGGGCCCCATCACATGTGACCTGAGAAGACAAATGTCATAACTTCAAATGTTTTCCACTTTCTCCTTCTTCCCCCCATTTTATATGCTTGAGCATGATGTTATATGGTCTGGAATATCCCTTTGGCCAGTTTGGGTCACCTGTCCTGGCTGTGTGTCCTCCCAAGCCCCCATGTACTCACAGTCTCCTTGCCACCATGGCAATACGAAAAGCAGGAAAGGCCTTGGCTCTGTGTAAGCCCTGCTCAGCAATAACAAAACATTTCTGTATCATCAACGCTATGTTCAGCACAAATCCAAAACACAGCCCCATAACTAGCCCAAACCAGCACACCCCTCTATGCCAAATAAAAATAGTATTTATTCAGGCTCCCGCTATCCTTGTCAGTGTGTAACTTCACAGTTCCCCATCACTTGTGAGATTAGAATCTTGATCTAAGATGGAGATTTGTAACTTGGCCTCTTTCACCAGGATTCTCCAGGTGCACACTCAAAGCGGTGTGTTAACAGGGATGTATCACAGGCATTGTGAATGGCAGGACTTACATCTTTTTGGTTTAGTTGCACAAAGATGTACAGTTTCATTAAGGTTTTTGCTCTTAATTAAAAATAAACAAGGTGCTCACTGACATGGTTATCTTTTCATTGCTTGACCTATCAAAGGAGACAGTGGCAGGGAAAGGACAGAAGTAACTTTTAGATGACATTGCATTAATTCATAACAATGCTGGAATTCCCATTGAGATGCTTCCTAGGGATGTTAGAGGCATCTGGCAAAACCTCTGCCCATGCTTTCTTGTGATATATGCCCAGAACCAGAAACAGATGTAAATCTGAGTACTTAAACATATTGGTTTCTTGTAAGAATTGGTTACTGTAGTTCATTTCATGGTTAGAAGGTCAGGAGGGGTTCTTTAAACACATCTCTGCTGTGTAATTTGAAGGTGGCTTAATAACTTTGTAGCCAAAATATTTTGCAATGCCAAATATCATCTTTTGGGTGATCACAAGCAGAACTTTCTTTGCTACTCAGCTCAGAGTGCTTTAGACAGAATGGGAGAGGGACAAGAAGGAGAATTGCTTTGTACTTAGCAGAATTAGAATAAACCCACAAGCACATGGTTTGTGCTTAATTCCAAGGGCTTGAATCTGATCTCACTCCTACTAATCTCTAAAGGGATTAGTCCTGATTTTACACCATGCTGAATGAAATCAGAATCTGGCCCTGAAAGCCTCTTTGTACTTCAGACATTGTCTCAGTGCAGCTGACCTGCAAATATCAAAAGGAAACCTGACTTCCCATGCGCTAATTGTTTAAATTTGTCAAGCTAAGTCGACCCCAATTTGTCCAGGAAAATTGTATTTCAAAAACTCAGGCTAGAACCCATTTACCTCTGTTGCACTAAGAGGAGATGGTAATCAGAGGACCCTTTTTGGTGCAACACAGTGCTGTTTATTTGCATAGTACCTTTCATCTGAGGATATTAAATAACTACTTCATTGCAACTCTGGAAGCTGTTCAGCCAGACAAATCTCTTTTACTGACCTGCAGTGATTCTCATTGCTAGCAGTGAAGCAAAAATAAGTTAGTACGTTTGGTCTCTGGTCATGAATGCCATCTGTAAGAAGAGGTCTGCAACCTAGAAGAGTGTGAAACTGTTAGCTGAAACACTGGAGTTTCTGGAATAAAGTCTGTGGAATACTTAGCTGTTGAGAAGAAAATTGATTTTTATCAGCACCAGTTCAACTAGTGTTCACTGAGGCAGGTGCCAAACGCAAACGTACAGTTTTGGAGTGGGAAAGCACAGGTAGCCTTTAGCTCATCATGACAAACCCTTTACAACCCCAAACTGATACACTTTTTGTTCATGTTTTGATTGTCTATGTCCTCATTTTTAAGTCTGTGTTTATATCACGCTTGTCTGTATCATAATAAAAGGAAAGTTGAAAACACCTTTTCATAAGGCTGCTCTAAAGGAAACTGGTATGTTATTTTATACCTGTGCATTTTCTCAAATGAAAATGTCACAGTCGTAATTGCTGCAAAGCACATTTTTGGTGTAGTGACACATTTGCACAGTGTTTGAACTAACTAAATGCAGCCATATAGTGGGAGCAAGATGGGTGGCCTCATGCAGTGGCCTGCCTATTCCCTTTTAAAATTTTATTCTTGAATTCTGTTATCAGCTTTGATATCCCAATAACTGTCTCTTTTCCATGTCAGTTTGAGATTCTTCAAGCTTAAAACTACAGTAGTTAGATGACTGTGGAAGGTCCTGTGTTTATGGACCATAGGATACCTGCAACCCATAATTCACCCATCATAATGAAAAACCACTGAATTCTGGGACACATGTCAGAAAGGCACACTATAGGAAGATTTTGCTCACACAGGTTCAGCTATCCCATGCAAACATCGGCTCCTGCTGTGGAGCCGAGTCACCTTTTCCTGACTGAAAGTGTGGTTATGAGGTTAAATATATTGAACCAAATTTGACACACTCAGTCATTTATCTGGAAAATATCCTTTATTTTCTCTACAATGAGTGAGAAAGTCTTTCTTCAGCAAAGGTGTAATTAACCTTTGTTGCTAGTTACCCCAAGTTGTTAGCCATGGCTAATATAAGCCCAGCCTGTCTGTCAGCAGAGACTGGAGGAGGTAATGACTATGTTCCTGGAGATGAGACTTCATTGATTCAAACTAAAATAGCTGTTGAATAATGCTCTGAGGAGTTTGCACTAAAATAAAAAACTTAATTGGCTTTGTGTCTAAATTTTATATAAGAAATGCAGAAAACTGTGTAGTGAGGTCTCTGTATTTTTGTGTTTTCTGCAAAATAAACATCACCATCACCTCAGGTCCACACCTCCATACTTTTCTGTTTTCACCTGATATAAACCAGAGTAAGTGTCACATAAACAAATGTGCAATTTACGGGGGGGAATGAGACCTCCTGGTTAACCCCACTGTGGCAACATGCACATCAACCTGGGTACTCTTCATCAAAAAAGAGTGATACTGGAGCTTTCTTTGGAGTTTCTGCCATTTGATTGAATCAAATTGATCTAAAAATTCTCTCCATCTGTATCCCCACTACAGGGTAAGAGACATTATTCCCTATTCGTCTTTGCTCTCAGCTGGTTCCGCAGCAGATGTAGAGGTGGAGAAACTTTCAATTACACTGCATACCAGATATAAACTATACTGTCTTGCTGAACTGGTTATTATTGTTTATCTGCAGTGCAGAAAAAGCTGCATGTTATTGGCCAAGCACTTTGTAATTTTCTGGTATTTCTAAAACGGATGCCAGCACTTGGAAATATTGAGTAAATTTTAATTGAAGGGATATGATCAGTAGGTGATTAGTTTTTGAAGTGACTTCGATGAATGCTGTGTTGTAGAGACAAGCCATCTGGAGTGAGGCTGTGGTTTAGCTTCTGTAATGACTACCCATGGACTGCAATGCCAAAATGACCCACTTTATTACATCGATGAAGATCTTGAGTAATTCAATTCATTTTCCCAGATCTAAATGAACTAAAATGAGCATATAATTTGGCCTGAAGTTTTAGTTTGATGCTCTTAATTATTAAACTAGGATCATCAATGCATTTTCCAGTATCCTTAAGATAACCAGCCACCACAAATTAGACTATTGAGTTCCTTCTTCTGCCTGCAGCTTTTACCAAATTTGCCACGGCCAGGATTTCATCACATTTTGCCTGGATGAGCAGTGTAACTCCCTTAGGTGTTGTATTTGCTGCTCCTTTAACCTACAAGCATTGTATCACATCAAAATCCTCCCTCTTCCTGAAATTATCATTACACAGTCTTTTTGCCGAAGTCCAATCAGTCATGGTAATATACAGTGTTAAATCCAAAATGCTGCCCTGTTTCCAATGTATCAAGAGGTGTTTGTAAGAGTGAGGGTTACTGGAGGAAGTGGCTAGAAGTGGCTGATAAAAAGAAAAAAAACCAAACCTTGAGAATGCTTTGATCTGAAGTTGAATATCTGTGCACCAAGGGGGCAATGTATTTTTCAGAGGAGGGCACAGTCTGCTTGTAAATAAATGTGTTCTATTTGATATACCAAGATCAAGGTGTCAGAGTCTTTAACTGCTCATCTGGCCATTTTATCTTGTGTTTTCCCTCTTAATTTTTCCCCTGTGTTTCAGAATCATTTTTCCTGCTTGTTCTGTGAAACATTCTTATGCAAAGCCAAATCTCCTGCAACTCAAGGAAACGGTTTGTAGCACAATAAGAGCAAAGAGATGCCGGAGTTTTGTATCTGCATAAAACCACATCACTCGCTTTCTTTTCTTTCTCCCCAAACTTGTTATTAAATGAGCAGTACTTTAATGAAGCATTGCATGGAGAAAACAAAACAAAACAACTTCTATGTTCTCCAGATTGTTCCCAAATCCCTGAATGAAAAATTATTTACAGATTAAAGCCCTTACTGTTTTCTTTGTTATTGCAAAGAAACTAATGAGTGAACTTGAAAAGCTCTGGTATCTCCTGGTTTGGAGTAGCAGCCTCCATCACAACATCAAACAACCAATCCAGCACTTTTTCATGGTACCAGATGACTAAATTTCATAGCAGATTCTTCCCCAATTTAATGCTGGTAATGACTATGCGAATGAGACTTATAATGTAAGCACAACTTTTAAATCTCAGCTTAAACAATCTCTACAGGAAGAGGCTGTTGGGAAATGGAAGCATCAGTTTAAAATTGTCAAGTTTTTCAGTTTTTATTGCAATTTCCCCAAAGCCATGCAATCCACAGCAGAGCCAAGAATAAATTGCAGGAATCAGGTTATTGCTGTAAGCAGGGACAAGTACCGTGCTCTGAGTGCTGGCACATGATGAAAAAGCCAGTGGTCTCTCTCTCAGCAAGAGGTGAGTCACTTGGGTAATTCCTGTTTTAAACAGCAGAACAGGATTCATGCTTCAAGCTGCCTCAGACAGCCAAACAGGAATTAATTTCAGGTTACAACCTCATGTTTTATATCATTACCTTCTTCTTCTTCCTTTTTACCCCTGCAGTGACAGTGTGTCAGTGAATAACAATGGGAAGGGGAGCTATGCTACATGTGGGAATAATAAAAACTAGCAAGATCTATACTGTGAGGTCCCGAACTGCAACAAGAAAAACGGGAGCACTTCTCTTGCCTTCTAATGTACAGAAAAGAAAAACAGGCAGGTTTAGGTGGAGCATTTGGACAAGCTGAGCCCCACACAAGGTACCTCTTGGAGCAGATGATGAGATATAAATATATATACACAACCTATCTGTCAATCTGTCCTCAATCAAGGAAAAACTCTCCTGGCTGACTATTATTATTGAAATATCCAAAATATGTCTGTAACAGCATCTGCTGACAAAAGCCTGAATCACTAACCTCCCAACTGCACTTCCCAACCACATCTGGTGGCATTTGGCCCCTCTGCCTGCAACGTTGCTGTAGCCAGTGCTTTGAAAGGTTGGATCTCAGTGACAATATTGATCTGAGTTTATTCTTAACTACTGTATAGTTGCAGGTTGAGAACTGGCGACTTACAGTTTCAGGGAAACAAGATAACATTTATTTTATCTTTCTTCCAACAAGGGTCTGTGATATGATCTCTGATTCCAGCCTTTGAAGGGGTCCTGTTTGTAGAGATTAGGTAAATAGAGACTGCTCATTTTTAAAGTGAGCAAAAGGGGATAGGTTTTGGTTAGGATATTATATTGAATACAGGGTTTTATTTCTATCTCTGCCATAGAAGAGCTGTAAATTCCACATCAGTGTAGTTTTACCAGCTGTAGTCTGTAACTGCTACTTTACATCTCTTTCAGAGCTTCTCTGGTTTTAAATAATATTCCTGTTTTATATTTTTTTTAAAAAATGTGGTATCACATTAAAAATTTTTGGAACAGCAGGATGAGTTGGTACAGATACTGCACAGATACAATACTGAAGTATTGGCAAACCTTAGGCATCTATCCTTGAGGAGCTGAAAGGCAGAAAGCTAGTTTTGTGGAGAAATCACAGGTGCCAAAAGTTTAAACTAATGAAGGCATATGGGGAACTTTTGAATTTGCAGTATAAAAAGATTCCATTAGAATAAATAATACTATGGGCTCCATTTTTCTCTCTTTAAGGGAGACACTTTGTACAAACATGACTGATGAGATGTTAAAATATGTCAGAGCAATATTGCTACAGACTCCACTGTTTTGTATGGGGAAAAGTAGAGTTAAATGCTTACTTGATCTTAAATATACTTATTTATAAAATAAAACATGCTTTCTTTTGCTGGTCAGGTAGTTTATGATACCTGAGCTCCCAATATCTGAGAATCTTAACTACATGGTTTTGGTTTTGTAAGCTACAACCCTGTAGACTTCAATTTACTGGATGAGAAAACTGAATGTGGCTCATTTACCGTGAGGGTGATGAGGCACTGAAAGACCTTGTCCAGAGAAGCAAGAGTTCAAGGTCAAGTTAGATGGGGCAGGTAGATTAAATGTTCCAACTTTTATCCTTTTCAAAAGAAGGGGATAGGGAGAAATGCCAGTTCTCTTCCTTCCCTAACTAACTTCATCCCTGGAAGTGTTGAAGGCCAGGTTGGATGGGGCTCTGAGCATGCTGGTCTAGTGGAAGGTGTCCCTGCCCATGGCAGTGGGTTGGAACAAGAAGACCTCTAAGGTCCCTTCCACACCAAGCCATTCCACCCCAAGCTATGACTAGTAGCTCTTGATAGGTAGTACACATGATTGCAAATGACAGTATAGGTGTCCCTCAGCATGATTTGCCATCAGCTTGTCAAGGATGTGGAACATTGTTGGAGAGGGTATCTAAGGGGGATGCTGCAGGCTGCCTGCCCTGAAAGCAGAGGTGAAATCCAGCCATGATGACCCCTGAGCAGAGAAGGGTGCATGGGTGCAGGGACAAATGAGCCCAGGTGCACAGTTGTGCCCCATGGGATTGTAGTTTGGAGTGCTGCCAGGCACAAAGCAGCTGCAAAGGTGTCAACCTTTCAAGCAGAAAACCTCAGTGGCAGGAGGAATTACTGCTGCCCAGGCAGCTCTGTAATCCGAGGTGCCACATGGACTGCAATTACTCTGGTGCCTACGCAGAGATGTTATTCTCATACTGCACTTGACATGCAGTGATGGAGAGTGGAGCCACCACCACAGAACTCGTCTTTCCTTCTCTGGCAGGATGAATCCTGTAACAGTGTTTTCTCTCTGTCCTCTTGGTCACAGTGCTAGAAACGGGGTTGAAATGTAGTGACTGCACCCGTGCTGGGGAAGGTGGTTTTAGGTTTGCAGGGCTTCCTGTCACAGCTCCAGTACATTTTGTCCCCAGGCATGTCTTTGTTCTTAATTTCTGTGGCTTTTCAGGCAAGGAGGCTCTCTCTGAGCATTGTCCTCCTGGTTGTCCTGGGTTGCCAGTAAGGACAAGGGAAAGTTGTTAAATGGAGCCAGTTCTTCAGAGGAGCCAAGGGAAAAAAAAACCAGCTAGGAAAAAAGCCTGGCTTCTGAGACTCTTTTCCTTAGGAAGCACAGTAGAGAGCAAAACTGTGTGGGATGACTATGATATGAAGGAAAACCATGCTCATGTTTGGCAACAAGACCTTCCTTTCAGTGCTTAGGGTAGGGCTCAGTTTCTCTGTCTCACTCCAGGGCTAGTACATTTGTGGCTCTCAGGGACAAGACTCCCAATTCCTCTGCCCCTTCTCCATGCTGCTGGCTGACAGAATTTGCACTGGGGGTAATACACTGCTTCACCATAATTCAAAAACAATCTTGCAGAAGGGAGTTGCTGAGGGAATTGGATCTTCATTTTCTTTTAAGAATACTCCAGTTTCTTTTAATTGGGAGAAACTTAGGAAATTAAAGGGAGTGAATGCATGGAGGATGAGCGTGGTGTTAGGTGGAAGCGATTCGTGTTCCTTCTTGAAGAGGGAGCATTTTCCTGTGCTGAGAACCTTTTCTTGGAGTGCAGGACATCAGTGTGTGATGCATCTGACAGATGCAAGCATCTGCAACACATGTGCTGCTGTCAGAGCTGTAATCTGTCCTCTTTTTATAGGTCACAAAGACAAATAGGTACTTTAACATATGATTTGTCTCATTTCAGAGAAAACATTTTAAAAATAGGCTCTGCGGGTGGGACTTCATCCCTGTTGACAGTCAAAGAAGCCTTGGTGACTTGCTTAGCCGTTCAAGTGGTATGTTAGGTAGGATGGGTCCTGCCTGAGCAGGGCTTGGAGTGAGATCCTATTAACCTCTTATCTAGTGATGCAGCTGCCAGAGGGCAGAGGCTGGGATGTCTAATGGAGGGAACCCTTACTGGTTCTGTGGCTGTCTTCTGCTGTGGAGAACTGAAGCACCAAGGCTGTGTCTGTCAGAGAAGCTTTCAGAGCCCAAAGATCACTGAGCTGTTTGCACCTTACTGAAAGTCAGTGAGAGCCATGCCTGCCCACTTCTTTTATGTCATTAAAACTAACTAACTCACTAACTAAGTAAATATTTGTAATCTTTTGAAAAATATGCAGCATATAGGTGTTTTTCCTTTTAGATGAATACGAAGGAGATGGAGAAGCTTCCTCACAATCCAAAATTAACAGGATCTGTTCCTCCTTCTTTAGGGAGGAAAAAAAAGAATCTTACTGGCCTGATTTACTCAGATCTCTAATGTAGAACCCAGGACCCATACTCTTTTTCATAAAACCTTAATACATAAAAACAGAGTCAAATCCCAAATAATCAGTTGTGCTGAGATCCATGGCTTAGATGGAAACAAGTTGATGCCTTCCTGCTACATACACCCCATGTGCACTCGCATGGATGAGAAGTCCAGACTGACCCAATCCCAAGTGCCCACACATGCAGTGAGTGAACCCTTTTGCAAAGTGTTTGTTCTCCACATGAGAAAAAAGCTTCATCAAGTATTTAATACGTGACCTTGTTCCCTGATTAAAAGGATGCTGTGAGCCCTCTGTCACAGGGCAACTATTAGGTGATTTTTTTTTTTCTCAAATGAAAGAATAGCAACATTCAAGTTCCAGTAAAGCGTTGATGCTTTGTCAGTCTAGGTGACCCTGAAACTTGCCACGGTTCTAGTTTTGAGTAAACCAGGAGAGCAGGGTTTCTGATACACCAGATACTTACTGTGTCACATGCTTTGGGCTATATTACTGTCTCCAAGTGGCTTTTCCTATCTTAAAGAGCCTTTTATGACTTTCTGGTGGTCTTTTGAAGCACCAACTGCTGGTGATAAGCTGAGGATGGAATTTCTCCTGTACAGCCATCTGAACAGTTGTAAGGTCTGTGGCAATTTCCCTTTGTTCGCACTGTTCAGATGCATTTGTCTGATGATTTGTAGTAGGGGATTCATTAGCTCTTTTTTCATCAGGATAGCTCTGCTGTGCATGCAAGTCAATGTTGAAATTATAACACATTTGTCTTTAATTTGGTAGCACATTGCTCTTACATGTGTTCACCATCGTTGCAAAAAAGGGCTTTTGTTCTCTTTTAACAGGAAGGAATGAGTGGATGCAAAAGTGAAATTTGTTTAGTAGAGAGTCATCATTTCTGTTCTCTGTTAACAGCTAAATATGTAAAAGAATAAAGTTAAAACACTGATCATTCATAGAGAAGGAAAAGGATCACTGTCTTGTAAATGCAGCTGTGGGATGTGAAAACATGATTCCTGTTTACATCTTGGATTGTAGTTTTGCATCACACCTCTGGCTCTCAACACTCCACTCTCTGTCTTTCTGTGTGTTCAGCTCATATTTTGATTATTTGTCACTAGCTGGGCAGCTATAGCCTTAGAAATGATGGGATCTAAAATCTCCTGAGACACTGAAATACTTGAAGACAAGGAAGGATATTGCTAAACAGCACATGGTATAACTGGAAAGTCTGACCACAGAAAACCAGATGTCTGCTAGAGGCACTATTTTCTAAATTACCTTATTTTAGATACTTAAGGAACTGTGTTAAAAAGAAACTAAACTAAGTTGTGAGCAGTTATTTTGAGGTCTAATGTAATTGTTACAGGTGATCCTTAGACTTTCAAAATTCAGATGCTTCCAGAAAAACAAAGAAACCTCTACTGTATGCCATTTTAGTAAGTTGATTTTTATTTTTTTAAAATTTTAGAAGCTTTAAAATCAAAAACTGCGTTTCAGGTTGCTGGGAAATGGTAAGTCTGCTTCACAGTGATGCTTTCCTTATTTCCAAGGAAATGTGCTGAACCATTTATGAATATTCGATTTTGCACAGACCCCCAAATTACCACTGGCCCACATGCAGCTTTACTCTGGGATGGCTTTCCGGTGCCCTGACTGCCATTTCTCAATGCCAGATCTCAGCACAAAGCATTTGCACTAGAGTTCTGCTCTTACTTTGTTACATTCCACTTTCTTTAAACCTTTTTCCCCCTCTGACCTGCTGCTGATGACCTTGCTGAACCTCTGTCCTGATATGTATCTTACACTACCCTGAAATATCATGCACAGGAAGCATCTGGCTGTTCCCCTGCTGTATGGAGCATCTTTCAGCAGATTATCTCTGTTTCATTCTGCCTCATTCTGGCACAAAGCCCTGCAAAAGTCATTTGACTAACCTAAGCTCTCTGCAGATCCAGATCACCCATCTCTCGCCGCTCTTGAGACACAAGTGATCCCCGAGGTGTCTGCCGGCTCAGAGCTGGCTGCCTTGGGGATGTGGGCATTTGTCACGTTTGCTTTTTCCCCTTCTCATTGCTTTGTCATTCGTACACCCTAGAAAATTAACTACAAGTTGCTAGGACAAGGTGAATTAAAATGTGCTCAACTTTGGGAACTGAAGTGTGTGACGGAAATGGGGTTTTTAAACATCCACTGAAAGTATTTGTGGAAGGGAGTGAGGGGGCGGGGGGATGGGTGTGGTATTTCTTCCAAGCTTCTGGCTTCTGCATCTGCAGTTTTTCCATTGAGACAGAAGTCAGTTTTAGGTTTGCAGGTGCAAGAGAAAACAAGTGTGCATGGCTTCCTTCTGATTTTACATTGGTTTTTCCTTTAAAAAAAAAAATTTGGCGCAAGTGTTCTGCACAGTCCTGGCAGGTACCCAGCCCCCTGCATGTCCCTTTGTTGAGTCAACAATAAATCCAGCCAGAGGACAACAGCTTAATGGTCTGTAGTAATCATCTATCGAAAATCCTGGCTAAAATCCTCATCTCTCCAACCTGTGTAACTCCTGCATTTGCCTCCTTTCTTCCCAAAGGGGAACCATCTGTGTATGTGGTGGGCTACCAGAAGGTCCTTGTTATGCCTTGGGATGTGTTCAAGGCCAGGTTGAATGAGGCTGGTCTAGTGGAAACATATCCCTACCCATGGCAGGGAGGTTGGAATTAGGTGGTATTTACGGTTCCTTCTAACCCAAACCATTTTGTGATTCTATGTTATGAGTAGGGCAGGTGATGCTGGTGCAGCAAGAAGTGGCTGGAGCTGGAACCCCTGGGATCTCCACATCCCTGCTGAAGTATGTGCCTAACATACCCCCTTTAGGAAAATCAAGAGAGCCTTCCGATGGGATGTGGTACCATTTCCAGTGTGAAAAACAATCTACTCAGTTCCAGATAAATGAGTTTGTTTGACATTCATGCAGCAGGTTTAGTCTTGTGCATTATTGTGGTGTTGATAGGATTAATGATGTTGTCATGATCATCTTAATGGTGTTTCACCAAAATGCCTCCTTTTCAGGCTGGATAGAAATGTGGGAATCTCTGCCTTCAAGTTCTAAGTTTTTTTTTCCTAACTTTCCTATTAGCAGAATAAACACTAAGGTGTGATTCCCAGTGCTGAGACCAGAAAGTCTACTCAATGATTTCAAAACCTTATAATTTCTGTCCCCGCTAAAAGGGTGTTTAATGGCTGGGGCTGCTGCCACGCACCAAACCCCTCAGAGTACGGCAACAAGGAAGAAAAGCCTCTAAGAGATGGACTTATTCATTACTGTGCACAGTCATAAATTATAAAGCTTAATGTTTGCTTGCAGCCTGGGTGATAGGGACTCCATTTGTGCTGTGTTTGCCTCTTAATCATTATGATAATTTCTTATACATCATCTCTAAAAGGTAGATTAAGTCCAAGCATGACAAAACCTCCTATGGTGCTGCTGCTGAGATCTGCGCAATAAAAGCAGTGCTGAGTTTATTTAATTTTTTTTTTTTAAATCAAAGTTCTTATTTACCTATTACCAAACCATGCAATTAGAAAAAGGCATTATTTTTCTGCTCAATGGAGAAATAAGCCCTAAAGCCATACCAGTGAGGGCACTTAGATACTGGCAAATGAGGTCCCTGAACTTAGCAGTGGTTTGCTAATTACAGCTGATGCTATGCCCTGGAAGCAGCTTTCATTAGCACAATGCCGTGTGGCTGCTGGCAGTTTCCAGCTGGGATGCAGAGTGTGCTGGTGGCTGTGCTGTTCTCGGCGTCACGGAAATCCTGAAGTAAGTGATAACCCTGTGGTCAGCACAGCGAGCAGGAGCAGGGCAGACACCCGGATGGAGAGCAGGCAGTGCAGCTTGGTTCACAGCACAGTCTTTTTGAACTGCAAGAATTTATTTTCCCATTTGGGGCCCCTGAGCTTGACTTTCAAAAGGAGAACCATATTTTAAGCTCTTTGTTCCAGCAGAAAATCAGCTCCTTTTTCCTGCTGAAGCTCTCTCAGTGCTGCAAAGGTGTAAAAAGAAGGCAGGTTCTGGCTCATGCCTTAAATGTAATGTTTTGCATTTGCCAGATTAGCTCTACTGGGGGACCCGTGTTCCCCATGTGGGCTGTGGCTGAGCAGGGGAGATCCCACAGTATTATTGCGTGCTGATGAATGCAGATCCGCTCCTCCTGTGTGGCTGCTCTCACTGCCTACAAACCCTTCGGATCACTCTGTATGAGATGTCTCTCTTCCAAGCGAGTAGACCACAGATATGACTTCCTTCATGATTATCAACCTTTATGGAATGCCTATGTCTCCTTACGAGGTCTCCTTCTCTGCTCTCACTGTGCATCTGCTTTTCCGAAGTCAAATTAAACAGATCTATTTCAGTCTGACTGAAGCCATTGAGTTACTTAAACAGATTGACCTGACTTAGGCTTATCAATTTATTTAATGAGTGTCTTCTGCAACTTCTGTTTGGCTTTTCGCCACCCTTCTCATTAAAAAATTTGTTTTGGAATCTCTTTGTTCCAGGTGGAGTCATTGCCAGCTGGTTGGCTGGGTATATGCCTGACCCCTATCCCCTAATAATGCTTTAATTTTCATTTTTAAATCTAGCAAAGGCACAGAGAAATTACGTTGCTTATAAATGTATGATTTGGAAAGCCTTTTAATTCTAATCCGAGGAGCAGCAGTGGAGAGGGTGCTTCTTGCCTCTGGTTCCACGCAACTAATCCTACATTTACGATCCCCTTTTAAAATGGCACCAGTGATAGATTCCGCCCAGGCTGGAGGATAAGCACCTCCCACTGCAACTTTTTTACAAAAGATCAAATGGTGCATATCTGAAAGGCTTACCCAAAATGTAGGAAAAAGAATCATTGTTGATGTGTAGAGAAACTGGCATGTTTCTCTGAGATGAATGGCTGAATTGATCCAGATTTATTCTTATAATACTGCACTATGCCCTTGAGCATCTCTCCATTGCCACATCTTTCTTGGTGCTGATGGTCCTTCTCCTGAAGCTATTGAATTGGCTCATGTTAGGAGGTTGTTTTGGTCTTTTTCCTTCAGCCATTAAGTGCCATTTATATATTGTACATTAGTCAAGGCCAGATCCTCTGCAGGACCTGCATGTGCATGAAGTCACACCTGTTGGAAGGCCTTTTTCGGGTTACAAGGTGCCTGCATTTTTTGCACTCCAGATCCTTCAACTTGAATCTTCACCCAAAAGTACCCTCCAAGCTCTTCCTCCTCCCCAAAAAACTCACAAACCATGTTGGCTGGCTTCTTTCACGGCACAAATTATTAATCCTGCAGGTGAGAGCCTGGGCAGAGCGCTCAGTGGTGGGAAGGGAGGATAGCCCTCAGTTTTCTCAACCAAACTGATGCTTGTGGCTGACTTTTCTGCAAAAGCCCATCTAGTCTGTATGTATTGGGCACAATACATAGAATGTGAGGACTCCAAGGAAACACAGGCAGAGGAATGCCTGATTTTTGGGTGCCGGTTGTGCACAGCCATGAGGTATATGGCAAATACTCACTCCTGCCAAGATGCAGTGTGCAAGGACATGACCAGGGGTACCTCTGGGAACAGTAATACTGCTACTGTACAGCGGTGATTGGAAATCCCCCTGGCATGGGCGCTGTGATCCTTACCAGGGGGGCACACTCTCTTCCCTTCCCCTCCTCCACGTGGTTCCCAGGGGACCGGGAGCAGCAGCAAAGGACTCACGGAGAGATAGGAGGCAAATAGAGTTTATTTCCGGTGCTACCGGGCTTTTTCAAGGGAAAGGTCATTTTACTATGAAAAGGGACCCAGGTTAGGACCAATAGGGTAAGGTTTAACAAAGGCCAGTGGGAAAAGGGGTTTTACAGCAGGGGTTTGGGGAAGGGGAAGGTACAAGCGAGGTGACAATACAAAATCCACATGTAACAAATGTTCATATCACAGTAAAGGTTTCATTTTCTGTGTTGGCATCAATATTCCATTTATGACAAGAATCTTTCCATACTTTAAATGGTATGTCGACCACTACACTACTGCTACTTCTTTATTTTTCTGTCTTTTAAGACAAAGTCCCTGCAGAGTTTAAGTGCCAGTGTGGGAGGAGGGCTACTGACCAGAAGGGGGTTGATGCAGAAGTTTGTACTGAGGCATCCTTGTTAGTCTCTTGTTATTGTCTCTCTGACCCTCTCCCAGAACAGAGTCCATCAAAGCTGACCAGGTTTAGCCAGGATTGGTCTTGCCTTCATCTTATGTGTAGTTATCAGGGGCAGGTTCCCAACTCCAGTGAGGTGTCATTTTGTTCTTTCATCCTGGTAGAAATAAATCCAATTTCATACAAAGTTGCTGCAGAAGAAAAGCCACCTGCCCTAGCAAATAAACTACCTCTGCTCCTGTCCCTCCTGCTCCAGATACCCAGCCTAGCTGCTGACAGTATTTTCATCTCCAATGCACAATTAGAAGAGAAGGACAGGGAAACCCAAAATAAATCTTGCATAACAGATACCTTCTATATAGAATACATCTTACTCTGAGACAGAAAGAGAAGACCAAGTGTGTGTGGCTCTCTGCCTGGGTAACAGAGTGGGATGCAGGGAAGCAGAGGCATTCCCATGGCACTAGCAAGGACACTGTTAATGATCCCAGTGGTGTGCCCCAACCCCCTGGCTGCAGAGCAGGGATTGCTCTTTTAGGTCACAGAATTACTGACTGCTATTGGATTTTCATAAACCTGATTCAGCAGAGCATTTGCATCTGCATTATTTAAGTGAGTGGGAAACCCACTCTATTGTTACAAAGTTAGATGCATGCTTAAGTGTCTTGCTGAGGTGGGATTAATTTAGTGAAAATAAATAGCAGCTTCCTGGCTTGAGTAGGAAGCAGTCTCGGGCCAGCATGTGCAATCTGATTAGATTTAGGATGTTATTTCAGCTCTGAGTGCCTGACTTGAGATACCTCAACACGCAGGTTTATAAAAAAAATGTAAGTACCCATGAGAAAAGCAGAGCCTTAATGCCATTGATCCAGACACAACAGCCCCAACAGTCATTTACAGGGGTTTTCCAAGGTGTGTGGTCCAAGCTGTTGGATAATGAATGTAAAGTTGTCCAGAGGACCATGTATATTGGATTTACAGACAGTGTTATTGAGTTGTGGTCAGACTGACCACAGATAGACCTGTTTTGACTCAAATAATCAGGTAGCAGTCTGCATGGGAGCCACAAGAGTTTGGAGAAGGGTTTTTTTGTGTCTTTCTTTGTGCCCAGTGGGCCTTACCCTGTGTTCCTTTGCTGGCTCTGAGAAACTGCCCACTAAAATCAAAGAGGTTTTTCACTGAATAATGAGTTCAGACTGTATTGCTGTGGAATTTAGTTCCTTTCATTCATTTTCCTTTAATTATCAGTACAACACTTTGTTTTTGTACAGTGTAATATTTTATTAAAAGCGCATTTGTAGTTAATAACATTTATGAAGAGACAGCTTTGACTGAAACTGCATCTGAATGTCACTTAAATAATGAATGCCATATATTCATTAAAATTTGAATGATAACTGTATGTCTATTAGAGTCCCCTTTTTGATGGATATGGCCAACAGCCATTAAAATACAGTGAGAATTCTTGTTTGCAGTTGCACAATGGCTGATAGTAACACTCTTAATAAGAATTTGCAGCTCAAGATACCAAATTTACAAAAAGGATTATATTATAGCTAGCAGCAGCTCTGAAGATTGAAATGTTACCATCATTCAGCTCTACCTTTACTTTTATCTTCTTTTTTTTTTTTGTTTCATACATGTAAAGAAACCATTTTACCTCCCCATAACTCTGTAGAGTTGGTTTCCTGCTGACCCCTATTAGAAGTTACTCACTATTTGAAGTTAAAATATTAGCCCATATCCCCAGTGGTTTAGGGGGAAAAAAAATACACTTTTCATCCTATTTTTAACCCAGAGGGTTTGTAGAATTTAGACATGGAAGTGGTCTACGGAATTATCTGGTCAATTTTCTACAGCCCTCCATTATTTCTTTCAAGCCTTCTTGTTTCTGGGCTTTTTATTGTTTACAGATGCATTGCTGCTGGCACTGTTCCTCTAGTTCAGTGACGTGTGGATGTCACTAGGCTCTAACAAGAAGACTCACGTGGCACTTTGAAGTTGGAGGAAAATATGGAAAAATCTTCTTAATAGCATCTATCCCAGAAAGTGACTTTGCTTAGCTTACAGTAAATATGAGGTGCTTCAAAAAATTTGTTAACTGCAGAGTCTTGTAACTCTTTGCTTAGACCTACAAAGCTGATGCAACAGAGGCAGTGTAGTACAGTGGCTGAGATGACTGACAGAATTATATTCTTCCTTTTAACCTTCAAAAAGTCACTTAATTGAGCTTTTCCTTTCCCCCCTTATCCATTTTGCAGAGCAGGGTTTATCTGAGCAGAAAGTGCTTACTAAGCACCAATAGAGCACCTACTGTCCAGGACCCTGAAGTTTATCTCTCAAGCCTGGTCAAATACAAAATAATAAGTTGGTCTTCTGAAGAAATAGGTTGTTGAAAGAATCACATAGGCTTGGGTTTTCGATTGGCATAAAGAACTGGATTTCTTAAGGATTTGGCAAGCTAAGTTTAGTTCTTCTATCATTAAAGATATGGTCTGTTGACTTTGCTGATTCTTTACCTCATTCCTGTGCTCAGTTCCGATCTGGCAGCGGGAGCTGGAAGGCTCATATCCTTGTGCATTAAACAGAATGCAGTGCCTAATTATTATCTTGATTAAATTTGGTGATTAAGTGGTCTGTAATTGTCTGTAAGCTCAGACTTCCCAAGATATTACTCAAAGCCATGGTGACTGATCATCTGGTCAGGGTTGAGGTGGCACTGCGTTGATTAAGTCTTACTTTAAAGGGAAGTGCTCATGGCTCTGTGTGCACTTAAGCTCTGTGGAATTTTTTATACTTCTCTTTGCTGAGGGATATGTAAAAGTATATCAACTGCAAGGCTAGATAAGTAATAAATGTCAAGAAAGTATCTATAGAAGGATGTATTTGTAAAATATATTAATGACTCCTTGTTTAAATTAAGAAAACAGAAAAATACCAGATTCCTGATAAATTTCCAAAGTTAAGTCCAAAAAAAAACCCAAGAAAATAATTATGTGCCAGCATCATAACTTCCCCTTGATGACTAAAGCTACAGTATTTTTAAAGCTACGGAAGAAACAATTTTAGGGGTGATTAAATTGAAATATCTGTCTTTCTCTGTCCTCCCAGAATAAACCACCCATGCATTTTAAATTTTGCTCCTTTCATATTCTATGGCATATTGATAAAAATTGTAATAATAAAAAAACAATGCTCCTCATAACAAAGAAAAGGCAGTCTGGTAGTCAAATGTTCTTTTCAAGCTCAGTGCAACTTGGACTGAAAGACTGGAATATCACTCAGTAATAAGGCTGTAGAGATGAAATTCACTTGGATAAGTATGGAGCTATGCAACTTGACAGGTTAGTCCTAAAGGGCAGCAATCTTGGATCCAATAGCCTCTCTCATTGTGAATAATTGCTGTGCAACACAGAATCAAACATTTATTGCTGAGTACAGGTGCATTTGCTCTCCCTGGTGATCCTCTATAAGCAAATGTGCAAGACGATTTTATTACCAAGAATGCAATTCACACAAACTGTTTGCTTTATAGAATTAAATAAACCCAGACAAAGGACAGTCAATACTATTGTTTTACCTTCTTGCATTTAAATGCTGTCTCCTGGATGGTTCAATAGTAAGTCAGAAGACAGAACGGTTCTGTGTAATGATTCACATAGAGAAATTTACCTTTGAGGAAAAGCTCACACGAGTACCTAAATCAAGGGGTTACTTTGCTGTGGACAGATTCAGAGTATCACCTTCATCTGAGCAGACTGTTGTAATTTTTGGCTAGAGGGAATTAGGCTGACTGGAGAAATCTTGGCTAAATTTTTTTTGTTTTCCAAACTGGAACGGCCAAGCAGTGTTAAAGCTTTGATTTTGCTGCCAATGCAGTATTTGAAGAGAGAAACCATATTTGTGGCTGTGGTTGAAAGAGCTTCTGGGAGACATTTGAACCCATGCCATGAATTTTTGAACTAGTAACATTTTTCAGTACAAGGGAAAATGACATCTCGGAGCAGCGCTTGTCTGGGGAGGGGCTGTGACCAGTCTTGCCTTTGGGCAGAGCCTTCGATGAGACCAGTATCTCTTCTGTGCAATTGAAAATAAAAGCATCTGGTGCCTGGCTTGTCATGATGACAGCACATTGCACTGTTGTGGAGTGACATTAGGAGCCACCTAAAGTGCCAACTAGTGCCTTATTTGTGCTAATGTATTCGGGCAATGTTGACTGTCCCTTGCTAGGACAAAACTAGACTAAGCCAAATCAGAAAGGTTAATGCCTTTGGTCTTTCCTTTCTATCAACTTTAAGAACACAAGAGGGCTAAGGCATCCCATGGCTTTGTTGTCTTCATGAAACAGAGATTCAGATACAGATCCAATTCAAGACCCCAAAACTCTCAAATTTTGTAATTGCTGGTATTCATATATATGCTGGTGTTTTCTGCCCCAACAGTATTTTTTGTACAATGATGAAGTTAAGGAAAAGAGAAGTGCTATAAAGTATATACTGGACATGATTGATAGCACTGCATGAAAGCAAGAGTAAATTGTGAAATGCTGATTTATCATTCCAAGACCAGCAATTGTTTTGTTTCTTTTTTGAGACTTGAACTAAGGAATATAAACACTGGATGACAGCCACTGTAGGACTGAATATTCAGGCTATACCACCAGTCTGTCCAGTTACTGAGAGCAAGCACAGGACAGTGCAGAGAAGCCATCATAACTTAGCAGGAAGTCCTCAGCTGTTGCAGGTCTGTCAGTGGGGCAGGGATGAGAAGTGCTAGGGCTCAAGCTTAATCAGGGTATTCTGGGGGATCATCCTCTGCATGATTCAGGATCAAGCCTCCAGCTTCATGGAGCAGAACCAGCACAGGGCACAGGATGATAGCAGTCATGGACCATTTTCTGAGACCTCTGGTTTGGAGCAACAGGTTTCGTCCTGAGCAAAGATAGGTGGGAGGAAATGTGTCTTCTTAGCACCCTGAGTGTGTGATCTGTCTGAGCAGTCTTCTCTACCAAAATTTTCTTTGTAATCATTTGGGAGATAAACTGCCAGCATCACACAGAGCCAAATGAAATGGAAGCAATGGCAGAGCTGGTCAAGGGGACTATAACAAGGGAACCTTTAAGTGAAGGGGACTTTCTCCTTCAAAAACAAAAAAAAAGTAGTGTAATTGCAGACCCAGACTTTGAAGGTGAAATTTTTGGCAAGTGACTTCATACTGAAGAAATTCTTTTATTGCCGACTCAGTATTATGCTGTTGGGACAGGTAAAAAATGCTGCTTTCAAAAAATAAGCAGATACTATGCAATAAGCTTAGTTATGTTAATAAGTGAAAGAGGGATGTACTATTTCTTATCTGCTTTTAAATCCAAGTAGCAGTCATACTGATGATTACTGATTTATTTATTTTTTTACTCTTATGAAGGGAAATGTTTGAGGAAGGGCAGAACTTGGTATTTAGTGTTCTACTTTTGATTCTACATTGCAACCTGGTAATTGAAAGATGTTGTGTTTGTTACACATGTTCGTGAAGCTTTTCTGTTCGCTTTGTACTCTGAACCAAGGTCTGACAAGCCACATCAAGTGTCCTTCACAGGACACTTCCTCTAACTAGAGTAATACCTTTCTGGCAGGACCTGCTTCTGGAGTTCTCATTGAAGTGAATGGAGTAGATGCGAATAGAAAGCATTGTCTCCATTCTGTTACTTTGGATTTTTTTTTTGTCTTGATTCTGTTGAATATAGATGCTGTCCTGCACATAATGTCCACTGTTATAAATAGAAGCAGTACTAAAATTCATCCTTAATTTTTTAAGGGATTTCAGATAAAACAGCAAGTGCAAATATTTTGAAAGATCCAGCTGGCTTTATGTAAACTTGAAACAGGCTCAAAATACACTGACAAGTCCAGCAGTGAAGAAAATCTCTGTGTTTGTTGTCAGCTGATGTATCTCCTTCCTCTACACTCTGGATTATTTGCACTGCCTCTCCTTAGGCACTAAATTTCAGTGTCAAAATTAGGGGTCCAGTAAATGAGAATGCAAATCTATTGGGTTTGCACAGCCAGGTTTTGGCAGCAGGGGATCTACAGGGGTGAATTTTGTGAGAAGGTGCCAGAAGCTTCACCCTCCCATGAGCCAATGCCAGCCTGCTCCAAGATGGACTTGCCACTGACCAAGGCCAAGCCCATCTTCAGTGGCAGTAGTGCCTTTAGGATAACATATTTAAGAAAGGAGGAAAGTTGCTCAACAGCAACCAGAGGAGAGAGGAGTGAGAATATGTAAGAGCAACAGCTCTGCAGACACTGAGGTCACTGACGTCTGTTCCTGAAGGGCTGCACCCTGTGGAAGGGACCCACACTGGGGAGGGTTCGTGAAGAACTGTAGCCCATGAGAAGGACTCACATTGGAGAAGATTGTGGAGGACTAGCTCCTTGAGAAGGAGGGAGCAGCAGAGACAACATGTGATGAACTGACTGCAGACTCCATTCTCCACCTCCCTGTGCTCTTGGTGAGGAGGAGGGAGGGAAATCAGGGGTGAAGTTGAGCCCAGGAAGAAGGGAGGGATGGGGGGAAGGTGTTTTAAGATTCGGGTTTATTTCTCATTGTCCGACTCTGATCCCCATGTTGAATCTGTTTTACTTGTGACAGTAAATGGTGAGTGATCTCTCTGTGTCCTTATCTCTACTCACAAGCCTTCCATTATATTTTCTCTCACCTGTCCAGCTGAGGAGGGCAGTGACAAAGTGGCTTTAGTGGGCACCTGACCAGTCATAGTCAACTCACCACAACAAGAGTCATCCTAACATTGCCAGTGAGTCCCTGCACCATGGTCGCCCAGTGGAGGAATTTAACTTTGAAATTATAACTGTGAGTTGAAAGCATGGGATTGAGGCATGTGTCTCTGTGACAGACTGGAACTGCATATCCTGGCTCTTACCCTGGCTGTTCATGGGTTGCAACCCAAAAGCTTATCCACATCCATTCAGCTTCTCCATCATCACTAGGTTACTTTTATTACCCTCTGCAGTAGTACTGCTGTCTGCATAAGGAACTTGCAGCTAATATCACACTAAGCACCAGATTCATGTCTTTGCAACCTCAGTGACCTAAAATGGGTTGTGCAAATGTGAGTAGCTGGACGTGGCTTCTCTGCCCCAGAGAAAAGTAGTATGGAAAATTGGACTTGGATGCCTACATGGACATACATAAATAAAAAAAAAAAAAAAAACACATAAAACCCAAGCTGATAATGTGTACCCCTGTCACACTGGAAAATGCTCTTGAATAGGGTGGATGACAATAGCATGGTGTCTTCTAGATGCAGGTGGAGGCAGCAGATAACTATGGTGACTGGTGCCAGGCAAACCAGCTCCTGCTGCCAGGACCCAGCATGAAACCCTGTGGCTCCTTTGCAGGCATCGCCACAGGTCATGGAATCACAGCCAGGGAGCCAGCTGGTAGTTCTCTCTGTCTGCAGCTTACTTTATCCCATAAAGTGTTTCAAAGGCTTCCCCCACCCCCCCTTGCTTTTTAACAGATGACACTGACGGACTTTTAACTTTTTGTCCCCCCAGTTTTTTTCAAGGCTCTCCCTGCCTCTTGTCATGTCATAGGTGATGCCCCTGACTGCTGACTGCTGCACCAGCAACCTTTTCATACCATCATAGGGTTATTAAGGTTGGAAAAGACCTCTAAGATTACTGAGTCCAAATGTCTCTTTTTTTCAAGCTGTTACAGGGCTGCCTAATAGCCCCCTCCTACCAGAGGCATAAAGCCCTTACCCCATCCCAAGTGGCTACTCTATCCTTCTGCCGGAGGCATCAGGGATGGGGCTCATCGGAACCCTGGAAATAGCAATCCTGCCTCCCCACCCAGCTCCTGCTCTGCTGCCTTTGCCAAGCAGCACTGCAACCCAGACTCAATTTCTGAAGCAAAAGCAGCTGAAGCAGCTCAGTGTTACCCTCTTCAGAGACCGGCTGCTCTCACCTGGCGCTTGCAGCTAATCATAGTGACAGGACCCATTGTTTATTTTCCTCCGTCCTTATTCTTCCTTGTTTTATGGAAAATTAGAGCAGGCAGGCAAGCTATCTATCAGCCTGTAAATGCTGTGGAGTCTTTTGGCTTTGTGCTAAATAATTGTGCATTTTATTGCTATTTACACATTCATTTTCCTAGGCAGTAAAATGAAAACTGCAGTCCTTAAGACTTTATATTTTGTATCTGTATCGTGGCAGCCACACAGCAGCAGCATGCAGCCTGCTACCCTAAATTTGATTTCTTATTTTAGTAGGTCTAACATTCATTTATAATTAATGTCAGAGACCTTACACAGCAATGCCAATTATTGATTTTTTATTTCTTTTTAAGAAAAAGAAATTACTTTTTTCTTATTACTGCCACAGCAGCACAATCAAGTTGCAGAAGCTAATCTTGTCCACAAGAGTGGAAGAAAAGGCTCTTAAAAACTGAGTTGGTGGTAAAGTTATAAAGAGCAGCATGCAACCCTTTAAGTCTGGAGTTTGTATAGATGGAGATTATTGTATGGGGCGGCAGGGGACAGTAATTCAAATTAGCAGGCCTGCTGGTGTCAGTGAAGGCGTGTGGGAATGCAAAAGATCTGAAGCAGGAGCCATTGTAGCCACTGCACAACAAGAGCCTTTGGAAGTGGTGAGAGGGTTTAATATCCCAGCACAGCTGGGGCCAGAGGTATATGGGATCTCTGGTGGATCCCCCAATTCTCATGGCTGATAATGGAGGAGTGACTGCAGTGCCTGCAGGTTTTGCACTGCTGGCAGTGCCGATGGGGTGCAACACTTCCCATAAGACAATTGTAAATGAAACTCCGCTCGAGTTGCCGCAAACACATGCACAAGGATGTGAATTGGATCAAAGAAGCCTTAAAATGTATTTTTATATTTTGAATCTCCTATTACCTGCTAAGATAGCTACCCATGGATGTGCAAACTAAATGGCCCTTACCAGTAGCCTTTGCATGGCTTGTGGTTCTCCTTCAGTCCAGCTGTGGCCCACTTTGCCAGGAAATCTGCTGAGGGAGCCATCAGACTTGGCAAAGAGCAGTGGAAATAGCAGCCCACTCCATCTTAAACTAATTTTTACTCCTGCCAGGGACGGCTGCCTAACAAGTGCTTGGAGGACCGAGGCTGAAACACAGCCCTGAAAAAGCTTCAGGTTGGAGGCATGAAGGGGCTGCAGAGGGCAAGGTAACATTTCTGCTACTACACCAGCTTTCCATTCCTACTGATTTACCTTCAAAATGCTGAGCAGCAGTGGGAAAAGGAAGGACCGGAGTCTGTAGCGGAGTTGGCAGCTAGGAATGGATGTTACATTTCTGCCTCAAGCTCTGTAAACATAAGAATAAGATGAATACCCATAGGCTTAACTCAGCCCTTCCCTGGCTGTAAAGCAGAGCTGGCAACAGCATATCTTGTGCCTGGCAATATTTGGAGGGATTACTAAAAAAAGAGGCTTGTTGTGAACAATTGTCATGGGAGTTGAATAACCTGCTTGTTTTGTGCCACTTTCCCCTTCGAGGGGTTACTCCTCCCACAGCAAACGAGAGCCTCAGTGGGTCAGGAAATGAAATCAGAGCTGATCAGCCTATTTCTGTGACACCATCCCAATGTGCTTCAAAAGCAGTAGCAAAGCTCTGTGTCAGCTGTGGGGTGTGTGATGTCTGTGCATGAGTGTGGCGAGAGATGCAGTTAGACCAAAGATATTTCTGAAAACAAGGGTAAGTTGTGTGGTTCTCAGTTTGAGAAACAGCAAACCAATCCTGAAGGATTCTACTCTGGCTACTTGTGGGCACTGAGTAACAAAAACTTTGGAAAACAAAAGTGAGGTGTGGATGTCCAGCATCTCTGGAAATTCAAGCCCCAAAAATCTCATGTTGAGCATTCCAAATAGAAGTAGTGAGTGCTATGGCTGTTATTTGTTTGTCATTGCACAGCCACAAATGCCGCCTGGATTTTGTCACTTCAAGTCTGGCTCTTTTTTTTGTCTAGCACTATTACAGTTTTTCTTTCTTTGCTTGCTCATCAGGAAGACAGCTCTATCTTCATTTAATTAGCTTGGTATTTCTGCACTCATTTGAAGATGTCTGGCCAACTTGAAGTAATGTGGAACACCTGCCAAGCCAAAGGCTTTACACACCCAGAGTAGGTATCCTGAAGACAGGAGAACAAGTACACACCATGTGTTCTCTCACAGAGCCATATTGTCTGGGCTTGGGGCATGTATCACCCACAGGAACCTCACCTGTGTGTGGGGGATGTTGCTCATAGGCATCTGGTCAGCAAAGGAGCATTGGTGGAGCTGCGAAAACTTCTTAGTTCCCTCTGTTTGCTGTGAGGATGATGGGAAGCCTAACCAACAAATGTGCTGCTCACTTCCATGAGTTTTGTAAAGCTGTTTCTGAAAGAAAATTCTGTTTTTATCCTGCCTGTGTTGAACAAGTTGAACTGTAAATCATATTTCATCCCATGGATGTTATTGCTGACTCAACCCTACTTTGATGAGTTAGCACCAGAAACACCCTAGGGTCTGTAGCAATGGGACAAGGGTTATGGTTTTAAAAGAGGGTAGATTCAGACTAGATATAAGGAAGAAATTTTCATCATGAAGGTGGTGAAAGACTTGCACATGTTGCCCAGAGATGTGGTAGATGCCCCAGTCCTGGAAACATTCAAGGTCTGGTTGGATGAGGCTCTAAGCAAGCTGATCTTATTGTGGGGTGGGGGGAGGGGGGGTTGGACTAGATGACCTTTGAAGGTTCTTTTGACCCAAATGATTCAATGATTCTAATAAAAGGTATGGAGAGGAAGAAGGGCAGTGTCTCATTTTTTTCATCCCTTTCTATAGAAGAGGGGTTTTGTCAGAGTGGTAGTTTGGTTTGGTTCAGACCAGTGAAGTTTGGGCATCCCTGTGTGCCTCCCTCCCTCCCTCCTTGCACACAGCAATGTGACCCATATAAGGGTTAATTCCAACGGTAACCCCTGTCAGCAGGTCAGTAAACCTGCTCCCAGACCCTTCCTGCTCCCAGTTAATCCAGGCAAATCCTCTTTCCTTGTACCTTTTCTTTCTTCCATTAACTTGGAGTAAAAAGGTGAGGATGAAGGAAAGAAAAGAAAGTTACAAAAACACACTTTAACAGTTATGGTGTGTTCCTGAGAGCAAACTCAGTGTCCCCAAAGTATAGTGTATTCCCTGCTGTCCCTATGAGCTAGGTGCATGTCTGTGTGCAGTCTGCTCAGCCGACATGCTCCTCCTCACTTTACCACCTGGACAATGGCATCACAGGACTTTTCCTGTCTTTCCCAGCATAAGGTCATGTCCTGTAAATCAGGGATGGGATCACAGGCTGAGCCTGTTTCCCAAGCTACTTGTATCTGGAAGCAGGGGGACATTCCTCCTGGGTTCATTTAGTCTGGAGAAAAGGAGGCTGATGGGGACTTTCTTTCTTTCTACAATTACCTGAAATGAGGTGGTAACCAGGAGGGGGTCAGTCTCTTCTCACAAGTAACAAGTGGTAGAAGAAACAGCTTCTTGTTGTGCCAGGGGATGTTTAGATTGAATATTGATAATTTTTTTTTTTCACCTAAAACTCTGTCAAGCATTGGAACAGGCTGCCCAGAGAAGTGGTGGAATCACCATCCATGGAAGTGTTCAAAAAATATGTGGATATGACACTTAGGGATACAGTTTAGTGATCACTTGGCAGTGCTGGGTTAACAGTTGGACTTGATGATCTCAGTGGTCTTTTCCAACCTAATTGATTCTATGCAGCTTTAGCAGAAGGAGGATGCTCACAGGCTGCACAGGGATGCTCTGAGGTGATCCCAAACAGTTTGAGTTTGATTCAGGACTGAAAGGATCACAGTGCAGTATTTCGTCTGAAGGCTGGGCATTTCAATTTCTTCTTTTAAGATTGTTACATCAAATGAGAGTCTGGGGAAGCATGCTTTTTGCTGTAGTCTTATGATCTTGTTTGTAATGGTAACAAATTGCTCAGAGAGACAGGAGAATTTCCTCTACTGGTTGTTTGCACAGAAGAAGTTCAAAAAATCTTCTATTAGTTTTGTGTAACTGGTTGGTGGTGCCCTTGCATGGGAGGAAACCTCTCAGCACCTCACCCAGCTGAGCCTCCCACGGGTCTATGAAGAAATGTCCAGAATTAAAGCCAAACTGTCTCAGTTTCGGGAGTCAGCCAGGAACTGCACCTCTCTGAGTGGTTGTGAGGGGTAAGCAGCCTTCTCCTCAGCTGCCTTTCCGGCTGATACCTCCGTGAATAGAAATTACTGCAGATGTTTATAAAACTCAGGGAAGATCCTTGTGCCTCCCGTATGTCATGTGCTGTCACTGTGAGCCCTGTTGCTGTCAGTCTCTCTCACTTTCCTCATTGATTCTCATACAAGTCAGACATGCACCAAATCTGTTGTGTGTGTAAACCAGAGCAGGTCAATGAAATCCAGAAGCAAGAAATACAGGAGGCTGTAAAATGAGAATAATTTTCATCAGCTGCAAGTTTGGAAACACCTCAGCAGCAGTTATGCTGGTGACTGGAAACTTGGAAACCTCATCTTTTAAAAAAAGATCCAGCAATCAATCCATCGAGGTGCAGGAGTCCCTGGTATCCACGCTCTTTTACTAAGGGTGGGAACTCCCCAGCCAGAACAACTACCACATACTAGATCAACCCCATGTAGCTGAGTGTGACAACACTTCTGGGGCTGGGAACTCTCATCTCCTTTTAAAGTAAGTTAAAAACAAGGATGCCCTCCAACTGACGCTGCATCACCTCCATAAGTCATAGGTCAGTTCTCCTCTGGGAATGTCTAAGTTCTGTTTGTAATGACTCCCCTTTGGATGCAGTCATTATTTTTCAGCACTCACTTTTTATTTTTGAGCAAGAGAGGCATAGTAAAAAAAGATTAAAAACTCATCCTACCCTGTTTAAAACCAAGCTAAGCAGAACAGCGTATTTTCCACAGTTTCTTGGTATACAGTTCCCTGCAAATCTTTGAGAGATTTTAATTGAAGCTAATAGGACTTTTCTTTTTCCTTTGCTTAATAAAGGCAAAGAACAGATAAAAATATCGTAGCTTCCACTTTCAAAGCAAACTTTTTGACACAAATGGTTGGCTCATTTAAGAGAATACGCAAAGCCCCAGGTCTCTGCTGCCTGCAGTCTTTGGGGACTGCTAGTTTTTAACACTGTGCCCATTAAAACTTGCCAGGAGCTTTATTGCTAGAGCAAGTGGTGACATTTTTGTAAGCCCCCTTTTAGAGGTTACCATGAAATTTTCCATCAGAATGAGGGAGAACAAGATCACACATTCATTGCAATAGTCGTAAGCACAAAACCTTGCAATACCAAGAAAAAGCTTCCCTGTCCTACCAAAAATGGAAGGATGTTTTAGATCGGGAAAGGATATTGCAATGAGTGTGTGATCCAGTTCTCAGTTGTTTGAATGGGAGATGTGATCTTGTACCCAGAGACAGAATTTAGCTTTAGATGTTGCCCCATTGTGGTGTTTGTGCTGACATAGTGCTGATACAGTTTGGTCACTTAAGGATAGTGACACCAAGGCTGAAGCCGGGGCTTCTGGCCAGCACTAAACCAACCCATGTAGGACTGATCGTTATCTTTTGTTGATGCAGAAGGAAAAGCTCTTGGTTTTCTAATGCACCTCCAACTGGGCAAGTGCTAGAAATTATTATTGGGGAAAAGTAAGCAGCCATGGCTTCTCTGTGCTTGTTCAATAATCAAGAGAACAAGGACAGAGATCCTTCCTCTGCCACTCTTTTTCATAGGTAAAAGAGTAAATCCAAGCTAATGTTTCCAGCATCCGGCCTGCTACAACTCAGTTTCTAGGTAGGATGTTCGCAGCACTGCAGAGGGCAAGACCAAAACAATATTGAATTAATCACCACTTTCTTGTGCTAAAGTTTCTGCTTTACAAAATCAGTGGGTGATAGTATGATGCCATTTTAGAACTGAAAATTTAAATACTAAATAAATTAAATCTTCCTCTGCTAATTATTTCTATATGGCTAAGTGATACTTTGAATTTCTCTTTGAACCAGAAAGCTCTTAAATATTCAGGGACTGCTGGCTACCTTAGTAACCTATTTATGTTTTAGCCATCTAAATCTAAGTAAGGCAAGTGGAAAAGATGCTATAGTTTTGCACATGTCTGTATGTGTTTCTCCAGAATTCAGTTATCAGCACCCACAAAATTCAGTATTACCATTTTTAATGCACTTCAGGGTGCCCAGCTGAGCAGCTGTATGTGCAGCTCTGATGTATGCAAATCCATTTTGCATGCAGCTCTTGACATATCTTCATATTGAGGATTATGGGAAGCCGTTTCTGTGCGACTTTGATGTATGCTAATCTTTGTTTCTCTAAAAACACTCCAAAAGTCCAGACAAGTAGACAAAATTTCCTCTTTGCTGAAACCCTATGGTTTTTCTGTACTCAGGCTCCCATGTAGTCCAAAGCAAACCTTCCACTGATGGAGCACTAAAGAGCAATGTTTGTATGATCTACTCTGGGCAGCTACTTGTATCCATAAGGTATTAGAGACAACCTGAGATCTAGCAGTCCTCTGGATAAAAGGCAGCCTGAATCATTCATTTCTTTCTTGACTGTCAAATCCATTGTAGATGTAGGGCAAAAACTGGAATGGGAACGTCACCATAAGCCCAGAGGCTGGATAATGCATAGGCTGGTACACACAGTACAAATAGGTCAAGTGCACCTATTAGGGACATAAAAGATCAACCAATAAAAGTGGTTGACTAATGACTTTGTAGTTCTGGCTTGTAAGGCAGTATATTATTTATCAAATATGTTACTTACATCTGTGACATATTTTATTGCATTATTTATAGACTTCTCATAAACTTTCTGTGGCTGCCAAACTTATAGTAGTGTACAAAGTAGATGGAACACTTGGAAGTATTATTTCATACCTGCCGTAGTTTGTAGTGGCTGCCAGGTCCAGACTATGCACAGATGCTAAAACACCTCTGAATTTAATTGTGGGTAGTTTGACACCTTCGTTGCACCATAAAGATGAAATGTAAATCCCAGGTTAATGAATGAGAAAATCCCCATGGTGTCACTAAATCTCCTTCAGAGTGAATTCAGTCTGCCCAATGAATAAATGTTTAATGCCATGTCAGATGGTGCCATCGATTGTAAGAGAAACACTTGGTTTAACGAGGATCCAGTCAGCTCCAGTTAACAGCCTCCCAGAGCCAACAACTGTTTGGTGTTGCCTCAGGGCAGGAATCCCAGTGAAGAGAGTCAGTGATGCTCACATGGGCATGGAAACATTTCCTAGGTTTTAGGGATTATTGACAATACCATCAATATTATCATCACTGCCATCTAATCTTTCTCTGCATTTAGAATTGTAATGCCATGAGGGTCCCTGCAGTGTGTTAATCACTGTCTTAATATCAGAAATTAGAGTTCCTTGCAACACATTCTTTGAAGTCGTGAACCATTGTATTTATAGCCAAATACATTTCCCTACAGTTTTAACTAAAAAATAGATTGGTGAGTATTTTTGAGCGGGATATTTACAGACACTGTAGCAATTGTGGTGTAGTTCCACCTTGTGTTGGGTTTGCATGGCCTGGTTTTGGCAGTGGAGATGGGATGGGGCTACAGGGCTGGCACCTGTGAGAAGCTGCCAGAAGCTGCCCCCATGTCCAACATGGGCACCTGGCATCCAGGGTCAACCCACCTTTAGTTCAGAGTGTTATACAATCTGAAATAATCCTATATCCTCACCTGTAATCCTGTAAAAACAAATGTAACAGGAATTTGCTTCTACAATACTTGAGCTTGCCTCTATTTCTGCTGCTGCTGCTGCCATTGTTAATGTGCCTCTGTGTATTTGAATTACCTGAAAGTAGCATTTTTACTGTCTCTGGGGAATTTGCAAGATTTTAAAAAACAATCCATAGTTATGCCAATATGAAGGTAAAACCAAAACAAATAGGTGAAATTTTTTTTCACCTTTCTGTTACCAGGAGTGAAAAGAGCATTTTTGTTGCTGTTGTTTGAGTTTTTTTGTTTTGAATTTCTAAATGTTTTGCTTTAATTACCATAAATTACACATTTTTAGAAGAAAATTTGTTTTCAAAATGAAAACTAGATATTTTCATTGAAAATGGCAAAGATCCTTTTTTGAAAGTTTCTTGAAACAGAAAATCAAGATGGAAAATAGAAGGATTAAATTTTGACAAACTGGTTTGAAACAAAATAGAAACAAAAATAAATTGTGCTTGAGAAACTCCTTACCAGCTTCAATACTAGACTTGTCCTATCATGAACCACTTAAAAATTCCTCTAGGTGCAAACACATATAGGTGTCCTGGAAATCCCTTTGGTAGCTCTTTTTTTCCAAGCAAAGGGTAGCTGAGCTTTGATCCCAGCCTACAAATCACCTAAAGGCATGGGAGGGATCTGAGAGTGCAGGGGCACTCTGTCCACCATGGACTCTGCCCTTAAAATTTGTCTACAGGAATCAACAGCAATTTTTGTGTATTCAGTTGTCTTTGATGTTTTCAAGGAACTCTTTGAAGCAGAGTAATTAATGGAAATAAAGTGAAAGAATTTTAGTGAGTGAGTGAATTTTAGTTGAGGATTTTCACTGTAAAGGTACTGTTTTCATTATCCCGGCTTTGGGCTCTCAGTCTGCTGGCCAAAAGAATCCCATCACAACCCATTGGTGGGTATTGGCCCACCACAGAAAAGCTCTCATCCAGCAGGTTAAATCTATGTGTCTTTCCAGCACTGCAAACTACTGGATAAGGAAAGAAAAGAGTATTTTTTTAAGAGCTTGTAACAATATGTTTGATATTTAAAACATCAATATATCTGTAGGGAAGGGGATTTGGAAAATGTAGTACCACTAGGTAAGCAGAGGTGCCATTTTTTCATTAATAGAGTGTGTGCAAAGAGGTAGGGCTCCTCTAAAATCAAATTCTAGGAAGACAGGGACTGTGGAACACATTCCTACCAGCAGCTTATTTTTTCATTTTTTTTCCAACACATCCCTGGGGTGACCTGGCAGACTCTAGCCTCTTGGCCATAAATGCTACTGTTCACTGCTTGGCTGGACAGTGCTGTCATTCCAGCTCTCCTGTTTTGTCCTGAAAGTATTTGAACTGAGGTTGGTCCAAAGAAATAGACCATAAACAGGTCAGCAGTGGAGCTGCTTGTTAAGATTGAATTAATCACCCTTTTCAGTGGCCTCTCCCAGTTTATCTCATGGTTGTTTCATGGTATGAAGATCTGGCTGAATCCTCTCTTGGCACTGTAATGACCTGGAAAACTTAACACTAGAGTTACTCTGGAAAGTTGTGGTTCATTATCAGTCCTTTTTTTCACTGAGCCTGGCATGACACCAAGTCTGACTGTACTAACAAAGGGCCATTTTATAAATAGTGACTTATTCACATTATAGTTCCCACTGGAAATAAATTGATCATGAGTTTATGTCCACAGTCCCAGTCATCCATGTGTTTCCAAGTGATAAGGGATATCCAGGAGAATGTCATCCTTGCATAGCTGGTGACACCAGGGGAGGGAGCGCTGTTCCCCCAGCCCCAAACCCTTGTCCTGTCACTACAGGCTCTACTAAAAAGTCTCTCCACATCTTTCTTATAAGGCCCCTTTAGGCACTGGAAGGCTGCTCTGAGGTCTCCCCAGAGCTTTCTACAGGCTGAACAAACCCAACTCTCTCAGCCTGTGTTCGTAAGAGATGTATTCCAGCCCTCTGATCATTTTTGTGGCTCTGCTCTCAACTCACTATAACAGGTCCTGTGCTGGGGACCCCAGAGCTGGATGCAGTAATTCAGATGGGGTCTCACCAGAGCAGAGTGGAGGGGAAGAATCACCTCCCTCAACCTGCTGGACACACTGCTTTTGATGCAGTCCAGGATATGGTTGACTTTCTGGCCTGTGAGCACCCATTGCTCCTCCAGTACCTTAAGTACTTCTCTTCAGGGCTGCTCTCAATTTCTTCATCCCCTTGTCTGTATTGATACAGGAGGTTGCCCTGACATGGGTGTAGGACCCTGTACTTGGTCTTGTTGAACATCATGAAGGAGATTTTAGAGCCAGACAATCTTTCATGGCACTTCCAGTCCCATTCAAAGCAAAATTTCCCACTTGGCCTGAAGACACAAGTAAGAACTGCAGGACAATGTAGCCCATGTAGGACAACACAATCCTGGACATTAATACTGCGATTTCTCCAGCCTTTGCAGGAGTCAACTCTTGGTATGTGAGGGAAGAGGAGGCAGTGGAGGAAAACATTTCTTCACCATGGTGGGAGGTGGCCGGGATGGCCGTTCTCAGCATCCAAGGGTACAGGAAAACTCATGACCTTTTCTGAGCCAGATCCTCCAGCCCTTTCTTCAAACACTGTGAGGGAGTTTTCATTTCCAGACCACTCAGCAACAAGCCTGATAAAGTCTGCCAAGACAAATATTTATTTTGAGGCATCAGAATGCAAATTCCCCACCCAAGTTTCTGTAATCTCATACACATCTTGCACAAAAAGCTTACCCTGACCAAACAGACCTGTTAGGCACATAGGCAGGGCAGGCTGTGTTAAGAGTACCAGGGAGATTCCCTATCAACCTGGCCAGCCTGAGCCTGCCAGCAAAGCTGCTCACTGGCAAGACACAAGTAGGTAATGATTCTTTTTCAGATCACTGGCACCTAAAATGCCATGCAGTTACGCTCCATAAACCACCTCCATTTTTTGCTTCTGTTCACTGTGATAGATGAAACACTGCCCAACAGCTGGCTTCAAATTCAAGAAGCACAGTGGAGTTCCTGCCTTCAAATTTGTGTCAAGCTACTTTTTTTCATGGCGTAAATGTTCCTGAATGACTTTTTTTTTTTTTTCCCTAGGCAGTGTTGATATGATTAGTTCGATTTGCTTGGAGTGGTGAGCATTTTAATAAATTGAGAGCAATACAACAACTGGCTTATCCGACTTTGGTGCTGTGACCCCGTTTGACAGTGGCAGTCAAACAGATTTATGCCTCTCAGCATGATCAGGGATGGGGCAGAGGAGTTACAGACCATTTTCTCCCTGACTAAATGGCAGGTGAGACTTGGGGCTGCCTTTCTGTGGCTGTGAGCACACAGGTCAGCAGCACCTATGTCATCCCCATGAGGATGTAACAAGGGATTGGAGAAAGGAACCAGTTAGCTCTGAGAAACAAAACAGAATCTGATTTTAATTAAACATAGAATCATGGAACAGTTTGGGTTGGAAGGGACCTTAAAGATCATCTCGTTCCGACTCCACTCTACCGTGGGCAAGGGACACATTTCACTAAACCAAGCTACTCAGGACTCCAATTAAACCAGCCTCGAACACTTCTACAGATGAGGAATTATATGGAATCCACAATGTAATTAAGTTAGGGATGGATGGAAGAGGGCAAAGGGATGTGACGTCTTGTACTTTTCCAAAATTGCATCCTGTGGTAGGTTTTGGTGTCTGAGAAGGACAGGGCTCATCTTTGCCTGCCAGAGCTGTGGGCGTCTTACCACGAACAGAGTGAAGTGGCAGAGGCTGTGCTGGGCCACAGTCAGCACCCCCTCATGTCTCCAGCCCTCACATGGTCTTCGATGCTTGGTGAGACTGTTCTGCTGAAGCTGAAGGAGGTGGACCAGAGGTCTCACTGGGTGTCCCAACATCATCTGGTTAAGATTCATGCTCCTGCCCTGTGTTTAACTGACTGGAAGCCAGACTGTCTTGTAATTCACACTCTGTCTCATGTAGCAAAAGCCTCTTGCTCTCAGAGGTCTCTGGTGAGGTGTCAGACCAAATGAAGTGTTTCTTTCTAAATGTCAGCCAGCTCCGGTCAGTGGGAGGCAGCCAGCAACGAGCCAGGCAGGGTAGGGCAGACAAGCCTGTGGTTTCAAGTGAAACAGTCCCCTCCATTGTTCTTCTCCAGGTCTAAGTACAGACGTGGGGTGGAAATTTATGTGTATTTTTCCAGGGACATGATTTTTGTTGCCCTAGAATGGCATCTTCTAAGACTGTTCTGGGCCTCTGTGGTACAGTAAGGCAAGATTTAACCTTCCATCTTTTCCCAGGCCAGGACTTTAAGACCAAGAGTCACTCAAGTAGTTACTCACAAGGAGTGTGGATGGGAAGACAGTCCCAAAACAGCAGAAAAGATGCTTGGAGACACACTGCTGGTGTTGCCAAAAGGGTTTTTAACAATATAGCTGTCAGTGGCTCAGCTGAGAAACGAATTCATCTCTGGTGGTTTTACAGGGCAGGAATCTGAGCTGTGCTTCTGAAAATGGGCACTGGCAGTTCTGCCACTGAGACCTTTCTAGCACAGCACAGTCTCTTGTAGTCAAATTGCAGCAAATCTTGGACTTAGTCCTTGAAGAATAGAGCTTCCAGCTGTAAAATACTGTGGGATGTAGAAGGGTTGTGTGATAGCCACCATCAGTCATGAGAGAGCTGCAGCAGGTCACGTTGTCCTTTCCCAGATTTCAACAGGGCAGGTGGGTGTGTGAGTTTTGAGTCTAAAGGACTTTGAGACCTTTGAAAAATTCAAGCTGTGAATGGAACACTGGCAATACCTCTGTACAGGTATGCTGCTCCCTATTTCCTTTGTGCTGTTCTGCCTGACATGCTGTGTCTGGAAAATGCTGGCAATCTCAAAGTAGAGAGTGTGTTTCACACCAAGGTTTTAATGTGTTACAGACCAGAAAAGCTGGATCCTGAACCATCAGCATCTAACACAAGCTAACAAAGATCTCCTTAACGTGGTGCTGGTACAAAGCACTTCTTTGTTAGGAGAGTAGGCATCAAAAAGGGGTCAAACACAAGTGTACTGGGACATTTACGATGGGGGGATGAATAGTAGTGCGGTGACTTTTTTCTCAGTGTTTTTCATTATTATTATTTTCTACATGCTTTTTATTTAAAGTCCAACTTTTAAAGGAAATTAAAAAACTTCACCATTGTGCTAATATTGTGTAGCTGACCACACAGATCTTGTGTAATCCCCAAATACCCCTCCCCTGCACCCTATAAAAAGTCCCATGCCCTGAAGCAGCAATACATCTCAGTCCCAAAGGTAGCATTGACTCACCTGGGTGAGTTTCACACCTGAGGTGAGGCTGTGCAGGGCCAACCCTGGGAAGGACCCAGGCAGGGTGTCCCTTCTTCTGAGCCCTTATTTCAGGTTCCCACCTGCCTTTGTACCCCTGGGTTCCTTTGGGCTGGTGCAGACTTTTATGGGTTGATAGCTCCTGAGATGGGCCTGGGAGCAGCTGGAGCAGGGTATTATATACATATATATATATCTCCTGCTATTTTCTTTTTGTGCTCCTTTGTGGGTGTGCAGATGAGCTTTTGACAACACAACCTGACAAGTGTGCAGTGGGAATACATTGCATTTGTAGGTGGATTTGTGAAAAAAATATTTCCTGAAGGTGTTACGAATTTCTTCATATTAGTCCAACCGATGTGTTTTTATCTTTGTCAGTTAATTGCCAGATTGGCAAGGGACCAGGGACGTTCTTCAGATTGTGAGTTTACACTGCAAATAAAATTTACCTTGGAGGAAAAAAATAGACAGTGGGAAAAAACTGTTCTTTCTGTTCCTTCTTTCGAAAATGTGAGAAGACAACGAAGGCAAACAATCACACTGGATTGATCCCAGTATATTTTATAATGTAAAATATAGACAAAAGATTAAGCTCTGCACTCATTTATGACCATTTAGTCACAATAGACCCACTTTTGTGCTCTGTACAGAGCTTGGAGGAACCTGCCCCTTCCTCTGAACCCTTCTTCTATTCTTTCTGGAATGTGACCTTTCACATTTTGCCTGCATTGCACATTGCTGGATGTTACCAGCATAAATCAGCTATACCAGGGTGTATAAAGGTGTCTTACACGGGGACAATGGGATATGTTGGAAGGGGGAGGAGTGGGAAGGTAGCAGACAAAATCCAGACCAGAAATAAGACCTTAAGCACCCAATCACTTAAGGTAGCTTAACCTGCTCCTTGCATGAGCTAAGCTGGGATCTCTGCCCACAGGCACAGCCACAGGCTGTTTATCTCTCAGGGGACTGTAGCTAGGAGAAGGCTGGGCACTAAAGCTCTGTACCTGTAGTGCCCAAGAATTGTTTCTGGGTCTCTGAGGCCAAAATAGCCTGTTCACAGATGTGCTAATGCCAAGGTCATGCCAAGGTATGTTGATAAGGTCCATGGCTGTTATCACGCTGCTTACTTGTAATGGCTTAATTTAGCTATCACAAGTAGTATCCAGAGGTAGAACATTCCCAAAAGCTGGGGTTGGCAGCCCTGTGTGGTTTCCCAGACCAGTCCCTGCACTTCTCACTTCCCACCACATTGGTGAATCCTATGGAAACTCTTTTGCAAAGATTTATGAATCATATGTGAGCAGAGGGAGATGCAGGAACAGTCAGGGATGTGGTGGAAGGTGCTGTAAAAAGTAGTGATGTCTGGGTTGGACTTTACATGTGTTGCAAGAAAGGAAAAAAAAGGTCCTGGTCCAAATTACAGTGAACTCGAAAGCATTTTCCATTCATTTCAGTCTTCCTTTTCCTCAAGCTTTAAATCACATATGTAGTGCCTGGAGCCTTTCTCTGAGGTTATGTATGTATATATATATGCATATATATGTTTCTATTTCTATCACAAGTATCCATAAGAAACATGAACATTCACAGGAAACTGTTAGTAGCAAAAATTAAAACAGAGCATCAGATGTTTATATCCACGTGGAAAAAGGACCTTGGGAGTTCTGATTTCTCACCTTCCCATAACATGCGATAAAAGACAGTTTGAAGACATTGCAGTCCACTGTGTAAACACTTGTTTGGGGTTTTTTTTTTTTTCCTCTTTCTTTTCCAAATTGTAAATATAAGTTTAGCCTTAGCTGAGTTACAATAAATAAATAAATAAATCTGGTGAAATAAGTGCTTGGTTTGGAGGCCAGAACTGTTTCATGAACAATACTCTATTTATAGCTTTTCCAAGAAAGGCTGGATAATCCTCCTCTCTCCTCCTCTTAAAAATATAACAGAAGAGCAGGAACTGTGTTTACAAATACTGACTTGGCCTAGTGCTGACAGCAGTGGAGATTCAACCAGCCAGCATCACAGCTCTTGACTTATCTACGCCATAAATGGAGAATCAATTTACTTCTGGGATTTGGTATATTTTGGGAGGGGTATGTTAGAGGCTGTGTTTTTGTTTAGACTAACAACTACATCCCGGATAATAAAGCAAATGTGTTTGGGGCCACTCTCTGGTAAAGAGGCCAGATGGATGGGGCTGTGTATGTGAGCTGTTCTCCTAAGCTCCCTTTCTAAGTCTCCAAGGCAGTGGCAGCATCCACATCACCTCTTGGGGTGCAACTCCTGAATTTTACCAGGGAATAGTTCAAAGATTTCTGATTAGTCCAAAACTCCTTCTAAAACATTAAAGTGAGTGCAGGATGGTTCCCTAGTGCTGTGTCATTTACTGTGCAAGGAGCCTGAGCAGATGGGGTTAATAAAGCCTTTTGTTATTCAGCCTGACCCACTTGTCAGCTCTTGAGCTCCTATAAGTGCAGTTGGAGGGGCCAGACTCAAAATAAGTTGTGAGGCATTTGGCAAACCTTCGATTAGAAGGGCACATGCTGCCCACCACATGCGAGGACAAACTTGGAGCAAAGGCTTAAGACTGCAGTCTGAGGCTCCTGTCTTCAGATTTGGCTTCCTGGGTCTTGGTAAATATTTACACACCACCTCTAAAATCCAAGGCCATGCTGCCTCCAAGACGCCCTGTCAAACCCCTTGGAAAAGTGGTTTGGCCTGGGGCAGCTCTGCTCAGATCCCCAGGAGAGCAGCCAGGAGCAAAGATGGGGATGCTATGGCTACCAAGCTGCACTTCCTCCACGTCTGGATAAACGTCACATTTGAGTGATGCAATGAAGGGGATCCTGTGCACAGAATGGATTAAAATGATGGGGTTTAATGGTAACAGTTGCAGTTTTGCTCTTTGTTTGCTGGCCTGAAACCTGGAGCTGAATGAGACCTCTTTTGCTGGGCTTTCCCTTGTTCAGAAATGGAATATATTCTTACAGAGCTGCTTCTCTGATTTTTTTTTCCTATCTTAAAAAAGGCAACAAAACAATCAAACAAAAAAAAAAAAAAAAAAAAAAAGCAAACAAAAAAAAAAAACAAAAAAAAAAAAAAAAAAAAAAAACCACAAAAAAAAAAAAAAAAAACAACCCCAAAAAAAACCCAACCCTAAAGGAGTGTTATTTAAGCAGTGGTACTTTGGGGGATTTTTGCAAAACTTTCCAAAGTTTTAGAAAAAACATGTTTTTCTTCCCACAAAACAATGGCACTGTGGGAGGAAGGGATTAATTTTTTGACTTTTAAAACCTTGTATAAATTACTGCTGCCAGGCCTGGGACACTGGGAGGGGAAAAGAGAGCAGCTCTGGGCCCCTCTGTATCCCCAAAGCAGCTCCAGACCTCTCTGCCTAGGTTGGGGTCTCATGGGAACTCCTTGAGGTCACAGGCTGCCCTCACCTACCCTTCCTTGGCAGGAAAAATAGCAATAATCCATGTGCAACAAAGACTATCCTTTCATTTCCCCTGTCTGTCCCAGGACATGTGAACTGTTCTTGCTTGGCTTCCTCTGAATCACAAGTCCAGTCCCAATTCTTAAGAAATTAAGCCGGGTGCGGGGAGCAAGAGAAAGGAAGCAATTCATCTTTCTCCCTATCCTACTACCCCCCCCTTTGCCCGGTGCTTTTTGTTCAGCTGCTCTGAGTTATGAATACTTTGCTGCATAGCTTGTGGCTATCAAGGTCAGCCTGAAGGAAGGTGGTGAGTCATTGCCATTCAAATATCTACAAACTGTAATTCACATAAGGCCAGAGCATAGCAAGGAGGGTGATTCAATACAAAGAGAGTCAACGTCCACAGGTGGATGCTCTGCCCTTTAAGAAATTTCACCCTGAAACTTCTCGGTATGCAAATACCGCAGCAGAGCTGGAAGCTGGTGCTGCTGTGTTGAGGGCTGTGAGCTCATCAGAAGTTTTGGGATGGGCAGAGAAAAGTAGAGAAAATACCTTGGGACGAATGCAAAAAAACCCTGAAAATTCTTTCTCTTTTTTTTGTTTGTTTGTTTGTTTGTTTGTTTGCTTGTCTCTAGGTTGCAAGGAGTTCTCCATGGTTTAAATGGACATCAAAGCATGTCTCTCTGATGGAATGTACATCCCCAGATGGTCCAATCCTTCAAGAACTAACTTTCAAGAAAAAGAATAACCCCCCTCTACTTTCTACAATTTGCTTGTTTTAATGTATGGCTCGCTCTCACACTCAAAACCTGAATTTTAATGCTGGTATTGCTGCCCTTTAAATACTCTGGTACGTGGAAAGACAAGGGTCTATCTTCATTAAGCCCTCATCAGGAGAGGCTAGCAGCAGGACACAGAGAAGTGGAAGGAACTTGGAAGCACTGTGAGAAGGTGAAAGGAAATACCCAGCTTTGCCTTCCTTAAGCCCATTTGGGATAGATGAAGCTTCTTCCCTTACGGATGGAGGTAGCGGAGTCAATCTGTTCAGCCTAAGCTGAGTTGGTAACTGACAGGCACCTGCTGCACCCTTTCCTTCTTGCCTTACATTGGACCCTACGTTGTACTTGGTCAGTAGTGGTGCCAGAACCTGAGGGGGAAAGATGGTTGTCGTAAGGAGGAGAAATGTTAAAATGTTTACATTTGCCTTTTTGCTCATCACCGTAACGTCGTTTCTGCTGAACTATACACACCAGGTGACCACAACCACCTGGGATCCGCGACATCTCGTCATGCAGTTTTCAGAGCAAGTCCAAAAACTCTTCAAGTACCCTAGGAGACCTTGCAGCTGTCGCACTTGCGTTTCAGAGATGGGACATTCCCTCTGGTTCGATCAGAGATTTAATTCAACTATGCAACCTTTCCTGACCTCACAAAATGCCTTGGTCCCAGAAGACAGCTACAGGTGGTGGCTGGTAAGTGGGAAGTGTGGATACACCCTGGAGTTTGGGTGGCGGTTGCGGTGTCAGGCTTCAAGTGGTGCCAAGCAGATAGCGAGAGATGGTTTCTGCCAAAAGCATTTGCTCTTTCAGCTGACAAGGAAGGAAGAGGTGGGAGGAAGTGGGTGTTTGTGCTGCTGTTTAGCTCAGAGGGGCTTGGAGTGCATGCCCACTTGCTCAAAGCTAGAATAAGTCCCTGACAGAATTAGGTGGTAAATCCAGAATTTGCAAATGTCAACATTGCCATTTTTCCCTCCTCTGCAACAGACTGGACTTTGTGAGCTGACTGTTTTTGCTCAGATGGGCTTTTTGCCATCCATAGAGGTAGCAAAGAAAACCCATTGTGAAGTGTGTAATTCTCCTGGGACTCTCCCTACCATAGATATGTAAATAATTAGCATGATTAAATGGAAAATCATTAATTCCATGTATATGAAGTCATTCTCCGGCATGACTGATGATGTAAAACAAGTCTGGAAAGCACATGGGTGGCTGTCAGTCTCTGGAAAGGAGCAGCCCCAGCGCATCCTTGAGGAGGATGGTCCAACCACCCTTTGGAGCCTGTTACAATCCGGTTTGAAATTTTAACTAGGTTCTTTTATTGGATTGCTCAGAGGGCGAGATTCACGCACACAGCTCCTTATGTTGAGTCTCAGACAGGTACTGCTTTTATTGAAACAGTAATTAAAAGGAGAGAATGCAGGAGGAGGGTCAAAGGGAAGATAAGGAAAGGGACAGGCTAAGGCAAGGGGAAAGGCTTACCACCATCAGTGGGAAGGACCTGAGAGGAACCAGTGCAAGCAGGCAGGACGAGGAGAGGTAGGCTGGGTGAGGAGGCGATGGCGAGGGGAGGCAGGCAGGACGAGGAGCGGGACGAGCAGTCACGCTTAAACCCTGGGTGAACCTTAGATGGAATGGCCGGCCGGCAAGCACCCCTGGGCACGATCTTATATAACCCTCCTCTGGGCAAGCAGCGGCCAGCTCGGCTCCAGGCAGATTCCTCCAGGGTGCCGATTGGGCGGCAACCAGTCTCCAGGCGGGGAGGGATGTAGCTATTCTCCCTCGCTCTCGCTGTCTGTCACGCCCTGAGGGCCCCCAAAGCTGTCTGCCGTCAGCCACAGGAATGCCTCACAGGGCGGTGCAGACAGCCCAGGGCGGTGCCCGCCAGTTTGCTCGGTGCTACCCGGCTTCAAAGTAACTTTTTTTTAAATTACCCGTTAACACGTCTGGCACTTTTGCGAGAGAAACTAATTACTGCCCTGGTCAATGTAAAAACATAATAGCGAGTAAGAGAACTGTGTCTTAGAGAGCCTAAATCCAAGTGTCATGAAAGCTTAGCAGATACCTTGTTCAGAAAGCACAGAAGGGAAAAAGGACCATCCTGATGTTTTCCTTATTAAGAGCCTCTTTCATGTTCTTTCGAAACAAGACATCAATTGAATGAACTACTTGTGGCCTGCACTGCCCAAGCTGCTAAAGTGCAAGTTCTGGCTGCAGCAACCCCGGTGAAATCACACTTTCATTGCATTTGTTTTTTCCCTCTTCAGGAAAAATAGTCTCCTGTGCCTTTCTTTGAACACACACCAGCCTCCAACTTGGTGTCTTGTGGTGACCAAAACCCTTTTGAATTCAGGGCTTTCAGCCCTTCTGTGGCACCCTGATGGGGCCTTTCCAACAGGCACCCACTATTGCAGTGGGGATGTTTGGGTTTTGGAGATGTCAAGTGCTGTGGGAATGAACCTGCATTGGATTTATCACTTCTCACTCTGCTGGCTGTTGCATTTACTGGTGGAAAAGAAATGCCACTTAACTCTGACATTTTTAACTGTTGTATAAATGATATCATTATTTTATGATCAAGCCATCATCTTTGATATGTCTCATGTACTCCATGTCCTTTGACCCTGTCTCTGATTTGCCGTCGCTTGTGTTTTTTCTTGCAGCCTCCAAACACTTTTCCTTCTAGTCCCCGTGATTCCTAGCTGGGCTTTGCTGAAGCCATGAGAAAGGAAGGTGGCAAGCTCAGCTCCTAGTTCCCCTTGCCCTGGCTTTGGGTTTCATCAAGGAGCTGAGCTGATCTAACAACTGGCAGTCTTTGGAGGAAGGGGCATGCCCCAAGCAAAGCCATTCTGCATTCAGAACTCATTGATTTAAAAATGAGCTTTAAATGCATTCTCTCTAGGGGGAAAAAAAAAAAAAAAAAAGGAAGAAAACTTGGGACTCTTAGTACAGCAGTCTAAATTTGTGATTCTCCTTCTTGTAGTGAAACTGAGAAGGGGGGAAAAAAGTGATATCTGAATTCACAGAATCAACTAGGTTGGAAAAGATGTCTGAGATAATTGAGTCCAACCTATGACTGATCACCACCATGTCAACTAGACCATGGCACTGAGTGCCATGTCCAGGCTTGAACACCTCCAGGGATGGTGACTTCACCACCTCCCTGGGCAGCCTGTTCCAGTATCTAATCACCCTTTCTGTGAAGAAATTCCTCCTAATGTCCAACCTAAACCTCCCCTGGTGCAGTTTTAGACTATGTCCTCTCATCCTTTCCCTAGTTGCCTTGGCTACAACCTCCTTTCAGATAGTTGTGGAGAATTATAAGGTCACCCCTGAGCCTCTTCTTCTTGAGTCTAAACACCTCCAGCTGTCTCAGCCACTACTCACAGGACATGTGCTCCTGACCCTTCACCAGCTTCGGTGCCCTTCTCTGGTCACTCCAGCACCTCAATGTCCTTGAAGTGGCGTGGCCCAGAACTGGACACAGTATTCAAGGGCATTAAAAATTCCGCGCAATATGAAACAGATTCTTTCAGGGGAGGTCTGTTTATTTTTCAGCAAAATGAATAAAACCAGTACCTTTCAGAACAGTCAAAAGTCTTCCCTCCCCTGCCCCAAATAAAAGCTGTTCATTAATTTTCAGAGCTGTCTAACCCTATTTTAGTGGGTTTTTAAATTCAGATAAAGTTCAAAGGGAATACACCACTTCAGAATACAAATCAAAGCATTCTTTTTTTTTTTTTTTTCAGATGGTAAAAATAAATATTTTAATTTTTCTAGATCTTTTCTATCTTCAGTCATGATGTGTGACATTTTTTTGGTGTCCCCCAAAACTGCATTGTGTATTGGAAGTCAGTAACTTACTGATAATCTTTGCCCTAGTCTATGGTAAACAGAGAAAGTGCCCTGACTCATCTGAAAGATGGTTTTGGATAAACCAAGGCATGATGTGGCCTCCCCTCCTCATTGCAACTGATTTTTAATGTGCATATTGCTTTGGTTAAACTTTTCCAAGACAGTCAGTGTCATTTCCGCAGTAAGTGACTCCCAGGTGCATCCTGATGGAACTCCCTTTTCACTGTTCATTTTTAGGCTCATCTTCAAAGTGATTCTGAGATTTCAGCCAGTCTGAGAAAACATTGCTCATGGTCATGTTTTACTCCTGTGTGCCTTGCCAACTCAGTAATTTGTGACTCTTTACTATATTTGTACATAAAGATGAGGCATGAGGAGACCTGAGATTGCCCTTTACAGGGAACAATTGACTGTGCTCCCCCTCAGGAACTGCCTTCGGACAGTGTGCTGGTTTTGTTGTGCTCTAACTGAGACACTGAGCTGACGGTGACTGCACTGGAACTATTTATTACACTGCTGTGACTTTCCTGTCATGGGATGTGCTTGGACTAAATGCAGGCAGAGCCCTTGACAGAGAGCTGCCCATCTACCAAGTTTGGTCTGTCCTCCCTTCCCCTTTAACATTGTTGCTGTACATGTGAATGTTTTTCATCCAAATGGTCCTGCAGCATTAGTATCCCTCCACTATTAGGACAGTGAGGACTGATTTCAGAGACTAATGACTCGAATTGGTGACAAAGTGACATTTGGGGCTGAAGAATGGTGTGGTTTCACTTGTTTACAGCTCTTCACATGGCTGCCAGGCTGCTTCATGGTTTATTTGGAGAATATATGGTTTAAACTCTCATCTTGGTAGCATGTGGCCTTTTGGAAGGAAAAATTCCTGCCTGTTCTGAATAAAGCTTTTTGTCCATACTGGATTTAGTGCTACTACCTGTGCAGGCGGGAAGGAGCAGGGAAGAGAAGGTCCATTCCTGCAGTGGCTCATCCTGCTGCACAGGGCAGGGCTGCTCTGGAGAGGCACCTGAAAACGTACCTGGCTGTTTCTGTGTTGACAGAAACAATGGGCATGTTGTTAGGACTGCTCATTGCTCTTCATTTGCTTAAATCTAAACTGCTGATAAACTCTCCCTTCATTACTTTAGTTGAGTAGCAAATAATGGCCCAAATTCTCCTCCTGGGTACACTGCTGCAGCTGCTCTGTGCTTTTGGGGACATAAAGTTGAATTTGAGTCCTCTGCTCCTGGGGAGGATCCGGGCATTAATAACACTCCAGGCTGTAACCATTTTGTTAAAAATTCCTTCCTTTCCCTCTCCCTCCTTCCCTCCCTCCCCTCATCCCTTCCTTTCTCTCACCTCCTCTTTCTCTTCTTTGCCTTCCCTAGTCTTATGCTCAGGGACTGTGAGAGTCTCAGTGTTTTTGGAAGGTGGCACCTGGGATTACATGATACATTCCTTCTGTTTATATTTTCTTTCCCACCTCCATGAGCTGGTTCCCCTGCAAGTTTTCCATTGTTTTACTATGACACAAATGCTGTGGATGTTCTCACTAAATTTAGTAACACATATATTAGGAAAGAGCAAGAATTACAAGTTGTAACACAGCACAGCATTTATTTATAGTTTTCTTGTTGTGTTCTCAGGGGTAGATGCATTGTTCTTGGTGATCATAAAGTATTAAAAATATAAGATCAGAACGTGCTGTTCTAAATTCAAAATAAATGTGTTGAGGTTGATGGATTAAAGCTGTGATAAGTAAATTCAGGCTCAGAGTTTCCTGGCAGTCTTATCTGTAACACATTGTTCATAAACTATCATGTTATAGCAATTTTTATCTTGAGTCTTATGATATTTGAGAGTTTTGCCTTTTTTTTTTTTTTTTTAAGATAGCTCAGCTCTTGGGGCCATGTTACTTGTGTATCTAAAAGAAAATATTCATTTTAAATCATTATGTTTGTAGGAAAAAAGTGTAATATATGGCTTAAAAATTTGCTAACCAGCTGGTGATCAAAAGGGCATCCCCAACACGTGCTCTGGGGAAGCTGTGGAAACTGCACTTATTTTTAAGACAGCAGCAGAGCTAGTTGGCACCTGAGTCATGCATTTTGAATGCTCTTTGTAGAAAATGTGCCCAGGTACTTTGATCACCAGAAGTTTTCTTTAAAACTGGGACGCTGTCTATGACACTTTAAAAGCAATACAGAGGGATCAGCACACCAAAGGAAGCATGTAGCTACCAGATCTCTGCAGAAGGTGGTACCAAATCCAGGCCAGGTCCCAGGCTCTGGTCCCAGTACCTGCCATGTGCCAGTCACCAGCTGCGGTTGCACTGATTGGTTGGAAGTGTGACATTTAGAGCAGATTTGGACATTCTGGAAGAACCTGACCCTGGACTACTTCTTACCTCCACTGGCAGCCCCCATATAAGTCCAGCTGGGCTGGAGCTGCTCCTGCTATGGTGAGGACAGATGATTCTCAAGGTGGTCCAAGCTCACAGATCTAAGTACTGCAATGCACTCTCCTGAGCTGCAGCCATCCTGCAGGCAGAAATGAGAGCACACAGAGCTTGCAAAGGCATGGTCTTGACACCTTAGAGTAGCGTCGAGGTGACCCATACCAGCCATGGAAGTCAGAAATCACACGATTTGGCATACACAAAATACTGTGTGTTGTTTATGTAATATATGCACATATATATTCGTATTTGAGAGCATAAATTTTTTGATGACACAAATCATTGAATGAAGCCCAAACTCTTGAAAGTCTCTATATTCTTCCTCTTCAACTCTTAGATGCATAGTAATTGCAGGATACTAAATACAATAATAATAATGTCATGTTTTCCAAACCGAGTGGGCATTTTTAGAATTGATGGTTTCCTTTTAACCTCTCTTTCAGTCTGCAAAATGAAGATTACCTGAGTTTGCCCCATCAGACTTGCTAGAATTAATCTTTATATGATGTCCTGTAGCTGGGAAGTGTTACATGAGTGTTAATGCCTCCAAACTGCTGCAGCAAAGCAATTATTAGCTGTGCAAAAGAGATTCTCATGGGGCTTTATTCTCTTTTAAACTTTTAAAAACAGGTAAAAAAAATTAGAAAAGCCACAACCCCAGTATTGCTACACAAACTTCTCCCAGCTGCCTGGCTGTGTGCTGGCAGTGATGCCAGACCCACACCTATACCTGTCTGCCTTGATCTGCATTCTACCTGCATCCACATCACACCAATGATTACAGGTTAATCTATTCTACCTGATAATAATTTGGGATTTTGAAGCTGTATTTAATACACTGCCAAACTTGACGATGAGTGCAAGGCTCAGAGGCACTGGGATTGCTTTCCTTTGAGGTTCTCCTGACTCCTCTGAGGCCCCAACATAAGAAGGATGTGGATCTCTTGGAGCAAGTCCAGAGGAGGTCAGGAAGATACTCAGAGGGCTGGAACACATTTCCTGTAAAGATTGATCGAGACAGTTGGCATTGTTGAACCTGGAGAAGAAAAGGCTCCAGAGAGATCTTATTGTAGCCTTCAATACCTAAAGAGGGCTACAAGAAAGCTGGAGAGGGACTTTTCATAACAGCATGTAGAAATAGGACAGGAGGGAATGGCTTTAACCTGGAAGAAGGCAGGTTTAAGATTAGTTATTAGGAAGAAATTATTTCCTCTGAGGGTGGTGAGGCCCTGGCACAGGTTACCCAAAGAAATGGATGCCCCATCCCTGCAAGTGTTCAAGGTCAGGTTGGATGGGGCTTGGAGCAACTTGGTCTAGTGGGATCTGTCCCTGCCCATGGCAGGGGATTGGAACTAGATGATCTTTAAGGTCACTTCCAAGCCAGACTATTCTACTACTCTGTGATTCTATGACTAGCTGTGTCCTCACCACTCCAAGCTGTTAGCTATGAGCAGCCTTGGCTGAATTCACACTCTCCCTTTGCAACCCCTTACCCAAGTTTTGGGTATTGCTTCTTGGCAAGAGCTGTCAATGTGAGGGTACCAGAGAGCCCACTAAAGCCTTCCAAGCAGCAACTTCCTTGTCATTCTTAAGGGAGCTGTGCACGTAGTGATGAGAGAAGGAACAACAGGCTCTTCCTTGGGAAGCCATTCATGTCTAAAGAAAGGAAGAGCATAAACTTTGAAGGTTCTTTTTCTTGCCTTTTTTTTTTCCTTACTTCCTTTTTTTTTTTTTAAATAAGAAGATGCAAATCCAGCTTGTAAATTTCTGTATGTGAGATGGGGAGTTTCTAAGGCTGGGTAACAGCATAGTTTATCTTCCCTGTGAAGACCATTAGGAAACTTCTCAATCTGAACTCCCAGTTACAGTTTTTAACAACATAAGGTTAAGTCTCAAGTGCCAGACAAATACTTTATGGAGGCAAGCTGAGTGTTAAGTGATCCATTGATATTTTATATATTGGCACAAGAAAGGTTAAGATGCTTTGTGGCCTTGGTCAAGATGTTAAACTGCTTCTTTAGACACAGTTATTTTTTGTACAGGCTTCTGAGAAAAGCAGCCGCTTCACTCAGGACACAAGGGTCAGGTATTTCAGTGTATATAAGGCCACTTCTAGCAGCTGTATCTATACACATAGCCCCATCACACAACTACAGCACTTAGAGGGAGGATGCTGTCGCAGCAATGCCGCATGGCACTGCTATGGCTCTAACACAGAGTGGACAGACTTTCACCCAGCACTTTTGTTGATTTATGGGAAAGGCCAGACTGGTGGCAGCTTGTTTAAAAAAAAAAAAAAAAAAAAAAAAAATTACATTACTCAAGAAAAAAAATATGACAAAAATTTGGTGTGGGAAAGTGAACTATAATGAGCTTGCAATTGTAATGCTATTAAAATGGTCTTTTTCAGTAAGCCAAGCAAACATTGTGCAATAAGGAACTGGCTGCATGTTAGGTCAAAGGTTTTCTAAACTGGATATGCCTTGGACTTAACTAGCTTTGTTGCCTACTCTTCTCTCTTTTGCTGCAAAATCAAAGATTGCCCAGTGTTGGTTAAAGATTAGGCCTGAAAAGTAAAATTTTGATCATATAATTATAGAGGAAATTAAACCAGAGAACTTTAAATGAGTTAAGAACAGCAGTTTCATTGTCCAGATATTTAGCACACAGTGTAATAAGGTCATCATCCTATTTGAGGTCACAGAGAATTTCTAATAGTAGTAGTTTTTCCTGTGGAAATTGTGTACTTCTGTGGTAGTTGTGAAGGGATTGTTGGATTATGGTGTCCTGCTTTCAGGCTGATGTTGGTGCCTATGTTTCAACTTGGTTGCAATAGAGTTACTCTGTACTGACAGCAGCAAAGCAGAAAGGCAGATGCCTGTGCTGTGCAAGTGGAGGTGCCTATCCAGGATGTTTCTTACCATTTTAATGCATAAAAAAATGTGTCAATACACCAGGTCCTTTCCTTTTCTGATTCTATCATTCTGGATGAAAAGGAAACTTAACTTAAAAAGGGGGCCCATGTACTTAGAATTTTCTGAAAATTACTTTCCTCATCTGAATTTTCTCAGGCAAAATCAGTTACAGAGTAAGATTTTGGTGTATTTTTCCTTTCATTTCTTAAATACAGTTAAAAGTCAGCTCACCTTTACAAAGACAGAGTACATATGGGTGTATGCAAATGTGTGTTCAAATAACTCAAAGTGAGTTCCTTTTTAAAAAAGGTCAGATTTTACATTATACATCTGCTACTACACTCTATGACATCTGTGAAGTCTCCAATTATTTTGAAGGCTGCAGCTTTCTAACAGTGTTTTTCATATATGCAGAGTAAGACCAGGTTAGATTGGATTCATAAAGAATACACAGGAGTTTAGATATGTGGCCGTGTGTTTGTAACATCACACTTGAATTTGGAAGTTAACCTTTTTCACTTAAATGATTGAGCCATCTAGTAAACAGTGACATACATGGTCATAATTGCAGTGCTTTTTGGGGCATCCTAATCACCTTGTGCAGAGCATATATGACTATATAGACTAGGAACAGTTAGTAGGAAGATTAAGTCTATGAATTCAACATTTCTTTGTCTTCTTTGTTTCAAGTTCTTGGCCTCAATATCGTATTGTATCTCTGAGCTCCACAGACCTGTTGTTCATTTCAGTGCAAATAACGTTCTGCAAGGAGACAGCATGGAATTCAAACAAAAATTGCAGTGCTACGTCTGTTTGCATTTGTGTGAGAGAGGGAGATAGCAGGACAAATTGACAGTTCCTGGTGCAGTCAAGGGAAACACATTGGAAACTAAAGCCAAATTACCCCAGGCTGTTCCTGGGAGTCGTGGGAACTCCTTCTGTCTTTCCTTGGCCTGGGCTGGGAGAGCAAGACAGAGCCTTTATGGCCCATTTTGTGCTGAGGCCATTCTCCCTTTGTGAGCTTGCAAGCAAGTGGCACCACAAGGGTGGGCATTGGTGTTTGTGAGCCTGCCAGCACTCCCAAACTTTTTAGTGGACCTCAGAGAGCTGAGCCCCAGAAAGGGAGGATCTGACCATCACCTGCCCTGCACCTTGCCTCTACCTTCCTGATCCAGCCATTGTTTCCACCATGCACCACAGAGCTTCTACAAAACAGTTTCCCTCCATGGCAACAGACACAATGACCAAGGTCCGTGTGGTTTTCTCCATCCTGGATATTTTTTTAAGTTGATTTTACATCTCCAGCCCTCGGGAGTAACTCTGCTGTAGTTTCCTATTGCACTAGCAGCTGGTTCCTCCACAGTTCACTTCCCATCTCCCTCTCCCACTTCCAGCATATACCAAAATTTGTGGAAGGTATATAAGTCACTTCTGTGTTCCATCAGGTTCTCTGAGACCTTTCTGTCCTTTTTATGAGTATTGCAATAAATTATACATGTCCTTTTTACAGAAGATATCTGGCCCAGGGTGGGTTTAGTTTTATAGACACCAGAGGAACATATGTTCTGCTACGGCCAACCTTGGGGAGAATGCGTGAGCTGTTCCATCATGGCTAGACAGAGTTTGAGGAGGTGTGGGAGTCTGAGGAGATGGAGGAGAAAAGGGCAGCCAAGTTTAAAAAAGTTAATGGGAAGCAGTTTTTACTTTTTTTTTTTTCCCCCACACTTTGGCTCACGACCTGAAGCCTTGCACTGCAGAAAGCAATGTCTGCAGACAGATGCAAGAATGGCCTTTGAGGAGACACTTGAAGCTACATCTAGCTCACAGAAAAGCTGCCTGTATTGATAATCTGGAGTGTTTTTCTCCCTAACAGAAATTGCAAGCAGAGAAAGCTCCGAAGAATTTGAACACCACTCTCACAGAATTGTTTGGGGTGATTCCTGGGGATGGGGATCCACTGCAGGAGCAAGGTACTTACACATGCAGACGATGCGCTGTCGTGGGCAACTCTGGGAACCTTCGGCAGTCTCAGTATGGCCAAGATATTGACTCCCATGACTTTGTGCTCAGGTGAGTAAAATCCACCTCAGCTGCAGATGCCTTTGTTGTCTAAAGTTCACTAGTATTTTAGGTGACAAGTGAGCAAACAAGATTTCAGGGGCTGTCTAGTGAAATCTGGTACTAAAGCAAAATCTAAGTTCCAGGGACATAAAGTATGTGTGTTGGAGATATGTTTTAACTTGGAAAAAAAATGTTAATAGGTGTTGATATTGTATCTTGTTCTGCACAATCCATACTCACCTGTGTTAAAAAACAGAGATGATAAAATATTGCCAGTTTTGAATAAAAATTTCTTATGCAGCTAGTACTCACAAGTGATCTTTTAGACATTTAACTGACTGTGTCAGATTTGACTTTCTTACACTGATTCATTTTTAAGAAATGGTGGGGTGGTGAAGCCAAAGTCACGTTTCAGTGGACAGGAAGCAACTGTTTGGTTGCAGGTAGTCTTTAGAGGATCACATCGCCTTTCCCTTTTGAGGCGATGAAAATTGGCTACTTTGTGCCACTGGCAGGGACTAGGTAAGCAGAACTAATCACCCTGAGGGCAGCCAAGTTTCCTGGACTAAGTTCATCTCCAACATGTTGTCAACATGTTTTCCACCTTTCACACCATAGGTGCCAGTACAGTACAATTTGGGTAGCAATAAAGGGCAGGGAGGGAGGGATTGCTATTGAAAAAGCCACATGTGAGATTATACTCTCCGGAAATAAGAAAACACTTGGTAGGAAGCTGTGCACTGAAGCCAAGAGCAAATCAACACAAGATAATCACTATTTGAACTATTAAGCCACCTTGGCCTCTGATGTGGCTCGGACACGCCATAGAATCTTCAGGCAACATCTAAATATCCGTGACAAATCACTTCAGGAGTTGCTTCCTTTCAGCTGCATGTTTTGCTACCTGCCAAAAATACCTCCCCAAAGGCAGAGGCAGCCAACATGATCTTCAGATCCATGAAGGGAAGGGGAGAGCCCTCAACATTAGTCCTATAACTTGCGAATGTGGGAAGCTGTGGTGCATTTATGCTTAACTCTCTATGCCTATGGAGACACCCCCATTTCTGTGTGTATTTTCTTATATTGCCTGGCCTATGTTTCCAGACTCATGCAGAAAAGGCTTTGCTAGACTCAAAACTAGTAGTAGTAACTAAAGAATAACACACTCCGGTGCATGTTTCTGTTCTGAGGCCTTGCCCGTGCCATAGCCATGCATTCCTGGCAAGGGCGAAACTCTCAGTGACTTGAATCAAACCTTCCAGTCTCATATTTATATTTCAGCAATCTTAAGCCAGATCTGAAAGGACTGGGCAAAATTTCAGGATTCACCATGGGAATTTGTGCAGAGAAGGTGACCCCTGTGAGCGTCAAACACAAAATCTCTGGTGACCTGATACTCACTTCCACATGCTCTTGCAGTCCAGCCAAGTGTAGAGAAGAGCCAGGGAGTCTGAGTGGACACCTTTCCTTCCAGCATGTTCCAGCCCACTTTTATTTGCATAACTACCTACTTTTATGACACAAGGAAATTCCTGCTCAGTCCTTCCTGCTGAGGCTGTGTGTGAATGCTGCTTCCTCCCTTGTGGCATGGGCAACCCCACCATGCATGAGAGGAAAGGAACATGAGGGCAGGTTGTAACATAACTAAGATGTCACCCTTGTCTTTGTCTTGGCAGAAAGAAACTCCCATATTTCATACCTTCAACTGACTATAATCTCAAGATAAAACATTAGAAAGTCTCATGCTTTAGCGGTATTTCTACACTGTTACGGGTTGCTGGCAGGAAAGCAAATAACAGGGAACTCAATAACAAATCCACATAGGCTGGCAGGCTGTTCTTCCTACACTAATAACTACCTTGTAGGGAATTAGAAGAAATTTAAGTAATTCACCTGGGGGAGCACTGCAGGAACACAACCTGGCATAGACTTGATAAACACATTTTGCCTCCCCTGTTATCAGCAGCCAGGTCAGCATATTATCTGGCAGCATATGATGCTCCTCATCACCTCATCAGCTGCATCCTTCCTTGTCCTCCCTGTGCTTCTGCCAGGAACTGAGCTAATGTCACTGCAGAAAAACCCCATTGTGCTCACAGACAGCTGAGGGGTTTCTCCATGGTGTTGCACAGCACCCTGGATTCATGCAAGTTGCTTTGGGAATCTTTAATCTTCACTTTGCAGCACCACAGAAATATGCAAATCTCTACCATCAAGCTACATTCATTTACTGTTTATCCACATGGGTGATAATCATTCCAGCTTGCTTGAGGACCTTTGCACCTTGTCAAGGCTGTCTGAAGAACCTGCATACAGCACTCCTCTTAGGCATGGGAGCATGTTCCTGCCCCTCAAGCAAATGACTTTGTGAAGATTCACATGTGTTTGTACCTAATTCCTCTCCTGTTTCTTCACTTTCTAACTTCTTACTTTTGGGCTGCAGAATGAACCGTGCCCCCACCACTGGCTACGAATCAGATGTTGGGAGCAAGACCACTCACCACTTTGTTTATCCTGAGAGCTACAAAGAGCTGGCAGCAAATGTGAGCATGATCCTGATCCCCTTCAAAACCCTGGACCTGCGCTGGGTTGTCACTGCTCTCACCACAGGCACCATCAACTTGTGAGTAAGGGCAGACACAAGGGGTGGGAGCTCCATACTTCATGTTGCTATAAGAGATCACAGCTTACATTGGACTAATCCCTACTTCTCATAAGGCCTAGGGGTGTTTTACAGACCTTCTCAAGTCAGAGTTCAACCCTGAACTTGCTTTCTAGGAAAAGCTTAATGTTATGGTGCAGTCCTTGAGGCAAAGATCCAGACCCATTTCTTCACATTCCTATACAGTGGTCTCAGAGATATGAAAAGGGGAGATGTTGCTGCTGGAGGTGGCCAGTTTGAGAAGAAGCCTCCTGAGCTTTGGGGTTCAGTGCCTCATTTTGGGCTTCTGCTCGTCCTTCCTTACCTCTGGTACCTTGGGAGTACAGTGAGTGCAGCCAGCATGCCTGTACCCAAGTGTACCCATCAGAAAGCACAATCAGGTGTTCAGTGGGTTATTCATTTAGTGGTGGCCTTAGACACCTGGATTATCCCACCCAAGACACTTGGGTGGTCAAGTGGTGCTTCAACATATTCCACTTGCAGAAGAGGACAAGGAAACAGAGAGGTGTATGCGGGTTCCTCATGCAAAGACACAGCCCTCAGCACTTAGTGCCGCATCCACAGCATTCTGCCCTGGACAGGGTGGTCAGGAGTTTGGTCTGTCTTTCCTGGTGGAATGTGATTGAGAACTGTGCAGAGTAGACAATGTTTTGTGTGTCATCTTCATGTCTTAGCCTTAAATTCAAGTGTTCTACTTGTCAATAATATGCCACACTGGAATTTATTCTTCAGTTCTTTATGAGTGCTGTCAGAAGTAAAGGTTGTCCTGCTTAATATGGCAGCACCACAATTAGAAATGTGACTAAAATGCATGTTTCTTCTGGACGCCTACTAGCAGATTCCCTCCCTTCTCGTAAACTGGCTTTTCCTAATCCAGAGAATAAAGTATGTGACATTTGTACTCTGTGTGAGGTTATCTGCTGGATGTAAAACCACAGCCTTGTGGGATTACTTGGTGGCACCCTGTTACACAAAGACAACAAGAGCAGATTAGATCAGATTACTTTATTCCAGAGTGAAGTATTTCTATGTTTCTACTTTTTTCCCCAATTTCAAAGTCTCAGAAGATTTAAAACTTGGAAAAGTATGTCCTGGGCATAAGACCCACTTTGCAGTTTTAAGGGAAACTTTTTGATGGAACAACAAATGAAGTTTTATTTCTTCTCTTTATTTTCTTTTTTCTCCTTGCATATGCATTTTAGTTTGTTTTCACTTATTAAGATTCTCTTAACTTGTAACAAATCTGGGTTCCTTTCCTTTTACCTCTTACTACCAGCATTTAATTGATACAGTCATAAGTTGTCTTGAAAAAAATTCATCCTCAGGACACTGCTGTAACTTGAAAAGATCACTTAGAAAACTGGACAATTCACTACAAGAAAGACATCGAGGTGCTGGAGTGTGTCCAGAGAACGGCAATGGAGCTGGGGAAGGGTCAGGAGCACAAGACTGATGAGGGAGCTGAGGGTGTTTAGTGTGGAGTGAGGGAGGGTCAGGGGAGACCTTCTTGCTCTCTACAACTACCTGAAAAATGGTTTGTGGTGAGGTCAGGGTCAGTATCTTCCCAAGCATTAAGCGACAGCACAAGAGGAAATGGCCTTAAGTTGCACCAGGGGAGTTTTAGGTTGGATATTAGGAACAATTTCTTCACCAAAAGGGCTGTCAAGCATTGGAACAGGCTGTCCAAGAGAATGGTGGAATCACCATGCCTGGAGGGACTTAAGACATCTAGGTGTAGCACTTAGGGACATGGTTTAGTGATGACTTGGCAGTGCTGGGCTAACTTTTGGCCTTGATGATCTTAGAGGTCTTTCCAACCTAAATGATTCTATGACTCTGTGGTTCTATAATTCATCTGGGCACTCCTTTTGCAAGCACTTCTACTACCTGTCCCTGCCCCAGGAGAAAGCTCTAGGCCCTTCCTGAACTCTGAGGTCTGCACTGCAAGTCGAGTGATCCCTAATCCTATTAGGAAGATATAATTGGTTGACTACAATGCAGTCACAGCACTTGAAAGGGAAAGCATCTTTGCTTAATAAATTACAAGATATATTATATATTTATAAGTAGATTGTATATATGGGCTTGGTAAGCATCTGGTATAAATCAGTGTGTGAGTATTTAACCACATGGAAGAAATACTAGTATTTTACAATTTTTTCCATGCTCAAAGCAGATAAATTGCATAATTAATAAGCTAGTGCATTCTGGAATAATAAAAGCAGGAAATCATAAGCACACAAATCATAGCAATATATGTAACATAATTTTAGGCTAGCAGAATTAACCTATGAGCATGCATTAAACATACAATTCCAGACACCATGTGTAAGGAAACTATTAAATGTACATTTTTAATGGGGAGAAGGTATGAAATAAAAATAAAACACATCTGAAAATTGGTATTTTAGAAGAAAAGAACTACTTACCTCCCTACCCTGACCTGCTTGGTCATCAAAGCCTCTGCACAGGCTGCATAGTGTCAGCTGAGTTTAGGCTAATAAGAATCTAAGTGCACTCATAGTAAAAAAAGATAAACATCCTGTATTGGTTAGACCTTTGCACAGTGTTTAATTTTCTTTATTCCATTCAAGTGAAAGAATAATTTCCTGAACCTCAAAACCTGTGAGTTAAACATATTCTTCTCCCAATAGTATACTAAGAATTTTTATCGTTCAGAACAAAAGCTAAACTGCAGATTGCCTTAATATTATCTTGAATTGATAGCTGAATGATTCACTGAGACATGTCCCATTCAACTGATATATATCCCATCTTAAAGTGTCTCCAAGACTAAGCATTATCCCAGAAAAGCCTTTTCAGGGATAGGAAACCTTCATCAGCCATATATTTAGACTAGTCACCTTAACTTGCTTTCTGCAAGTCTTCTAGGAGTCTGCACAGTGGACAGAAGCTCCACTTGGTTTGGCAAAGACTGTTTTTGTATTCCTGAAAAGGTTTCACATCTTCCACTTGCATCAAGGATTCAGTAAATGTCTTGTACAAGGTGGCCAGGAACAATGGCAGGCTTCACTAGAGCCCTGCAAAGTGGTTCATAGAAGATGTTTCCCACATTGTATGTTATACCATCTGTAGCCACCTCCCTCACAGGTTTCACTCTGTCCTGCTCCTGTGTGGTACTTGCTGGGTCAGTCACTCCCTGGCTGCCCTGCAGCCCAGGGTTCATATGATCATAAGAGCATAGGTCTCCATTAATCTGAATCAGTGTGCCAATATTTTCTGTGTAATTTTATGAAATTCTGCAGCCAAGTGACAGCAGGACTTGAGTATTACTTCTCAAAGAAGGCTTTTTTGTCTTTATAACCACAAAAAGGACATGGGATCACCAAGACTATGTCTACTGATTTGACAGTCAAGGTCAGGCATGGGAAGCAGCTGCAAGGGCTTATTTGCTGAGAGCAGATTAAGTCTGCATAAGTGTCCTTTTCCCCAGTAGCATCTTGTGTCACCTCTCAGGAGGGCTGGAACCACCCATCATGTCTCACACTGCATCCAGCCCGGAGCAGGGATTGCAGGTCAGGGATGCCCAGAAGTACCTAGGGAGATGAGAACATTGCCAGGTCACCACTGGTTCAGTAAGATTTAGACTAAGGTTTCAAAGTATTTATGGTCCATGGTTCAAAGAAAATAAAATCTTAATGACAGGAGTTTTGCCATTACCAAAAACCAAGCGAAAGTATTTACATTAAACTTTGGTGATTTACAACAACCCATCTAAAGAGTATGTATATAGTCCAATTATGAGGCCAGTTCACCAAAATTTTTTCACTTGAAACAAACTCAGGGAGATTTTTTTTAGAGCACTCGTGATGAGCTGTGCAATGACAGCACACACTGTGCATGAGAGATGGAGAATAAAAGGTTTTTTTGTTTTCAAGACATGACTCGTGATTTCAATCCAGTCATAAGGTATGACCTGGAATTTTTGTGCTGGGAACTGCAGGAAGCCTTCAGCATTGCCCTGGGAAGGAGGGGATTAGCTTGCTGGTGAGGGGCTGTGTACTGGGAATGCCCGAGTTGCACATAACTTTAGAAATTATGAACTCTGTTGCCACCAACTCTGAAAATCATGAGGTAGCTCCAAACATTAGGAGGGGAAAGGTCTCCCCCTGGTGGGAAAAGGTTTTTCTGCCATGAAATTGGAAAGTCCTTCCCGTCATCAAAGTGCAAAGACTGCAACGGTCATGATTCAAGAATCAGAAGTCTTGAGCTCTACATAGCATTGACTCAACAGTATATTTTCAACTAAATCTTTGGTGTCCTACTGTCAATAATTAGTTTGAAAATTTAAGAATGTAATGATTTCCCATAAGCTTGTTTTAGTGACAGCTCAGTTCTTTTCATGCTGTACTTAACTGCAGCCTCATTTTACAATAACTTCTTGAATTTACTGCTTTCAAATAATTTGAATTTATTATTGTACATGAAGAATATTCTTTATTTGGAATTACATGAAAATACTATTAAGTTGGGGTTTTATTTATTTTATTGCTGTTTTTCTTTTAACAGCACATATGTTCCAGTTCCACGGAAAATCAAAGTCAAAAAAGAAAAGGTGAGCAATGCTGGTTTATGGATTATGTCCTTCTAATTCACTTGTAGGTCATTTACCTCTTTGGGAGACTGCAAGTAACTAAGCAAGCCCTTGACATTCATAAAATATTGCAACTGAAATACAGACACTTTACAAGGCCCAACTAAGCTAAAGGCTTGGTTCCTGTGTGCCATTTAGCCCAAAGATCAACCACCAAATAACTGAGGTTGGAAAGAAATTGCTCTTGTGATTATGCCGTAGTATGAACACTGTTGTGAAGGTTGCATCACTTCCTTTGGTGCTACTTAGGGACATCAAAAGTGTACCATTGTCCTCCACAGCAGTTTCTTTATTCCCACCCATTGCAGTCATTTGGATGTAATGACACTGTGGAGAGACTTTGGAGGGGTATTTTAAAAAGTAATTTCAGTATTTGAACACCAAGGATGTTTCTCATTCCTGGTCAGTTTCTTGTAATAAGAAGCTAAGTGAACTCTGAACAAAATAAAACTGTGTGGTTTTAAGTTAATGGAAAATTCCTGATGGTAGGCTCTTAGCTCACAGCTAAGCTGTAATAACTACCTGTACCCAATTAAACAAGTTCAGAGACTGGGCTCAGGCCACGTTCATGCAGGTTTTGTTCCAGGTGTATTTGTCTCACAGGCAATGTTCAGGCACGTTTTGGAGGACAGCACAGACCAGGGAACACTCCCTGCTTTGTGCAGGGACAGGCTGAAGGCAGGATTTCCCATGAGGCAGGATGCTAATTCCTGTGTTGGACCTTAAGCCACCATGCAAAGACTTCTGTTGTTGTAGCTGCATGGTTTGAATACATAACCAAATCAGGCTGTGTAGGGAGAGAAAAAATATTTTCCATAGAGCTTCCAGCAAAATAGAAGTCTCATTCTCTCGGCCTTTGGAGAGGCTGATTTTCAAAAGGAGTACAAGCACCTAATGTCTCAAGGGCAGGTAAAACTTGACATTAGCTCCAGAGCGTTAAAATTACAGATTAAAGGACACATCCTTCGTTCAAGAGGCCAAGTTTTTGCCAAAGGGTTCAGATGAGACCTTCAACTACTATCAGTTTATATCCCTGTGCTTCAATCCATGGACCTCTAGGGTGCATTAAATAATCCCTTATCTCATTGCTACCTGTTGTGAGGAAAAGGATAACCTCTGCAAAACCCCTGTGAGATGCACTCAGGCGGGTTGTTAAACTCCTGTCACAGTTGAGTGGCAGCAGCCCAGCGTATAGCTGGTAATACAGACCAGATTCCCAAACAGGGAGAGAAGAAGCTTCATTTCTTCCCACACTGTGCAGTGCAAAACACCCTGTGAGAAGCGATTACACATGGATGCAATATCAGCAATTAACCTCTGACTCTGTAAAAGGAAAAGCCCTGCAGCTAACCAGATAGCACTGAAATGCTGTCACTCTAATTAAAAATGCACCACAGAGGGAAAAGCCTCTATTTGCCTCATCCAGGGGAGGGATTGAAACCAAGGGCTCTCACCAGTCCTTGCATTTACTGTATGCTCATGGCTGTTCTTAAGTGCTCTCTCTCTGTGAGATGACCTCATAATTTCCCAGGATATAAGCAAGTGCATTTTATGTCTTGTAAGAAAAGGTATAAACCATAGGAAAATAGTGTGTTTGGGAAACAGGAGAAAAGCAGCTGACACAATCTGATAGGCTTCCTTATAGTTTACACCTGACCCCTGGTTTTCTTAAATCTGTACCTGTAGAGATACCAAGACATGGCTGCTATGTTGTGCAGAACATGCAGTTGCTCCTATGTTCCCACTCAAATTATGGTGGGACTTGATGATCTTAAGTGTCTTTTCCAACCTAAATTAATCTATGATTCTATGAAACATGGTGTGGCATCTCATGCTTGTCTTGTTCAGAACTCCAGCATCCCACAAATCACCTGCAGGATGCTGCAGGGAGAGTTGTATGCCTAATGTCTAATTTTCATCTCCCTTTTGCCATTTCATATCTGTTGGTTTCAGTAATCACCAGGATTTACATTAGTGTAAGCAGGTGAGATGTCAAGACCAAGGAAGGACTATTCATATGTAATTGCACATGGGAAATATTCTTGAATGTATTTAATCTAGGACTTAATTTTTCCCTTTCACTTGCCCTCAAGGAATAACTGTTATTCCTTTCTTACCCATTCCCCTACCCCAGTGTCCTTGAGGAATGATGTGCCACTATTGGTTTTTTCCCAGAGTATTTTCCTAATGAGTTTTTCATTCCAATTTTGCCTAGATCCTGGTTTATAATCCAGCTTTTATGAAATATGTCTATGAAAACTGGCTTGAGCACCATGGGAGATACCCCTCCACAGGCCTTCTGTCTTTGGTGTTTGCTCTCCATGTATGCGATGAGGTAAAGTCTGCCTGTGTTTGGATATGTGGATACAAAATCAGGACATTTCACAATGAAGAGCCAGGAACAACCCCTGAACACTCACTCAGCCTTTATTTCCCCCTCTCCACCTTCTCTGCCACTTGCTCCTTAAAACATACGCAGATTCCTCAGTAACATGCAGACACGGTCAATTGACAGTGATGGATTTTTTAATGTCAGGAAGTGGTAGAGTTTAAGATGCTTCCAGGAGAATATAATTAAACAAAAAGAGATTCCACTTGGTATCAAAAGACACCTAAACATGGATGGTGTCTGTGCCCATCTTAATAGTGAAAGTCCCAATTATATTTTGTCCAACTGTTAAAGCTCTAAGAGCTATTGCTTTTACCCTGGGCATGTCCTCTGAATCCAGCTGCCAGACCAGAAAAGTAGGGATGTCTTGGCTTTGTGTGACTTCTGCCAGTCTGGAGTAGATGTTTTAAGTACTCAAGGACATCTCAAATGGCACTTATGTTTGGCAACTGCACTGAGGCCTTATCTGTTTAATCAATGGAGCCAACCAAGCTCCTGGTAGGACTCTGGGGGAGCAAGATCGCTCCCTGGTATGCAGGGGCTGTGTTGCCTGAATCACCACTGACTGTAATGGGTGCTCAGGCACCTCCATTTGTATATCTAAATCTCAAACATAATCCCACTAGAAGAACTTTGATGACCAGCTCTTACATAACCCCATATGATGAATGCGAATAGTCTATTTTTAAACTCAAGCTTTTGGGTTTATACAGTAGGTTATAGTAAATTCCTCTGCTCCAGCAGTTACTTGAGAAAATTCCATGGTTTGACTGATGTAAGGTGCTCCCAGGTGACTGCAGACTCAGCTAGTTAGAGTAAGGCCAGGTCAGCTCTACAAAACCCTGCAAACATGGGCTTGTCAGTATGGGGGATAAAAATCACTATGCTGGCAAAATCTCTGCTGTGGGCACAGATCTGCTGATGAAAGAGTTTTGGTCACCCAGGCCTGTGTTGCACCATGGAAAGGTGATGGAAATACTAAAAGTACTGGAAGAAACTGTACGACAGTCCCAACAGATGGAATGGGTGGCTGGGGAGGAGCCTGCTTTCTGGTAAGCAGGCAATGAACAGGGCTCTAATGTCACCAAAAATAACTTAAAACCAGCTCATATTTGGGTGGGTTCATGTGTGGGTGGTTTAGGGAGTTTGTTTTGTGGCTATGATGCATTCAAGCCCAGCCATATCACCACTCTCAGTTTAAATAAATCAGCTGTGATGTTTGGATTCTACCACCAGATGAGACAGGCATAACCATCAATGAATGAGCCTTTGGGAGAGGAAAGGCTGTAGGCAGATACACACAAAGAACATAACATCCATCTCTCTCTGAAGTAACTGGAAAGATCAAATAATTAAGCATATAAGTGGTATTAACATGGGTCATTATTTGGAAGACTAGGACCAAATCAAAATTTTTTCACTCCCATCCCAAGCCACTGATCTCCTGAGTGCAAGCATCATGTTCAAGGGATAGGAATGTGGTTTTCATATTACTAATCAATAATTAATGGATAGAAATTTCCATTTCTCTTTGAGTCCAGGTGTGGGGGTGTCAGCATAGCTTAGGATGTAATGACCCTTGAGTAGGCCTTGGGCTATTACTCTGTGGTTGCATCATGTCCTGCAGTAGAAGAGCTTGACATGCCACTGAAGTCCTCAGGTACTGCTGCCTCTAAATACACTGAGAATCAAGAGAATTTCTTCACCATTGCAGATGAAGACTAATTGCTTTCCAGTCCATAACATGAGTTCTCTCTTACATCTCAGGTGAATGTGTACGGCTTTGGAGCAGACAGCAAAGGACACTGGCATCATTACTGGGAAAACAACACTTCAGGTGGGGCTTTCCGGAAGACAGGTGTCCACGACGGGGATTTTGAGTTCAATATAACTTTGACCCTTGCCTCTATTGAAAAAATAAAATTCTTCAAGGGCAGATGACCCTGGCCACGGGGAGGAGTGGGGGCTGCAATTCCCAGCATGCAGCAGAACAAAGCTCAGTGAAGATGATCTGGGCATCAGCCAGGTTTGAAGACGTGCGGTGGAATCGGAGCATCTCATCACACTGCAGGGAACTGGACCAAGGATCGGCATCCACACTGCGCATGATTTCCTATCTACAAATAGCTGGGAGCTATCAATCAGTTGTGGGAATAAATTAATCTCTGCTTAGGCTCTGCGGCTTGATTCTTGAATTCCTGATGAAAGATCTGCCTGTTGCAATTAGAGGAAACCTGGGCACAGCGACTGCTGTCTGTGTGTCCATTCTTTCCTTGAGCAAGGCAGGAGATCCTTGAAGACAAGTGAAAACAACTTCTGGGACTTGAAACCCACTAAGGCAGCTGTGAACATCATAGTAAGGATTACCTCAAAGAAATTAATTCACTTCTGCTGTTGATCTTATTGAACTGTTTCTTCTGTTTTCTCTATTACTTCTTTTCTCATGCTGTATTAAGCAAAAACATGATGAAGTTGCGCGGAGTAGTAAATATTTGAACTATTGCCTCAATATGCATTGATAGTCTAGAAAATATGAATCAAAACATTTCTTATCTTGTGTTATTTAATATTGTTTTCTATACAGTCATAATGATGGAGAAAACAGTACTGAAAACTCCAGAAAAAAATTGGCCTTTGTAGCCACTTATTTGTCTTGTTTGGTTATATGTAATTTTTGTTCCTTTTTTTTTCTTTCCTTTTTTTTTTTTTTTTTTTTTTGGTGGAAAATACTCTGGAATGATCTTTTTATTTAATCAGTTTAAGGTTGAAAAATGGACTTTCTTCTTTAAGTCATTTATATGTGCCTTTTATAATTGTGCAACAGATGTGATTTTTTTTTAAAGATGACAAACCCTAAATTAAATTTTTTTATAAAAGGGGGGAAAATTAACCAAAGTTTATCCTCCATGCAGTATGCTTTTGTAGTCAAAACCAATAATAACAACTCCTATATTGCATTTGAGCAAACACACTCTAGACTAATTTTTAAAGGTAGCTCTTACCTTTTTTTATGGGAAAATATCCAAAAGTCCCAAGGAAACTGTTCTTCTTATTTTTTTACAAATTTAAAAAGTGTTATCTCTTTACAAGGTCTCTATTTGAAATGGAAAAAATTAGCAGGGGTCGGGATACCAACTAGTAATACAATAGGAATCTTTTGCTTTGTAGCAGCATCTACAAAGACACAATCTACAGAAGCTCATCTTACAGCATAAGGCAGACTTCAAAATTATGTACATCTCTGGAGGAATGAGTATATTAATGTCAGTATCTCTAGGCAGTGAGATGAAGGAAGTTACAGTAGAGGGTTTATATCCACAGATTTTTGCTGCAATCAACGCATTTAAGCCTCAAGGACAGATAAAAGAGTCCAAGTTCAGGCAGCAAAGAATGGAAAACAGTGGTGTTTTCTTCCTGCTATCATGAAAACAGGACTAATGGATTATTGACCCACTTTCAGCTCTGGTGATGTCTGCCACAGACTTCAAGGGACTTTCAATTGGCCTTGGAAAAAATTGCATATTTAATTTTTAATGTATCACACTGGTTGGGGTGTATGGCAAAAGAAATCATTATCTAAATGTCTCCTCTTCAATGCACCACTTGTGGCAGGATGTCCAAGCAAATGAGTATTTTGAGCTCAGTGAAAGCCCTTTGACCAGTGATGTGCTTCATCGAAGATTTATCGCCTTGTCTTTCTGTGCCAGCTGGTAACAGTGAGGTGCCCTCTGAGGGCAGCAATACAGGGCACAATGTCATGGTCAGCTGGAATTTTGGGCCACAGCACCACTCATAAACTCATGAACTCATAAACTGCTTTACCCACATGAGTATTACCAGACTCATGGTGTATAAAGAGCCGAGGATGCCAAATGAATGCGTGGGGAATTGAGCTCCCTTTGCTGTACATGTGACCCTTCAGTTTAGCAATATGGAAAGGGAAGGATTTTTGAATCCTCCTGCTGAGACTTGTTCATGATTCTCATGTCAAGAATCCCTTTCCCAGCATGGTGGCCAGCAGAACTCACCTGCATGTCACAGGCACAGCAAATTTGATGGTCTTACTGTCTTCTACAAGTCCTTTGTGCAAGAAGGAGGCATTTCTACCTGAGACATGTTTGTTTGTTTTAAGCATTCCTGCTGTTTAAATTGCTGTTATTCAATATGCTTCTGGTGAGATGGTGCAGTAACACAAGCAAAGCAACTTTGAGAGGAAAATGACTGCACGGAAGACCCCAGTGGTATCTTCACACTGTGGCTGGATTTTAGAGCTTCAAATACTTTACTTTTTTTTCCTCATGGACAGATGTCAGTAATTCAAAAACATTCATTGCTCTTTCAGTCATTTTTAGAAAGATTTGGCAGAAAAGTCATGGTGGTTTGGTACTCATGACCCATTGATTTCTTTTTTTTAATCACAGAGGGCAGTTTGGAATCAAAGGAAGTGGTAAAAAGAAGCCAGCTATATTCTAGTCTGTAGTGTTCTGGAAGGTTTTTTTTTCTATTCTAATTAAATTTCCCATTTTCCCAAATATTCTGCCTCTTGCAGCACATATAAAACCTCATGGATCATACTATTGCAGATAGATTTAGTATCTTCATCATGGAACAAAATGCAATTCCCATTTAATGTTCTTACTGACAGCAAGCATTAACTGTGTACAACTGATGCCCATTTTTCAGAGCGTGAGGAGGGCAGAGAGTGGATCTCTCCAGGTGCAGCATGAGGAATAGTCTGTGCCATCACATTTCTATTCCAGAGGAACTTTTTCTAGAGTCCTTTAGGCAGCTGACTGTTGTGCTAGATCTTTGTCCCAGTTTCTCCACAATTTTGCTGCTCTTTCAAATGCCTTCAGAATAAGGAGATACCAACAGATGGTGCTGAGGGAAGAGTTGATTCCCACTGCCATCATTGAAGATTGTGTTCCTACTAGAAACTTTCTGGGTTTATTTTGTTTAAAAGAACAACCAAGGAAAACATTCAGCAACATGTCAAGGCTTCAAACTCTTGGACTGTATTTGCCACTACTGCAAAATCTCTGAAGCACTCCTTGAGTGTGTGCTATATTGTTTACCAAAGTCTAATCTCTTGAGCACTTTTTTCCTCCCATGACCAGGTTTTCTTCCTATTTTTGTCTGAGTACACAATCGATTATGATTTGTTTTCTCTAATGGTGGAGAGTCTCACTCAATCAATTCTTTGTCATTTTATTTATTTAATTTTTCAGGATGATAAGAATCAAAATAAATTGGTTTTTTATAATCAAATCAAAGGTGTTTCTGTACACATTTCTTTCCACAGTATTTTCATTAGCTCCTAGAACCTCCTCTGTCACATAACAGTGTAATGAAACCTTATGCGACTTCCCTCCCACCCATCCAGTTGGACTCCACGATCTTAGAGGTATTTTTCAACTTTTATGATTCTGTGATCCCTTGGGTGACATTGGCATGTTTTAGGCTGCTGGAAAGCTTGTGGTCTTGTGCATCACACTACTCACCTTTTGGCAGCTCTAGGCCTCTCTGGAGAAAAAAATTGAACTTAATATGCCTGTGGTCTCCTGGTGGATCGGTCCTCTGTTTAGGTGATATATATGGGAAACTAAGGCAGACTCAGAAATTAGCGACTTAAGAAGAAATTCAACTTACGTGTCTCCTCTGTGACTCACAGACCTGGCTGAGATGCTGAGGATCCACCCCAGGTCCCTGTTTTAAGGGCCTAATTCATCTTCTATGATCACACAAGCACTTCAGTCAAGGATGATCTAGATATCCATTAGAAGAACCCCATCTAGGAGACAGATCTCTGTAATTAGGTATCCCTTCAGCAGGCTACACCACTGAATCTGCATGACCATGGCTTTACATGTGCAGACTCCACCTTAGCTACTTCTTAGGATCCCATCAATGGCTCAGTTTCCTTATGTGCCATTTCCTTTCATTGTTTAAGGGAGTCATTAGGGTAGGTGGTCTAGCAGTGATGCAAGTTTTTGAAATGCAACCATCCTGGTTGCTTAGTGGTAAGACACTCAAGAAGTCATTAGAGGACAGCTCAGGAAGCTCCCGTTCAGATACAGGCAATGGTCAGATGGTCACTGTGCAGTGTGACCTTCAGAGGATCAGGTTCTCAGAAACTGCTTCACACTTTGCTTTTCAACACAGGCTCCAGATATGTTACATCAGTGAGATATTAACCACCATTAACAGATACAGGCCAGCCACAATCACCCCTGTTGAAACTGAGTGGGAAGTAGAGGCACAGAAGCCTGAGTAGTTGTCCCAGTCACTTCAGGTACAGAGGAGATGCAAAGCATTTGCTTCTCTCGTCCTCAGCAAAGCAAATTAACATCAAGGAACAGCTTGCTCTTGAAAATAATTTTGCATTTTGCTTCATGTCCACTCACAAGAAATGCAGCCTCCAGGTCTGAAATTATTTGGTCAGATAAGTAATTTGCATAAAATTATGGTCTGAAAATGTCCTGAGACCAGTAAGACATGTAGCAGGAACAACAGCAACAGGCAGACAGATGGACTGACCACAGGACTTGGGCAAAGGACTTTGCTTATACCATTGGATGAAGAAAGAAAGTACCCACAGAGGAACTATAAGGCTCCAGTTCATGGCATGTGTTCCTCTGATAGCTCACAGTCAGGATAGCTATTAAACACAACAAATGAAAAGGCAACGGAGTCCCTTGCCACCCTTAAAAATCTCTGTTTTCACTCGTCTTTCCTACAGAATTTCAGGGAGCAGATCTCATTACATTTTGTTGTCTTCAGGCAGTGTAAAATAAAATAAGGTTCACAGATGGAAAAGTTCTCCATGGTTAGGTATTGTGGGCAGAGGTAAATCTCTGTGTTTTCAGTTAAATCTTCTCCTACAGGAAATTCACCATGTTGCTCTACTCCCCACTTTATAGTTTCTAAGGTTAACCTTTGGTTGGCAGAATATAAATATATCCATATAGGAGTTTGTCTGTGCCCATGACATTAACACTGTTACTAATACAGGACATTTCCCACAAGTTACATTTTCCACATAATCAGAGACTCCAGAGTTACAGAGCAACTGCAGCTGCCTCCCTGTCCTCTCAGACACTGGGTCAGTAAGAAAAGCATCCTAACCTGTGCCACTAGTGCTGGATCCTGCAGCACCATGGTGTTCCTCCAGGGATGCCCCCAACCAAGCCTCTAAATCAAGTGTTATATCAAGGAGCCCCTTATGACAGTTTCTCCCCATGTGGATTGTTGTTTTCCCCTCCTTGCTTTCCTGGGGCTGGCCCCAAAGAGCTGCCACCATCCAGGGGAGCTGCACATTGTCCCCCAGCCCAAACCCGCAGTCCAGGGCTGGGTGTTTGAACACACTGGCCAGTGTTTTGAAGCACATCCAGTTTGCAGCCACATCCTGTGTTCAGCCTGTGCAAATACCCAAGTGGGTTTCATTGGGAGAAAATAGTGGAAAGAGTTATTTCATAGAATCAGCCACAGTATCATAGAATGGTTTGGTTGGAAGGGATCTTCACAATCATCTCATTTCAACCTCACTGCCACAGGCAGGGACACCTGCCACTAGATGAGGTTGCTCAAAACCACATCCAACCTGGCCTTTAACATTTCCAGGGATGGGGCATCTACAACTCCTCTGGGTAACCTGTTCCATTGCCTCACCACCCTCATGGCAAATAATTTCTTCATAACATCTAATCTAAATCTCTGGTCTTTTAATTTAAAACTGTTCCCCTGGTCCTATCACTATTTCCACTGCTCTTTCTCCTTTAAGTATTGAAGGATTTTGTAGTCATGGGAGAGACTGATGACTGTTGGTTCATCGCTGGAGACATCAAAGAGTTGGCTGCAGGGAGAAATTCTGCAAGCTGACAGGTTCTGTCATTTAAGAGTTTGATTTGAATAGGTAGGTAAGGAAATAGAAATAAACAGACGTTAAGGTGAAGACAGGATACATGAAAAGAAAGTCAATGGATCTTCTAGAAAACCTTTCAAAGAAAACTAGGGTTTTACCCATTTGGTCAGTCAAAGTAGGTGGGCCAGGAGTGAATAAGGCTGGTGATGTTTTTGGGCACACATATTGGTATGACCCCAGCCATCAGCTGAGCACCCACACAGCCACTCACTCACTTTCCTACCCCACCAATCCAAAATGCAGCACTATATGGGCTGCTAGGAAGAAACCTAACTCCATTCCAGCCAGATTAAAATAAACTAGATACTTAAAGAAGCCTGTGAATTCCAGGGTTGCTAAGACCTTTCCTGAAGTCTGAGAGTCGGTATTATCAACAGCACCTGACATAAATCTTTAGGTCAAATTTACACCAAACTACCTCAGTTGCTAGTTGTTTCCAGTTACTCATCCATCCCAGATAGACCACTGGAATCTGCAAGATTACTACTCACCACTAGCAGGAATGACAGGGTACCAACTGAAAAAAACAGGAGCTGCTTCAGGAAGAATGCAGCCAGGGCACTGGTGGCACTTCAGTTCTCTGTAGGGCTTAGAATAACATTTTAAACCAACAGCTGGGGGCAATGAAAAATCACTGGTTTGTGTGGCTGTGGCCATGGTGTTTGCTTCCCTCCCTGGGTCAGCACAACACTTCCTTGCCTGACAGTGGATGCCATTCCACCAGCGATAGCCCTCTCTGGGGTGGCTTCATGTGGGCCGAGGGAACTTTGTTGCTTGCAATTGTCACCAGTTGCAAGTTTGCCCCACAGTACATGACTTTACAGCTCAGCAGGGAGATCCAGCAGATGCAAGTAAATGAAGCCAGAACAAAGTTTTTATTTCCTATTATAAGCAAAGGAATGGGAAACATCAGCATGCATGCAGACTAATAGGCCTTTAAGCAGTGAGATGTGATTAACTCATTTCAATCAGTGCTGGGGATCTCAGCATCTCATTAGCTTTTTCATTAATGGTTACAACTAATACCTGATTAGTGTCTGTTTCACCAGTAATGAGTTCTACTCCTTAATGGAGACGGAGTTTTCCACTGGGTGACAGTGAAAGGGAGAGGGAAGGAGCCCTCTAATTACTGTGCTAATGGGGCACCACCATCGCCTGTCACTGACCCAACTGTCCTCCCACACCCTTGTAACTGGCCCTGCCACACTGGCACGGGCAAATGTGCGCTGTGCCAAGTGCACTCAGCAAGCCAGAGGGATAGGACCCAATTCTGGTTCCTGAAATAGACATCAACCCAAGCTGTGTGACAGTAGGTGGGAAAGCCTTGGAAAGACTGTCCCCATGCCTGGGCTAGTGGGTATCAGGGGTAAAAAGTGATGTGAGATGCACAGGCATGGGAGAAGAAACATTGGATAGAGATAGGATCTTCTTTCATATGGAGTACTCAGTGCAGTGGTTTGTTTTCTAACAGATTTTTCTAATATTTTCTAATAGATTTTAATAATTTGCCCACTAGAGCGTGCTGTTTTCCTGTTCCCATGAGTTAGCCAGTGACTTCTGAAACACTCAGCTCTCTCACAGTAGTGTGCGTCACATCACGGGCTCAGAGCTTGTTCCCCTCCTATCCCTCCTCCCTATTATTTTCATTGCTCTAAGGCTTGGGATTTATTTGCTAAAGCTATCTGTTTTGGCCTCTGGATAAGAACTAAATGCAGGAGCCCACAGGCCATTAAAGGGATAAGAAAAGAACTAAATGGGAGAAGTCCTGCAAGGCTTCACATCCTGAGGATTCACATCAGTGCTGTTATGTGTATAGTTTTCCTTTTCTTCTTTGAAAGGTAAGAATACTCCCAGCTATGTTTGGGGTTTTTTGTACTGACCCTTTAGAAATGTTCACAACTTAAAAAAAAAAAAAAAAAAAAAAATTCTTCCCTTGAAATCTAATTTTCTGACAAGAAACAAAGATTTGGGACTCCTGGCTCTGTTGGAATGCTCAACTCTTTTTAGTTTGGGAGGTAAAAGGCTTTAGTTATAGCAGATCAAAATGTCCTTTGTGGATCATAAAGGCAATTTGGTTGTTTCTAACAGGACTTTCATGTTATGCCACCAGTATCATCAGCTTGTATAGTTTTGGATTTATTTGTTCTCAGCTGTAGTACCCAAATGTTAGAGGGGCAGATATATTGTAAAAAGCAATCAATACTGCAAATTAATTAGCAGGGTTCAATGAAAGCAGAGGCTCTCTCTGGCTCCTGACTGCCAGCAGCATGTATGCTCATGTCCCAGAGCTGAGGCAGAGGGGAGCATCCCATGGAGACCATCCCATGGGGAATGGCAGGGATCCAGGCTCCTCTCTCAGGACAGAAAGTCCCATTGCCTGCCCACTGTGGGGGAAAGTGCCCCCATCCCCAGAGCCCTGGTAGATGGCTTTGGCTCTGGTGTTCTGGCTCTGGCACTCTGGCGCTCTGGCTCTGGCACTCTGGCATCACCCATTGTCCCCTAGATGGTTGCAGAGCTGCCTCCCACCCATCCCATGAGCTTCTGCCAGGCCAAGAGTCCAGCAAAAAGGACCCACTGCAGCACACTCAGCCCACATGGGAAAGTTGCCCCTCCTAACAATCCTGGACCCTCATCTGGGCCTGTGGCAGTAAGTTCCACTCTTTAAAACTCTGCTATTTGAACAGCTATTGCCTTCAGTTTTAAATTTCCTATCCAAATGCTTAATCAGGCTCCTGATGGGTATTCAGTATTGTGATAGTAGCACAGTGGACAATTGTTCCACTTTAACTCTCGTGATGAATATTTCCATAGACCACTCATTTCAAGCTGAAGAGTTTTTATTTATTATTCTTGTTCATTGCTCATTTCAGAGATGAGTGTAAGGTCCTTCCCCAACGCAAACAACTCCAATCTCATTGGCCAAATCCTTGTGACTGACTGCAGGTGATGCAGGATTACAACCCAGGCCAAAATTCACCAGCCTGGCTTGCAGATTTTACAGCTGCTATTGCTTTGCTCTGCTTCCAGTTGTTTTCAGTGATGTGGCAGCTCATTATTACTCTTAGACCCTGAGTAGCAAAATCCCAGAGCAGGCAGGGAAAGGATGCGCTGAGGTTTGTAATGTGACTTTTCCTGTTTGAGTGTATACTTCTTGAGAATAATCCTGCCCTGGGTCACCTGCATTTCAGGAGAGTTGTGATGTGTTTTGGTGACTGTGCTGACCTGCAGTCACAAGGTAAGGCTGAGCTGTTTGCCCAGCGCTTCCTTCATAATAATGGAAAGCACGGTATGGCTCATCTACCAGTTCTAGACGTCTTTCCAGGAATAACCAACTATTCATTCTTGTGGCTACACCAGCATTGCCCATGTATCATCTTCTGGAGTTGGTCTCACCCACACTGCTGAGGACTAGTTCTCTCCAGCTCACTGACCATACCTGTTGCACTAAGCACCTAACCTTGCATCTCTTGTAGGCTCCAAGTACTGTCCCTATGACCCAAAATAAAGTTATTATTTAAACTCATACTATATTTTAAATAAATGTATATAAAATAATGTAAGAGCACTGCAGCAGCACCATCACAATGGGATTCCTATGACACAAAGCTGAATGTTTAGATTGTGTCCCCAGAGGTGGCATGAAGGGAATGCTGGAGAGTGCCAAGGATAAGATGGCAGCTGGCACATAAGAGTAGGCATATTCTGGGAGATGTTTATATATGTAGATATATAAACATAAAAACAGGATATAATAAGATAGGTCAAGTTCCATTCTTGTCACCAAGGGCACAGACATACCATGGAGTATGACTGTACAGCTAAACAGCAGTGTCTTAAAAATCCTGGATGGCTTTATCCATACTGTCTTTTAGGAAGAGTCCTTCGCTTATGCTGTGTCTGAGGGTAAGCCTGGGCATAGTCTGTGAGGTCATGAGAATCCGTGAGCTAAAACAGTGCCAGGAAACAGACTGTGGACTAAATAACATGAATGATCTCAGGTCCTAGTCAGTCCCTAGTCTGCATGTGTACCCTGTGCCTTCTTTTCTACACTATGAGCAAGCAATGTATAAAAGGGGCCAAAAAGTACTATCTGGCTTTGATGTCCTTGCCCTTCTGTTAAGGAGAGGTGAAGGTGGCTGAGACAAGTTCATTTCTGTAGTATCAAATGGCAGTAGAAGCAACAATGGCCATGTGTTCCAGCTTGGGAGGTTCAGGCTGGGCAATAAGGAAAATGCCTTTCTCATCCAAAGGGTGAGAATATAACAGGTCAGCCAAGAGAAATGGGACCTCTGTCCATGGAGGACATCAATGCATAACTTGACAAAGCCATGGGTGTTCTGATACAGCACTGTGGAATCCCTCTTGGGTTAGACACCTTCAGAGAGTCCTTTCAGCTGAAGTTTCCAGGAAACTCTGGTGAACAGCATTTTTCTGTTGATTTGCAAGGCTGGGGCTGTGGGTTATGGCAGCAGGCTTCTCTGGGAGGGGAATGGCTCTGGTGAACCAGCTGACACTGCAGAATTTTGAACAAAAGACATAAAGATTTCTTTAAATGCATCAGTGAAGAGTCTCTGTCATCCAGGTTTTTGGGAGAGGCTGTATTTTGCAGGAAGGACAGAAAGATTACTGTGCTTACAGCAACAAAGGTTGGCCTCACGGCTGGGACAGAACAACTTTAGCTCTTTGTGTTTCAGATATTTGCTTCCTTTGATAACAATGCCCTTCAGACCCTTCTCTCCTGTGCAGTCATATAGCACAATGTTACCTGGCCATGTTCTCATGGATATAGATCAGCTCTTCCCAGAGGTCAAAGCTACATCAGTTTACACCAGTCAGCAGGATCTTTCGTTTTCCACCATTTTCCCAGAAAGGAAAAAAAAAATCCATTTTTGTCATCACCTGAACTCTCTCTCTGAATTTAACTTTCTGGATCTGGATATATGGAAATGCCATATGGCATTTCTAGATATGCCATACCCTGTCTTCCTTTCCATCCAACAGGTTAAACTTGTCTTTTATCAGATCTCTGTCTACTGCTTAGGACAGGAGGGTCTGGCCCTTGACCAGACAGTTTCAATCTACTCAGTAACCATGAAAAAAATTTCTGGCAAAAACTGTCTGCCAGTTAAATGTTATCCTGCACCTCAACAGGTGCCTAAAAATCCTGTCACTTAGTGGCATGCAGCAGGGTCACAGGTGGTCACTAAAATGATAGTGGTATGGTGAGTCCTTCTTGCTGTGGCACAAGTGTTCAGGATCTTCAGTAGTGTGGTGTCTGCCCCCAGTATCAGAAGATGTACAAACTCAGAACAAAACAATATTCCTATCCCCAAGATACACAGGCTAGGTAAGTATTTAATGTATCTACTGTGCTACCAGAAATAATCAAGAAATAGGATCAATTACTAGATAATTTTCAAAATTATCTTAAATATCATCTTATTTGTATATAGAGAGTGAGACGTATAAAAATAAACACATATTTACACAGAAAAGCCCTCCTATCCTTTGAGCCCGAGTTTTAATTTTTTTAACATGTTGTCTCAATCTTTTTTTCCCCATGCCAAGTTTTTAGGAGCTGTGGAATAATTTTGAATGTCAGAGAAAAGAGTGAAAATCTCTACTTTTTACAACAGAGCAAAAAGCACTGTAGAAAAGTGAAAGCTTTCCTCGGAAAAATTACTCATTAGTAAAGTCCCATTCACTTTTGAAAGAGCCCTCATGTGGAGAGAGAGCACAACAAGGCTGCTTTAAGGACAGGGATAACACATTTCACCTACAATAATTTATTCTGTAGAGCAGTCATTAACCATTATCCAGGCCACTCTTCTACAGCGTATCCTGACTGGACTGTGTCATGCTCACAGTTATAAATTCATGGACAGGATACCCAACATCCGTCCTGGCTTTCAGGAAGCCCTCACCCTGCAACACTGACCCTGTTACTGCTGGGAATTCGTACCAACCACTCTGCTGACATCAGCCTAAAGCTGCTTATGTGAGGTTGGTCTGATCCCGTGTTGGCCTGAATTCAGTTTAGTACATGATACATTTGGATGAGGACTGCAGGTGATATCCATGCCATAATTCACTGGCCTTTCCCTGCTGCTGCTTCTACGAAACAGCACAGCTCACATCCTCCCAGCTGACTGCCTTTAGATCCACATACCAGGTGTTGCCTCATGGGAATAGCCCCTAACACCAGGCCAGCAAATGTGCAAACAACCAAGCAAGAAGTGGTAACTGTGGGCAAGGTTTCGATCTGTGTTTTCTTTTCGTTATCGCTGTGGGCCAATATGAGGCAACTCAAACCCAAGTCCCATCAAGGCACTCCTAAGCAGTGTGAAATGCCACTCTGACAGCAGCATGTAGAGCCACCCCCATGTTCTTTGCCATCCTCATCACCATTCCTCTCTGCTGCAGAGCAGGTGATGGCCATCCACTGTTAGATCTACTCAGAGACCAGATTTGGCATTTCTTCTTTACTAGCAAGACAGATGAAAATCAAAGCCCATACATGTTTTCTTTTCCACTGGGTGGTTGAACTGGAACAATGGAAGGTGATCTACCCTGAAAAAATAGTTGTAGAAAAAAAAAGATGCCATGAGGCACTCCCTACTAAAATGGGAATGAGTAAGGGAAGGGAGTTCACAGTACATGGATTAGTAAAGAAGCTTGTCCAATTTGAAAGGTTAATTGAGGTGTGGGTCCCTCCTTCACTCTTTCCTATGGAAAGAACTACTTCTTTTGGAAAATTTTCCGTTCATTTCATTGCACATTTAGCTGTGGAAAGAAATCCCTGAACTGGCATGGGGAATGGAGAGAGGTCAAGTGCCTCTATTCTACATATGATGCCATCCCAAATTAAGTACATGGTTGATATTAGCCTGCCATCAGGAGGCAACAGGTCCAACATCCCCTTCTCATCATCTCCAGTGTGGTCAGCTCAGAGGGGAGCAGGCAGCAACCCCGTCAGTAGGTCCTGCTGAGTCGGCCCTTCACTCCCTCTGATTTTGGGTTATTACTGACCTTGGTGAGATAGGAGGTAGTGAACTGAAAGCTGGAAAGCCTCCTATTCTATTCCTCATCCCCTGCTCCATGCAGTAGCCTCAGGAAAGGCTCTGGCTCATCAGTTTGTTATTGATTCACATTACTTACAGCAGCTGTAATTGCAGAGATGGGACTCACAATTAGAGCAGTGGGAACGGTGTAACCTGTAGGGGTTTCTAGAAGAGGTACATCTCCCATGCAGGAGTGGACAGAGGTGGTCCAGAGACTGCCTGGTCAGAAGCAGCATAATTGGTCTCTGATTCCCACTTTGCAAATCATACCTGGACAGAGGCCATCCCATTTTCCTCAACCCACACCTCATTGCATGTATGTCCCACCTCATTTCTCCTAGCCTGAGGACAAACAGATCATTTGAACTCCTAAGGACTGTTCAAAAACTTGGAAGGCAGAAGTAAACACCTCTGACAGCCGCATAGCATTTGGACAAGAAGACCCCACTCATGCAAGAAGACATACAGCATATTACACTAGCTCTGAGATGGTCCATGTGTCCTGCTGCTCTGTGCTGGAAAAGAAAGCTCAGCATACCTAAAATCCTCTCTTTTAAGGAATAAATAAGCAGGTTTTAAGTTAGAACAGTTTTACTGAGGAAAAACAGACTAGGATCTCCACTGTCATGAGCTAAAGAAGCAGATTTTAACACAGCAGTTTTATTGAACAACAACAAAATATTGTTTTACAAAAGCTGGTAGAACTCTAACCACATTGATGTTTACATTTTCCCCTTCCTATCCAAGCGGAGCCAGAGCTTGTGCAAGAGAGCAGGACTGCAAAGATACAACTGTGGGCAGGGAAGGAGGAGACATGAAAAGAGAGAGTGAGACCTGTCCCTTCCAGGAGCAAGGAGATACCAGACTGGTTCTCCCATCTGGTGTCGCAAGAAAGAGGCTGTGCAGCTGCATAACCACATCACTGGACACAAGGGCAAACAGCAGCAGCCACTGCTCATGAGGGGCCCATATCTACTGGGCTTTTCTTCTCCTAGTAAATCCATACTTCTGCCAGAGCTGCTCTGCATCAGCTGTCCCACACAGCTGTAGGAACAAGCAACAACGAACAAACATAATTAACAGATTAGGTAGTCCTGCTTCTGGCAGAGAAACATCTCCAGTTCTTTATGGTCTTGTCCCAGAAGCATAAACAAGGACATGTGACATAAGTACAGCTTCATTTATTCAGTCCCTGACCTGCATTTTGGTCCTGGTTCTAGTCTTTTCTCTGCTAACATCTAATGAAATCCTAATGTGGGCTTGTTCTGATTTTCCCACCCCTCTCCTCACTCTGATTTCTGATTTCTGAGATGTTCTGAAAATAATTCTGCGAGCAGGAAAATAAACAGGACATTACTCCTGATGGTATTCAATTGTATTTTCTCTTTCCCTGATGTCAGCCCCTGGCAGAGGGGGGTAAAGAGGAACTCAGAGCTATCAGAGAAGCTGTTCTGGCACAGATGAGGAACCCTTGTGCTGCCAAACCCTTTGCTATTGTTCAGCGTGCATCCTGCTGTTTGTTTGAGACCTGGAAAATAGAGCCTTACTGTGAAATTTTAAGTGAAAAAGATTAAAGCTGAGCATAGCAAATGCAGGTCAAGCAGCAGAATGAGCTGGTCTAGCAAATGGCCATTTTTGCCTTCTGTAACAGCTGATGGTGACAAAAAAGAATTTGGATTTTTCTAATGACTATTGTTGTTTTTGGCTTAGAGATGACGGGTTTTATAAGAGACGGAGCAGAAGTAAGACAGAACACAAACCAGACTCTCATCTTTTCAGGCTCATTTCACGGGGCAGCCTTTATTCCCAGAGACATGGCTAGGCCCGCCTTGGCTCAGCTCACCATGGTCTAACACCCACTCCCAGCCTGCCAGGCCCCTGACTTCCATCACTGCTGGACATCCTGCTCATCCAGTGATCCTGTGTCCATTTGTGCCCAAGATGCTGAGTGCTTCTGCTTGTTTCTTTAAATTTACATCCTCTGAGTGAAACAGAGGTTGTGGTGTTGCAGGATCAGTTCCTTTCCAGAGCAACTTTGCTTAAGCACAATTTGTGATAGATAAAAAACATAGTTATTAAACTTTGGAGGGACTTCCTCTGCACCACGGGGCAAAACTGTCCCATTTTAGGGACACACATCTTGAGGAGCTTCCTCACATTCCTGCAAGGGCTCAGGATGTTCCAGGTCAGGCAGCATAAGGAAGACCCAGCTTCTGAGGAGTCTCGGCTGAACCCCTGATCACAGTGAGTGTTGCCACCTCACTTCTGAGGCTTTCCTCCATATGGCAAACAGCATGTGCTCAGTTAAACCTAGTGACAGGCTGCAATAACAAGTGACAACATCAAGAATGACAGTGAGGGAGAGATATTACTTGAGGCAACACTCCAGACTGAATGGAGCTGGCTGGGTCCAGGAGGGCAAACAAGATGCTCCAGGTGGAAGAAGACATCTGAAATCAGCCTTTTCTTCCTCACAATGAGCATCAGCCTATTTACCATGCTGCCAAACATGTTGCATTGCTTTTACTTTGATTGCTTCTGAAATGTCTTAAGTCTCCACTTTCCCTTCCAGCCCAGATTTTTCCCTGAAAGCATAAGTCTGGCGTAGAGCAACAGACCAAAGGCTCAGCTGCCCCAGCATCTCATCTGCAGTGGACATCCTGGAGCAGATGCCTGAGAATGTGCACACACAACAAGTCAATAATTTCTTCTATTCTCTCTCAACTTCTGGCAGTTGACACACCAAATAAGGAGTTATACTTCAATCTATTCTGTCCTACATGGATTTCTCTTGCTGTTTTGACTCACATTTAAAGGCACTGCAGGCATTGAAAGAGGTCTGAACTCTTCCCATCAAGAGAGGGCAGTGCTGTTCTCACTGTCACAGCCCAGGGACACCTGTGTCAAGGAGAGAAAAAGTACATGATGAGTTACTAAAGTGGCACAGTTCTGTGTTTTGTCTCCTAGTAAACCAACTGAAGAACTTCGGGGGTTACAAAAGCCAGGAGTTAATCAGTAACTCAGATGTTTATCACCTGCATGTTTAACTACTTTTTTTCCTCCGTTGCAATACCTGCTCGTTTGGGTTATTTTGCCTTCATTTAATGAGTAACTGCTGGGAAGGGGTTTAAATACACCTGTTCTCTCATCATATTGGGACTTTTGGTGGTGGCCATTTTGACTGTAAGCACCTGTATCCCACATTCATGGACACATACGAAACAAAGTTCAAGTGTTTCTAGAGCAAAAAAGAGTTCAGTCCCTTCAGCACAATCAGTCTCTCCCACTGTCTAGTCTGGCATGTTCTCAGTTCAGTGCTGTTTTGCAGGCATGCATCTCCATGCACATCCCAGTATGACTTTACCATTATATGTTCTGCTCACGTGTAACCTGAAGCAATGTGATCCACAAACACTTGCAATGGCACATCAGCTGAGCATAAAGTTTTTTGACATCTATAAAGTGTGTTAAGGCAACATTAAACATTACTATACATTTTTTATGCAATTCTTCCTGAAGAATGGGCAGATCTCCCCATGCCCCTTCCGACTCTGTCACTCTGATAGACTCACTTCCTGTGTTTCATTTTTCCCCAAGTCCTCACTGTACTTTGCCGTTTTTCTCTCTTTCTCATCAAAATACAGCTTTTAAAGCAACCACGAAAAAGTTCATGGTATCAAAGCTTTGTGCATATTCATAATCCACTCTTCTCACTACTGATAATGCCATTCAACAATCCAAGTTTAACTATTCTTTGCTCAGCAGAAGTGCTACAGCTCTTTTTTTAACTCAAATTCACTTTTCTGCTGGGGTTGTTTGCCCCAGAGCCTCTGCTCACCCACATGACCTCCAGCAGAGAAATAGGCTGTGAACATGGGCCTGAGCTCACTGAAAATAAAAGCATATATGTAAATGAAGACAGCATTGCTTCTGCAGTATGTACTGGTGATGCTAGCTGAGCCTGGAAGCACACAACTGGATGCCAACAACTCAGTCTGAGTTTAAAGGAGTGGTAGGGGGAAAGGAAGGGTGGATTGATGGACATATTCTTCCTGTAAGCTGGAAAAGTGTAACCACAGACAGCCAGAAACAACCAATCTAGAACTGTGCAGGGCAAATTTCATAGTTGCTTTTGAGAGAAGAAACTCTCTTGAGCTGGCAATGATGTTACTAGCTTCCCAGCATTGATTCTGAAATCCCCTTCTCTCTTTCCAGCCTAAATTACACACTAATTAAAGCCACCTATTGCAAAAACAGCCTTAGCTTCACAGTACTATTTATTAAGCTGCCTGAAAAACCCCAGCTCCCTAGTGAGATAAGAGGGAACAATATTTGTGTGTTACCAATTTTTTTATTAACTCTGTCAGTTGTATGCAGTGAGGTGAAAGACACAAAAGAAATGAATAGCAAAAGAGGAAGAGATCTCACAAAAAAAGGGGGTCAGTAATTTTCCATTTTCCATTTGCTGGAAGTAGAGTAGTAGTTTGGTCACAGAGAACAGAACAATAAAGAACAAGCAGAGGTCCATGCTCTGCAGCATGAACAGAAATTAGCCTCCACAGAATGTGCCAAGAAAACTTGTGACCACCATGAGAGACTAATAGTGTTGCATAGATTGGTCTTCCATAGCATGTCTCCTGTTGAGCACCAAAACACCATATAAAGTCATTGGTCAGGTTGAAGAGTTTGGTCTCATCAAAAACAAGCTTCACATGAAAGCCAAAGTCATCCCTAGATGCAAAGTTTTCTTTGTGATTTTCCATGAGGCTCCAGGCAATCAAGGGAGCCAGTCTTCTGCGGGTGCAAGAGTCTTGAATATAAATTACTGTATTCCCTATCAAGGCATTGTCCAGGTGTAAAATGCTCTATGGGATCTCCAAAACATTAAACCTTAAAAACTTTGCTGCCTCTACCTTTACATATTTACCTACAAATCTGAACTTACAGTGGTGAGGGACGACAGTTACAGTCTCCCTGAGTTCCTCACATAGCTCAGATGTGTTTGCTGATTACATACCCAAGTGGCACCTCACTGAGCTGAGGCATCCAAGCTTGAATTGGTGATTGCTTTATTGATTTAATGTGCCCAAAACCACACCGAAGGCAGGTCTCTTGCCTTACCATGGTGGTGCAAGTGAGTGCCTTACACTTTGGGCTGGTCCCCAAAAAACGAGACATGGCAAATGCAAGACAGGACCTAAGGACGTTCCAGGGAGTAGGGTGGGAGGAAACGCAATGGACCTGTGTGGGTTGGTCACCTGATTCCTGTGACAACAGATGGTTTGGTGGCAGAATCTGAGGCTCTTGGGAAGTCACTGGTGCCTGCCTACACCCCAGTGCAGACTGCTTGCAGCCCACATCCCAGGCAGCTGTGGCAGCTGGTGCATTTACTGTGGAGGTTCCCATGTCTGTCCTTCTTGTCCAAGCTAGAAATCAATGCAACAATGTCTACAGAACACGTGAAGAGGATGATGGTGCATAAGCCACCCTCACAGTGCTGCAGCTTATTTGCTCTTCAGGGGCTTGGACGGAGAAGGGGAAGTGGCACTTCTGTGCAGGGACGGTAGAGAACCAATCACTTATTCTTCTTTCCCATAGAAAAACCTGCAGGAGGAAATGAGAGGACCACCAGTGAGGGAAAAACCTGGTCCAGGGGCACAGAGAAGATCCAGGTTGTAACTTTGGGGACCCTCCAGATGCCCAGGCTCCAGGTATGTGGCAGCCACCTTCCTGAAGGCTTGGAATGGTCACGGGCTAAACCACCACAATGTTGCCCTGTTCAGTGATTGTTAAAAAGTCAGTAACAAATTTATACATTTCTATCTACATTCATCTACTGCTTGTGCAACCAATTTTTCTTTTCTGCTCAGTCACTGATATATCATCGTTTCTGGTGGGTACCTTCAATCAAATCATTGCTGGTGAGAGAAGCACATATAGGCTGTATGCTGTCAGTGGAGGGAGGAGTAGGGTGGATGGAAACAGACAAGGGGCAAGACAGTAAATTCCCTGATTTTTCCACTAATTTCACTAAATTTTCCCAAGTATATGTCCTTACACTGTAACTCCCTCTGAAATCTTCCAATACAGTGCTCATGGCAGAACCAGGTGTTATAGGCACGTATGACCTGCAAATCAGGAAAGCTAATTTGCTGTGTTTTGAAGGCTTTTCTTCACAGTTTATCTTGCCTGAAGACAGATACTCTTTTTATCTGCATTGCAAGAAAAGGTGTTATCTTTCAGAAACATATCAATATATTCACAGGGAAACAAATCACACCCACACCTGTAGTCAACAGATACAAGCAGAAGCACTTTTTATGACCACAGACCTTAATTCTCAAAAACAGCTAAGAAGGGAAGAGGGAGGATGAAAGAGAACAGTTCATCAGAGGCAATGACATGCTCAGAGCTCACACAGGTCAAAACATGCCAGGCAGCATTGTTCTTCTTTCAGCACTGAACTCAGAAACATCATGTGGAAGGTGTATGTCCCAGGAAAAGGTATTACCCACTCCTCTGAGACATTATGGACGTGCTTGCAGGGAAGTGATTTTAGAGAATCAGTTGCTGATTCACCACTGGGATTTTCATCTGAGTTAAAATTTTACTTTACTTTCCTAACACTACACAGCTCAGCCTGGAACTCACCAAACCTAGCAAGGTTTATAGTCTGCTAACCTTCAACTTTGCTTCCACTTTTCTCCTTGCTTCCTCTCCTGTGCTACTAATCATTGCTTTATTTCTGGAAACCTGAAAGCAGACACTGGGAAAAGTGACGAATCAAGCAACAATATTCCAGTTCCTGCCAATGCCAGACACAGAACTTCCTAACTGTGCATGTACAAATACAAGGACTAGGAGTCCAAGAGCAGGAGGCTGGAGACAACTGCTCCTAATAACCACCTGGAGGGCATTTCTAGGTCCAATTTTCATCCTCTTCTCCAGAGCAGACATTCACAAGATCCAAGGCATCCCCAAGCCTCAGTTTCATTTAAGTCAATGTGGATTCTCAGAGGAAATTCATCATTAGTCTTGTCTTGGACTCCAGGCAACCTGGAAAGGCCTATTATAATCTTAGTATTTGTACATACACCATGTCCTGTGCCTGGTGAGGAGTTCTCAGATTGCCCTTTACATTCAGTGTAGCTTTTACCACCACTGCCATTCTGGGAGGTGCACAAGGACAGTATGCAAGACACAAACACAGGCATACATACAGACACATCAACATACAGGAATTTCACACTAGGTTTCTGAATTCATCATTTCTCTTCATGTATCAATATAATAAAAAACACAAACTAAGACCCAAAAAAAAAGTAAAAACTTAGGGGCTTCTGGTTGTGTATTCTGTGACAGTTCTCTGAATTTCACCTTTCACCTTCTCTGATATCAGTTCTTTGTCTTGATAAAACAATGTCCATCTCTTTGCCCTGCTGCCAAGCAGTTTCTATGACTCTTGGCAAGTTCCATCTCTCTTATATTTTAAAACACCTTGTATTTCCCTGAGCTTGTGTGGGAGACATTTCACCCTCCAAAATGCCTTCCAGCACATAAGGAAAGGAAAAGACATGAACTTCACTCTGCCGCGTGTGTGGGCAGAATGAAGTCATCAGATTTGATGACTCACCTTGCTCCTCTATGCAAGGTGATACATTCTTTTGTCATCAAGGGTGGCTACAAATTAAAAATCCTGATTTGCACATCAGTTTGCTCATACCAGAATTATGCCTGTAATCTGTATGGTGCACATGTGCTGATACTCATCACAGTGTGCCTGAATTCAGAGCTAGGAGATTAAGAGAGTCAGGATTATTCAAGACATAAACTCTTTTAGATCACTTCACAAAATCCTTTCCTTGAAGTCAGCAGGCCTGTGGTCAGAAGAGAAAAAAAAATCAGTCTAAGCATATGACAAAGGGGAACAGAGGTGATGACCTTGAGGAAATGAGCGTGGACCAGGATATAGGTCTCTTAGCCACACAGGGATTGTACAGGTGTCAGGAGTGTCACCCTTCACACACAGACACAGCAGTACCATCTCCATTTTGCTGCTATTTATAGTGTGAAAAAAACTGTATTAAAACCTTATATTTAACAGTCTTAATTTAAAATCTTATATTTAATGGTCTGAATACTCCTGCGAATAGGAGCTAAACTTGCACCTGCCCAGGACTCGAACGAGAAATCCCTGCTGTGGGTTCACAACAAAGAATTAAGAGTTGGTCACTTGGTAGAAAAACAGTAGAGCAAATCCAAATAAGGTGAAATGTTCTGTTTGGAACCATCTTCAAAGAACAGTGAAAAGAAGACAATGGTGACATGAACTCCTCCATGCAAACAGTGCTTCCTGATAGGTCATCACATTGCGTCTTGTGTTAGTGGGGAGACTGAGTGTGGCAGAGGAGTAAGGGTTTTATGAAGAGACTGAGGAATTCTTAATGCACTATGGAGCTAATTTTAGAATTTTAAATTCTGAGGGTCTCTCAATTTAGGATGGATCATCTGTGATACCCTGTACAAAGAAAATACCTTCTTGTCTTCTCCAAGGCTCGAAGATGCTCCATCCCCAAACAGACCATAACAACATTATTGGTGCTCCAGACACGGACCATGAGGATGTGTCTTTTCCCACATGGCCAGCTCCATGTCTTTGTATGGTGAAAGGAAAACAGATGTTCTCCAGATGAAACTCATGTTACCACTCGTCCTCCTGTCCTGCACTAAGTCTTTTTTATGGGAAAGCAGAGATCCAGTGTGAGTTGGGATGGGACCAGACTAGTTGAGTGACTGGATGTTACTGCAATTCAGAAATGGCAATATAAAACTGAATAGCAGTCAGGAGTGGCCAGGCTGAAGCCCAAGTTTTCCCTTTGCTACAGAAGTGCCCAAACATGTACATAGCACCAGCTCCATCAAAGCTAAACTCAGTAAAGCCCAAGATGATGAATCATATTAATTCAGCTATTGGCATAAAACTTTTTAACAATTGATTTCTGAGAAGCTTATGAGTTAAGTGTTTTCTTTCATTTTGTTTCTTTCCTAAAGTACTGCAGGGCCCAGCTCAGACCAACTCCCTGACCAGACAAATCCTACCAAGGGCTGTAAACCAGAAGTGACACGTGAAACTGTATCAGGAAAGTCACTGTTACACAGCAGCATAATTTCTTTTAAATATCCAAGTGGTTCCAGTGTAAATTATGCCTGAAAAAGGTTTGCTAGAATGGAAAACACTTAACCAGGTTCTGGAGAGCATCAGTCTGTGTCAGCATTGCCAACACTGCTTCTTGATGCCAGATTTTCCCAAGACAGCTGCAGATTCAATACCACCTAGCTCCTCACAAAGTACTTTACATACTCCTTCTAGCCTGTCCTTCAAAAAGTCCTTTCAAGAGGACAGAGTTTAGGAAGATTTTTCAGAGGGAATCAAGCTGTGGTATCTTTAATATATTTCATATTTCACTGGCATGCATGTGAGAGATATACTCTTAATGTGTGACAGAATTCAGGAAATACTGGGGTGCAAAGATGTAGACTGGAATCCTTTAAAGGACCTATGAATATGGAAGAACAGATGCTTCAGGGAATTACCATATGAATTCAAGGCATGCACAATGCCATACAAAAAATGCTCTTTATGATGATTATGCTATTTTTGTGAAAACAAAACCTGCAGCAAATGAGCTAGAATAGCACTATTCAAATATTTCAGAAATGCAAAGCTTCCCTAGTGGTAGTTGTCAGAGGCCAGATTTTTCTGCAATGTAAAGACTCTCTAGGAAGTAAAAAGGTATAAAATATGGTCCCAAGTCTCTCAGTTTGCACTGAGGATACCAGATAGGATTAATTAGCATATCTGTAAATTGAATTTCAGTGACAGACACAGAAATGTTTAACCTTCAGCTAAGGCAGTTTGCAAGTTAGTTACCTTCACTAGATGTTATCTAGTAAACAAATCTAGCCCACAACAGGCTTTCTCACAAGTTTTCTGGCAGCCATGCTATTTTCATCCCCCCCTAAGAGCTCCACCCAAAGAAATTGAAACTTTTTGTCAGGAGAAGCAGAAACCTTCCTTCCCCACCCTTCTCTGAAGGTTTGCTTGCTTTCCATTCAGGATCTTGGAAGTCCTCCAAGCCTGTATTCTACTCCACACCAGCAGGCAGGTGCTACCACTCCTTCTAGCATGGAGCATCCACCACGCCCAACAGTGACAGAACAAGTCACTTCTATGCACACCATGTAGTGCACTGGAAATGATACTTTGATATGAAATCCTGGGTTTTTGCCCTCCCTGTCAAAACACTAAAAGCCTTCAAGAGCATTTAGCTCTCTGCAGTTAGTCAAGACTGCAGTACCTTACCCAGATTTTTGTAAAATGTATAGCAAAAAGGTAAATTCCAAGAAGGCATCACAAATCCTCCTGCCAGGTGTGTAATTTTCTATCAGACCTTACAGGAATTATTTGCCAAGAGCAAGTCTTTGCAGTTCAGTATACTGTTTCCTTCAGGCTACAGTGTATTGGCCTCCCACCCATGGAACTCTGTCTCAGGAATTTTTTCCACTAAAAGCAGGTTGGGCCTCATCTGCTGAGGGCTGCACTATTCTCTGCAGGATCCCAAGTGCATTCCTGAAATAGTTGTTGGGTGGATCAAATTTATCCTGGGGTTCATCCTGTTTGAATATGTAAAGGATTCCAGCATTATCTGGCATGTTATCTGTAGGGTACTGCCCTGTGCTCTCCTCTCTTGCCTTATCTGGGGCTTCCTACTCTTTGAGAGCAGCCAGGAGGATGCTGGTGGTGCCACATTACCTACAGCAATGCCTTTCTCCAGTGAGTTCTCCCCATGAATCCCAGGGCAGTGGGATGTGTCCACTTGCACAGACTTCTAATCCAGCCTACCAAGGGCAGTCTGCCCAGGGATTTTTTAAGTCTAGTCCCATCCTCACCAGGCCGTTACATTAAATATTAATTAATTATTGTTAATTAATAATATATTCATATTAATTAATTATTAATTTATCTGTAGTGTATAGTACAAATGTCCTTTTTGGAGGTTGGTGGGGGAGGAGGGAGATTGTGTGTGTGTGTGTGCATGCTCTGGGAATTCTGAATATACTCTGCATCTGCAGCAGACCTCAGGTACTGTGTGGTTGTGTTTACAGCCTGCTGGTAATCTTCTGAGAAATCTTCATCTTTCATGGGGAAATGCAGATGCAAATAAATTCAAAGTGTATCCTAGGAAAGGATGATTAAAGAATTTGTCATTTCAGAGAGAAGTGCCAAGAAAAAAACAGCATACTTAATCATCACCTCAAGTGAAAGGTTCTGTTCACATTTCCAATGCCAAAAATCAGGATTCCAAGTTACAAGTGGCCTTTTCTTTAATAATTCAGAGTTTCTTGCAGGAGCTGGGGTTCCTTTGTGCAACACCTGGGCACGAAGAAGCCCTCAAAGGTCAAGAGACTCAGGTCTGAGGAGGCCCAGGGACATTTATCCCTGATGAATTTTGGCCAGTGTCTCAGCACTGAGACTTTAACAGAGACTTTGCAGCCTGGGGACCTTTGGGTAGAAACTTGTGTCAGATGGGAGAGGCAGAGAAGCTTTTTGCAGTCTGTTAGCATAGAACAAGCAAGAGTAAACAGGCAAGTGGTGAAGAGCAGGAGGAGAAGCAGAGAAAGGCTGTCACTGGTGCCATGGTGATGTCCTCTCCCAGCCTGCCCTCCCTGTGGATCAGGACATCTCCGGGCAGGAGCATGAAGATGAGGTGAAGGATGGTGGGAAAGGTCAGGGCTCAGTAAACAGAGAAGATCAACCTTACACCTCTGTTTAAAGGATGCTGGAACAACCAAACTAGACTGTGAGACAAGGAGTGTAAGGGAAGTTGGCCTTTATCAGGATAGTTGGCACAGCTGGAAAAGGCAAAAGATGCTTCTGCACTGAAAGCTCTTCTCCAAGTTGGTATGATTTGCCCAGCTGCAGTAGGTGCAAATATAACCTCTTCAGACAGACTTTGCCGCACTCATATTCAGAGATTGGCACAGATGTCAAATCACTTCTGAAATGACACTGACATTCATAGCCACAGAAAGTCCTAAGAACACTTTCCCTACCTAGTGACCAGCACTCCAGCATGGCTGCCTGTGAAATCTTCAGCTAATTTATTTGCTTCCCACATTCTGCTTCTATTTATTTTTTTTTGTTTGTTTGTTTTAAACTCTAAAATACAACTGAAAAATTGAATGGCAGAGGTACACTTTAAAATACAAAGCACCTTGTGGGAAACAAGGTAAAAGGAGTAATTCTCTGTGACTCAGTGGCAAGACATACATCTGCTGTCAGTGCAAGTGATAAATCCTTTTCTGGAGGAATGCAAAACCTGAAAGCTATCTGTGGCTGCAGCTCTGCTGTCTTAGATTTAGGGATGTTTTTAAGAGGCAATCAAGCAATTTGTCTAGTAAGTAAAACTTGTGACTCGCCTTCTCCCACTCACACTCACAGAGTTATAATATGTTCATTGTTTTGATTACAAGTAATGTGGGGGAAATAATACTTCCCCTTAACTGAGGCAGCCTGAGGCAGCATTTTAAAGAATGGTGAATCGTGTTACAGGACATTTCAGCTTCTGAGAAATGCAGTGCAAGGTCTCGATAAATGTGTATCTGCTCCAAACAGGCCTTTCAGCAAAGGTCAGTGGGCAGACTGAGTAGCTGTCTGAGGTTTCAAAATACTAGTGTCCTTCAGGAAAGGTTATCTTTGGTCAGACCCTGACAGTTTGGACAGGATGGTGTAGCCCTTGGAGGCAGCACTGCTCCAGTTTGCAGCTGAGCAGTTTGCTTGGGTAAGTGGTGCGGGCTTTCGGCTTCAGGCTGAGATTTGTTTGCATGGGGCAGGGACACTGACCAACATGAACCTGGCTTCTGCTCAGATTGGAGTCCATCTGACCTTGTTTCCTCCCTCATCCCTTCCCAGCTCGGGTCTTGAGGTGACAGGTCCAAGTTGTTGTACCAGCAGCTGAGTTGTGGCAGTTTTATCGAGCGAGTTTTATTTTTCTGCTATCTTGTTCATCCCTCTCAGTGTGGCACAGCCCTGTGTGTTTCAGCTCTGAATGATGTGCTCTCTGCTGTAAGCTGGGTGGTTACTATTATGGCCACTATTAAAACATAAAGGAGAGATAAAGAAGGGCAGGTGAACACAAACGGCTGAGTAGTTAACACATATGTTTGGATAAGTCTTCTTATCTGAAGCCAAAATTTCATGTTTACATTTTGAACTCCCATAAATGCCTGCTGAGCTGAAAGCAAAGTACAGTAAAGCAGTATTTCATTTCAGGATGCTGTTGACCAAGCTTTACCATATCCCCCAGCAAATCCCATTGAGTGTGCTGAGAGCTCCCTTAGCACAGTAATATATTACAAATGATAATGAGAATTTAATCAATAACTGATTTTCAGAGGGGTTTCAGCAGACATCACAAATCATCACTGAACTTTGCTCAAGCACATGACTGCTCTGAATAAACACATGCAAGACAGTGAGTCCAAGTGTGCTAGTAAGTAGTGTATCCAGAAAAGTAGCAGAAGCAGTAGTTTACCTTCTGTTTGGTATCAATATGATAGTTTTAATTTTGTAGGGGTGCAAGGTGAAATCAGCAGACACTGATCCCAAAAGTAGAAGGCTCAAATCTGTAGTTAGCATTATGTCCTTCACAGGTTCAGCAATGAGCTCAGCCAGCTCCTATTGCTTTGACACAGGTCCTTTGAGTTGTGACTACAAACACACATCTTGTGAAAGTTTCCTCCCTTATGCACAGGGTACATTTAGAGTCCATAAGAGCTGTTGATTTCCATCACTGATGAAGGCTTGGTTGCTTGTTTTCCTTGTGTGGTAAGTTTTCTATGACCCATCACTCTTCCCATGGTGTTATTCCAAGCTGTGATCACTGTAGACAGGTAACATTGAATCTGCCTCCATTTTCATCATGAAACAGTGGAAAGAGCACCAGGCTGGATTCCAGAAAGCACAGGGAGCTGCTGGAAGCATTCTGGGGCTGTAACCATAAGCAGAAATCCCAGCACTTGCCACTGCTTGTGAAGGCGGGACTGTGGATTTACAATGGTGAGTGGGGCAACCAGAAAGGAGTGGAGAGATGCTGTAGAGCCCTCCCTGCAGTTCCGACCCTGGAGCCCTCAGCAGCGTGAGTTTCTGAGCTCTGCCAGTATGAAAATAATGGTCACCAGGTAAAAAAAGTGTTGGTCTTTACAAAAACTCAGAAAAAAGAAGCTTCAGGTGTATGTGACCTTTTCTTCCCCAAAGAAAGACATACTTTCATCATGCTAAAGTGATTTCTGCATGTCTTTACGTTGCACTGAAAAACCAGTCAAGGTGTTATGTAAAGCATTTGTTCCATAAACTCCAGTGACTCACTATTTTGGTGAACATCACATTCCCAAATACTACCATCCAACACCAGGAAGCCTGATAAGCTAAATAAGTTAATTTGCAGTACCATGCTACACAGCTTGAAACAGCTCTTGCATAACTGACTCTTTTGATGGGATCTTTTTGGAACAGAAAAGAAGTATATATATATATATATATATATATAGATATAGAGAGAGAGAGAGCGAGAGAGAGAGAGAGAGAGAGAGAGAGAGAGAGAGAGAGAGAGAGAGAAGTTGTAACATGTTGCTACTGGCTTTACTGGAGACCCATGTTTGCCTTGCCAGCCCAGCACTCTGCCCAAAAGCATCTGTCTCTTGAATTTTCTTTGAGCTACTGTCTTTGGAGCTGTATCTGCTCTTATTTCATCTTCTCCAGACCTTTCTTTTATTTTTTTTTCCCTCATACAGCAGAGCCAGGAGAACACACAAGCACCTTTCTCATGTGCTGCACACTTACCAGCTCTGCAGATGGTCTGCATTTTAGAACAGCATGGCCCTGGTGGGACCGCCCTATCCTGAATCACAAACCCATATGGAAGATGGTCAGCTCTCAGGAGAAAATCAGGCCTGCATGAGCAAGGCTGATTTCCAAACCTTTATCTTTCAACTAATACTCTTGGCCTTGAAAGGTCACTTGGAATGGCCCTGATGTGGTCTTGGGGGCTGGGGAAGGAACCCTCTCACTCGCCCTTCTGTAGGAATGCAACCACTTCTTACTGCTACCTTGAATGAGCATTGCCCTGCCCATAACACTGTGAATTATCTGACATTATTGGGAAAATCTTCCTCAATTCAAACACTCAGCATAAACCCTGATGGGAGTGGGAGTCCCCCATCAGCCCCGAGGTCATTACTGGAACTTTTTAAACACTTTCCACTCCCTTCTCTCCTCCTCCTTCTGCCCACTCCTCCACACTCCAAACCAAACAATTTCCCCTTCCCATACTATATTAAGATAATATGCAGAAAATCCAATACATTATCCTCAGGATAAAGTAGCACCAGCAGAGCATATTAACAGGTTGCTGCTGTGCTTATATCAGGGACACATTTATTCTCAGCAGGAACTAAATGTTCCCAGCAATTCCCTGCACAGGGAAGGTGGGTAGCATACCAAAGCCATGCATTTAGAGGCTGTGGAACAGTTTAACTACAGATATATTACGGAATTTGCCTCAGGAATGTAAACAGCTCCAGAAGGTTTTGTAAGCCAAGGCAATTAATTTTAAGAGTTCTCTTGCGTGCACACACATGAGTACACACACGTACCTGCTACACCCTTCTGCCTGCACCATACATAAATATACAACAAACGCAGTATTTCTGTGGCACTAAGAATAGTAAATGTTCTTGACACAGAAAAGAATACTTTTTACTTATTTGGGGTGGAGTGAGAGGTCAGTCACTGGTCAAACAAGGAGTTGTCCATTCATGATACAATATTAAAGGATGACTTAGGTTTAGCTGCAGTGCATGGAGAGTGTACACAAAAATACATCTCTGAGGAGGTGAATATAGTTAAATAAATTTACTGGAACAAAGAACAGCTTGACCTCAGGAAAGCAAAATCAAATTTAATCTTGTCAGGCATTTATTAGAGCCTAGGGTCATCTTAATCCTTCAGTGCAAATTGTTTACTCCCTGTCTTTTTGTGTCGCTCTCAGACACTCAAATTAAATGTTTTTACATGCCCTGGTCAGTAAATTCTAGCTTTAATCTCTGTCATACTCACCTTTTAGGCTTACACTCCTTCAAGGTTACACTCAAAACACTGCACCCAAAATTTTTGCATGGCCCTTTGGCAAAAAAAGGTCAAGACATGTAAAACAGGAGTTTGGCAACTGTGGATATTCAATAATCTTCAATCACCATCCAGTGAATCAGACTACTGATCAGCTTCTGCACATGCACTCAGCTGCCCTGTCCAAGCAATCAGGTACCCATTCCCCACATTCACTCAGTTTTGAAACCATGCTGGGCACTAACTCAGTCTCCTGAGGGTCCTGTTCTACTTTTTGTGCCAGCAAGAATATCATCCTGGAAAGACCAGGCCCCTCTCAAAATCAAAGTAATCAGAAGTAATCTCCTTTTGAAAAGTGACCCTGTCACCCTCTACAATTATCTGAAAGAAGGTTGTAGTGAGATGGGGGTCAGTTTCTTCTTCCAGGTAACTAGTGACAGTAGGAGAGGAAATGGCCTGAAGTTGGACTAGGGAATGATTAGACTGGATATCAAGACAAATTTGTTCACTGAAAGGCTTGCCAAGCATTGGAACAGGCTGCCCAGAGAAGTGGTGGAGGGATTTAAAGGATATGTAGATGTGGCACTTGCAGACATGGTTTAGTGGTGGATTTGGCAATGCTGGCTTAATGATCTGAATGATCTTAAAGTTCTTTTCTGGCCTAAATGATTCTATTTTCTTTAGTCTTAGTGTCTGAGGTGTAAGAGGTTTTCCAACATATTTGGATCAAGGAATTCAAATTTCAGAATATTTTCTCTGATGTTTCTCTGTTGAAATCATCAAAATATTTATAGTTCATTACATATTGATCTAAAATTTCAGTTCATGTCCACCTTTAATCTTAACATGACCCTTTGGATTCTTATCATGCTTGAATTTGAATTTTACTGACCCTTCTTTCTTCTTTTTTTTTTTTTTTTTTTTTTTTTTTTTTTTGCCAGTGGAGTAGAGCACACAGTGTTTAATATACCATAGATGAAACCGATATTAAAACAAAACGTACTTAAGAAACTAATTCTATTGTCAAAAAAGTTTTATAACAATTCTTTGGAGGCTGTTCCTAACACAAATAACCAAACTGACGTTCTTTCTTGTTCAAATTTGTTCACCTTGTTTGAAGAGTTAAGAAAGTTCTTCTTTGTGATTTCAGATAAGATACAGGAATTTCTTAGTCTGATTTTGTCCAAGTAAAAACTTGTTATTTTTTCTCTTTACTTATATCCCATGGTCAACACACAGAACTTATCTACCTTCTCCTGAGTGGTGGGCAGTACTGCACATACAAGAACAACTGAAAAAGGCTGGGGGCTTTTTGAGGGTGAAGTTAAGCTTTATGAAGGACACAAAGTATCCACACACTTCCTTGGTGCACAAAGACAAAACAGTCCAACTTCTGGCAGCCTCATTCAGTCAGATTCTGTTTTTTCTTGGCAGTAGCAATACAGGCACAAACAATTATTGGTTTAATCACTAGGGGTTTTCTTTATTTTTCAGATTTTATCAAAGAGATGCTTCACTGCTTTACGAGATACTTGGAACCTATGGCTAATTGAATCCTGATTTTTAATTTGTTCTGAGGTCATACCTAGCAGTCACAGCCATAGCCCATGGTCTGGGTTTCCCAGCTGTGACAAAAATGCTGAAGGATGGCACCCTCTGGTTGGCACAGCGTGGTTCTTCCCCATGGACATGCAGAGCAGGACCTGGTGGGCTCCACTCTGTGGTCACCATGTGAGATGTTTGAACTTTTTAAGCCCAAGCAGGCAAAGGTTTTCCACAAACCTCTAAGAAGTTCTTACAAGCTATATGTGAAGTCTTGTTATGATGCCTGCTCTCATAAAAGGGGTTCAGATTCTCTCTCCCTGTTGTTCATAGAAGGACTTTCAAGGATGAGATTACCTAACTTTGCCCACTTAAATATTTGATATCTAATGCAAACTGATCTCTTACTCTCCTTCTGTAATCAGTGGAGGGAAAAAAAAAAAAAAGCCACATGGGAGGACAATCCAACCCCTCTTAGACACTCCTTTGGGGATGGGATGGATAATCTTGCACAGATGTTTCTGCCTTTCCTGCAGACGACTTTAATGGCACAGAATTCCACATTTAAATCAGGCACACTGAGGTTGAAAAAAGAGACATTCCCTAGCCACCCTGGCTTCTCCCAACTCTGCACTTAAACTCAGCTGTCTCAGCAGTAAGTAGTACTGTCAAGTTGTCAACATTGCAACTCCCTCACTGCCTCTGCCCTGGGAAGGGATAAGCCTTTACATGACATTTTGCTGAGTGTCTATTTATAACTGCTATTAAGTAGATGCACCTGACCAGAAGGCTGCCACATCAGTTCACTCTTGATAGTATTTTAAAGCGAGGGTTTATGGTAATCTACAGTAAAAGTCTGACTTTAGGATTGTGCAACCACAGTTTAGGGTGGTTACTGTTATTTTTTAAAGATTAAAGGTCCTTTCAATATATTGGTTATGAATACAAGGGGAGAGAACAATCCAAGAGCCAAGAGATACATCAAAATCATTTTATTGCATCTGAAGACACCTAGAACTTCTGGCACTTCATGTTTTCCGTGTTATGTCTGCTGTCCCATTTAAACTTCTGCTCAGAAGCAGCTTAGTGTCATTTCAAATCCAAACCCTATCTAGCCCTGCCCTGCGAGCAGCTCCGTGCTGTTCTCAGTGGTGGGGTTTGGGTGCGCAGCAGACAGCCAGACATCAGTTGCATTAAGACTTGCCTGGCCCGTGTCCTGGGTGTCTCCATGGCTCATTCTCTTTGCCCAGTGACATATTACAGCTTCTTACAGTTTGGCCCTGCCATTTTCCTGACGTTCATTCCTCTTGCTCTGCTGTTTGGCTCTTCTTGCCACCTCATTTCTTTGTTCTGTTTGTTTTCCTTAAAAAAAAACAGAACAAAACAAAAAAAGGCATCAATTATCATCTTTATTTTTTTCTCTCTTTTGACTTGCTTTGACTTGATGCCAGCCAAGAAAGCTGGTCAAACACTGCTGAAATTAATCATTTGCAAGCTGCCTTTCCTCTTTAATCAGAAGCCCAGTGATCAGTATGATCTAGTCTTTGTCCCTGTTTTCTTTAGCAGTTCACCCCTGTACAGAGAGTATTTTCATTAGTAGTCTATAGGATATTCCCTTGTACAACTGCTCTAATTACATTTAAACGCTAACACTGTACATACAATTATTAATTAACATTAAACCAGAGAGAGCTTGACATTGGGTTCCATTGTTTTGGTAGTCTTTGATCCGCTATTCAGCTGCTTTATCTTCTATAATCTATAGAGCAAATCCTTTTGGAAATCTGGTTCAGTGTGCCAGGACTCTCAGGTTCTGTTCCAGTGTTACTAATATTTAGCTTAATATCCAAGATCTCCATTTAGCAGCACCCCAAGCCTGTTGTGAAGGTCTTCAGTAGTTGCTGAAACCAGAAGATCTCATCTGGGCTAGAAGATGACAATGTGGTTAAGCTGCTGAACAGCTGGAGGAGAGGTGAGTTTTTCCAGACAGTGTTATCAGTTAATCCAGGAGAAAATCAAGGACATCACAGGCTGTGCAAGCACCCATCCTTCCCACGAAACAATGCTTTGCATTGCCAGTTCACAGCAAAGCACATCAAACACCCCCAAATATGGGCCAGTGACACCACCAGAGCTCAGCTCTGATAAGGGCCACTTCTTTCACTGCTATCCACAGGTGCTGCTCTGGACATAAAATGAGCCTGTCACTTGACAGGAGGCAAAGCAATGGACTTTGATTATTCATGCCTACTTGAGAAGCCTCCACATCCTGTGCAAGACACATTTTTTGCACAAAAAGTGAATTTCTTTCCATCAACAAACTAATCAATGCATGGAAACTCATGATGTAAAAGCTGAAGCTGAAGTTTTTCAACAGCATGTCCAAAACTTTTTATTATCCTGTTTTGAGAAATGATGTATCAGAGGACAATTTGGTAGTTTGAAAGTTGAAAAAGTTTCCAAGGTCCACAACATTCACTTTCTTCCTGAAATCTGATATGATACAACTCTTCTTCACCATGAACACTCAGCATGCAGAAGGAAGGTAGAACAAAATAATGGGGTCTTGACACTTCCCAAAGAAAAATATCATGTGCAATAGAGTTTTTTCTTCTTTCATTAAACAGAGAATTCAAATCACATTTTTGCCAGCAAAAATAATTGCAAACCTGAAGGGAAGACTAAGATAAAAATAAGCATCTCAGATTCCTTGTGGCCTGGCTAAAACAATATTCTATCCTTAATCTTCATTTATAAACAGTATGAGGAGAAAAATCTAAAAGAAATAGAATTACATATTGATGCTTCATGTAAAAAATAGATTTGAATGAGCACTTCCACGTCTTTTTGCTACACAGGATTTGGTCTTCTGGCCAGTGTTGGACACTATTTGGGCTGCAGTAGTCCCCCCAGCTATGTTCTGATGATTGAACTAAGTTCAGTCATTTAGATCTTTAAAAAACATAAAAGCAAAGAAATGATGCTTCATGTTCTTTTGATACATCATTTAGTGGCTGTTTGAAGTTTGCAATTTCTATTTCTGAAATGAAGAGAAATTGCAGTTACTTCTTGGGGTTATTCCTGTTTATTTCAACAGAGTCACAAACATCTGATCCTACAAACATGAGCAAATCACACTGCAATCACTTGCTGAGGGATCCCCACACCCAGCAACCTCTTTATAGGAGGAAGTCTAAATCTGAGACACACTGAGCCTCTCCTCAGCCAGCAGCATCCTGGATCCACATCCCACAGCAAAACGCCATCAGAAAATCTCAGCACCAATTTACATGACAGTTTAATATGTTAGCTGAGACCTGCATAGCTACTAGCCCAGTCTCCAAAACCCTGACTCTTGGCAAGTGAAGGGTTGAAGTGAAGGATCAAACATCTAAGCTGGGACTAGACCAGTTGAGGCTTGTGTCCAAGCACATCAGGAAGCACCACCATGCTTCCACAAACTTAGGGCAGATCTAAAATACAAAGATTTAGTGGCATCGCTGCATTGTTTAGAAGTGAGAAAGAATCATAATGTGGACTAAAATAGTAATGCCACATGAAAAACTGTCCACAGAGAGGCAAGATATACATGCAAATGGAGCCTATTTATACATGTATTTACAGCTGATGCAATCTGAAGGGAAATTTGATCAAATGTTTTTGTCAACATGACCTGTGTCATCACTGACTAAATGAACCAAGGCCATGTGTGTTGCTTAGTACTCCTGCCTTTCTCTTGGAGTCACCAAGTATCTCAAAAGCATGAGCCTAAAAGTTGCAGCTGTACATCTTCATAGTCACAGATAATGTGACTGTTTAGGCTGAAAGTAGTATTATTTGATGCCTGACTAACTGTGCTGTAAGCAAATATTATTATTTTACTCCTCTGGTTTGGTCATTGAAATGATATCCATCAGACATTACATCTCCCATTTACACTTGCATTTCTTCCCATGGTGTCTGAAACCTGAGGTCAACATTTTTGTTCTTTGTATTATTATTAGTTCTGCATAGGCAATGTATTTTGTACTCATTTATGCTCCCTTTAAGCTCTGGAGGTTGTAAGAACGTGGGTAATTGTCCGAGAACTGTACAGGTTCAACCTGCCAGCAGCAGCCAGCGCTGTCCACTCAGCTATGATTTAGAGCTTGATGGGTTTCACCACCTTCTTTGCATCCATCATGTAAGTCCATGTAGCTTGACTAGCCTGAATAGCACCGGTAATAAACAGCAGTCTCTGTGTCACATTGCTCTTCATGCATTTTTTCGCTCAAATGAGTTTTGTTAGCTCAGACCTTGCTCTCCTGCTTTCAGCAGCACTGCCTTAATCATCTGTGAAAGAGCTTAAGTGCACCGCCAGGTTCAATCTTCAGATGTCCCCAGGCTGATCATAAATGAGCTATTGGAGGATGGATACAACATAATCCTGACAAAGCAGGCCTGGTCCAAGAATTTATCTGTATTTTCTATTAGATTTGGTTTAATAATGTCCTGAAAATTGCTCTCTGGAATTCTAGAATTGAAAATTAAGCATTTTGTTGTTTAAGAAGACAAAAACACTGAATTTTTTTTAATCAAAAACATGTGAACAGGAAGGGGGGGGGAAAGGAGTGTTTATGGAACCTTTTCACTGGAAAAAAATGCAGTTAGCTTTACTAATAACAATAACTGAACACACATGTGATCCCTTTTCAGGAACTACCGCTGAGGGGAGAATGGAATAAGAGTGCAGGAGCACAACCAGACCTCCCATTAAATGGCTTCAAACTGAAAGATTTAAATTAGATATTAGGAATTCTTCACTGTGAGGGTGGTGAGGCACGGGAGCAGGTTGTCCAGAGAAGCTGTGGATGGTCCATCACTGAAGGTGTTCAGCACCAGACTGGATGGGGCTTTGATCAACCTGGTCTAGCAGAAGGTGTCCCTGCCCATGGTGGTGGGGATTGGAGCTAGGTGATCCTTGAGTTCCTTTCTACCATTCTATGATTCTATGATTTTGTGCTGGAGTATGGGACACTGCAAGGGAGAAGCCCAAAATCTTGGCTTAGGATGTGAGATTTGATCATTTTGATAGAGAATGGGAAAGACACAAAGACCAACAACATACAAGTGCTTTTATGGCACAAAGCACGTACTGACAAAACTCCATGTGCCCAGTCCTATTTTTACAATGTGTATTTTGCAAAACACAGCTGCCTTTTGGACTGGCAGTTACTGGTTTGTGTCTCTCAAGGAGCCTATGGTAGGATTTGTGCATTTAAAAATGAAGCAACACCAGATCCTTTTCTCTTGTGGAAAAATTGTAGTGAAAATATACATTAGTGGGGAGGCCTGCAGGCATGTTGCCTGTAAATGAAAGCATTTTTCCAGACTTAGCAGGATCTGCTTTTCTGCTGTGTACATGCATTTATATAGCATATGAAATGTGATCACAATATACGTTTGAGATAAGAAACAAAGCCAGTGATGTCCAAATGATTAGCTTTGGCTAGTTAATAAGTACTTACATGGCAAACATCAAAGTCCAATGGAAAGGACTGTTATATTTGAAAAAAATCAAAGCTATCGTTAAGTACAGGATGAAAACAATAACGTGCCAAAAATAATTGTCGCACTTTCTGCTTCACCTTCCCAAGTAAAATCAAGCAGCTCATGTGCTGGGTGATCGGACCCAGGAGAGTAGGCATTTCCATCAAACTGCATGGGAAACAGTGATGGGTCTAGCTGGGACCACTTCTGGTTTTTCACACTGACCTGACACTTTGGTTCTAAAATCTTCTTTCCAATTACTGGGAACACTGTTAAATTTCAGGGCATTGGACTGCAATTTTTCATGTTGTTTCCATGCCTTAAATGAGTCTGAACCTTGAGGCTTGAATCTTCAGATGTTTTGTTTGCTTGATTTTCTTGCGGTTTTAGGTTTGCTTTGAGTTTCTTGTAGAAGTATTCAGCCAAAATTATACACAAAGATCTAAAAAAGGGAAGTAAGGAAAGGAACAGAAATAGAACAGGGAAGGATAGGCCTGCCACCCTCAGAAAGGGAAGAGACCATGCAAAAAAACAAAACCAAGAAAGCTGACTACAGCAGAGCTTACGACTTGATGAAAGAAGAGGCTGAGAAAATACATGGAGTGCAGTGAGAGAGAGCAAGAAGAGGTCCTCCATCCTCCATCTCTGCCAGAGCAATATGGAATATGAGGTTCATGAACACTTGAAATGACCTGTCCTATTTCTTTTAAAAAAGTCAATATCCAGTTGCAACATTCCCTTAAGCAAAGCTTGCATTAACATTAGGAAATAAAGTTAACTAACCTACTTAAATTGGGAGGCAAAAGAATGTGTGTCCAGGGCCTACAGAGAAAAAGAGAATATGGGAATAATAAAACCTTTGTTGTCTGCTCCAGCATGAACATGTAAGATGATCTTGAGAAAACCATCTGCAAAAAAAAAAAAAACAAAAACCCATAACCAAAAAATTTCAGTGTCTCACAGGAGGGCTGCCAGGCTGTGTAGCTGCCAGTTTTCAGTTACTACCATGTTAAACTCTCTAGGACAGCTTAAACAATCATTTTCTCACATTTGCTCTATACATTCTTTTTTTGCCAAGGGTGCTTTGAATGCTGCTTGACCCCATGGCCCTCACACCAAAGCAGCTGTATGAAGCTGATTTCTGTGAGAAGATTGCTTTTGTAAGGGCTGTGGTGTCCTGGTATCTCTGGAGAAGATCTAAAAAGCTGAGGTGAATTCACCTAAACCTTCACAGGGTACCTTTATTACAGATCACCCAGCACTGACCCAGAAAACCTTGCCAGCATGTGCAAACGGCTGCTTATTCTGCAGGAATGAAACCTGCTGCAGCACAGGGGTTTGCAACAACACTGGAGCCCCTTTTGTTGGACCAGTGTGGCTTCTGACAGTGACCACGGGCTTGAAACACTTCACCAGCCCCCTTTTCCCTGGTTATAAGGAGGTCTAGCAAACAGCCCTTCTACCCAAGCCAGAAGTACATACAGAGGAAATCCAACCTATTTGGGTCTTTCTACAAGTCTCCTTTAGCCTTTTCATGTGCCCAACAAATCCTGTTCCCCCCAGACACCGCTCTAGCTTGGCCAGGCTACAGAGGCTTCACCTTGGGACACACAAGATCCTCCATCTTGGGGCATGCAAAGTTATATGTAGGGATGCCCCGAGGCAGGTGCCTGCATCCGGAGCTGGTGTTAAGACACCAGTGATCCAAAGGAACATTTCTGATGCCAGCTGAACAGGATTTTACCTCTCCTTCCTCAAAAGCCTGCTTTAGTTAAAGTCTTTCTGGGATGGCTGTCTATCCCTTCCTGCCCCTGTCAGAGCAGGGCCCAATCCTTCCTTCAAAAGGCATCACTGGTGATGAGATTTCCAGCTGAAAGTGGGATTCAATCCCTTTGTTTAAGAACAGAAACAAAACATGCTTCACTGCACCTCATGAATTCTTCCAATACAAGCATCTTCAGTTATATGTTTCTGTAGCTGGACATATGTGTCTGTCACCACGGTAAGGGAGAGAAGAATTTTCATCGAAGTGAAAGTGTGGTACTCCCTTTTATCCTGATCTCATTGTTAAACAAATGAGCTGCCCTTAAAAGCACTGCAACATTTATTTGTGCCTCCAAAAGAGCGTGTTTTCACCCATGTCTCAGTTTACACTTTAAGTAGCAACATTCTTTTTAGGGGCTCTGTTAATTAAGGGAAACAGTCTTAATTTCAGTTAGTGAAATTGCTTTGTGTGTACGAGGGTGTGTGAAAATAATACAGTATCTTATTTCAAACCTCATGAGGTTTCAGCAATTATGCCTTTAACAGAAAATCTCAAAAGTCAACAGCCTTATAATGCTTAACTCCTGGGAACCAGAGTACGGGGAAATTAAACATCCGTCTTTGAGTTTAATGGTGTAAAAATATGTGTGCAGATAACTGCCATTATGTGCATAATTCCCTCCTGCTGAAACACAGATCCCAAAAGGCTCACCTAGCCCAGACAAGGTTAAGCCAGATCCCACTGCCCCTTCTTGCTTGTATCAGCCTGCGTGGGAATATTGCATGTGGGGAGGAGATTGGGCTGTGCCCAGGCAGACATTTCTAGGTGCAAAGCAGCACGTCCCAGGTGAGGAAAGCCTCACCCACTTCTGACTATGCTTTTCTTCTCGGCTGTTCCCTAATCATCCCGCTCTTCTTCAGCTCCTGGTCCTTTTTTATTTTTTTCTTGATCAAGGGTATGCAAACGCTGCTCTGAGTCACAGCTGCTGCAACTGGAGATTCATCTCATTAGCAAGGGCAGCACTGTGTGAGTGTATGCATTTCTGCTTTACGTGATTGTCTGCACGTCCCTTGGCAGACAGCAAGTATGTGTCCCAAACCACAGCTCACATGTCTAATCACTTCCACTCCAGACTCTTGAGGCTGAGTTAGGGACAATATAATAACCATCTTCTTGCAGGCAGCTGGGCAGTGGTCCAGCCAAAAAAGGTTCAGTGAATCTGCTGGCTGACATCTAACTCATCTGAAGTTCAGGTTCACAAGTAACCTTCTACAGTCTCTTGGCAGAGGTAAGATTCAGAGAGACTTGATCTTCCTGGACTTTCCTGCACTTGGCTTTGCAGGAGATCCTGCCCCAAAGATTTGGAGGGACACTTCCCCCTGTTAGTGTTGGTTAGGTGGTAGGAAAGGGAAACCACCCACTTTTGGAGCTAGAAGGCTTGTATTTGCACACCAAACCACCATTATTTGAAATTCACAATTTGTTGGCAACAGAGAGATTTGTATTCAGGCTGGCAGAGATATGAAATTCTTCCAGTCCTGAAATATTCTTTGTAGATGTTCACACACAGTAAAATGGGATCTGCTCCCAATTAAATCCAGTTTCAATGTACATGGTAAATAGCATGGCAAAATTACAGCAAACAGACCTTACAGGAGAGCTGCTAAAGTAAAACAGCAGTGTATAGACAACATGGACACTGAGACAGGTCCCACAGCCTTGTCCTTACCTGGCTGGAAGATCACCAAACAGTCAGGGAACAGGACTAAAATGACTGGAAGAAAACTCTTCCTTCACTCCTTCCCTCCATCCTTCCCTCTTTCCTTCCCTCCTTCCTTCCTTCCTTCCTTCCTTCCTTCCTTCCTTCCTTCCTTCCTTCCTTCCTTCCTTCCTTCCT